>VDFB02000017.1:203441464-204019441 GCA_007258455.2 Sequoia sempervirens
CATTAAGTGATGATAGCAATACCTGGATTATCAGCTAGGAATCTGAGAGCCGCCCAACCTCCACTCGGAACTCCAATTGTATTTCTCTCGGGAGGATCCACCAGATTAAAGTTCGTGGGGTCAGTGCTTGAATTGTAGTTTCCCACACCTTGACCCACTACGAAGAAGTTGAAGCCGTGCAGATGCAGAGGATGGCTCTCGAAGGTCACAATGCTGGTGTCCTGCAGAACTAGCTGTACACTAGTGTTAAAGGGAAGCACTTCGACTCTGGTGTCGTTGATGGTTTGTGTGTTGTTAGGAGGCGTGCCCGTGTAGTTGAAAGGAAATGGCGGATTGTCAGGGAAAGTGGTATTGTAAACTCCACTGGACTTGCCAAAGTAGTATGCTTGAAGAAGAGCGGTGGTGGGAAGAGTGAAGGATATGTTGTTAATGGAGGCTGTAAATTTGGTGTTGTTGGGGCCTTGACATGTTTGTCCTTGGGGACACGGATTCAGCCCCACCCCCACTGTGAATAGGAATTGTCTATCCACCTTCTGAGGAACAGCTGCTGCTGGAAATTTCGGATTGCCCAAACTTCTCAGCTTTTGGCTAAAATTGGCAGCAAAGGAGGTATCATTGGCGGCTGGAAGCACTGGTTTCATCATAGGAAGAGAGGATGAGGACGAATTAACTGCTGTCATATTGGAAACATACTCCAAAATTCCAGCACTGGTTGAGTTATCAAAAGCTGCTGTTCCCGTAGCGAAAGGGCTTGCATACATGAGGAATGTGGCATTGGGTGGCTGAGATTTAGCTGTCAAGAGGACGTTGGTAGTCTGGCCAGGTGTGATAAGAATAACATTGGTTTGAAAAGGCTTAACATACACCGCGTCCGCTTCTACCACAGTCAAAGTATGGTTGGCGATACCGAAAAACAATTCATCATTGAGCGCAGCATTAACTAGACGAAGTAGGTAAGTTTTCCAAGGGATCACTTTGAGCTTGAATGTATCTGCATTACACAGGAGACCTTTGTTACATTTAAGAAAACGAAAAAATAAAGACCAGTCTGTATGTTTCATCCCTTTTATTAATCCTTACTCACCGTTGGCAGAGCAGTTATACATAAGTCCAGGGAGTCCGTTCATGGTATACGCATCTGACACATTAGCTTGCGCCCCGGTTTGCAGTGCTTGATTGATAACAGTCTCAGTGTCTGCATTCCACCACTCCCCTGCAATTCGCAACGCAACAACAGCATTTTCATTTTAAATTTAAGACGACTGTACAACGGCAACGCATTATCAGCGAGTACTGAAAGACATACCAAAAACAATAGGCACTTCCTGGTATGGCTGAGGGAATGGGTAAGAAGCATTCTTTTTGGGATAGATGATAATGGCACCATGCACGGTTGCTCGCAACCATGAGATGTGGGCATGCCACCACAGTGTTCCTCTCTGCCTTTTGATAATAAAGTTGTACACGTAACTTTGCCCGGTTTGAATTGGACACTGAGTGACATAAGCGGGACCATCCGCCCACCCAGATCTAAGCTGCCGAATTCCATGCCTGAGCAATTCATAGGAATTCATTAAGTGCACCCGCTAAAGTAAACCATGAGAGAGAGGAGCATCAGCAAATAATATTATATTTATTATGTAAATAACTGAGTGTAGGAGCAGAAGAGATACCAATGTATGCTGATGTTGTTTGTAACAGAATTTGTTACTTTGATAACCACGCGATCTCCTTCTCGAGCAACTATTAGAGGCCCTGGATATTGCCCGTTGACACTCACGATACCTTTCGTATTACAAAGACGAGTCACATTCTTCATTTGGATCTGTAGATATTTAGAACAGAAAATAACTTGAGTAAAATAAATTAATGCTTTCCTATACAATAAACCATTCAATTCATTTCATAGAAACATCTAACCCACGTTGAATTTGTAGTGCCGTGTAATCACGGTATGTTTCGCTAAAACAAATTGAACAGTGAACAACAATGCCAAAAGTGGCAACAGGAGGCGGCCATAAAAAGTCTGCATTGCCAGAATCATACACTACTTCCGCTTTGAGAGCCTGATCTCAACTTAGACAGGTTCAATAAGTATTAACCAAATTGTTTCTGACCTGAGATGTGAAAATCTGTTTCTCTCTGTGTATATATAGATACAAGGATGAAATCGGATGTGAGGTCATTTCGCTTTTGTTGTGCAGTTTGGTATGCAATACTAATATTTTAACACAATTATAAGTGGATTAGGAATTTATTGTTACCATATTTCATTTTCTTGACTTTTCTTGATTCACATGTACTCTTCGTGTTTTCTTTTTTCTTTTTTATTATGGAGATAAGGTGGGGCTTTGTATCTGGAGTGGCAACGAAGTAAAGCACGCGCGCGTTAAACACACCATCTTTTGCCTTTGTCATTTAAATCCATGTAAACTAAACCCGTGTTGGTATACCAACTGCTGCTCATATTTTTGTTATTGGACATTTTCCAGTTAGCGGGTTCACATCGATTCAATCCAGACTGGTCCAAATAAAGTCCTGCTGACTTAGTCCAAGCCTCCACTCTCTGCAACATATTATGTTTTCAAAAAAAGTCAAGTCTACAATGTAGACTGAAATTTGTCCTCTCTGAAAGCCTTTACCGTCCACACCGGCAGTTTTGCCGTTGACAGTTGAGAGGCAAATTTTTGCATTAGCACTAAAATTTCTTAAGACATCTAATCTATAAATAAATTTATATATGGTTGGATTTGAAGATGTAGAATCATCACCCAAATAAAATTATCACTATTTCATTATTACGCTATATTTCCCATTTACATGGAGGTTATCGGGATCGGCAATGTGTCCATAATTTGTTGCAAATCTCGCTCTATTTGCTCTTACATTGTGGTGGCTTGGTGTTGACTCACCTTTGGTAATAGATCTAAGAAAATACAAGCAATTTCCTCCTATGCCAGAATTTTGTTCAAGTTAGTCCTATGGTGTACCCTAAATGCTCTTCATGATTCAATGTCTATTAAAAATCCTTTTTTTTTCCCCCTAAAATATGAAATTGTAGGGGTATTTTCCATAGGTTTTGTAGGTCGTTAAAGTTTTGGACCGTTGGAGGTTTATTTTGCTTGCATTCCATCCTCACCATATCTTATTGCCCTTGTCTATCGCATTACTAGGGCTCGTCCTTGTAGCATATACATCATCCCGATCCTGACAATCAAGTCCAAATGCTTCAAAATTTTCCGAGTTATTAATTCTATTAAATTTTGAAACTTTTTGTGATTGTTATACTAGTCATTCTAAATCCTAAATTTTTTGATGCCATATAGTTTTTATGTTGTCAGAGTGTTAGATTTCCTTTATTTGTATCACTCCTATTGTACACCTCACCTCCAACCCCAATAGTTTGTTGAAGTCAAGTACATTTTACCAGGATTTTGAACTTGGGCATCCCATTATCTAATTCCTTTTTCAACCTTGAAAACCTAGTCTTTTGCATCAAAAATATTTCTATTTCCATTAGTGTTGAGGTCATCGGCATCCCTCAACCATCACGTGATCTCCATTATTCCCTCACAATGTTTCGGTCCACTCATTTTCCTTAAATAATTTTAGTGTTGGTCCTTCAAAGATTTCAATCCTTGATTACCAACCCCTCCATGCTTTTCTTTCTCAATCCTCTACTAGTATGAAATAATAGCCTATGTATTTTGAATGTATGTAGTTTTTCTTGCATGCATATCCTTCCATTCAAATTTGAGCCCTTGATGGTGACATCATGTTGATATCACCCCAAAATAGAGTTGTGGGCTAGTCCATCCTTGATGAAATCATGCTAATGTCATCTTTCTACATTGTTGGTGTCATTCGTTTTATAGATTTCCTTGCTAAAATCGTCATGAAATCATGTTAATGTCATCATTCATACCATTAAAATTCTTAGAGGTATTTATAGTTATACTTTTAGCCATTTTGTATATTAGTACCTACCATAAATTCAACTTTGATAGCCTAATACTGACATCCCAATAGCCTTTTCCTTATTAGTTTTTTTTCCCTCAAACTCCCCTCTTCGAACATCCTATTTCAACATGATTTATAGACCAAATTTAAATTCCAATAGCCTAACCACAAGTTCTTTTCATTAGGTCCTCCTTTACTTGAATTTTTATTGATTCTAAATATTTCTCATTAATTTCCTTTATGGCTCACTAAAATATCCTAAAAGGCTACATGGGCATTGAAAAGGGATTTAACATGTTAGAAGAGATACTAACTATTGATGATGTCATTTTTTCATCAGTGAAGAATATTTTAGCATTTTTTTAGCACATGGTATGAGTAGTTTTTACCAAAAAGTGGTTGCAAGTGATTAGGGTTTAATTTTCGGTCTTATTTGGTCTTGCACCTAATAGAAAATACATCAAAATAATTTCTTAAACCTAGAAAGGCTTGTATTTGATAAATTCAAATGTCATGGCTATGTTGCAGTTATTGTAAGTAATTTTTTCTTGTAGTAATTGTTCTTCCATTTTTTTAGGATGATTTTGTAGTGAGTCTCATAGTTTTATCTAACTTTATGGACATAGATTTAGATGCTATTATTGGGAAATCTCACTATATATGTATCGGATAAGTTTTCATAACTATAAAAATGACCTTCAACCTTGGGATGGTATTTTTGAGGCTAAAGGATGCAAGTTATGTAGTCACATTTTTCATGACCTTGTTCTAGATCTATGTAAGGGATTTTCATATTCAATGTCCAAAGTTGATTTTTCTGCATCAAAACGGAAAAATCACATCTATATCGATCTCAAAATTGTATTGTAACCTTTGTAAACAAATGTAATTGATTTTTTTACTACATCTAAATTTGGATATGGTAATGCAAACATTTATCAAAAAATCAATATAAGGTGTTATTTTTTGCTTGAAATACAATCTATCCCCTTTATTATTGCATAGTGTTAGGGAATTAAAGTAATCCTTCATCCCATATTTAGTGTTCTGTATGCGAATTTAAGTTATTTTACATTGAGGAAGTGCTATAAAACTTTCATGTAGTAGTATGTCAAATAAAAAACTATTTCAAGGTTAACATGTGAAATTCTTAAACTAATTTAGGATAATTGAGTAGAGGTCTACTATTGGGAAGAAGGTTCATTGAAGGGTTTACTTGTTGCAAGGTAGAGACAAGTGTAGTAAACTCGTATATGAGTTAGGGTTTGATTTGTTGGAAAGATATTATCTATGTTTGACTCTATTGCAAGATTCAACACTAGTCAACCTTGAAAGACAACCAGTTTCACTCATCAAAATATAAAATAAATAATAACGGTTTATTTATTTCTAGTTTCATTTAACCAAGTATTATGCATATTCCATTGTTAAGACTATTTGTTAAGCCTATTGTAATCTTGTGACTATTATAACCTTAGAGGATTCTTGCACAATGCATTTTACTAGGGTAATGGTGTTGTAGGATATTTTAAATAAAAATAAATTAAGGATTATAGAGAGTACCCATTCTGGTGTACATGAAAATAATAATCCATTCTGGTGTGGCCACCAGAGTCATTTTAATGAGACCCTTGTAGCTAAAATATGAAAAATTAAAATGTTGCATTTTCTAGACTTGTGTCAATTAGAATTGTAGGTTAAGAAAGCACCCATTTTTGTTTAGAGAGGACCCATATAATTCTAAATATTATGTTTTGACATTTATAAGTAAAATACAGATAAAAAACCATAAGAGCAACCATGATAGTAGACTGCAGTAGGATTAGAACATAGGGAATAAAATGTAGACCTTACTAATGAGCTAGTTAGTTTAATAGTTGATTTCTAGCTAGATTAGAATATGAGAGGGATATATGAGAACTAAGAAAAGGATTAGAATCCATCATAAATATGGAAAAGCATGGTCATAGAATATAAGAAAACCTTATCAATAGAAGAAGAAACTGGGGAGGAGATATACAAAACAATATATAGGCTCTTTATAGACCTCCTTTAAATTTAGAAAAGTACAAAAAAGTAAACTTCATTGGGATACTCTATTATCCAAATCTAATATCTATAGAGGTAAGGTCTAAATTCATCAAATATGAGGTAGATAAGGTTTTCTCTAGAGATGATCATCTTAGATATTTGAATAACCGCATAGATGATTATAAAATTGAGCTTGAGGATGTCTTTATGAATCGATTTATTCAGACATTGATGATGCAACTAGATAATGGTACAAAATTCTACATAAATCTAGCATTGAGAGATGCATATACTTCAATAAAATAATTAGAGATAAATAAGGGGATACAAATGATCCTAGGTTCATTATAGATGAATTCACCAACATACGAAAGGGATCTAATGAATCTATATCAGATTTAACCACAATATTTTCTATGTTAATATCTAAAATCCAAATGAATCCATGCATTTGGTCTTGTATTTCAATGTCTATGATGAAAAATTGGGTACCTATTGAGAGATATAGAAGCCCACACATTGAGATACAAATATAGAATTAATTCAAATATTAAGAGAATTAAGAGAGATCTTAAAAAGTGAAAACAAATCGAGGTTAGGATCTTATCAAGTAAAAAACATTAAAGTAGTAATTCTCTAGCCATTAAGGACAAGCTAGATAAAGTGATGCATACTCATAAAGAGATAAGTTACAAGGTGGCTATAAATTATAAATTTTTTTAATAATGAAAGATATAATCATTAAAAAAATGAGTGGTCACCCAAGTTTCCTAATTAGACTTATAATCACCCTTTACATAATGGGAAACTAGTATCACAATAGCCCAAAGTGGCAAAATGTAAACAGAATCTAGATTCCTTAAAGAGGATTGATATAAAAAGTGTAAAGGAAACTTCTTGGTTTTTAGCTTGTCAAATACCTCACTCATATTTGCAATGTGCTATAGCTTTAGCAATCCTCAATTCTAATGATGGTTGTGAATAGTGTAGTAATAGAAATCATAGGAAAAATGTAGTTCATGATAATAAATATCAATAATGTTATCATACAAAGAATGTTGTAGTGATGGTGATTATTATTTTGTAGAGGAATGGGGTCATGAACATGCTATACCCCTAACCCCATAGTATTTATTGGGTTAGTAGGAGTTAGTTTGTGGCTACCTTAAATCTTAAATAAGTTACATAATTATTATTATAAGCTTAAATAGGTATTTAGGTAAGCCTAGGGGTTATAATTAAGCATCTAAGTTAGCTTGGGTAGTATCCAAAAATTAATTAGCTATAAATAGGAGTTAATGGCTTTTTATCAGAGGTTGATCATGAAAATTTGAAGAAAGTGTAGTGTAGTAAAATGAATACCCTTACATTTTCACACTTGTTTGGGCCTGCCTTATTTTATTTATGCTTCTTTATTGCTTAATTGGTCCTATTTTGTGTCCACAAGCCCTATGAATGATATATTTTTTCAGTTAATCTTGAGATTCTCCAATGCATAAATTATAATTTAATGAGTCCATCGGTGTGTCCCTAATTTTTTAGGTCGGGACTAGAATGCCACCTAGGGCATCTTCATCCTCCGAGGCTCTCGGGACCCTAATTTTGGCATCTCTGGATTGGGCCCCTTTTTGGTGTCTATGCCCCAAGTTTTTAGGAATTGGAACTAAGAAACCACCTAGGGAATCTTAGTCCTCCTTGATTCATTTCAATCCAAGTCTTTTGTGATATCTTTTATCTTATAATAATTGAATTCACAAGAGCATTCAAGAGCAGATTCATCAAGCATTTGGAGCCATTTTTAGATTCAAGCATCATATCAAAAATATTTCTTGCATCATGTGTCTTATTGTGCTAACATTTGTGATGGAGGGTTTTGATTCAAGCATTATCCATCAAGCATTAAAGATCCATACCCATTGTAGGCATCACACGAAAGTTTGTAGAATTCATAACAGTTTGGTGAGTTGTAGCATTGCATGTTGTTCATTTACCATTTCCTTCATTATTTCTATTTCATTTCAATGTTTAATTACCAACAAGGGTTTTGACAAAGAAAAACCCCCATTCACTAACAAACAACAGGTTTTTTCCCTTTTGCATACTTGTGTTTGTAGATCTAGGTTGCAGACTTGAAGATCACTTGGAGTGCAAAGTTGCAAAAGTTGCATAACAAAGTTGTCATCTTCACGAAAACTCGCTTGAAGATCACATGGTTGAGAAGATTTATCATCTAAACTCATGGTTGATGAAAATAAAGAGTTTAAATCATTATGCTCTTCATCTATTTTTCGATATCCTCACTATCATCATCAAGATTGATTATGACAAGAGGATGAATAGTTTTTTCCAAGGAAAGATGTATTAAAATTTGTGGTTGTTGGATCATATCATTTTTTTGTGAGGGTTGTATTGCGGTACCTATTGGTGGATCAAGGGAAAGGGGTTGGTCATGAATTTCTTTGGTCAAAAGTGGATATTGGTTTTCTTTATTTTCTTCTATTTGAGATTGACGAGGAAGGAGACGACGACGACACCTATGCTCCCTAGCACTTGGGCTGCATTTAATTTTAGTTTGAATTTTTTGAGGTCTAAGAACCGGTCGATTCATCATAGGTTCCTTTTCTTTGAGAGGGGAGGGAATGGAAGAAATTGAAGAGGATGGGTCAACCACTTTCTTTTTAGCTTTATACACTTGTTTTATGCGAGGAGGTATGATAGAATTATTTTCATTTTCCCTTGGTTGTTTAAACGATGGTGGGGAAGTGTCTAAGGTTGGTTGTTCATGAGGTTGTATGGTTTGTTCAATGTCAGACTCAGGTTGAAGCATGGTTTCATCTAAAATAGGGAGAGTGGAAGTGGACGGGGACATGTTACGAAGAGACAACTCGGCTATTAATTTGGCTGTGAACTTTTAATAAGCTATGAAAAAGAAATATTTATGGGGGGTGATGGTTTCCATAGGTGCTGGCCAAAAGGATTCTAGGGAAAAATTACCTTTATATGATGAAGGATTAAAGCCAGTATGGTGTATGGTAAATATTTCATTACCATGTGGAAACTTCAAACATTTGTGAACAATTGAAGGGACCGCTTTCATTGAGCGAAGCCAAGGGTGGCATAGTTGCAAATGAAATTGATCAATTGTGGAATAATTGAAAATGTTACCTCCAAGGTTTTGGTTGCTATTTGTAAGAGACGTATGATCGATCCAATTGTAGGGCACATAAAACAAGTATGTTTTTTAATCCATGTAGTTGGTTTATTATAGTAATCTTGATACAACTCATGTAATACTAGAAACTATTCTGTGATTACATTCTAACCACAGGCGATATCTATTACTATCCCATTGGTGGGCTTATCATAGATTCTGTTGGCTATGTAAAGATGACCATCAGAATGTTTTTGAAGCATGTCTTTAGAAGAAAAGGTGATATCAAGAGTTTTATTAGTTGGGCACTTACGATGGGGTGGTTTGTGTAATAGTATTCAAGGATAATGAATTATTAACGAGATGGGATTGTTACCTAGAAATGGTGGCTTATTTTAAGATAATAAATTATCAATGGTAGTATTATAGTTAAAGATTGTTGTACTTTCATTTTTTGCATTTGATTTTCTAGGTGGTTACTTCTCTAGGTGTAAAATGACATCTACTTTAGAGCCTTAGCGTGGAAGTTCTCATTTTTCAGTAGATAAGGTTATAAATTCTTATCCTTAAAAGAAGGGGGACAATATAGGAAGATGTAAGTATCTGTTGATGGTGTTTTTATGCACTTCTCAACACAGGCAGTGCGTAGGTGCACTACCTCTATTGAAAGACAATCTCCCACAATCGAATTGCAGAACACTATCCCAAAGTCTCTCAGATGTCAGGTCATGACAGTGCTTAGATACCTCAGTAGTTTGATGTGATTTGCTGGAATCACAAGGCGAACTTACGGATGAGTTAGAAAGCATGGCAGTTGGGTTTGCAAATGCAGTTTCAAAGTGCTAAAAGTGAATGAACAATGGCTGTCCACTCAAAACAGCAAGCTGAAACTCATCAAATTCATCTAATTTAGCTTCATGGTGATGCTTTGGATCCTACTCTAACCAAGGATTAAAAAAAACAAAAAAATGAGAAGGATGAAGAAATCTATTCTAATCCTAAGCTACAAATGAACAGTAACAATGGTGGCTGCTAAAGTAGATAGACTTCCTGAACTGAGTTTTGCTTGGCTAAGAGAAACCTATAGTTGCACAAAACCAGTGCAATCTTCTAAGGACTACAGATTTTCAAATTGCACATGCACATCATGCACATGTAATTGAACTAAGTTGCAATAATGAAGTAACGAGCTCATACTAGCTTTGCAAAGTGACTCATCATCAATGAACCACAAAAAGCATGAGCTGGAAATCCATCAAATACTAAAACAACAAACACCATCACCACTCCCATTCAAGAAACTAACACTAAAACTAACATGGAAGCTATAACTGTGCATGCAAGATGAGAAAAATCAAAGAGAACATCCATAAAATCATACAATGTTGTCTTCTATTGCTGCAAATGCCTCTTACATCAATTCTCCAACACTTACAAATGAGGGGCAAGCCCCTATTTATAGTTTTCCGAAGCCCAAATGAATGGCTAGGATCAATTTGTATTAAGTGGCTCAGATTCAATTACATTAGGGTTTCACCTACCCCACAATATCCAACAATTTAAAATACCCTTCCTTGTCTTTTCCCTGTTTTGTCATCTAGTGCCAGTTACTATAGCAATTTTTTCATTTAGCTGATTGCCCTTTTACTATAGCTGAAACTGCCTAAAAGCTTCCTTTTGTTTGATGTGCTTGTAGTGGTCTTCCTTGGATCAAACGAGCTCATCGACAACTGGCAACAATGGATTGGTGGCCCTTGCTTCGGGCAGAAAGCTCCTTAGAAATCATCACCATCTGGAAAAAGGTAGGACAACTCCCTCAATGGGACTCTTCGATAGACCTACGGAAATCTTCTTGACTCCTACAAACACGAAGTTTCATAAGTGCATTTATACATGAGTTAAGGAAAATGTCAGTCAAACCTACAAATTCCCTATTAGATCTATCCATGCATCATCAAAAGATCTTGATATTCATATTTGGAGCTCATTTGGACCATAAACATTAATGCGTGCTTCAAGGGTGGAGCCAGAGGGTGGAAAGACGAGAAGAAAGCTAGAAGGCGCATGCCAGATAAGCCAAAATAGCTGAGAAAAGGTGGGCTCCTCGGATGAAGGAGGCGCTCCTGATGTTCAAAACATGTTCCCCGTGAAGGAGGCAGGATGTTCAAATGCCTAGAAGGAGGCAGCTCCTGGATGTTCAAAATATGTGAGGGACTGACCCTAAATGGCCACTGAGGGGCCGAACTCGAGACCGAAGGGAGGCACCGCTGGAAGTTCCAAAATGGCGACGAGAGGCAGAACCGCTGAAACGCCACTGAGGGGCCGGCCCGGAGGCCGGAAGGAGGCAGCCGTTGGAAGTTCCAAAACGGCGACGGAGAGGCAGTAACCCCTGAAACGCCACGAGGGGCCGGGTTTCGGAGGTGGGAAGGAGGTGGCCGGTTCTAAAACAGCGACGAGAGGCGGAACCCCGGAAACGGCCACATAGGGGTTGGGCTCTGGAGGCCGGAAGGGGGCAGCCTGGAAGTTCCAAAACGGCCACGAAGAGGCGGAACCCAGGAAACGGCCACGGAGGGGCCGGGCTCCGGGGCCGGGTTGCCCTAAGCCAACGGATGTTCCAAACAGCAAAAGGGGGATGAATCCCCGAAACCACCGAAACTTAACCAAACTTTGACGAAACCTTGGCAGTTCATTTAAACACATCAAGCACATCCCAGATCCAAAAGAGGGGGATCCCAAAGTCAAAAATGAGAAAATGGGAGCGACGGGGGTCCACGGATGTTTCCAAATAGCCAAGGAGGAAGGGAATTCCAGAGGGAAAGTTTTGAAACTATCAAAACTCAACCAATTGTTGACGAAACCTTGGCAGTTCATTTACGCACTAGGGACACATCCCAGATCCAAAAAAGGGTGACCCCAAAGTCAAAAATGAGGAAACGGGAGCGACGGGGGTCCGCAGATGTTTCCGAAATAGCCAAAGCAAGACAAGAGGTAGAAAGGGGATGGGGGACTTTATTTCTCCACAGATTTGAATACCCCAAGTATGTGAATTTGGGTAGGGGATTTGATCGCTTGATGGCACATGACCAATTTGGGCTCGGAAATGGGGCACACAAAACAAGACAGGAGTAAAGTAGCCTATCAGGAGTGAAAAAAAGGGGGTCCCTGCCTACGGCGGGGCATGTGTGCAAAACATGCATAACAAATGGCGACTCGCTTGGGAAATGCTCGAGAGCATTTTGATGACAAACTGGAATTACGAACCCAGAATCTCTAGTTTCGACCTTCACGCTAGGGCAAACAAACTAGATGCTCAACCAAAGGATCAAAACCATTAGCCAACCCAACCTTCAGTATGCTGAAAATACAAGTGTGTGCAATTGCGTTAATTCCCATCCTTCAGTTGCTATAGGAACCCAAGCTTCGTTCAGTTAAGCTACGTAGTTTATTCTAACTCCAAAAGCATCCAGGACATTGCCTCGCTGCCAATCAGACATCCATAGCCCCGACGAGGTTATCGCTGTGATTCTCCTGAACATTGCTCTACTGCTAGCCGGGCGTCCATAGCCCCGATAGAGTTACTCAGATACCCCTGAAAAGTTGAATTTTTCTTTCTTTTAATTTTCAGTGTTTTCTTTTTTTTTCTTTCTTTTCTCTTTTCAACTCTTTTATTTCAACCCGCAAGCATTAAAGCTCACAATCAAGGCTGAGAATCACAGTGGCGCTGGAGCAGAATTTTAGATTTTTCACTTAACTAGACTTCACAAAAGGCCCTATAGTGACCATCGAATTCTTAAGATGTGTAAGAGCTATAAGATTTCAGAATACGTCAAAGTCAGACTAAACCAACAACTTATCCTCTTTGAATTAAACACCCAGATCGCTTGACACTAATAGAAGACCTTCACCATCCACTCTGAAGACTTGATTAGGGTTTGACAAAGAAATACGTAAAACAACCCCAAGCGATAAGTATGGTTGTTGTGCACACAGATGTGCCCAGCTAAAAGCAAAGGGACCCCGAGCAAAGCAGCAACAAAGCGAAAGCAAACGAAAACAAACAACCAACAAAGCAAGCAACCAACATCAAACCAACTAACCTAAGGAAAGCGGGAAAGTGGGGTATTTACAGGAAACCTATACTACTCAAAAATGAGCTATGTACAAAGATATTTACAAAGCACTACGTTCAGGCAAAGCGAGTTGACATTAACACTCATTGGATTTCGCAAAGCATGCACAAACAAATAGGCAATCGTTATCGTTCTTAACCATGCAAATTTATCTTTATATTCTAAAAAAAGAAATTCAATGTTGCAGCACTCAAGTTCAACCACATCATCATGAAAAATCAGCAATTGAGGAGGCTCGTTGAACCCATGGTTAATCCATAAACATGTTTGTTTTCCCTCATTCCCATAATCAAAATAATAAGTGCAATTATGAGAAATGATAGGGGCAAGGAAGGATAAAACCTGGATGTCGTTACACGGAGGTGGCAGCGTTGGATAGTCGAGAGCAAGCATAACATCCTTGATTGTTGCATTGGCAGCCTCGGGTGGGTGGGGTGGAGGGTGCAGCACTGTGGACCTTAAGCTTGCATAAGGCTAGGAGGACGGGGCAGCAAACAGCTCTTCCAAGCTGTGAGCAAGATCCACAGTCCCAATTGGTTGTTTTTGAAGGAGGAACACCTCATCTGTGTGGGTTTCCATTTCCAAAACCTTTTCTTGATTGCTGTCTTCAAGGGGCAGCATACTGTCCCATCTCCTTTCCCAGGTGTCAGCCTTTATTTTGTGATGTTCAGTGTCATGGGACAATGACATGCATGAATCTGTCTCATTGCAGCTCTCTGGTTGTGAAGGAAAATTTGCAAGGATTGAGGCGAAATGACCCTCAGTTGTAGCCCGTGGTTGACCAAGCTCGTCATATTTGTTGGCAGCCATCGAAACACCTCCACCTTTATCTTCTTCCTTTTGTTGTTCATGTATCTCCTCATAACGCCCACTTGTTTCTTCTTGGTCACTATTGCTGTAAATGGAGAAGGAGCTCCTCTCCCAATCTAGAAACTCTAGTGCATCATTGTTCAAGGGCTCAAGGAGTATGTATTCCTCGCTACCGTCTTCTGAGATGTACTCTTCCTCAGCATGAGCATACCTCCGTAGTGCAGCTCCTAATGGAAAGAAGTCATCAATTGATGGAACCTCATCAAAGGGACCAAAGTCTATTGCACAATTTCCCTCTAAAGACTCAACAAAAATTCTATTGTCCATGGTACACAACTACTCTTCAAGAGGAAGAACTTCTTGGTGACTGGTGGACAACATTCTCGCTTGATCTACTTCATCACTCGGAAGTCCGAGACCGTATTGCTGTCCTTCTTCTATTGCTACCCCAACATCCTCTTGAGATCCACCTTCAATTGTTCCATCACTTGGTTTGGGATTTTGGTCTTCTTCATCAACCCTTGAAGTGGCTGCATGAGGTGATGTGCCTGGTTGTGCCCCTTGTCCCTTGACTTGCTCAATGGCCTCTTGGCATAACTTACATGTGAGCTCTGAGTGCGATGAATCATGGAGTCGACACCAATTTGGGAGCAACAATATCTCTAAATCCACTTGGTATTTCAACTCAGTCCAATCCCTCGCTAGTCTAGAGACAAGCTGGTCATATCTATCCATGATCGGGTCCTCCTCATCACTTGAAAAAGAAGCATGATGGTAGACAGCCATAGCGAGTGGTTGTTCCCACTCCCCCAAATCTGCATTTTCAGATTCTCGATCACTTCCATTTATGAAGGAGAGGTCTTCTGACTTGATTTTGCTCATGCTTTGATCATCTCCTTCTGCTACCCCAAGGCTTTCAGCCTCCTCTTTTTCTTGATTTTTAGCATTTTCATTTGCTGCCCCAGCACAAACTACTGCAAACTCATTTGATTCATCTCCAACTGCCAATCCATCTTCTTGAGTGGAGAACTGATCTTCTTCAATGGAGGGAAAGTCTTCTAAACTAGTTATAATCAGATTTTCATCAATGCACGTTGCTATCCCAAGACTTTCAACTCCTCCCTCTTGGTTTTCATTTTCCATGTCTGCTGTCCCAACACCAACTTGTGTCAAATTTCTTGGTTCATTTTTATTTTGCTGTCCTCCAGATGTTGACAACTCTTCTGCCTCATTAGATAACTTCTCCTCATTGAGAGTTAGCTGCTCCAACTTGTTCGAACAACCCGTAGCTTGAGCGATGATTTTTGTGCATGACGAGACAGTGAATTCAGAGTGGGGTGCATTATGAAATCTGCACCAACAAGACATTAATATTTCCTCCAATCTTGGTCCATCCTTGCTGCTTAAATTTTCCTGGATCAACTCCTTGAATGCCTTGGCTACCATGGTTGTCAATTCTTCCTCCGGGTCTGTGGGGGCTAAGAGCTGAAATATTTTCCAAAAGGGAATTTCTCCCTGCAAGACCTTCTCAATTCTGTCCAAGAATGTTAGACATCCCAATTCACTATGCCTGCAAGTGCAATGGATCCGACATCTATCCGCCAATGCAAATTGCTCCAATGGCTTCTTCAGTCTCTTGTTCAAATTTGCATGCAGCTGAGTGATGTTGATTTGCAAATGCTGCTCCATTTCGACTCAGCTCTTGTTTTCCTTCAAAATTTTCTAATTTTTGAATTAAAGAGATCTCCTATCTCAGATTTCTTCCTGAATGTTCCTTTCTCAACTTCCAACTTTCAGCTTCGTAACCTCAACATGTCATGCCCTCCTTCTAGCGCCAATTTTGTTGATGGTGTTTTTATGCACTTCTCAACACAGGTAGTGCGTAGGTGCACTACCTCTCTTGAAAGACAATCTCCCACAATCGAATTGCAGAACACTATCCCAAGGTCTCTCAGATGTCAGGTCATGACAGTGCTTAGATACTTCAGTAGTTTGATGTGATTTGTTGGAATCACAAGGCGGACTTACGGATGAGTTACAAAGCATGGAAGTTGGGTTTGCAAATGCAGTTTCAAAGTGTTGAAAGTGAATGAACAGTGGCTGTCCACTCAAAACAACAAGCTGAAACTCATCAAATTCATCTTATTTAGCTTCATGGTGATGCTTTGGATCCTACTCTAACCAAGGATTAAAAGAAACAGCAAAAGAAGAAGGGTGAAAAAATTTATTCTAATCCTAAGCTACGAATGAACAGTAACAATGGTGGCTGCTAAAGTAGACAGATTTCCTAAACTGAGTTTTGCTTGGCCAAGAAAACCTACAGTTACACAAAACCAGTGCAATCTTCTAAAGACTGCAGATTTTCAAATTGCACATGCACATCATGCACATGTAATTGAACTAAGTTGCAGCAATGAAGTAATGAACTCAGACTAGCTTTGCAAAGTGACTCATCATCAATGAACCACAAAAAGCATGAGCTGGAAATCCATCAAATACTAAAACAGCAAACACCATCACCACTCCCATTCAAGAAAACTAACACTAAAACTAACATGGAAGGAAGAACCATGCATGGAAGATGAGAAAAATCAAAGAGAACATCCATAAAATCATGCAATGTTGTCATCTATTGCTGCAAATGCCTCTTACATCAATTTTCCAACACTTACAAATGAGGGGCAAGCCCCTATTTATAGTTTTCCAAAGCCCAAATGAATGGCTAGGATCAATTTGTATTAAGTGGCTCAGATTCAATTACATTAGGGTTTCACCTACCCCACAATATCCAACAATTTAAAATACATTCCTTGTCTTTTCCCTATTTTTTCATCTAGTGCCAGTTACTATATCAATTTTGTTATTTAGCTGATTGCCCTTTTACTATAGCTGAAACTGCCTAAAAGCTTCCTTTTGCTTGATTTGCTTGCAGCGGTCTTCCTTGGATCAAACGAGCTCATCAACAACTGGCATCAATGGATTGGTGGCCCTTGCTTCGAGCAGAAAGCTCCTTAGAAATCATCACCATCTGGAAAAAGGTAGGACAACTCCCTCAATGGGACTCTTCGATAGACCTACGGAAGTCTTCTTGACTCTTGCAAACATGAAGTGTCATAAGTACATTTATACATGAGTTAAGGAAAATGTCAGTCAAACCTACAAATTCCCTATTAGATCTATCCATGCATCATCAAAAGATCTTGATATTCATATTTGGAGCTCATTTGGACCATAAATATTAATGCGTGCTTCAAGGGTGGGAGCGCCAGAGGGTGGAAAGATGGCGGAAGAAAGCTAGAAGGCAGACATCAGACAAAAGCCAAAACAACCGAGAAGAAGGTGGGCTCCTGGATGTTCAAAAGAGCCAGGAAGGAGAGGCTCCCGGATGTTCAAAACAGCTAGGAAGGAGGCAGGCTCCTCGATGTTCAAAAGATCGGATTCATCGAAGGGAGGCAGCCGTTGGAAGTTCCAAAATGGCGACGGAGAGACAGAACCTCGGAAACGGCCACGGAGGGGCTGGGTTCCGGAGGCCGGGAAGGAGGCAGCCGTTGGAAGTTCCAAAATGGCGACGGAGAGGCAGAACCACGGAAACGGTCATGGAGGGGCCAGGCTCCGGAGGCCAGGAAGGAGGCGGCCATCGGAAGTTCCAAAATGGCGACGGAGAGGCGGAACCCCGGAAACGGCCATGGAGGGATCGGGCTCTGGAGGCCGGAAGGGAGGCAGCCACCGGAAGTTCCAAAATGGCCACGGAGGGGCTGGGCTCCGGAGGCCGGGTTGCCCTAAGCCAACGGATGTTCCAAACAGCAAAAGGGGGACGAAGGTCTGAAACCACTGAAACTTAACCAAACTTTGATGAAACCTTGGTAGTTCATTTAAACACATCAAGCACATCCTAGATCCAAAAGATGGGGATCCCAAAGTCAAAAATGAGGAAACGGGAGCGACGGGGGTCCACAGATGTTTCCAAACAGCCAAGGAGGAAGGGAATTCTGGAGGGAAAGTTCTGAAACTATCGAAACTCAACCAATCATTGACAAAACCTTGGCAGTTCATTTACGCACTAGGAACACATCCCAGATCCAAAAAAGGGTGACCCCAAAGTCAAAAATGAGGAAACGGGAGCGACGGGGGTCCGCGGATGTTTTCGAAACAGCCAAAGCAAGACAAGAGGTAGAAAGGGGATGGGGGACTTTATTTCTCCACAGATTTGAATACCCCAAGTATGTGATTTTGGGTAGGGGATTTGATCGCTTGATGGCACATGACCAATTTGGGCTCGGAAATGGGGCACGCAAAACAAGACAGGAGCAAAGTAGCCTGTCAGGAGCGAAAAAAAGGGGGTCCCTGCCTACAGCGGGGCGTGTGTGCAAAACATGCACAACAGTATCTAGAGTTGATATGCACATTATTTTTATGTCATTCATGAAGAGAGAAATTAAGGACTATGATCTTAGGTATTTGGTGCATCATATATAGGATTTGGAGAAGGATCTTGATGGGATCCGTATGTTAGTTTCAATTTAGCATGGAGAATTTAGTGTTATTCCTCACACATGTATGAGAGAAGGAAATTGTTTTAAATAGGCCAAACACTAAGCTATGCCTCTTTTATTTCAAATCTTTTTCATTGTTTTCTCCTCAGTTATAATATTTAAGATGTCAATTCATTTGGAAAAAAGTATATTTTGACTATGTCTTAGATTATTAACATGTGATGCAAAGGGGAATAAGTTTTTAATAAAAGGTATTGGAAGCTATCACAAAAGTATTAAGTTTTCCATCCCAATTGAGAGCATTCTATCCTTTGAATTTTTTCTCAAGGATTATTTTGTTGAATATGTGGTGGACTCCCCTCCTTGTAAGGGTGCTTCCCTTGAAACCTAAAATGAAATTAATTATAGTATTAAAAGGATTTTTGATCCTATTGTAACATACCTCAATGCCATTTGTATTTCTCCTTTTAGATATTTGGTTGACAACTTTTTTGTCCTAAGTTGGCCCATTCAACATTGGTTTAGGTGATAGTTTATGTCACTTTATGGAATTACTAAATACCATGTTTTGCATTAGGTTTGTTGTCAAGGATCTAGACCGATTTTATGCTACTTTATTTCTTAATTAATATATAGACACCATTTTAACTAGCTATGCTCTTTCATTGATATCTCTTTGGCTCCTTTATTTATATGGAATTTTAGACCTAGTTGTCCTTTGGAACTAATATATAGGAGATAACCACTTCCTTTTTTCATCTATTTTTTGATCCCAATAAGTATATTGTTGATAAAAAATAAAAAAATATTTCCATTTACATTATTTTATCTACATTATCAAATAGTGAATGGATTTTAGATAGTGAATCATAGGTAGTAACGTAATGGATATGTATAATAATTTATTTAATATTAAAACACGTTAAAATATATACCTTGGAAACAATTTTACTATAGAATCTAAAGTGACATGAAAATTTTAAATATTTATGAATCTATTGGAGATGTCCTACTTTTTCCAAAATTGGAGAGTCCTACAACTTTTCTCTTCCTTCAACAAAAAAAATAAAAAACCTTGATTCCACATCTTCTTAACTATTTATTTCTTAGATTTGTAATTATTTATAAATGGTAGTTTGGAGAATTGTTAGACTAGATATAGTTTGGAGAATATAATAGTATCCATTCACAAGACATATAAATATAAAAACTATAATAAGACGTACAAGATACCAAAATGGATGAAAGTAGGTCAGCCCATTAATGCCACAAAGTATTTTGTTAAATAATTTTGTAAGGTGGAACAAATTTTATGTCTTAAATGAGTGGTTAACTATTATAATTAACAAACTAGATGATTTATAGCTATATTAAATCATGTTCAACCATTATACCTAATTTTTAAATATGTTTACATCAACATCTTATTTTACGTTTTAAAAATGATTAATTCTTGATATTACTTGACGCAATATAAAGATATGTTATTTGTAAAGATTGTAATCATGACCACCCACACATTTAGAGTTTATCTTTAGCTAGACATACAAGAGATAACAAATGAGATGTGCACTTTCCTTAAAAAAATAAAATACTACATAAAGATTATAAAGATTCACATATAAGTCTTTATGACACTAAAAAATATATTGAAAACATGAAAACCATTCTATTATTATTATAAAAGAATTCAAAGGGTTTGAAAAGGGTTCCATTCATTTTATTTAATAATTTTACTAAATTATTATCCATACATTAGCATAAAATTATTGGTATGACATGTAGCACAAGATGATATGGAAATAATTAGAGGTGTAGATTGACACAAAAAAGATCCAAAAATGGACCATCAATGTATAAAAGAGTTCAAGTGTCTTCATTGCATCTATGTAGAGAAAGCACAATCATGTCAAGCTTATTCATAGTCCAATCACAGAAAAATAGTTCCTACCAACATTGAGTGTGCAAAGAGTTCTTCAACAAGAAGGTGGTGAAGTACATGAAATGAAAAATGATGAGGCTGAATTCTAGAAATATGGCATGGCTTGTTAATTGTTTGACAAGATTCAGAGGGAAGGATACATTGAAAATAATAAGGTTAAAGAAAATGAGTTGATGGTGAAACTGGAAGACATAATAGCTAAAGAGGAGGAGTTCTGGAGGTAGAGATCGAGGGTGTTGTGGCTCTCAGCGGGAGATAGAAATACTAGGTACTTCCATTTTTCTGCTTCTAAACATAGGGATGCGAATAGAATCTCTATCATAGAAGTTAATGGTACTAGATTTGAGGAAGAGGAAGACATCAAAAAGCAAGTTGTCCTCTTCTATAACAACCTTCTTTTGGCGAATGGGGAAATCAATCAAAATGACCAAGATTTTCTATTAGAGGCTATCCGTAATGTTGTTGAGAGGGAAGATAATGAAAAGCTTGCGGCCATCCCCTCTAAGGAGGAAGTCATGAAAGTTGTCTTTTCTTTTGAAGGAAATAAGGCCCCTGGCCCTGATGGATGTCCCATGTTCTTTTTTCAATGGTTTTTGGATATTGTTGAAATTGGTGTCGTGAATGGTGTTAAGGAATTCTTTAGATCCAGAAGGCTCCTTAAGGAACTAAATGCTAATTTTGTGGTCCTTATTCCTAAGAAACCTGGGGCTATGGAGCTTGAGCCGTTCAAACCCATTATTCTTTGCAACTCTTTCTATAAAATCATATCAAAGGTTTTGACTTCAAGGATCCTTTCTATCCTTCCTTCGTTGATTTCCCCTTAGAAGAATGGTTTTGTACCTAGAAGGAAAATCTTAGATTCTATAGTCACTGTCCATGAGAGTATCCATTCACTTGTGGAATCTAAAACTAAAGGGTTTCTTCTTAAGCTAGATATACCAAAAGCTTATGACCGTGTTGAGTAGGAGTTTTTATTTAAAATCCTTAGGTTGTTTAGTTTTAGCAACATAGTCATGTAGTTGGTGAATCAGTTGGCTACTACGGTCTCTACCTCTATTATTGTGAATGGATATCCTTCCAGATTATTTCAAAATTCAAGAGGCCTAAGATAGGGTAATCCTATCTCACCTATTTTGTTCACAATAATGGCCAAGAGCCTGGGAAAGAATCTAAAAAGATTGATTGAATAGAGGTCTCTTGCTAGTCTTTTTCCTTCATCTACTAATTTGATTTGATCTCAGCAATAGTTTGTTGATGACACTATGCTGATGGGAAGATCTATGGTGAATGAGGCTAAGACTTTGGAAAAAAAATGGACATGTATGAGAAGGCGATTGGGTGGATGGTTAATAGATAGAAGAGTTCCCTTTTTTCCTTCAATACCCCTGAGCATAGACATATCAAAATTGTAAGAATCCTTGGTTGTAGAGTGGAATCCTTACCTTCTTCTTATCTTGGACTTCCGTTATGTCTTAAACCTCAGAATTCCTTTTGGTGTTCGCTGGTTGACAGGTTTAGAAAGAAGCTGGCAATACGAAAAGGAGCTATTTTGAGCCAAGCTGGAAAAATTCAATTTCTTAAAGCTTCTCTTCAAAACCTCCCAGTTTATGCTTTAATCCTTTTCAAAAAATTTGCTAAATATGTTGAGGCCATAGAAAAGATCCAAAAAATATTCCTTTGGTTTGGTGTGGAGGAAAGAAAGAGAATGCCTCTTATAAGGTGGGATTTGGTTTGAAGACCAAAAACATCTTCCTTAAGGATATTCAGTATGGGACAGTTTCAATAGGATGATATTCTTGTTTGGATGGACAACCCTTCAGGTAACTACTCTGTTTTTTTGGATGTCTCTTTGTTTTCCCTTTCTCAAGATCCCTCTCCCTTCTGGTCTAAAGCGTGGATAAAACACTTGACTCCTAAAGTCAATATCTTCTTCTGGATTATGCTTCTTTTGCATCCAAGCCAACTAACAAAAGTAGTGAGGGTGTGTGCTGGACCTTTCCTCCAAATGGATGGTCTAAGGCCAACTTTGATGGAGCTGCGAAGGGAAATCCGGGGACGGTCGGAAGTGGAGGTGTATTAAGGGACTCAAATGGTAATTTTATGGCAGCTGTGGCCATTTCCCTAGGTCATCAAACCAACCATGTGGCGGAGGCTATAGGAGCTTTTCAACTTTTAAAGTTAGCCCATAATTTGAATATTAAAAATTTATGGCTTAAAGGGGATTCTAAAAACATCATTGACTATCTCTTAGGTTGGAACCCCCCTCTTGGTCGATAAAGAATTGGATTGATGAAGAAAAGTCTATTTTAGACAAGTTCGACAAAGTTAAAGTCTCACACGTCTATAGGGAATCTAACAACGTGGCAGATTACTTTGCAAATGAAGGTGTAAGGAGGCAAGGATTGAACACGTGGTAGAATTTTAGGGACTGGAGAGCTGATGCCAAGGCCCTACTAGATTATGATGTTATGCATGGGAATGAGGAAAATACATTTAATGATTAAAAGCAAAAGGGTTAAGTACGTCGAAATTAAGAGATTTTATGGGGTCGCGTCATATTACTTAACTGGGAAGAAAAAGTGACATGCTTTGTGGGTTCATTGGAATGATTGTGTAAATTTGCAACAGGTTCTCAGTTTTGGTAGAGTCTGTAGTAAGTTGCAAATGAAAATGGGGGGGGATAGGAAAAGAGTTGAGCAAAATAGCTACGAGGTGCATACGAGGAATGATAAAGTCTGGAAGCAGGTTGTAAGACGTGGGTTCGTTCCATTTCTGGAAAAACCTTCATGAGCCTAATACTATAGCCATAGACTATTTTGAGAAGAAGTGGAGCAATTGTGAAATAATCCTCTTTGGGAGAAAGGTGAAGCTGGATGAGAAAATTATAGGGGAGGTGACTGGAATGTCCACTAAGGGTGTGAAGTTTTATCATGACAAAAAGTTTTATGACGAGGTGGTAATCAAATTCCCTGAGAAGGAAAAGGAGAAAATGAAACTGGTCAAAATTTCCAATAGCTATTTTGAAATTGACACCATCAAGGCACTGTGGAGAAATGTGGTTCATATTAGAATTTAGTGTATTACCTTGGACAGGAGATTCGCTAGAGTTTATGGTCATCATTTATTCCATTCTTAACCACTTCTGCCATAAGGTACGGATTTCTCTACCTCATTATATGTTTTTTTCTTTGAGTAATAGCCTTGAAGACCATAAGCAAAATCCCAGGAGATACCCTATTCTTCATCCTAGTCTTATTAGGCTAATATATGAACACTATCAAAGCCTGACGGCTTTATCCAAACCTGTTGCCTCCACGACATCTGAGGACTATGACACGGATAATTTGGGTTCAAAGAATCAGCCTAACCAAGAGAGAATTGTTGAAGCCCACCCATCCTTTGAGTTGTCTGGTAAGAAAAAACAACCTAGAAAACCCCAGCTCACAAAAGTTAACTCTGAGACCTACCCTGATGGCCCAATCCCCTTAGAGAATCATGCTCTCAAGGGCTCCCCTACCAATAGGTTGGTTTCCTACTTTGCGGACTCTTTGGAGAACAAAGCTAAGAACCCTGAAGTTAGCAGAAACTCTGTGCCCTCCCTTCCTACCTCTTTTAGAGTTAATGGTACCAGATTTCCTAGCTCCCCCAACCCGAATGATGTGAATTTGAAGGAATAGGTTAAGGGATCAACATGAGGGAAGATCGTTGGGCAGAGGAAGAAGAGATTGAGATCTTCCATTTCCATTTAGAAAAATCCCCACCATCTTCAATCCCCAACTGGTATGTAGCTCGACATGACAATGCATAAACCATACTCCTGCAATCATATACATTCGGTTGGACAATATTTATGTGAAACAAGCACAATATTATTAAACTAAATGAGCGATTGAAGCTAGCATTAAGTGATGATAGCAATACCTAGATTATCAAAATGGATTAGAGTAGGTTAGCCCATTAATGCCATAGAGTATTTTGTTAACTAAATTTGTAACGTGGAACAAATTTTATATCTTAAATCAGGGGTTAACTATAATAATTAACAAACTAAATGACTTATAGCTTTACTAAATCATGTTCAATCATTATGCCTAAATTTTAAATATGTTTACATCAACATCTTATTTTAAATTTAAAAAATTATACATTCATGATAGTATTTGACACTATATAAATATATTCTATTTGTAAAGATTGCAATCATGACCGCCCACACATATAGAGTTTATCATCAACTAGACATACAAGAGATAATAAATTAGATGCACACTTTCTTTTGAAAATGGAATGCTACATGAAGATTATAAAGATTCACATATAAGTTTTTATGACACTACAAAATATATTGAAAAAATGAGAACCATTCTACTATTTTTATAAAAGAATTTGAAGTGTTTGAAAAGGGTGCCATTTATTTATTTTAATAATGTTACTAAAACATTATCCATACATTGGGATAAAATGATTGGCATGAGATGTAGGAAAAAATGATATGTAAACAATTAGAGGTGTAGATTGACACACAAAAGATCCAAAAATGGACCATCAATGTGTAAAACAACTTTCAAGTGTCTTCATTGCATCTATGTAGAGAAAGCACAACTATGCCAAGCTTATTCATAATCCAATTATACACAGATGGTTCCTACCAACAACAAGTGTGCAGAAAGTTCTTCAACAAGAAGGTGGCGAAGTACATGAAATGAAATATGATGAGGCTGAATTTTGAAAATATGGCATGGCTTGTTAATTGTTTGTAAACCATTAAAGGTTTAACTAAATAGTGGAAGACATGCTCTATGAGTTACCGATGAATCTCATATATTGTAACAAATTACTCATGTCCATAAAAAAAAAATCTTGAAAGAATCATTTTAAATAGAATGTCTGAAAGAAGTATACATTTAAATTTGTATTTTATATAAAGTAAATCTTAAATAAATGCAACAAAAGTTTTAATATTCTTTGTATCTTTTATAAAATCTGTTTATGTACCTTTGTCATAATTATGTCCTGCCCACTTAAGAAATATTCTAGAACAACGTGGCTATAACTGAGTCTCAATAGGCATGTATAAAGAAGAGAGTATAAATTCAAGCAGGGACAAAAGTCGACCAAAAACTATTTTATTTCCAAACAGTACAAAATTTACCATTATTATAGGATATACCTCTTATATAGCATGTTAGAGTAATCAGACACACATTCTTCTTTCTCGTATATTAGAGAACACAGACATACATATTCTCTTTCTTCTTTGGATGCTGTGTTGAACTGGCACAAAATTGGTAGCAGTGAAAATTGGAAAAATAAGCACACGGCGCATGGTGAATTTGAAGGAATAGGTTAAGCGATCAACAGGAGGGAAGATCTTTGGGCTGAGGAAGAAGAGTTTGAGATCTGCCATTTCCATTTAAAACAATCCATGCCACGTTCAATCCCCAACTGGTATGCAGCTCGAGATGACAATGCATAAACCATACTCCTGCAATCATATACATTCGGTTGGACAATATTTATGTGAAACAAGCACAATATTATTAGACTAAATGAGCGATTGGAGCTAGCATTAAGTGATGATAGCAATACTTAGATTATCAGCTAGGAATCTGAGAGCCGCCCAACCTCCACTCGGAACTCCAATTGTATTTCTCTCAGAAGGATCCACCAGATTAAAGTTTGAGGGGTCAATGCTTGAATTGTAGTTTCCCACACCTTGACCCACTACGAAGAAGTTGAAGTCATGCAGATGCAGAGGATGGCTCTCGAAGGTCACAATGCTGGTGTCCTGCAGAACTAGTTGTACACTAGTGTTAAAGGGAAGCACTTCAACTTTGGTGCCGTTAATGGTTTGTGTGTTGTTACGAGGCGTGCCTATGTAGTTGAAAGGAAATGGCAGATTTTCAGGGAAAGTGGTATTGTAAATGTCAGAAAAACTCAAAAAACTTCTTATGCTAGGAAAAGAATGAAAACATGCACAGCGGAAGGGTATGGAAGGAAGGAGACAAAAAAAAATGAAGATACAAATATTTTCAATATTCTATTTCACTGAGAAAAAGATTACAGTAATAAAAACTGTTTACATATAAAATATTCAGAGCAAAAGCTCTGTACAACTATACTACAGAAACTATGCGTTTTCCAGCGCATTGGCGCTTCTGCGCTGCTGCTCCGTGTGGGATCGCTCCCGGCGCACGGGCGCAAGGCTCACTGACTTTCTTCTGCTGCGGCAGATGCTCCTGAACTTCACTGTTCAATTTCTCCTGAACATTCCCTTCTGTTCTGTCTTCCAAAAAACTATAGTCTGTCTCTTGCACAGAATAATATGCAATTAATTCTTACTTTTGGCTTTTCAGCCAATACACAAAAACTGGCGCTCAATTTGAACTCACCTAACAAAATAAATTGCTGCCAGAAAGTACTTACTGGACAGCAAGGAAGTCAAGCACGGCAGGGGGAAAGAGATCCAAATTGATTTCAAATGACAGTGCATTTAATGCACCTGTCATTGGCTGCTCAAGATTAAAAAAATCCAACACTCCCCCTTAATCTTGAGTCTTTCTGCTCTTCATCATTATTTGGAAACTTTCGGCGCAATATTTTCAGAGCAATTTCCAGAGCAAAGTTTCCGGTGCAAGAGTTCCTACTCTTCAACACTCTGTGAAACTTCCAGTGCAATATTTCCGGAGCAACTTCCAGAGCAAAGTTTCTGGCGCAAAAGTTCCTAATCTTCAACACTCTGTGAAACTTCCGGCGCAATATTTCCAGAGCAACTTTCAGAGCAAAGTTTCCGGCAAAAAAGTTCCTACTCTTCAACACTCTGCGAAACATCCGGTGCATCGCCATAAAAGTTTCGGAGCACCAGCGCAAAGTTTCTAGTGCAAACCTGTTTTCCTTTGATCTGCATTCTGGAACTGTCTGCTGAAGTTCCGGCGCACGTGCGCTTCTCTGTGTTTTTCAGAACTGAAGTTCTGGCGTATTCCTACACACCTAGCCTATATCTTAGGCGCTCAAAAGGTTCTTTTGACAAAGCCTTTGTAAAAATATCTGAGAGCTACTGCTCTGACCTGCAAAATGCCATTTTAATTTCATTATTCTCAACCAATTCTCTGATAAAATGATACCTGATTTCAATATGTTTGCTTCTTCTATGAAACATATGATTTTTGGTTAAGGCAATTGATGAAACATTGTCACAGAAAATTACTGTTCCATCCTCTTGTTCTTCTCTCAAATCTGCTAAGATCCTTCTTAGCCACACAGCTTGGCATGCTGCTGCATTCGCTGCTATGTATTCTACTTCTGCTGTGGATAAAGCAACAATCAGTTGTTTCTTGGAAGCCCAAGAAACTACTCCTGAACCCAAGTGAAAAACATACTCGGATGTGCACTTTCTATCATCAACATTTCCTGCCCAATCACTGTCAGTGTACCCAACCAACTGAAACTCATTAGAGACGGTATATATTATGCCATAATTTTTTGTGCCATTGACATACCTGAGAATCCTTTTACCTGCTTGCCAGTGTGTGTCCTTAGGTTGCTCCATGAACCTAGAAATCAGGCTTACCGCATACATTAAATCTGGTCTTGTAGCTGTCAAGTACATGAGGCTTCCAACCATGCTCTTATAGAGAGTTGGGTTAACATTATTGCTGCTATCATCTTTACTCAACTTCAGACCTGTAGCTGTTGGGGTTGGGGCTGCTTTTCTATCCAACATCCTAAATCTTTTCAAGATTTGTTTGGCATAACTTGATTGTGAAATAAAAATGCAATTATCCAAATTGTTGGACCTCTATGCCTCAAAAATATCTTAAGAGTCCTAAATCTGTCATTTCAAACTCTCTTTTCATGACATTTTTAAAATCAGCAATGAGGAAATCATCATCCCCAGTAAATACTAAATCATCTACATACAAGACAACAATTAAAACCTTACCATTTGCTGCCTTGATGTAAAGAGTGGGCTCACCGTCACTTTTGCTAAAGCCATTGCTCATCAAGTATGAGTCAATCCTGTTGTACCATGCCCGTGGAGCTTGTTTCAGCCCATAAAGAGCTTTCTTCAGCCTATATACCTTGTGTTCTTTACCTGGAACTTCATATCCAAAGGGTTGCTCCACATATACCTCTTCTTTTAAGACTCCATTGAGAAAGACGGACTTCACATCCATTTGATAAACCTTCCACATGCGTTAGGCTGCAATTGCAATGACTGCCCGCACGGTCTCCATCCTTGCAATAGGGGAAAAAGTCTCATCATAATCTCTCCCAAACTGCTGTTTGTACCCCTTGATAACTAATCTTGCCTTATGCCTTTTTATTCTTCCTTCGGCATTACATTTGGTCTTGTAGACCCATTTGACACTAATAATTGATTTCCCTTTGGGTAAATCAGTGAGCTCCCATGTCTTGTTTCTTTCTATTGCATCTATCTCCTCATCCATGGCTTCACACCATTTCTGTTCTTTTACAGCCTCCTCAAAATAAATAGGATCACTATGAGAAAATAATGCAAAATTTACACTCTCATTAAAAGTTTCATCATACCTTTCACATTGGTAGATCTCCCTTAGACTCTTAGTCTTTCTTGGCACTAGGGAGGTGAGAGTGGGGTCTGAATTTCTGGAGCTGCTTGGTTGCTGGCCTGATGAAGAAGTCTGCTGTTGTAGGTTTCTGGAGTAACTTTCCTATTGAAAGTTTTCGGCGCATCTTCCCTGCTGGAGATTTCTGGAGCATCTTTCCTGTTGAAAGTTTCCGGAGCATCTTGTCTGCTGAGAATTTTTGGAGCTACTGCTGCTATTTTCTGAACTGTCAGCTTCCTATAGGTTTCTGGTGCATCTGCGCTCTGCAGCTTCTTCATCCTTAAGGGGTACAAAGACAGAAATATCAGTATTGCTGTCAACTTTTCCATCCCATGACTCATTTTCTAGGAACTCCACGTCCCTACTGATGATTATCTTCTTGGTGACCGGATTATATAGCCGATAGGCTTTGGACTTTGTACAGTAGCCCGTGAAAACACTTTTCACCCTTGTCATCCAATTTCTGCCTATTTTCTTTAGGCACGTGTGCATAGGCTACACACTCAAACACTTTCAAATGCTCAACTGACCATTTTTGTTTTGTCCATGCCTCTTGAGGGATTTTATCATGGACTTCCTTTGTTGGACTTCTATTTATCAGATAAACAGTTGTTGCTACAGCCTCTCCTCAATATTCAATAAGGAGTCCTTTTGCTTTCATCATGCTCCTTGCCATCTCCACAATGGTCCTGTTTTTTCTTTCAGCCACTCCATTTTGCTGCGGAGTATAACTGGCTGTGAGCTCCTTCTTGATGCCATTTTTCCTGCAGAAATTTACAAATTGATTAGAGGTATACTCTCCTCCACGATCTGACCTTAGGACCTTAATAAAGTGTCCACTCTCCTTTTCAGCCTGGGCCTTAAATAACAAAAACTTATCAAATGCTTCAGACTTATGCTGCAAAAAATAGACCCATTTCCTACGGCTGTAATCATCTATAAAGGTCATAAAAAATCTATTTTTGCCAAAAGACAGATTTTGCATAGGGCCTACCAAGTCAGTATGCACCAACTCCAATGGTGCTCTAGCCCTTGTAGAGTTGCCTGAATTAAAAGGCTGCCTATGTTGCTTGCCCAAAATGCAAGCTTCACATCTAACATTAGGCTCTACGATTTTTGACAAACCATCTATCATATTTTTCTTGGACAAAAGACTCAAACTAGAGTAACCTAAGTGTCCATACCTGAGGTGCCATAGCTTGGAGATATCTTGAATGACTGCTTTGAAGGCTGATTGTTGTAGGCCTTTTGACTGTGCTGATATTTGCATCTTGAGAGGAAACATTCGATTCTGTGTCATTTGAACCACTTCCATAACTCTTTTGCTTCCATCTTTATCATAGATGATGCATTCCCCTTTCTCCATCAGCACTCTATACCCATTTTGGACCATCTGTCCAATGCTCAAGAGGTTATATTTCAATCCCGGGGCATAAAATACATCATATATTTGTCTTTCATCACCATGCTTGGTTTGTAGGCATACCATGTCTTTGCCCATGACTGGAACCATCTCATTGTTGCCCATTTTTATTTCAGATTTCACGCTGTTATCAATGGAGGCAAACAAGTCTTTGTTACCACTCATGTGGTTGCTGCAGCCGCTGTTCAAGTACCAAACTTCAGCGCTGCTCTGTTCTGCAAGGTTACATGCAATGAACACTTGTGACTGTCTTTCATTTTCAGCCACATTTGAGTCAGCAACATGTGCATTCTGACTCCCTTGGTCACGTTTTTGCCTGCAATCACTTGCATAGTGACCATACCTTTGACAGTTGTAGCACTACACATTTCTTTTATCCTTTTTTCTGATAAGAACTGCTATTCTTTTTTTCTCTTTGGGAGCTAGTCGCCCCCTCATGACTGCTTGCTCGGGCTGAGCTTTCATCACAATCATTTCCACGTCTAGAGTTTCCTCTACCACGTCTAGAACCTTTTCTACCTCTCCCACTTCCTCTTGCATTTGACTGAGCATTGAAAGCTTGCTCTTGGGAGAAGGTTGTAGACCTATTTAGGTGCTGCTCATGGGTTTACAGAGAGCCCATTAGCTCATCAACTGACAAAGTTGTGAGATCTTTTTCCTCTTCAATGGCAATCACCACTAGATCAAACTTTGTGGGAAGGCTTCTCAATATCTTCTCCACAATCTTCTGTTCTTCCAAGGTTTCACCACTTATCCTCAACTGGTTAATCAAAGTGGCTGCCCTTGTGTGAAAATCTATAATAGATTCGTTGTCCTTCATCTGCATGGTCTCAAACTCTCTTCATTGCAGCTGGAGTTTGACTGATCTAACTTTCTCAGATCCTTTGCAGGTGGTTTGAAGTGTTTCCCACGCTTCTTTTGCATAACTAGCTGCTACTATTCGGGGACAAATAGATTCTATCAAGGCTGCCTCAATCAGACTGAGGGATTTTGCATCATTCTTCTGTGTCTCCTTCAACTGGTTCTTTTGAGCATTGCTCAAGGCTGTAAATGCAGTCGGGTCAGTCATATCTGTGAACCCATTTACAACAAGTTCCCATAAATTATTTGCAATAAAAATGGTTTTCATTTTCTTTGCCCAAACATCATAATTTCTACCATCAAAAATAGGTGGCTGCTGCCAACTCCTATTGTCTCCTCCAGCCATTTTGCTAAAATGGGGAAAAAACTAAAACTACCCAGATAAGATCTAAGGCTTTCACAAATACCCAGAAATAAAGATTTTGTTTCTGCATGCCTAGGACAAATCTAAGGCTTTAAAAACTGACTACCCAGTAAACCTATGGGCTCTGATACCATGTCAGAAAAACTCAAAAAACTTTTTATGTCAGGCAAAGAATGAAAACATGCACAGCGGAAGGGTATGGAAGGAAGGAGACAGAAAAAAAATGAAGACAAAAAAAAAATGAAGACAGAAATATTTTCAATATTCTATTTCACTGAGAAAAAGATTACAGTAATAAAACCTGTTTACATATAAAATATTCAGAACAAAAGCTCTGTACAACTATACTACAGAAACTATGCGTTTTCCAGCGCATTGGCGCTTCTGCACTGCTGCTCCGTGTGGGATCGCTTCCGGTGCACGGGCGCAAGGCTCACCGACTTTCTTCTGCTGCGGCATATGCTCCTGAACTTCACTGTTTAGTTTCTCCTGAACATTCCTTCTATTCTCTGTGTTCTACTGAACATTCCCTTCAGTTCTGTCTTCCAAAAAACTATAGTCTGTCTTTTGCACAGAATAATATGCAATTAATTCTGACTTTTGGCTTTTCAGCCAATACACAAAAACTGGCACTCAATTTCAACTCACCTAACAAAATAAATTGCTGCCAGAAAGTACTTACTGGACAGCAAAGAAGTCAAGCACGGCAGGGGGAAAGAGATCCAAATTGATTTTAAATGACAGTGCATTTAATGCACCTGTCGTTGGCTGCTCAAGATTAAAAAAATCCAACAGTAAACTCCACTGGAGTTGCCAAAGTAGTATGCTTGAAGAAGAGCGGTGGTGGGAAGAGTGAAGGATATGTTGTTAATGGAGGCTGTAAATTTGGTGTTGTTGGGGCCTTGACATGTTTGTCCTTGGGGACACTGATTCAGCCCCAACCCCACTATGAATAGGAACTGTCTATCCACCTTCTGAGGAACATTTGCTACTGGAAATTTTGGATTGCCCAAACTTCTCAGCTTTTGGCTAAAATTGGCAGCAAAGGAGGTATCATTGGCGGCTGGAAGCACTGGTTTCATCATAGGAAGAGAGGATGAGGACAAATTAACTGCTGTCATATTGGAAACATACTCCAAAATTCTAGCACTGGTTGAGTTATCAAAAGCTGTTGTTCCCGTAGCGAAAGGGCTTGCATACATGAGGAATGTGGCATTGGGTGGCTGAGATTTAGCTGTCAAGAGGACGTTGGTAGTCTGGCCAGGTGTGATAAGAATAACATTGGTTTGAAAAGGCTTAACATACACCGCGTCCGCTTCTACCACATTTAAAGTATGGTTGGCGATACCCAAAAACAATTCATCATTGAGCGCATCATTAACTAGATGAAGTAGGTAAGTTTTCCCAGGTATCACTTTGAGCTTGAATGTATCTGCATTACATAGGAGACCTTTGTTACATTTAAGAAAACGAAAAAATAAAGACCAGTCTGTATGTTTCATCCCTTTTATTAATCCTTACTCACCGTTGGCAGAGCAGTTATACATAAGTCCAGGGAGTCCGTTCACGGTATACGCATCTGACACATTAGCTTGCGCCCCAGTTTACAGTGCTTAATTGATAATAGTCTCAGTGTCTGCATTCCACCACTCCCCTACAATTCGCAACGCAACAACAACATTTTCATTTTAAATTTAAGACGACTGTACAACGACAACGCATTATCAGTGAGTACTGAAAGACATACCAAAAACAATAGGCACTTCCTGGTATGGCTGAGGGAATGGGTAAGAAGCATTCTTTTTGGGATAGATGATAATGGCACCATGCACGGTTGCTCGCAACCATGAGATGTGGGCATGCCACCACAGTGTTCCTCTCTGCCTTTTGATAATAAAGTTGTACACGTAACTTTGCCCGGTTTAAATTGGACACTGAGTGACATAAGCGGGACCATCCGCCCACCCAGATCTAAGCTGCCGAATTCCATGCCTGAGCAATTCATAGGAATTCATTAAGTGCACCCGCTAAAGTAAACCATGAGAGAGAGGAGCATCAGCAAATAATATTATATTTATTATGTAAATAACTGAGTGTAGGAGCAGAAGAGATACCAATGTATGCTGATGTTGTTTGTAACAAAATTTGTTACTTTGATAACCACGCGATCTCCTTCTCGAGCAACTATTAGAGGCCCTGGATATTGCCCGTTGACACTCACGATACCTTTCGTATTACAAAGATGAGTCACATTCTTCATTTGGATCTGTAGATATTTAGAACAGAAAATAACTTGAGTAAAATAAATTAATGCCTTCCTATACAATAAACCATTCAATTCATTTCATACAAACATATAACCCACGTTGAATTTGTAGTGCCGTGTAATCACGGTATGTTTCGCTAAAACAAATTGAACAGTGAATGACAATGCCAAAAGTGGCAACAGGAGGCGGCCATAAAAATTCTGCATTGCCAGAATCATACACTACTTCTGCTTTGAGAGCCTGATCTCAAATTAGACAGGTTCAATAAGTATTAACCAAATTGTTTCTGACCTGAGATGTGAAAATCTGTTTCTCTCTATGTATATATAGATACAAGGATGAAATCGGATGTGAGGTCATTTCGCTTTTGTTGTGCAGTTTGGTATGCAGTACTAATATTTTAACACAATTATAAGTCGATTAGGAAGTTTTTGACCGTTGGAGGTTTATTTTGCTTACATTCCATCCTCACCATATCCTATTGCCCTTGTCTATCGCATTACAAGGGCTCGTCCTTGTAGCATATACATCAACCCGATCCTGACAATCAAGTCCAAATGCTTCAAAATTTTCCTAGTTATTAATTCTATCAAATTTTGAAACTTTTTGTGATTGTTATACTAGTCATTCTAAATCCTAAATTTTTTGATGCCATATAGTTTTTATGTTGTCAGAGTGTTAGATTTCCTTTATTTGTATCACTCCTATTGTACACCTCACCTCCAACCCCAATATTTTGTTGAAGTCAAGTACATTTTACCAGGATTTTGAACTTGGGCATCCCATCATCTAATTCCTTTTTCAACCTTGAAAACCTAGTCTTTTGCATCAAAAATATTTCTATTTCTATTAGTGTTGAGGTCATCGGCATCCCTCAACCATGATGTGATCTCCATTATTCCCTCACAATGTTTAGGTCCACACATTTTCCTTAAATAATTTTAGTGTTGGTCCTGCAAAGATTTCAATCCTTGATTACCACCCCCTCCATGCTTTTCTTTCTCAATCCTCTACTAGTATGAAATAATTGCCTATGTATTTTGAATGTATGTAGGTTTTCTTGCATGCATATCCTTCCATTCAAATTTGAGCCCTTGATGGTGAAATCATGTTGATATCACCCCAAAATAGAGTTGTGGGCTAGTCCATCCTTGATGAAATCATGCTAATGTCATCTTTCTACATTGTTGGTGTCATTCGTTTTATAGATTTCCTTACTAAAATCATCATGAAATCATGTTAATGTCATCATTCATACCATAAAAATTCTTAGAGGTATTTATAGTTATACTTTTAGCCATTTTGTATATTAGTACCTACCATAAATTCAACTTTGATAGTCTAATACTGACATCCCAATAGCCTTTTCCTTATTAGTTTTTTTTCCCTCAAACTCCCCTCTTCGAACATCCTATTTCAACATGATTTATAGACCAAATTTAAATTCCAATAGCCTAACCACAAGTTCTTTTCATTAGGTCCTCCTTTACTTGAATTTTTAATGATTCTAAATATTTCTCATTAATTTCCTTTATGGCTCACTAAAATATCCTAAAAGGCTACATGGGCATTGAAAAGGGATTTAACATGTTAGAAGAGATACTAACTATTGATGATGTCATTTTTTCATCAGTGAAGAATATTTTAGCATTTTTTTAGCACATGGTATGAGTAGGTTTTACCAAAAAGTGGTTGCAAGTGATTAGGGTTTAATTTTCGGTCTTATTTGGTCTTGCACCTAATAGAAAATACATCAAAATAATTTCTTAAACCTAGAAAGGCTTGTATTTGATAAATTCAAATGTCATGGCTATGTTGCAGCTATTGTAAGTAATTTTTTCTTGTAGTAATTGTTCTTCCATTTTTTTAGGATGATTTTGTAGTGAGTCTCATAGTTTTATCTAACTTTATGGACATAGATTTAGATGCTATTATTGGGAAATCTCACTGTATATGTATCGGATAAGTTTTCATAACTATAAAAATGACCTTCAACCTTGGGATGGTATTTTTGAGGCTAAAGGATGCAAGTTATGTAGTCACATTTTTCATGACCTTGTTCTAGATCTATGTAAGGGATTTTCATATTCAATGTCCAAAGTTGATTTTTCTGCATCAAAACGGAAAAATCACATCTATATCGATCTCAAAATTGTATTGTAACCTTTGTAAACAAATGTAATTGATTTTTTTACTACATCTAAATTTGGATATGGTAATGCAAACATTTATCAAAAAATCAATATAAGGTGTTATTTTTTTCTTGAAATACAATCTATCCCCTTTATTATTGCATAGTGTTAGGGAATTAAAGTAATCCTTCATCCCATATTTAGTGTTTTGTATGCGAATTTAAGTTATTTTACATTGAGGAAGTGCTATAAAACTTTCATGTAGTAGTATGTCAAATAAAAAACTATTTCAAGGTTAACATGTGAAATTCTTAAACTAATTTAGGATAATTGAGTAGAGGTCTACTATTGGGAAGAAGGTTCATTGAAGGGTTTACTTGTTGCAAGGTAGAGACAAGTGTAGTAAACTCGTATATGAGTTAGGGTTTGATTTGTTGGTAGGATATTATCTATGTTTGACTCTATTGCAAGATTCAACACTAGTCAACCTTGAAAGACAACCAGTTTCACTCATCAAAATATAAAATAAATAATAACAGTTTATTTATTTCTAGTTTCATTTAACCAAGTATTATGCATATTCCATTGTTAAGACTATTTGTTAAGCCTATTGTAATCTTGTGACTATTATAACCTTAGAGGATTCTTGCACAATGCATTTTACTAGGGTAATGGTGTTGTAGGATATTTTAAATAAAAATAAATTAAGGATTATAGAGAGTACCCATTCTGGTGTACATGAAAATAATAATCCATTCTGGTGTGGCCACCAGAGTCATTTTAATGAGACCCTTGTAGCTAAAATATGAAAAATTAAAATGTTGCATTTTCTAGACTTGTGTCAATTAGAATTGTAGGTTAAGAAAGCACCCATTTTTGTTTAGAGAGGACCCATATAATTCTAAATATTATGTTTTGACATTTATAAGTAAAATACAGATAAAAAACCATAAGAGCAACCATGATAGTAGACTGCAGTAGGATTAGAATATAGGGAATAAAATGTAGACCTTACTAATGAGCTAGTTAGTTTAATAGTTGATTTCTAGCTAGATTAGAATATGAGAGGGATATATGAGAACTAAGAAAAGGATTAGAATCCATCATAAATATGGAAAAGCATGGTCATAGAATATAAGAAAACCTTATCAGTAGAAGAAGAAACTGGGGAGGAGATATACAAAACAATATATAGGCTCTGTATAGACCTCCTTTAAATTTAGAAAAGTACAAAAAAGTAAACTTCATTGGGATACTCTATTATCCAAATCTAATATCTATAGAGGTAAGGTCTAAATTCATCAAATATGAGGTAGATAAGGTTTTCTCTAGAGATGATCATCTTAGATATTTGAATAATCACATACATGATTATAAAATTGAGCTTGAGGATGTCTTTATGAATCTATTTATTCAGACATTGATGATGCAACTAGATAATGGTACAAAATTCTACATAATTCTAGCATTGAGAGATGCATATACTTCAATAAAATAATTAGAGATAAATAAGGGGATACAAATGATCCTAGGTTCATTATAGATGAATTCACCAACATACGAAAGGGATCTAATGAATCTATATCAGATTTAACCACAATATTTTCTATGTTAATATCTAAAATCCAAATGAATCCATGCATTTGGTCTTGTATTTCAATGTCTATGATGAAAAAATGGGTGCCTATTGAGAGATATAGAAGCCCACACATTGAGATACAAATATAGAATTAATTCAAATATTAAGAGAAATAAGAGAGATCTTCAAAAGTGAAAACAAATCGAGGTTAGGATCTTATCAAGTCAAAAACATTAAAGTAATAATTCTCTAGCCATTAAGGACAAGCTGGATAAAGTGATGCATACTCATAAAGAGATAAGTTACAAGGTGGCTATAAATTATAATTTTTTTTAATAATGAAAGATATAATCATTAAAAACATGAGTGGTCACCCAAGTTTCCTAATTAGACTTATAATCACCCTTTACATAATGGGAAACTAGTATCACAATAGCCCAAAGTGGCAAAATGTAAACAAAATCTAGATTCCTTAAAGAGGATTGATATAAAAAGTGTAAAGGAAACTTCTTGGTTTTTAGCTTGTCAAATACCTCACTCATATTTGCAATGTGCTATAGCTTTAGCAATCCTACATTCTAATGATGGTTGTGAATAGTGTAGTAATAGAAATCATAGGAAAAATGTAGTTCATGATAATAAATATCAATAATGTTATCATACAAAGAATGTTGTAGTGATGGTGATTATTATTTTGTAGAGGAATGGGGTCATGAACATGCTATACCCCTAACCCCATAGTATTTATTGGGTTAGTAGGAGTTAGTTTGTGGCTACCTTAAATCTTAAATAAGTTACATAATTATTATTATAAGCTTAAATAGGTATTTAGGTAAGCCTAGGGGTTATAATTAAGCATCTAAGTTAGCTTGGGTAGTATCCAAAAAGTAATTAGCTATAAATAGGACTTAATGGCTTTTTATCAGAGGCTGATCATGAAAATGTGAAGAAAGTGTAGTGTAGTAAAATGAATACCCTTACATTTTCACACTTGTTTGGGCCCACCTTATTTTATTTATGCTTCTTTATTGCTTAATTGGTCCTATTTTGTGTCCACAAGCCCTATGAACGATATATTTTTTTAGTTAATCTTGACATTCTCCAATGCATAAATGATAATTTAATGAGTCCATCGGCGTGTCCCTGATTTTTTAGGTCGGGACTAGAATGCCACCTAGGGCATCTTCATCCTCCAAGGCTCTCGGGACCCTAATTTTGGCATCTCTGGATTGGGCCCCTTTTTGGTGTCTATGCCCCAAGCTTTTAGGAATTGGAACTAAGAAACCACCTAGGGCATCTTAGTCCTCCTTGATTCATTTCAATCCAAGTCTTTTGTGATATCTTTTATCTTATAATAATTGAATTCACAAGAGCATTCAAGAGCAGATTCATCAAGCATTTGGAGCCATTTTTAGATTCAAGCATCATATCGAAAATATTTCTTGCATCATGTGTCTTATTGTGCTAACATTTGTGATGGATGGTTTTGATTCAAGCATTATCCATCAAGCATTCAACATCCATACCCATTGTAGGCATCACATGAAAGTTTGTAGAATTCATAACAGTTTGGTGAGTTGTAGCATTGCATGTTGTTCATTCACCATTTCCTTCATTATTTCTATTTCATTTCAATGTTTAATTACCAACAAGGGTTTTGACAAAGCAAAACCCCCATTCACTAACAAACAAGTTTTTTCCCTTTTGCATACTTGGGTTTGTAGATCTAGGTTGCAGACTTGAAGATCACTTGGAGTGCAAAGTTGCAAAAGTTGCATAACAAAGTTGTCATCTTCACGAAAACTCACTTGAAGATCACATGGTTGAGAAGATTTATCATCTAAACTCATGTTTGATGAAAATAAAGAGTTTAAATCATTATGCACTTCATCTATTTTCGATATCCTCACTATCATCATCAAGATTGATTATGACAAGAGGATGAAGATTTATTTCCAAGGAAAGATGTATTAAAATTTGTGGTTGTTGGATCATATCATTTTTTTGTGAGGGTTGGATTGCGCTACCTATTGGTGGATCAAGGGAAAGGGGTTGGTCATCAATTTCTTTTGTCAAAAGTGGATATTGGTTTTCTTTATTTTCTTCTATTTGAGATTGACGAGCAAGGAGATGGCGACGACACCTATGCTCCCTAGCACTTGGGCTGCATTTAATTTTAGTTTTAATTTTTTGAGGTCTAAGAATGGGTCGATTCATCATAGGTTCCTTTTCTTTGAGAGGGGGGAGAATGGAAGAAATTGAAGAGGATGGGTCAACCACTTTCTTTTCAGCTTTATACACTTGTTTTATGCAAGGAGGTATGATAGAATTATTTTCATTTTCCCTTGGTTGTTTAAACGATGGTGGGGAAGTGTCTAAGGTTGGTTTTTCATGAGGTTGTATGGTTTGTTCAATGTCAGACTCAGGTTGAAGCATGGTTTCATCTAAAATAGGGACAGTGGAAGTGGACGGGGACATGTTACGAAGAGACAACTCGATTATTAATTTGGCTTTGAACTTTTAATAAGCTATGAAAAAGAAATATTTATGGGGGGTGATGGGTTCCATAGGTGCTGGCCAAAAGGATTCTAGGGAAAAATTACCTTTATATGATGAAGGATTAAAGCCAGTATGGTGTATGGTAAATATTTCATTACCATGTGGAAACTTCAAACATTTGTGAACAACTGAAGGGACCGCTTTCATTGAGCGAAGCCAAGGGTGGCGTAGTTGCAAATGAAATTGATCAATTGTGGAATAATTGAAAATGTTACCTCCAACGTTTTGGTTGCTATTTGTAAGAGACGTATGATCGATCCAATTGTAGGGCACATAAAACGAGTATGTTTTTTAATCCATGTAGTTGGTTTATTATAGTAATCTTGATACAACTCATGTAATACTAGAAACTATTCTGTGATTACATTCTAACCATAGGCGAGATCTATTAATATCCCATTGGTGGGCTTATCATAGATTCTATCAGCTATGTAAAGACGACCATCAAAATGTTTTTGAAGCATGTCTTTAGAAGAAAAGGTGATATAAAGAGTTTTATTAGTTGGGCACTTACGAGGGGGTGGTTTGTGTAATAGTATTCAAGGATAATGAATTATTAACGAGATGGGATTGTTACCTAGAAATGGTGGCTTATTTTAAGATAATAAATTATCAATGGTAGTATTATAGTTAAAGATTGTTATACTTTCATTTTTTGCATTTGATTTTCTAGGTGGTTACTTCTCTAGGTGTAAAATGACATCTACTTTAGAGCCTTAGTGTGGAAGTTCTCATTTTTCAGTAGATAAGATTATAAATTCTTATCCTTAAAAGAAGGGGGACAACATAGGAAGATGAAAGTATCTAGAGTGGATATGCACATTATTTTTATGTCATTCATGAAGAGAGAAATTAAGGACTATGATCTTAGGTATTTGGTGGATCATATATAGGATTTGCAGAAGGATCTTGATGGGATCCGTATGTTAGTTTCAATTTAGCATGGAGAATTTAGTGTTATTCCTAACACATGTATGAGAGAAGGAAATTGTTTTAAATAGGCCAAACACTAAGCTATGCCTCTTTGATTTCAAATCTTTTTCATTGTTTTCTCCTCAGTTATAATATTTAAGATGTCAATTCATTTGGAAAAAAGTATATTTCGACTATGTCTTAGATTATTAACATGTGATGCAAAGGGGAATAAGTTTTTAATAAAAGGTATTGGAAGCTATCACAAAAGTATTAAGTTTTCCATCCCAATTGAGAGCATTCTATCCTTTGAATTTTTTCTCAGGGATTATTTTGTTGAATATGTGGTGGACTCCCCTCCTTGTAAGGGTGCTTCCCTTGAAACCTAAAGTGAAATTAATTGTAGTATTAAAAGGATTTTTGATGCTATTGTAACATACCTCAATGCCATTTGTATTTCTCCTTTTAGATATTTGGTTGACAACTTTTTTGTCCTAAGTTGGCCCATTCAACATTGGTTTAGTTGATAGTTTATGTCACTTTATGGAATTACTAAATACTATGTTTTGCATTAGGTTTTTTGTCAAGGATCTAGACTGATTTCATGCTACTTTATTTCTTAATTAATATATAGACACCATTTTAACTAGCTATGCTCTTTCATTGATATCTCTTTGGCTCCTTTATTTATATGGAATTTTAGACCTAGTTGTCCTTTGGAACTAATATATAGGGGATAAACACTTCCTTTTTTCATCTATTTTTTTATCCCAATAAGTATATTGTTGATAAAAAATAAAAAAATATTTCCATTTACATTATTTTATCTACATTATCAAATGGTGAATGGATTTTAGATAGTGAACCATAGGTAGTAACGTAATGGATATGTATAATAATTTATTTAATATTAAAACACATTAAAATATATACCTTGGAAACAATTTTACTATAGAATCTAAAGTGACATGAAAATATTAAATATTTATGAATATATTGGAGATGCCCTACTTTTTCCAAAATTGGAGAGTCCTACAGCTTTTCTCGTCCTTCAACAAAAAAAATAAAAAGCCTTGATTCCACATCTTCTTAACTATTTATTTATTAGATTTGTAATCATTTATAAATGGTAGTTTGGAGAATTGTTACACTAGATATAGTTTGGAGAATATAATAGTATCCATTCACAAGACATATAAATATAAAAACTATAATAAGACGTACAAGATACCAAAATGGATGAAAGTAGGTCAGCCCATTAATGCCACAAAGTATTTTGTTAAATAATTTTGTAAGGTGGAATAAATTTTATGTGTTAAATGAGTGGTTAACTATTATAATTAACAAACTAGATGATTTATAGACATATTAAATCATGTTCAATCGTTATATCTAATTTTTAAATATGTTTACATCAACATCTTATTTTAAATTTTAAAAATTATTAATTCTTGATATTACTTGACGCAATATAAAGATATGTTATTTGTAAAGATTGTAATCATGACCACCCACACATATAGAGTTTATCTTTAGCTAGACATGCAAGAGATAACAAATGAGATGTGCACTTTCCTTAAAAAAATAAAATACTACATAAAGATTATAAAGATTCACATATAAGTCTTTATGACACTAAAAAATATATTGAAAACATGAAAACCATTCTATTATTATTATAAAAGAATTCAAAGGGTTTGAAAAGGGTTCCATTCATTTTATTTAATAATTTTACTAAATTATTATCCATACATTAGCATAAAATTATTGGTATGACATGTAGCACAAGATGATATGGAAATAATTAGAGGTGTAGATTGACACAAAAAAGATCCAAAAATGGACCATCAATGTATAAAAGAGTTCAAGTGTCTTCATTGCATCTATGTAGAGAAAGCACAATCATGTCAAGCTTATTCATAGTCCAATCACAGAAAAATAGTTCCTACCAACATTGAGTGTGCAAAGAGTTCTTCAACAAGAAGGTGGTGAAGTACATGAAATGAAAAATGATGAGGCTGAATTCTAGAAATATGGCATGGCTTGTTAATTGTTTGACAAGATTCAGAGGAAAGGATACATTGAAAATAATAAGGTTAAAGAAAATGAGTTGATGGTGAAACTGGATGACATAATAGCTAAAGAGGAGGAGTTCTGGAGGTAGAGATCGAGGGTGTTGTGGCTCTCAGCTGGAGATAGAAATACTAGGTACTTCCATTTTTCTGCTTCTAAACATAGGGATGCCAACAGAATATCTATCATAGAAGTTAATGGTACTAGATTTGAGGAAGAGGAAGACATCAAAAAGCAAGTTGTCCTCTTCTATAACAACCTTCTTTTGGCGAATGGGGAAATCAATCAAAATGACCAAGATTTTCTATTAGAGGCTATCCCTAAGGTTGTTGAGAGGGAAGATAATGAAAAGCTTGCGGCCATCCCCTCTAAGGAGGAAGTCATGAAAGTTGTCTTTTCTTTTGAAGGAAATAAAGCCCCTGGCCCTGATGGATGTCCCATGTTCTTTTTTCAATGGTTTTGGGATATTGTTGAAACTGGTGTCGTGAATGTTGTTAAGGAATTCTTTAGATCCAGAAGGCTCCTTAAGGAACTACATGCTAATTTTGTGGTCCTTATTCCTAAGAAACCTGGGGCTATGGAGCTTGAGGCGTTCAGACCCATTAGTCTTTTCAACTCTTTCTATAAAATCATATCAAAGGTTTTAAATTTAAGGATCCTTTCTATCCTTCCTTCGTTGATTTCCCCTTAGAAGAATGGTTTTGTACCTAGAAGGAAAATCTTAGATTCTATAGTCACTGTCCATGAGAGTATCCATTCACTTGTGGAATCTAAAACTGAAGGGTTTCTTCTTAAGCTAGATATACCAAAAGCTTATGACCGTGTTGACTAGGAGTATTTATTTAAAATCCTTAAGTTGTTTAGTTTTAGCAACATAGTCATTTAGTTGGTGAATCAGTTGGCTACTATGGTCTCTGCCTCTATTATTGTGAATGGATATCCTTCCGGATTATTTCAAAATTCAAGAGGCCTAAGATAGGGTAATCCTATCTCACCTATTTTGTTCACAATAATGGCCGAGAGCCTGGGAAAGAATCTAAAAAGATTGATTGAACAGAAGTCTCTTGCTGGTCTTTTTCCTTCATCTACTAATTTGATTTGATCTCAGTAATAGTTTGTTGATGACACTATGCTGATGGGAAGATCTATGGTGAATGAGGCTAAGACTTTGGAAAAAAAATGGACATGTATGAGAAGGCGATTGGGTGGATGGTTATAGATAGAAGAGTTCCCTTTTTTCCTTCAATACCCCTAAGCATAGACATATCAAAATTGTAAGAATCCTTGGTTGTAGAGTGGAATCCTTACCTTCTTCTTATCTTGGACTTCTGTTATGTCTTAAACCTCAGAATTCCTTTTGGTGTTCGCTGGTTGACAAGTTTAGAAAGAAGCTGGCAATACGAAAAGGAGCTATTTTGAGCCAAGCTGGGAAAATTCAACTTCTTAAAGCTTCTCTTCAAAACCTCCCAGTTTATGCTTTTATCCTTTTCAAAAATTTTGGTAAATATGTTGAGGCCATAGAAAAGATCCAAAAAATATTCCTTTGGTCTGGTGTGGAGGAAAGAAAGAGAATGCCTCTTATAAGGTGGGATTTAGTTTGCAGACCAAAAACATCTTCCTTAAGGATATTCAGTATGGGACAGTTTCAATAGGATGATATTCTTGTTTGGATGGACAACCCTTCAGGTAACTACTCTGTTGCTTTGGATGTCTCTTTGTTTTCCCTTTCTCAAGATCCCTCTCCCTTCTGGTCTAAAGCGTGGATAAAACACTTGACTGCTAAAGTCAATATCTTCTTCTGGATTATGCTTCTTTTGCATCCAAGCCAACTAACAAAAGTAGGGAGGGTGTGTGTTGGACCTTTCCTCCAAATGGTTGGTCTAAGCCCAACTTTGATGGAGCTGCGAAGGGAAATCCGGGGATGGTCAGAAGTGGAGGTGTATTAAGGGACTCAAATGGTAATTTTATGGTAGCTATGGCCATTTCCCTAGGTCATCAAACCAACCATGTGGCGGAGGCTATAGGAGCTTTTCAACTTTTAAAGTTAGCCCATAATTTGAATATTAAAACTTTATGGCTTAAAGGGGATTCTAAAAACATCATTGACTGTCTCTTAGGTTGGAACCCCCCTCTTTGTCGATAAAGAATTGGATTGATGAAGAAAAGTCTATTTTAGACAAGTTCAACAAAGTTAAAGTCTCACACGTCTATAGGGAATCTAACGTGGCATATTACTTTGCAAATGAAGGTGTAAGGAGGCAAGGATTGAACACGTGGTAGAATTTTAGGGACTTGAGAGCTGATGCCAGGGCCCTACTAGATTATGATGTTATGCATGGGAATGAGGAAAATACATTTAATGATTAAAAGGAAAAGGGCTAAGTACGTTGAAATTAAGAGATTTTATGGGGTCGCGTCATATTACTCAACTGTGAAGAAAAAGCGACACGCTTTGTGGGTTCAATGGAATGGCTGTGTAAATTTGCAACAGGTTCTCGGTTCTAGTAGAGTATGTAGTAAGGTGCAAATGAAAATGGGGGGGGATAGGAAAAGAGCTGAGCAAAATAGCTACAAGGTGCATACGAGGAATGATAAAGTCTGGAAGCAGGTTGTAAGAGGTGGGTTCGTTCCATCTCTGGAAAAACCTTCATGGGCCTAATACTATAGCCATAGACTATTTTGACAAGAAGTGGAGCAATTGTGAAATAATCCTCTTTGGGAGAAAGGTGAAGCTGGATGAGAAAATTATAGGGGAGGTGACTGGAATGTCCACTAAGGGTGTGAAGTTTTATCATGAGAAAAAGTTTTCTGATGAGGTGGTAATCAAATTCCCTAACAAGGAAAAGGAGAAAATGAAACTAGTCAAAATTTCCAATAGCTATTTTGAAATTGACACCATCAAGGCACTGTGGAGAAATGTGCTTCATATTAGAATGGAGTGTATTACCTTGGACGGGAGATTCGCTAGAGTTTATGGTCATCATTTATTCCATTCTTAACCACTTATGCCATAAGGTACAGATTTCTCTGCCTCATTATATGTTTTTTTCTTTGAGTAATAGCCTTGAGGACCATAAGTGAAATCCCAGGAGATACCCTATTCTTCATCCTACTCTTATTAGGCTAATATATGAACACTATCAAAGCCTGACGGCTTTATCCAAACCTGTTGCCTCCACGGCATCTGAGGACTATGACACAGACAATTTGGGTTCAAAGAATCAGCCTAACCAAGAGACAATTGTTGAAGCCCACCCATCCTTTGAGTTGTCTGGTAAGAAAAAACAACATAGAAAACCCCAGCTCACAAAAGTTAACTCTGAGACCTACCCTAATGGCCCAATCCCCTTAGAGAATCATGCTCTCAAGGGCTCCCCTACCAATAGGTTGGTTTCCTACTTTGGGGACTCTTTGGAGAACAAAGCTAAGAACTCTGAAGTTAGCAGAAACTCTGTGCCCTCCCTTCCTACCTCTTTTAGAGTTAATGGTACCAGATTTCCTAGCTCCCCCAACCCGAATGATGTGAATTTGAAGGAATAGGTTAAGGGATCAACATGAGGGGAGATTGTTGGACGGAGGAAGAAGAGATTGAGATCTTCCATTTCCATTTAGAACAATCCCCACCATCTTCAATCCCCAACTAGTATGTAGCTCGGCATGACAATGCATAAACCATACTCCTGCAATCATATACATTTGCTTGGACAATATTTATGTGAAACAAGCACAATATTATTAAACTAAATGAGCGATTGAAGCTAGCATTAAGTGATGATAGAAATACCTGGATTATCAAAATGGATTAGAGTAGGTTAGCCCATTAATGCCATAGAGTATTTTGTTAACTAAATTTGTAACGTGGAACAAATTTTATATCTTAAATCAAGGGTTAACTATAATAATTGACAAACTAAATGACTTATAGCTTTACTAAATCATGTTCAATCATTATGCCTAAATTTTAAATATGTTTACATCAACATATTATTTTAAATTTAAAAAATTATACATTCATGATAGTATTTGACATTTTATAAATATATGCTATTTGTAAAGATTGCAATCATGACCACCCACACATATAGAGTTTATCATCAACTAGACATACAAGAGATAATAAATCAGATGCACACTTTCCTTGGAAAATGGAATGCTACATGAAGATTATAAAGATTCACATATAAGTTTTTATGACACTACAAAATATATTGAAAAAATGAGAACCATTCTACTATTTTTATAAAAGAATTTGAAGTGTTTGAAAAGGGTGCCATTTATTTATTTTAATAATGTTACTAAAACATTATCCATACATTGGGATAAAATGATTGGCATGAGATGTAGGAAAAAATGATATGTAAACAATTAGAGGTGTAGATTGACACACAAAAGATCCAAAAATGGACCATCAATGTGTAAAACAACTTTCAAGTGTCTTCATTGCATCTATGTAGAGAAAGCACAACTATGCCAAGCTTATTCATAATCCAATTATACACAGATGGTTCCTACCAACATCAAGTGTGTAGAAAGTTCTTCAACAAGAAGGTGGTGAAGTACATGAAATGAAATATGATGAGGCTGAATTCTGAAAATATGGCATGGCTTGTTAATTGTTTGTAAACCATTAAAGGTTTAACTAAATAGTGGCAGACATGCTCTATGAGTTACCGATGAATCTCATATATTGTAACAAATTATTCATCTCCATAAAAAAAAAAATCTTGGAAGAATCATTTTAAATAGAATGTCTAAAAGAAGTATACATTTAAATTTGTATTTTATATAAAGTAAATGTTAAATAAATGCAACAAAAGTTTTAATATTCTTTTTATCTTTTATAAAATTTGTTTATGTACCTTTGTCATAATTATGTCCTGCCCACTTAAGAAATATTCTAGAACAACGTGGCTATAACTGAGTCTCAATAGGCACGTATAAAGAAGAGAGTATAAATTGAACCAGGGACAAAAGTCGAGCAAAAACTATTTTATTTCCAAACAATACAAAATTTACCATTATTATATGATATACCTCTTATATAGCATGTTAGAGTAATCAGACACACATTCTTCTTTCTCGTATATTAGAGAACACAGACATACATATTCTCTTTCTTCTTCGGATGCTGTGTTGAACCGGCACAAAATTGGTAGCAGTGAAAATTTGAAAAATAAGCACACGACACATGGTGAATTTGAAGGAATAGGTTAAGCGATCAACCAGAGGGAAGATCTTTGGGCGGAGGAAGACGAGTTTGAGATCTGCCATTTCCATTTAAAACAATCCATGCCATCTTCAATCCCCAACTGGTATGTAGCTTGAGAGGGAAGATAATGAAAAGCTTGCAGCCATCCCCTCTAAGGAGGAAGTCATGAAAGTTGTCTTTTCTTTTGAAGGAAATAAGGCCCCTGGCCCTCATGGATGTCCCATGTTCTTTTTTCAATGGTTTGGGGATATTGTTGAAACTGGTGTCGTGAATGCTGTTAAGGAATTGTTTAGATCCAAAAGGCTCCTTAAGGAACTAAATGCTACTTTTGTGGTCCTTATTACTAAGAAACCTGGGGCTATGGAGCTTGAGGCATTCAGACCCATTAGTCTTTGCAACTCTTTCTATAAAATCATATCAAAGGTTTTGACTTCAAGGATCCTTTCTATCCTTCCTTCGTTGATTTCCCCTTAGAAGAATGGTTTTGTACCTAGAAGGAAAATCTTAGATTCTATAGTCACTGTCCATGAGAGTATCCATTCACTTGTGGAATCTAAAACTGAAGGGTTTCTTCTTAAGCTAGATATACCAAAAGCTTATGACCGTGTTGATTAGGATTTTTTATTTAAAATCCTTGGGTTGTTTAGTTTTAGCAACATAGTCATTTAGTTGGTGAATCAGTTGGCTACTACGGTCTCTGCCTCTATTATTGTGAATGGATATCCTTCCAGATTATTTCAAAATTCAAGAGGCCTAAGATAGGGTAATCCTATCTCACCTATTTTGTTCACAATAATGGCCGAGAGCCTGGGAAAGAATCTAAAAAGATTGATTGAATAGAGGTCTCTTGCTGGTCTTTTTCCTTCATCTACTAATTTGATTTGATCTCAACAATAGTTTGTTGATGACACTATGCTGATGGGAAGATCTATGGTGAATGAGGCTAAGACTTTGGAAAAAAAAAATGGACATGTATGAGAAGGCGATTGGGTGGATGGTTAATAGATAGAAGAGTTCCCTTTTTTCCTTCAATACCCCTGAGCATAGACATATCAAAATTGTAAGAATCCTTGGTTGTAGAGTGGAATCCTTACCTTTTTCTTATCTTGGACTTCTGTTATGTCTTAAACCTCGGGATTCCTTTTGGTGTTCACTGGTTGATAGGTTTAGAAAGAAGCTGGCAAGACGAAAAGGAGCTATTTTGAGCCAAGCTAGAAAAATTCAACTTCTTAAAGGTTCTGTTCAGAACCTTCCAGTTTATGCTTTAATCCTTTTCAAAAATTTTGCTAAATATGTTCAAGCCATAGAAAAGATCCAAAAAATATTCCTTTAGTTTGGTGTGGAGGAAAGAAAGAGAATGCCTCTTATAAGGTGGGATTTGGTTTCCAGACCAAAAACATCTTCCCTAAGGATATTCAGTATGGGACAGTTTCAATAGGATGATATTCTTGTTTGGATGGACAACCCTTCAGGTAAATACTCTGTTTCTTTGGATGTCTCTTTGTTTTCCCTTTCTCAAGATCCCTCTCCCTTCTGGTCTAAAGCGTGGATAAAACAATTGACTCCTAAAGTCAATATCTTCTTCTGAATTATGCTTCTTTTTCATCCAAGCCAACTAACAAAAGTAGGGAGGGTGTGTGTTGGACCTTTCCTCCAAATGGCTGGTCTAAGGCCAACTTTGATGGAGCTACGAAGGGAAATCCGGGGATGGTCGGAAGTGGAGGTGTATTAAGGGACTCAAATGGTAATTTTATGGCAGCTGTGGCCATTTGCCTACGTCATCAAACCAACCGTGTGGCGGAGGCTATAGGAGCTTGTCAAGTTTTAAAGTTAGCCCATAATTTGAATATTAAAAATTTATGGCTTAAAAGGGATTCTAAAAACATCATTGACTGTCTCTTAGGTTGGAACCCCCCTCTTGGTTCATAAAGAATTGGATTGATGAAGAAAAGTCTAGTTTAGACAAGTTCGATAAAGTTAAAGTCTCACACGTCTATAGGGAATCTAACAACGTGGCAGATTACTTTGTGAATGAAGGTGTAAGGAGGCAAGGATTGAACACATGGTAGAATTTTAGGGACTTGAGAGCTGATGCCAGGGCCCTACTAGATTATGATGTTATGCATGGGAAAGAGGAAAATACATTTAATGATTAAAAGGAAAAGGGCTAAGTACGTCAAAATTAATAGATTTTATCGGGTCGCGTCATATTACTTAACTAGGAAGAACAAGCGACACGCTTTGTGGGTTCATTGGAATGGCTATGTAAATTTGCAACAGGTTCTCAGTTCTGGTAGAGTCTGTAGTAAGGTGCAAATGAAAATGGGGGGGGGGATAGGAAAAGAGTTGAGCAAAATAGCTACGAGGTGCATATGAGGAATGATAAAGTCTGGAAGCAGGTTGTAAGAGGTGGGTTGGTTCCATTTCTGAAAAAACCTTCATGGGCCTAATACTATAGCCATAGACTATTTTGAGAAGAAGTGGAGCAATTGTGAAATAATCCTCTTTGGGAGAAAGGTGAAGCTGGATGAGAAAATTATAGGGGAGGTGACTGGAATGTCCACTAAGGGTGTGAAGTTTTATCATGACAGAAAGTTTTCTGATGAGGTGGTAATCAAATTCCCTAACAAGGAAAAGGTGAAAATGAAACTGGTCAAAATTTCCAATAGCTATTTTGAAATTGACACCATCAAGGCACTGTGGAGAAATGTGCTTCATATTAGAATGGAGTGTATTACCCTAGACGGGAGATTCGCTAGAGTTTATGGTCATCATTTATTCCATTCTTAACCACTTCTGCCATAAGGTACGGATTTCTCTGCCTAATTATATGTTTTTTTCTTTGAGTAATAGCCTTGAGGACCATAAGAAAAATCCCAGGAGATACACTATTCTTCATCCTAGTCTTATTAGGCTAATATATGAACACTATCAAAGCCTGACGGCTTTATCCAAACCTGGTTCCTCCACGACATCTAAGGACTATGACACAGACAATTTGGGTTAAAAGAATCAGCCTAACCAAGAGAGAATTGTTGAAGCCCACCCATCCTCTGAGTTGTCTGGAAAGAAAAACCAACCTAGAAAACCCCAGCTCACTAAAGTTAACTCTAAGACCTACCCTGATGGCCCAATCCACTTAAAGAATCATGCTCTCAAGGGCTCCCCTACCAATAGGTTGGTTTCCTACTTTGCAGACTCTCTGGAAGACAAAGCTAAGAACCCTGAAGTTAGCAGAAACTCTGTGCCCTCCCTTCCTGCCTCTTTTAGAGTTGATGGTACCAGATTTCCTAGCTCCCCCAACCCGGATGATGTGAATTTGAAGGAATAGGTTAAGGGATCAACATGAGGGAAGATCATTGGGCGGAGGAAGAAGAGATTGAGATCTTCCATTTCCATTTAGAACAATCCCCACCATCTTCAATCCCCAACTGGGATGTAGCTCGACATGACAATGCATAAACCATACTCCTGCAATCATATACATTCGGTTGGACAATATTTATGTGAAACAAGCACAATATTATTAGACTAAATGAGCGATTGAAGCTAGCATTAAGTGATGATAGCAATACCTGGATTATCAGCTAGGAATCTGAGAGCCGCCCAACCTCCACTCGGAACTAGACGAAGTAGGTAAGTTTTCCCAGGGATCACTTTGAGCTTGAATGTATCTGCATTACACAGGAGACCTTTGTTACATTTAAGAAAACGAAAAAATAAAGACCAGTCTGTATGTTTCATCCGTTTTATTAATCCTTACTCACCGTTGGCAGAGCAGTTATACATAAGTCCAGGGAGTCCGTTCATGGTATACGCATCTGACACATTAGCTTGCGCCCCAGTTTCAGTGTCAGTCCAGGGAGTCCGTTGATTGATAACAGTCTCAGTGTCTGCATTCCACCACTCCCCTGCAATTCGCAACGCAACAACAGCATTTTCATTTTAAATTTAAGACGACTGTACAACGGCAACGCATTATCAGCGAGTACTGAAAGACATACCAAAAACAATAGGCACTTCCTGGTATGGCTGAGGGAATGGGTAAGAAGCATTCTTTTTGGGATAGATGATAATGGCACCATGCACGGTTGCTCTCATATTTCATTTTCTTGACTTTTCTTGATTCACATGTACTCTTCGTGGTTTCTTTTTTTTTTATTATTATGGAGATAAGGTGGGGCTTTGTATCTGGAGTGGCAACGAAGTAAAGCACGCGCGCGTTAAACACACCATCTTTTGCCTTTGTCATTTAAATCCATGTAAACTAAACCCGTGTTGGTATACCAACTGCTGCTCATATTTTTGTTATTGGACATTTTCCAGTTAGCGGGTTCACATCGATTCAATCCAGACTGGTCCAAATAAAGTCCTGCTGACTTAGTCCAAGCCTCCACTCTCTGTAACATATTATGTTTTCAAAAAAAGTCAAGTCTACAATGTAGACTGAAATTTGTCCCCTCTGAAAGCCTTTACCGTCCACACCGGCAGTTTTGCCGTTGACAGTTGAGAGGCAAATTTTTGCATTAGCACTAAAATTTCTTAAGACGTCTAATCTATAAATAAATTTATATATGGTTGGATTTGAAGATGTAGAATCAAAACCCAAATAAAATTATCACTATTTCATTATTACACTATATTTCCCATTTACATGGAGGTTACCGGATCGGCAATGTATCCATAATTTGTTGCAAGTCTCACTCTATTTGCTCTTACATTGTGGTGGCTTGGTGTTGACTTACCTTTGGTAATAGATCTAACAAAATACAAGCAATTTCCTCCTATGCCAGAATTTTGTTCAAGTTATTCCTATGGTGTACCCTAAATGCTCTTCATACTTCAATGTCTATTAAAAATATTTTTTTCTAAAATATGCAATTGTAAGGGCATTTTCCATAGGTTTTGTAGGTTGTTAAAGTTTTGGACCTTTGGAGGTTTATTTACTTGCATTCCATCCTCACCATATCTTATTCCCCTTGTCTATTGCATTACTAGGACTCATCCTTGTAGCATATACATGAACCCAATCCTGACAGTCAAGTCCAAATGCTTCAAAATTGTCCTAGTTATTAATTCTATCAAATTTTGAAACTTGTTGTGATTGTTATACTAGTGATTCTAAATCCTAATTTTTTTGATGCCATATAGTTTTTATGTTGTCAGAGTGTTAGATTTCCTTTATTTTTATCACTTATATTCTACACCTCACCTCCAACCCCCAATAGTTTGTTGAAGTCAAGTACATTTTATCAAGATTTTGAACTTGGGCATCCCATCATCTAGTTCCTTTTTCAACCTTGAAAACCTAGTCTTTTGCATCAAAAATATTTCTATTTCTATTAGTGTTGAGGTCATGGGCATCCCTCAACCATCATGTGATCTCCATTATTCCCTCACAATGTTTAGGTCCACTCATTTCCCTTAAATAATTTTAGTGTTGGACCTTCAAAGATTTCAATCGTTGATTACCACCCCCTTCATGCTTTTCTTTCTCAATCCTCTACTAGTATGAAATAATTGCCTATGTATTTTGTATGTATGTAGTTTTTCTTGCATGGACATCCTTCCATTCAAATTTGAGCCCTTGATGGTGACATCATGTTGATATCACCCTAAAATCTAGAGTTGTGGGCTAGTCCATCCTTGATGACATCATGCTAATGTCATCCTTATACATTTTTGGTGTCATCCATTTTATAGCTTTCCTTGCTAAAATCATCATGAAATCATGTTAATGTCATCATCCATACCATAAAATTTTTTAGAGGTATTTATAGTTATACTTTTAGCCATTTCGTACATTAGTACCTACCATAAATTCATCTTGATAGCCTAATACTGGCATCCCAATAGCCTTTTCCTTATTAGTTTTTTTCTTTAAACTCCCCCCTTCGAACATCCTATTTCGACATGATTTATAGACCAAATTTAAATTCCAATAGCCTAACCACAAGTTATTTTCATTATTTCCTCCTTTACATGCATTTTTAATGATTCTAAATATTTCTCATTAATTTCATTTATAGCTCACCAAAATATCCTGAAAGGATACATGGGCATTCAAAAAGGATTTAACATGTTAGAAGAGATACTAACTATTGATGATGTCATTTTTTCATTATTTAAGAATATTTCAGCATATTTTAGCACATGGTATGAGTAGTTTTTACCAAAAAGTGGTTGTAAGTGATTAGGGTTTAATTTTCAGTCTTATTTGGTCTTGCATCTAATAGAAAATACATCAAAATAATTTCTTAAACCTAGAAAGGCTTGGATTTGATAAATTCAAATTTCGTGGCTATGTTGTAGATATTGTAAGTAATTTTTTCTCATAGTAATTGTTCTTCCACATTTTTTTGGATGATTTTATAGTGAGTGTCATAGTTTTTTATAACTTCATAGACATAGATTTGGATGCTATTATTGGGAAATCTAGTTGTATATGCATCGGATAAGTTTTCTATAACTATAAAATTGGCCTTCAACCTGGGGATGGTATTTTTGAGGCTAAAGGATGCAAGTTATCTAGTCACATTTTTCATGACCTTGTTCTAGATCTATGTAAAGACTTTTCATATTCAATGTTAAGAATTAATTTTTCTGCATCAAAATGGAAAAATCATATCTAGATTGATCTCAAAATTGTATTGTAACCTATGTAAACAAATGTAATTGATTCTTTTACTACATCAAAATTTGGATATGGTAATGCAAAGATTTATCAAAAAATCAATATAAGGTGTTATTTTTTCCTTGAAATACAATCTATCCCCTTTATTATTGAATAGTGTCAGGGAATTAAAGTAATCATTCATCCCATATTTAGTGTTCTCTATGCTAATTTAAGTTATTTTACATTTAGGAAGTGCTATAAAACTTTCATGTAGTAGTATGTCAAATAAAAAGCTATTTCAAGCTTAACATGTGAAATTCTTAAACTAAAAGGATAATAGAGTAGAGGTCTACTATTGGGAAGAAGGTTCATTGAAGGGTTTATTTTTTGCAAGGTAGAGACAAGTGTATTAAACTCATATATGAGTTAGGGTTTGATTTGTTGTTATGATATTATCTAGATTTCACTCTATTGCAGGATTCAACACTAGTCAACCTTGAAATCCAACCAATTTCACTCATCAAAATATAAAATAAAAATCATAATAATGGTTTATTTATTTCTAGTTTCATTTAACCAAGTATTATGCATATTCCATTGTTAAGAATATTTGTTAAGCCTATTGTAATCTTGTGACTATTATAACCCTAGAGGATTCTTGCATAATGTATTTTACTAGGATAATGATGTTGTAAGATATTTAAAAAAATAATATATCAAGGATTATAGAGAATACCCATTTTGGTGTACATGAAAATAATAATCCATTTTGGTGTGGCCACTAGAGTCATTTTAGTGAGACCCTTGTAGGTAAAATATGAAAAATAAAAATGTTACATTTTCTAGACTTGTATCAATTAGATTTGTAGGTAAAGAAAGCATCCATTTTTGTTTAGAGAGGACCCATATAATTCTAAATATTATTTTTTGACAATTATAAGTAAAATAAAGATAAGTAACCATAAGAGCAACCATGATAGCAGACTGGAGTAGGATTAGAACATAGGGAACAAAATATAGACCTTATTAATGAGCTAGTTAGTTTAAGAGTTGATTTCTAGCTAGATTACAATATGAGAGGGATATAAAAGAACTAATAAAAGGATTATAATCCATCATAAATATGGAAAAACATGGTCATAGAAGATAAGAAAAACCTATCAGTAGAAGAATGGTACAAAATTCCACGCAATTCTAGCATTGAGACATGCATATACTTCAATAAAAAAATTAGAGATAAATAAGGGGATAAAAATGATCCTATGTTCATTATAGATGAATTCACCAACATAAAGAAAGGGATCTAATGAATCTACATCAGATTTAACCACAAGATTTTCTATGTTAATATCAAAAATCCAAATGAATCCATGTATTTGGTCTTGTATTTCAATGCCTATGATATAAAAATGGGTACCTATTGAGAGATATAGAACTCTACACATTGAGATACAAATATATTATTAATTAAAATATTAAAGGAAATAAGAGAGATTTTCAAAAGTGAAAAAAAATCAAGGTTAGGATCTTATCAAGTCAAAAAGGTTAAAGTAATAATTCTCTAGCTATTAAGGACAAGTTGGATCAAGTGAAGCATACTCATAAAGAGATAAGTTACAAGGTGGTTATAAATTATAAATTTTTTCATAATGAAAGATACAATCACTAAAAAAATGAGTGGTCACCCAAGTTTCCTAATTACACTTATAATCACCCTTTACATAATGGGAAACTAGTATCACAAGAGCCCAAAGTGGAAAAAAGTAAACATAATCTAGACTCCTTAAAGAGGATTGATATAAAAAGTGTAAAGGAAACTTCTTGGTTTTTAGCTTGTCAAATACCTCACTTATATTTTCAATGTGCTATAGCTTTAGCAATCCTAAATTCTATCGATGATTGTGAATAGTGTAGTAATATAAATCATAGGAAAACTATAGTTCATGGTAATAAATATCAATAATGTTATCATACAAAGAATGTTGTGGTGATGGTGATTATTATTTTGTAGAGGAAGGGAGCCATGAACATGCTATACCCCTAACCCCATAGTATGTATTAGGTTAGGAGGAGTCAGTTTGTGGCTACCTTAAATCTTAAATAAGTTACATAATTATTATTGTAAGGTTAAATAGGTATTTAGGTAAGCCTAGGGGTTATAATTAAGCATCGAAGTTAGCTTGGGTAGTATCCAAAAAACAATTAGGTATACATAGGAGTTAATGGATTTTTATCAGAGGTTGATCATGAAAGCGTGAAGAAAGCATAGTGTAGTAAAATGCATACCCTTGCATTTTCGCACTTGTTTGGGCTCACCTTGCTTTATTTATGCTTCTTTATGGCTTAATTGGTCCTATTTTGTGTCCATAAGTGCTATGAATGACATATTTTTCTGGTTAATCCCGACATTCTCCAATGCATAAATGATAATTTAATGAATCCATTGGTGTGTCTCTAATTTTTTGGGTCGAGACTAAAACACCACCTAGGGCATCTTAGTCCCCCAAGGATCTCGAGACCCTGATTTTGGCATCTCTGGATTGGGCCTCTTTTTGGTGTCTATGCCCCAAGTTTTTAAAACTTGAGACTAAGATGCCAGCTAGGACGTTTTAGTCCTCCTTAAGTCATTTTTGAGATTTAATTTCAAATTCTGGTGGGATTTAGCCTCCTTTATTCAATGAATTCATATGTTAGCTTGGTGTGATATAATTTTGGGATATTAAGCATAGATAAGTATAAATACAAGGTTCCTTGATTCATTTCAACCCAAGTATTTTGTGATATCTTTTATCATAGAATAATTGAATTCACAAGAGCATTTAACAGCAGATTCATCAAACATTTGGAGCCATTTTCATATTTAAGCATCATATCAAATAGTTTTCTTGCATCATGTGTGTTGTTGTGCTAACATTTGTGATGTAGGGTTTTGATAAAAGCAAGCTTTTCAAGCATTATCTATCAAGTATTCAAGATCCATATCCATTGTAGCCATTACACACAAGTTTGTAGACTTCATAAGGGTTTGGTGAGTTGTAGCATTGCATGTTGTTCATTCACCATTTCCTTCATTATTTCTATTTCATTTAAAGTTTTAATTACCAACAAGGGGTTTGAGCAAGGAAAACCCAGATTCATTAACAAACAAAAAGTTTTTCCCTTATACATACTTGTGATTGCAGATCTAGGTTGTAGACTTGAAGATCACTTGGAGTGAAAAGTTGCAAAAGTTGCATTACAAAGTTTTCATCTTCACAAAAGCTCACTTACAGGCCTTATTCAGAAGTTTTACAACCTGAGACCAGAAGGGAAGCTAGTGTAGGCCTTGGAGCTCAGGATCTTGTTCAAAGTTTTCAAAAATTTAGAATGAGACTAATATGCTATCTTGTGCATCTTAGTCCTCCCAGGCTCAATTTTTAGATATTTTTTAGAGATTCAGTTCAGAGATCCAAAGACTCTGCATTTTTCCTAAAAAACAATAGTGGGAGTAATATGCCATCTTGGGCATCTTATTCCTCCACGACATATTTTGGTAGCCTTTTTGCATTTTTAGAATACTAACATCTCCATATTTCCCAAGTACACACATACCATATCCCTGTTTCATAATTTCATCATTTACATCTTTCATTTACCTTGCATTGCTAGTTTTAGGTCATTTTGTATATCACAATTTGTTTTCAAACATCTTATTTTCCAAGAATTTTCTTGGTAGTAAACCCCTTAGAACTTAAGAAACCCTTCCTAGTACCCTCCTAATTGAGAATTGGCTCACCTTGTGAGGTTTCCAATCAATCCAATTAGGATGCTTAGGACATTAGTGAATGGTTGAATGAGAAAAGTGTGATATCCCAAAAAGGTATCCATTTTTCCCATTCATCATTTTGGTGAACCTAATGCTTTTTCTTTGATAATTTGGAGTCTATTGATTCTTCCATTGCATCTTGCATTAGTGAAAGTTCCTCTAAGGAATCTTGCATCTTGCATTAGTGAAATTGCATTTAGGGTTTCCTATATTTGCATTAGTGAAAGTGCATATAGGTTGCATATTTACTTTATTGCATCATTTGATTTCATTGAAATTTTGAAAAGTTCATTGTTCTTCATCTTCATTGCATTCTTATTGCATTCAAAATTGAAAAAATGTATTCAAAAAATTGCATTTAATTTCTTGTTTCTAGCTACTTTTTCTTGCACTTATTTGAATTTTTTTTTGTCTCTAAGCATCAACATATTGCATAGGAAATCTATAAACATTGTTGAAATTCCACAATTCCCTATGTTTTTGCAAAAACCCTTTGTTAGGACTAAAATACCCTTCCTGGTGTCTTAGTGCCTCTTAAGATTTTTGCTTCAAAAATCTTTCTCTGCTATTTGTTGTTCTTTTCATCCTCTAGAACTTGAAAATATCATCAGGAGGACCAAGATGCCCTTCCTGGTGTCTTAGTCCTTGTTGAATTCGACTCTCAAGTTTTCAGGTTCTGAAATTGCCTTTTTGTGTTTATGTGGGCTCTTTTTGTTTTCTATTTCAATTTCCATATTTTTTGTTATTTCATTTCAAGTGCATTTGTTCAATCTTGCATCATGGATATTTGCTTTGAAAAATTGTGGATGCCCCTAAAATCTTTGGTAGATGTGTCAAATTATGCCTTTGGTAATGACCCTAATGAAATTGAACTCACTCATGCTCACTCAACTCCTAATTATGTATGTCCTCCTCGTGAGGTTGAAATCATTGGAGAAGATGATGACAACATGAACAAGTTCCTAAATAATTGTCTTGATAACCTTGAAGCTAATGCATCCTTCTATCCTTCCATGAAACAACCAAATCCTCCCACAATACCACCCCTTGAGATGTTTGGTTACTTACATCTTGAAACTAAAGTGAAAATTGAATCTAAGTTCCCTTTGATAGGTGAACCTAGTTCCTCTAAACAAGCAAACTCTCAACCCTTTTATGATCACAAAGTAAAAAACATTTGAATCAACCTAGAAGAAAATAAGGAAATGGCTTCACCATCTTGAGCAAACAAGGATGTGACACAAGAAGTGGAAATGAAATTCATCAACTCTTAAAGCAAAAACCAACCACTAAAAACACAAAAGGATTAGGATACCAAGTTCTATCTTATACAAAAAATCTTCCTAGAGAATATCAAAGGCTCCAAAGTGATGGTACGTTGATCGTGGATTATCCCCCTAGCTTGAATATCTTTCTTTCTAAAGAACAACCAATCAATAATAACAATAACAAGGATAAAGATAGGATAATCTCAGGGCCTCTAGCCCTAACTCCATCTATAAAAATTGATGAATCTAGAAAATGCAAGAACCACATACAAATTACAAAATTTGCAACCTCTCCATCCACCACCTAAAAGTGAAAGAAAATTTTAAATCCTTCTCAACCAAGGGTTAATATTATTACCACCTATGAACTGACTTTTGATATACCCTAAAGATCCAAAAGTTCCACATTGTGCATATCATCGAATCCTTTGATATAATATTGATGAGTGTCATGCATTAAGAGAAATATTGAGCAAGTATCACTTTGATGGTACTACTTGCTCTCCATTGATCACATAGCATATTTTTTGCCCCTCTGGTCATATAATAGTTGTAGAATACTCTATTCTCACTATTACATGACCTTTCCCATCACCTACCTTGGCCCATTATTGTCTTGCACTCAATGGGGACAAGAAGTTGTTGGCCTTGTCCTAGTAAAGCATTTTTTGTTGTCCCTTTGGTTCATTATCTACTTTTCGCTTATACAGACTGAGATTGGGGAGGTAGATAGCTTGATTTAGGTTGACTTTCCTATGCCTTAATAGTCATTTTCATTTTATTTTTGTTTGGGTGAAAAAGAGGACCATGCTAGCATAAACGTACCCATCTGGATGTGTTGGAATAGTCTATTTGGTTGTATGAGTTGCAGAATGAAAGTTGCACCACTTTGCAACTTTACACTGCTTGCATTTGATAACTTTTTCCTCAACTAAAAACTTGTCACGCTGGGAAAATGCCTCCTAGATAGCAAAAACCGAGAGAGGTTATTGAAGGAATTCCCAACACAATACTATAGCCTCAGACAAAGATTCTATAAGCATCTTGGTATTCAGGTAATAGCCCATCAAAGATTGTTTCCTTTTTACAGTTTGGATTCTTAAGGGAAATCACTGGTCCAATTTAGCTTAGAGTGATTCGGTGTGTTTGGGTTCAAAAGAGGACAATTCCTAACGTAAATGTACCCATATAGTATGCCTAATTTTCTTATTGGTGCATTATGCTTAGCAACATTCATTGTTTTGCATTACGATAATGCAAATTTCATGTCGGAGGTCAATTAACATGCATGTCACGGGGTTGTATTTAATTTGTTTAATGGTTACATCATGGTTGAGTGATGTCTTAATTTTTTATCATCATTGTTGTATAGATTTCACATGAACAATCTAATGAACATGTATCTTGTTTAGTTGTAAGGACTTTTTTTGAAGGTTGCATCAAGCCCTTATGGTTGAAAGATATTAATTTTTATTCAAGATGATTTTATACCTTTAACATGTTATTAAGCTTGAGTGAACATTGAGTTACATCAATTTTTATCAAGATGATTATATTACTTTCGAATGAACACTGTAATATGACATGCGTTTTATTAAGTTGTATCCATTTTTCATTAATTTTAACTTCTTTTGAAATAAAACTGAGCTGCCTAGTTCATTACATGAGTTCAAAACTCAAAATGATGTCAAATATAAATTCATTCACCAAATATTGAAATCATGGGTATTCTCAAATGCATTGTTTGATAAAAATGTATTGGTAGAAATGTATGAAAAATGTGGTACAATAGAAAAGATAGTGAATTGTTTGAAAAAAATCCTCAAAGAAATATGGTCTCATGAAATTTAATGTATGTGAACATTAATATGAATGAACTCTAACATAGATGGATTACCAATTGTAATTCATAAGTTCTATTAAAATGCAATTTTGTTAATCTATAATATACATTATCAATCATAACTTTAAACCATTCTAAGATAATTATACATTCCATTTTGAAAATTCAAAGTAGAAAGACATGGCCACGAGGAAAAAATTAGATCGAATATAAATTCTTATATATCAAACTATAGAATAACTATTTTTGTGCATATACAAATTTGGCATATGCCTATTTATAACAAGTTTTAAACATGTTTTACAAAATGTGGCATTGTACCATAGAAAAATGGCCCCTTATCATTTTCATGGCCTCTTAGGTATTGTTTCATGATGTTTGGTCTATTTTTCTCTGATTTTATATTGTAATGTGGCTTGAAAATGCATATTTATGTACTAAACTTTAAATATTGACTTCTTGTGAAGGTATTGTAAAACATTTCTACACTCTTTTAGACTCTATTTATTACAATTCACCTAAAAATTACCTTTTCATCACTTATTAAGTCATATTTTGAAGTGTTCTAAAGTCTTGTAACAAGATTCCATTCTTCTCTAGGCTTAATTTCACTATTTACACCTTTCTTATGCTTTATTTGACCCCTGTATGCTCTTATAAGCTTTAATTAAGTGCATTTTTCAATGTAAACCCGACAAGCAATATTAAATGTGACTTAATTCCTAACACCCACTTTCAAGTCCAAGGTGGGATCCATTTTCCATAGGTGGTGAATGAGTCCCCCTTGGCTCCAAATTCAAAATATTTTAAATTTCCTTTTGGGTTTTTATTCAAAATCACTTGATGTCATCCTGTGATGAGGTATTAATGGGTTACTAAGGAAAAAGTGTGTATAAATAAGTGATTTTCACCTCATTTTACATATCCTACAATCACACATCACATTCAAACGTTCAAGCATCTTAAAACATCAAATCAAGCATAAATCAAGCATTCAAGAGCATCCATTGACATAACTTCATATTTTTCCCCAAAGTGGGGTTTGACCTAGGAAAACCCCTATTTGCTAACCATCAACCATTTTTCCCCTCTTGCTTGTGTGTTTGTAGACTTTTGTGTGCATATTTAACAAGTATTTAGGTGTTGAAGAGTGGTCAATAAGTCAACTAGGTGCTTCAAGTCAAATCAACCTTATTTCAAGCTTGGAGGAGGTATTATGTGCATCTCTTATAGAATTGACTTTGGCAACCCGACAAGTAGATGCTTCTATATATGGTGTTGCAGAGTTGTCTCCTAATTTCTAATAATTTTGGGAGAGGAATGATTCACCACCAATGGTGAATGAGTCCCACTTGAAGACTAAAAATCTAGGTTTTGTCATATTTCAGATCCCAATAGTCAGAAACTAGTTCCCGACAGATTTCACCAGAAGCAGGACTAATTCGTCACCTTCAACGAATGAGTCCCACTGTTGATTTTTTGTGATTCCAAAAAACATTTCAAAGATTCTAGATTTCTCAAATCTTACCCAGGTGCACACTATTTCAATCCATTTCTTTTTTTTCTTCATTTTATTCATTCTTATTTCATTTTTTGCATCACATTGTATTTCCTAGCATAGCTTAAATCTTTAGTTTTGCATTCAAATTCAGTCATTTATATCACTTAATTGCACTTAGTTCATTACATTTAGCTAAAAAAACATCATACATAACATAAATTGAATGAATCCCTTAGCATTTTTTTTCCTACTTTCTCCTTTTAGGTGAAAAACCCTAGAAGAGCTAGAAAGGTGCATGGTGCCAAAAATCTATGGTTCATTTTGGTGAACTTGCATTTTGAACACTTTGCATTTCTAATTTTATTTTCATCTTACACCCTAGATTAAATTTGCATCAACATTCAATTAGGGTATTATTTTGTTTTTGCATTCTAGGACTTCTCATATTGCATTAGTGACATATTTGTTTAGATTTCATTTTTGCATTGCATATCGTTGAGAAAATTGAAAATATGCATCTACATCCTTCGTTACATTCTGAAAAGCATTAGACTTGTATTTAAATTTCTGAAAAACAAAAAAAATCTCATACAGGGACTCATTCGCCACCCTGGGCGAATCAGTCCACCTGCACTTTTTACATAGCATTTCCAAACATTTTCTAGCATTTTCCTACATTACAGTTTTTTGTAGTTGCTTTCTGTTTTCATTTCTAGAATCTTTTTTTTAAGTCATTTATTACATCTTAGTTTACTTGCATCATGGAATTTTCTTTTAATAAGTTCTGGAATTCCCTAAAATCCTTGGTAGACATGTCCAATTGTGTCTTTCGTTGTGACCCTAATGTCATTGAGCTGCCTCATGCTCCTTCCACTCCTCATGATTTTCCTCCTTATGATTTAGACATCATTGGAGAAGATGATGATAGCATGAACAAGTTCTACAATGAATTCCTTGACAACCTAGAAGCCAATGCAACCTTCTATCTATCCATGAGGACACAAGATCTCCCTACTGTTGTACCCCCTGAGCAATTTGCATACTTACATCCTGAAATCAATAAAGGATCTAATATCCCTCCATTTGGTGGACCTAATCCCTCTAAACAAACACACCCTCACCCATTTTATGATAAAAAAGTCACAAACACTCCCAGAAAACTTGAAGAAACATATGGTAAAGGCTTTACTATCCTAAGTAAACAAGGTTGTGACACAAAAAATGAACATTGCATTCACCAACTTATTGAAAAAACACGAATTGAAGAAACCACAAAAGGATTATGATATCAAGATCCTTCTCATCTTGATAGACCCCCTTTTTAACCTAGGAGACTTCAAGATGATGGTACAATGATCTTTGATTCTCCTCTTGACTTAAACATTTTCCTTCCATGTGAACAACCAATACATGATTCTAATGAGAAAGATGCTAGGATCCTCATGGGTCCTCTTCCTCCTTCCATTCATGAAAAAGGAGAATCTAGAAAATGAAAACAACCTTACAAATTGAAGATACTCAAGTTTCCTTTACGTCCTCCACCTAAATATGAAAGGAGACTTCAACTGCTTTTAAACAAAGGTATTATACTCTTACCACCTATGAATAGGTTGGTCATTCATCCTAAATATTATAATATACCATTTTGAAAATATCATCATATTCTTGGACATCGAACTGAAGAATGTTGGACATTGAAGGACATACTGGGTAAGTATCACTTCATTGATACCAATTGCTTTCCTCTTGTCCCATAACCACTAAATCCCTTCATCATGCCATAGTTGTAGAATTCCTTATTCTCACTATTGCATGAACCTTTCCCATCACCTACATCTGCTCATTCTTTCCCTACACTTTTTGTGGTACCAGAAGTTGTTTGCTTTCCCCTTGTAATGCAATTTTCTTTGTCTCTTCACTACGTTATTCCTTTTCCGCTTAACGGACCACGAAACTAATAACTTAGTTAATGGTTGACTAAAATTTGAATTACTTTCTCCTTTTTTATTTTTCTTTCATGTGTGTATCATGTTCCCCCATAACGTATGTTTGATGTTCTCTCTCTTTGTACACTTCTATTTGTACCTCTTCTTTTATATGTTGTGCATTGCCTTTTTTCACTTTTTCTTTTGGGTTTTCCTCTAGGGGATGATGCAAAGTGTAGAGATGCCCTATGTCTCTTCCATGTTGACCCAAAAGGTCCTTGTCTCTTTCATTTTTTTTTTGTGTTTTCCTTTTGGAGATGATTCAAGGCATTGAGACTGCAATGTCTCCTTCATATTGACCAAAAAAATAAATTATTTTCTTTCATCTTTTTGTTTTACTTTCACTTGTGTTTTCCTTTTGGGGATGATGCAAATAATTGAGACACCCTATGTCTCTTCCATGTTGACCCAAAATGGACTTGTTTTTTCCTTTTTTTTCACTCTCTTTATGTCATTCTTCTAGTTCTATGTGCTTTAGGGAATAATGATAGTTTTGAGCTCCTTACAACACATTGCAACAATGAACATACTGACTCCAAATCCATAGATCCCTTATGTTTTTGGCGTGTTCTTCTCTGGGGGGCAACCTCCTTTTTCTTTTGTTTTCCTTTTCATGTACATGATGTAGCCTAACTTTGAAACATATGACTTGGCATAGGGCTTTCCAAGTTGGCTCTCATGTCTTTTTTTTCTCTTGCATATTATTTCCTTTGCTACTTTAAAGTAATTTATCACAGAACAATGCGTAGCAATTCCTTTAAAGTGGGGGGCATACATTACCATTAATTCATTTGCATTCTTGGTTCCTAGTGTAGCCTTGTCATTTATATGTTGCATTCACCACTTTGTGGATGACATTGGGTGTGATGTCCTTCATAAGTGTGATCTATCTTAGCATATTACATTCCTCTTGGTGGCTTGATGCGACACACTGCATCCCCTAAGTTATGAATATACTACTCTTTGATTAGTCCTCTCTTGAAGACATTAAACATAATTTTCCCTAAGTGACTGACCTCGCATGAAATTAACAAGAATCCTTTGAACATCTTTTTCATTTTCCATTTTTCCATTTTTACATTTTCCATTTTTTCCACCTTGCATAATGCAACATGCATGCCTGCGATACTTTCCTTTTGTTCATGATTTCTAAACATATGAAGCTTTACTTGTTTCATGAAGCATGAACCAACATTTTTACTTGTGGCGCCTTGTTAAAGTTATCAGGAGGTATAAATTTGATATGGTTGAGTGGGAAGCCTACTCAACGACACGAATTTCCCCATAGCCACCTTTGTGTTTGTGAGTGCACACCAACTAGTGTATGTATCTTACCTTTTGGGCCTTCTCACTCAGTGGACCACCATGAGTTCTATCACCCCAAAGTGAGTATACATTCTCTTTTTCAAAAAACTAGCATAGATCTAATCCACAACTAGTTGGATAGATAATCGAAGCTTCATCTAATTCTATAATTGGCTATGTGCAAGATCATGATGGGCCAAAAAGTTGTGATATGATGAGTATTTGTAGGGTATGTGGCTGACAACTTTTTTTTACCCAAAATTGATGAAACAAAAAGAGTTTTTAAAGGAGATTCTAAAATTTCCACTAATATAATTTATTCTCTACTTTGAATTTTAATAAATAATTATTATTCATTTTCTATTTGAATTACAACTAAAGTCCTGATTGATAGGTTGATTGAAAAACGTCTATAGCTTTCAAACTGTATCACATTTTTTGAATTTGAAACATGTGTCACATTCTATGCTTTGCATACTATAGGATTAAAAAAAAAAATGAATTTCATGAAGTTTTGACCAAGTTAAGGTGGTTAGACATACTAGTTTTTATATTTTTTAAAAGTTGTAAAAACAAATTCAAAATTAATTATTTTCTTGGAAAAAAATTACAAAAAAATATGCATCACATTGGTACATGAGTCCTCTACTTATATCTAAAATCTTATAAAAAAATATTATCATTTTATTATGGTTCTAGGGTGGTTTAGACAAACACCTACTTCTTAATTTTCCCTGAAATTTAAGTACTACTACATTGAAATTTCAAATTTTCACCAAATAGATTTTGAAAAAAAAAAAAACCAGTAGTTTAGAAACTACATTCAATTTGCTAAAAATTCTATTCTTACATATTTTTGAAATAGTATAGATAACTTATTCAAATTTTTACATCAAGTTGCTTGACTCTGATTTTTGTGAATTTTTTGCCACTTAAGGGCCTATTTTTTCCATGATGATCATGCACATATCCCATTTCAACACTTGTGTGTTCCTTTGTTCTTATGCTTAGTTTTCCATGGGATCTTCATCCTAGGGGCTTTATCATCCCTTTTGATTGTTGTCATTCCATCTTGCTAACGTAAGTGCATTTGAACTCTCCTCTCGATATTCATGGTTACTTTAGTGTGAGTTTGAAGTAGGTTCATCCTCTCACTAAAGTGGGGGTTGAATGTGCCATATAAAAATGACCCCTTGTCATTTTTATGGCCTTTTAGGTCTTTTTTCATGATGTTTGGTCTATTTTGCTTTGATCTTATATTGTAATGTGGCTTGATCATGCATATTTATGTACTAAAATTCAAATATTGATGTATAATTGTGAAGGTGTTATGAAGTATTGTAAAACATTTCTACACTCTTTTAGACTCTAATTTATTACAATTCACCTAAAAATTACCTTTCCATCACTTATTAAGTCATATTTTGAGGTGTTCTAAAGTCTTGTAACAAGACTTCGCACTTCTCTAGGCTTAATTTCACTATTTACACCTTTCTTATGCTTTATTTGACCGCTTTATGCCCTTATAAGCTTTAATTAAGTGCATTTTTCAATGTAAACTCTATAATTAATATTAAATGTCACTTAATTATTGAAACTCACTTTCAAGTCCAAGGTGGGACCCATTCACCATGGGTGGCGTATGAGTCCCCCTTGGCTCCAAATTCAAAATATTTTAAATTTCCTTTTGGGATTTTATTCAAAATCACTTGATGTCATATTGTGATGAGGTATTAATAGGTTACTAAGGCACAAGTGTGTACAATTAATTGATTTTCACCTCTTCTTACATCTCTTACAATCATACATCACATTCAAGCATTCAAGAGCATCCATTGACATACTTACAGATTTGCTTCAACAAGGGTTTGGTAAGTTGATAGCATTTTGCATGTTATTTATTTATCATTCTCTTTTATTTCATTATTTCATTAAGGGTTTGATTACCAAAGTGGAGTTTGTCCAAGGAAAACCCTATTTGCTAACCCTCAACCATTTTTCTTGTCTTGCTTGTGTGTTTGCGGATTTTTGTGTGCAGATTTAACAAGTATTTAGGTGTTGAAGAGTGGTCAACAAGTCAACTAGGTGCTTCAAGTCAAATCAACCTTATTTCAAGCTTGGAGGAGGTATTTTATCCGTTTCCTCTAGAATTGTCTTTGACAACCCAACAAGAAGACATTTCTAGATCTGGTGTTGCAGAGTTGTCTCTTGATTTCTCAAAATTTTGGGAGAGAAATGAGTCACCACCAATGGCACTGAATGAGTCCCACCTTAAGACTGAAAATCTAGGTTTTGTTAGATTTTAGATCCTGACAGTCAGAAACTGGTTCCCGACAAGTTTCACCAGAAGCAGGGCTAATTCACCACCTTGGGTGAATGAGTCCCACTGTTGATTTTTCGTGATTCAAGATAGAATTTAAAAGATTCCACATTCCTCAAATATTTCCTAGGTGCACACTATTTCTATCCATTTCTTTTGGTTCTACATTTTATTCATTCTTATTTCATTGTTTGCATATCACATTGTATTTTCCAGCATAGCTTAAATCTTTAGTTTTGCATTCAAATTCAATCATTTAGATCACTTAATTGCACTTAGTTCATTACATTTAGCTTAAACAACATAATACATAACATAAATTGAATGAACCCCTTAGCATTTCTGGCCCTACTTTCTCCTTTTATGTGAAAAATCCTAGAAGAGTTAGAAAGGTATATGGTGCAAAAAATTAACCATTCAGGCATATATGTCATCTCAAGATCTATCAAAACCCTAAGTATATATCAATCTATATCATATCCTAATCATGTGCTAGACCATAAAAATTAAGCCTCCTCAAAGAAATTACTTGCTCTGAAGTTTCATGCACAATAACATTTGAAACCATGAATTAGATTAATTATGTGAATGTTTGACAAGATAGACTAGTAAATAGAAACTTATATACCATATTTATAAATTATGAATTTAACATCAAAATCAGTATACATGTACTATATTATATCAATAATTTAATTCTTGTTTACCTCAAGTCTTGCTCTCTTTTTTGCAAGACGGTCTACATATGATTGTCTCTTAGAATGATCAGGAATCCTCGTATAAAGTAATGATCTCACCCTCGTCATGGTGCTGAGTCAAGCAGAGGACTATAGTAGATAAAATAAAAATGATACAAATTAACATATAATTGTTGAAAAATAATCATATCTAGAAAACACATATCTACTTCTATCTAAATGTAAATATCTATAATATAAAATAAACACATACCTATTGTGATACTATGACACTAGATGGGCTCATAGTGGATGAATCAACTAAGATGGTTTCCTATATGAAAAATGACAAGAATGTAACACAATTTAAATGCACATGCACATATAATCATAATGTTGAGAATAAAAAAAATACCTATTGTGCAACTTCATCCAATGGGTCAGACCCAGTCAGAAGGTTGTATAAGAACAAGGTTGATCCATAAAAAGACAAGATTACATTAGAATATCAATATATGTAGTACATGTATTTAAACATAATAGATTTCAAAAATTAACATCTAAAATAAAAATTTAAATAATAATGTATACTAATTCTCTAGGGAGAATTAAATTGTAATATGCATAGCCTCCTACACTTGTGACATCTGCTCCTCTGTCAACAACTGTTAAGGATTCCAACACAAACATATATTAGTGAACCAACAATTTTGTTGTGTTTTATGTACTTCGCTTACACTCTTAGGATCTTTCACCTAAAAGGATAGAGATAAAACTCTAAAATTGTGATGGTTTAGTCAAACTAGTATATATATGATTAAAAGATTTTATGACATGTGGAATGTTATGTCTCTTTTGCCTAATTATGGTCTTTCACCTAATGAAAAGAGATAGATCCCACACCAAAAATCTAGGTGGTTCACTCAAACTAGTATATGTATCACTAAATTATGACTAAATGAAATGATCTAGATGTTGCTAATTGAAAAAATGGATAGATTATTAAGTGAAAACTATTAAAATGCAACTTGTTTGAAAACACATTGTGTAATGAAAAAAATATCTAGAAATGAATGCAAAACTGAAACAAAAATAGATGAAACTGAAAGTGTGCACCTGAGATATGTAATTAGGTTGGAAATGACATTTGAAATGGTGCTGGTGTTGGAAATTTAGCCTACTCAGACTCATTCACCATTATGGGTGAATTAGTCCAATTTTTGTAAAACTGACCCGAAACTCATTTAAGACAAAAGGGTATCCAAAAATACAAAAAACCCTGTTCAGGCTTGGAAATGTGACTAATTCGCCACTAATGGTGAATGATTCCACTTTTGAATATTTGAAGATCCAAAAATGGAAACAAGAGCTACTAGTTTGTACTTTTTCTTTCCATAGGTGTCCACATCTAAAACTCTAATTTTCGGGTCTGAAAGTGACTTTTGATGGATATTTTGCTTTAGAAAATGAAGGGAATACTTTAAAAAATTTGCAACTTGATTCTTAATAACTTCCAAGCCTTCAAGATGCCTAAATCTACCAACACACGAGACGAGAAAGAGGAATGTTGGATGTTAGGGCATGGGGGTTTTCCTTGGTCAAACCCCTTTTGGGTAATTAAACCAAAATGATGAAATAATGTAATGAAGCATGCAATAATGGAGTTAGTACATTGCCATGAAGAATTATTTTGAATTTCTATGAAAAAACATGAAGAATCTGCCCTTGAATTTAGGAAAATTGCTATCTTAATGACTTGAAGTGATGAAACCCTAACTTGCTTGACTTGAGATAAAAGAATGATGGATGAAAAATGAAGAATGGTTATGATTTAGGATTTATAGAGTTTATTTTATAGGAAATTCACCTTATTATCCCGTAAATTGGATCCCAAAGGCCAACATGTGAAAATAATAAACTTAAATTTCAAATTTTTCTGCTCAAAGGTCAAAATTGGCCCAAATGGGACTCATTCACCACCTTCGATGAATTAGTACCACCTGGTAGGGACTCATTCACCACAGGTGGTGAATTAGTTCTAGTGGGGCCCATTTGACAACTAGGATGCTGGTAAGTTAAGAAATAAGGTTTATATGATGTCTATGTCAGTTATTTAATCAAATATTATCTTGGGATGCACAATATGGGGTAATAGGGGCCTATTAATGATGATGTAAAGAGTAATTAGGGCTTGGGACACAAAATTCAATTTGAAAGTGCAATTAAATACACTTTACATCACTAAAATTAGGCCAACCTATACTAGGAAGGCACAAGAACCAATGTGAATGTGTAAAACACAGTACAAGACTAGGTTGAAGTCAAATTTAGTTTACAAGCCTTCTAGATTGATGTTAAGATGTAATTAAATATATTTTATAATGTTGAATTAGGGGAAAATGGGTTCATCAAGTCTAGAAAATCATGAAAGTCTTTTACAACACTTTACAACACCTTTACAAGACATCGTTAAATGCATTTGAAAGGGTTCAAGACCTAGTGTGGATGTGAAAAATAGCTCACAACACCAAATCAAGGCCTCATTAAGTCCAATTTATCATAAATTATTACCCAAATCAAGCAAGTTTCCTTTTTTCTATGGTTCATTTAGCCCCCACTTTAGTGAGAGGATGAACTTGTTTCAAACTCGTGCACTAAAGTAGAAATTCAAGAGAGATCAAAGTGTACAGATGTAGATGACAAACAATGAAAAAGATCAATAAGGTAGTCAAGCCCCCAAGATCCAAGATCCTAAGTCAAACCATCAAGATACATAATCATGCAATGGCAAGAAATAAAGAAAAGAAAAATGGGGTGATGTGCTCACTCCGGGGCCACAAAACATAAGGTATTTCACGGGGTGAGTTGTCCCAAAGAAGTGGTGTGAAGATGAAAAGTTGGATCAAGCTTCAACCATTTGTCCATCTAGTTGTGGATCAGATCTAGGTTCTTTTTCCAAAAATGTATATTCACTTCGAGGTGAGGGAATGCTTGGTTGTCCGTCGACTAAGAAGTCCTAAGATGTGAGACACATACGGCTGATATATGCTCACACACATGTAGGTGGCTATGGGGAAAGTCATGCCTTGGAATGAGATTTCCAGTCAACCATACCAAAGTTATACCTCATGATAAATTTAATAAGGTTCCATAAAGGAAAATGGTTTTCGAGCTCTATGACATAAGAAAAACTTCATATCCTTAACACTCATAGACACTGTTAATGAAAAATAGTGTAAGGAATGTTCAAATGGATTTTTCTCAGTTCATGCAAGGTCTCATCTTAAAGAACATCATGCATAAGGTCTCCAAGAGAGGAAAACTGCAAATGATCTCATCTTGTTTCCAAGAGAGGACAAGTGCAAGGTCTCATCCTGGGGAACATTATACCTAATGCTTTCAAGAGAGGCAATTGCAAGAAAAGGAAAATAACACAATGAAATGTGAGTGGTGATGTATGCACCCACTTTAAAGTGGTTGTGAACACTAGTACTATGAGAAATTTATTTAAAGTAGAAGAAGAGGGCATGAGAGCTTACTTGGAAAGCCCTATGCCAAGTCATACATTTCTGATAAGATACGTCATGTGAAAGGGTAGTATGCCACATGCAAGTCAACTTAAGGTACATTATCCATGTCCCAAGCTTGCTCTTATATGTTCATGAAAGGTTAACAAATAGAAAAATGAGGCAACAAAAACTGACATATGAGGGCAAGGATACTGAACCCCTTGCCCCCACTAAGTGCAGGACAAAGGTGAGCTAAAACAATTGATGAAATATAGGCGAGAGTGAAAATTGGTATCAATTAGAGGAATTATTTCCCCCCTAGATAGGGAAGCATACCAAACTCCTTAAGATGTTGGATTTTACTACTCAAATCTTTACATTCATTAGTGGAATGACCATGAACTTTTTGATAGGCACATTGAAGTCTTGTAATAGTATTTGTTTTGAGTTCATGGAGGGAGAGATATCAAGTGATCTTGGAGGATTCTCGATAAGATACCTTATTGATCAAGGGGAGAAGGAGTTTTTGTTGTTGGTGGCAAATAGATGTCTTGCTTAGTATAGGATGTCATACCTAGGAAAGGTTCTTTAAATTGCAAGATTTTTTGCTCACTCTTACAGGAGGAGGGGAAATCTAGTGAGTTCAAATCTTTAGTGTTATGCAAGATGAGATTGATGTTAAGTGAAGAGTTAAAAGTTTGTTTCATGTTTTGGAAAGGAAAAATTTCAATAGCACTAGTGTCAACCAGTTCAGGATGTATACTATAAAGGTTTGTTTAGAAGAATTTTTTGTGATAGTATTGGCATTAAGGGATGGCTTGTTTATCTTGATTAGAGGACAATAACCAAGACCATGAATCAATTATTGTGAGTTAGGCTCTATAGGGTTTTAGATACCTTGTTCTCGAGCACCACATCCTTTTCCACTATATCCAAGTTGTTTCATAAGCTCATAACCATGTCCATAAAGTATTTTCATTTATTCTGAAGTTGGTGGTTGTTCATGATTAAGTTCATCAAAGGTTGTTGTGTAGTTTGTTTCATTTTCTAAATTAGTTGAGGTGGACGCTTGTGAAGGGTTGTCCAAGTTTTTTGTTGAATTTTTTTTTATTTCCTTTCCCTTGCTAGAGTCTGTGTGGATGATGTGGTATTCTCCAAAGGAGGTGGGTGTGAATTCTAAGGAACCCAAATAATCATCTAAGAGCCTCAAAATGGGTTCAGTATGTTGGGTGGGGTCCACTTGTGTGGTTGGTGTTAATGTGTTCAAGGGATTCTCTTTGTTTATCTCAATGTTCAAACAATTGTTTGGATGAGGGTCAGCTTCAAGTGTGTACACTTTGTTGTTGTAGATGTATTTCATGTTTTGATGAAGAGTAGAAGGAACCACATTCATTGCATGAATCTATACCCTACATAAGAGAAGGTGATATGCAAGATTGTTAGGGATAACATGGATTGGTGTTTCCAATGTGGCCATTCCAATTGTAATAGGTAAATTCATCACACCAAGCTCTTGTTTTCTTACATTGTCAAATCCCTTGATGGATAAATGATCAAGTCGAATGTTGGATTTATCGATGCCTAGTCTATCGAGAAGGTTCAACCCACATACATTAAGAGTGGAACCAGTATCTACAAGAGTTCTCTTAATCCCTTTTCATTTGTATATATCAATAATCATAAAAGATTCATTTTGTTTTTGCACCTCCAAAGGAGGAAGCTCGCTTTGGTGGAAAACAATGTTAGCATTTGTGGCTTGAATCATTGTCGCTATATCATTTGATTGTGTATTATAAGGGACAAGAACTTGTTGTAAGGATGCTTGAATCATGTTGTGATAGTGAGGGGAGGCTTGAATAAGGTCCCATAATGAGATTTTAGCAGGAGTAATTTTTAGTTGTTCAACAAGATTGTACTCCTTTCCACTAGGAGGTCCTTGTAAGATAGGATTAAGGATGATAGGGTTAGGCAAGGGTAGGGGTGTTCCGGTTGGTTGTTGTAGTTGCAGATTGTTTTGAGTGTTATGTGTATGAGCAACAATATTATGACTTAGTTGCTATGACACATTATTCTGCAGTGGGTAGAAGATGAGTTTAGGTTTGGTTTGAACTTGAGTTTATGTGAAGGAGGGTAAATAATGAGTTGAGGTTGAATAATGTTAACATCCCTTAGCAAGTGAGAGTTATCCTTGTCTTGCATCATGATATCCTCCCTAGGAGGATGGTTTTTAGGAGAACAACAAACCAAATTTTCTTAAAACTCATGGATTGGTTTTTCTAAAATGGCTTTATCATAGGTAGGGGAAGGATCAAGGGTTGAATTTCCATGCTCAACAAGGGTTTCGTTAGGGGAAGGGGGACAACTAAGATTATCATGACCTTCACAAAGTAGGTTTTCTAACATCAAAGTATCATCTTCACAACAAGGAGAGATACTAGGAGAAAAATAAATGTTACTGTCATGGTTACGTATGGTTGTGTTATCTCATTTATTAATTTCTTTCCCATAAAAAGAGGTAAGATGATAGAAAGAACTTAGATTCTCAAAATTCTCATTAATTGGTTCTTCTATCACCAAAATATCTTCTTTTCCAATAGGAGAGATATTAGGAGAAGAAAAAATATGATCGTTAGGAATGCTCTAAGTTGTATTCTCTGTCACAAAAACACTCTTAGAGGGATAAGATAGGGAATGTTTCTTAATATGTCTAGTTATGTAAGATACTAGCTGTAGAAATGCAAAATTGGCATCATGCATATTTAATTAAATCATATTCACCCATCAATTAAATAAATTTAGTTTATTTGATTGATCTCCCAAAGTCTTCATTTAATTAAATCAAATGTATTTAATTAAATGGATAGTGCATCAATTTCCTCCCTTTTGATTTAAATAAATCTAAGTACCTAAGTCAAAAGTCAAAATCACCTAACATCATCTTAATTGATCAAATCCATGATTAATGCTAATCCTAATCCTCTTTTCTGTAGATTTTGTCACTTGCACATGTAAATGCATTTAAATGATTTATTAAAATCTTTATTTATTTTCAACTTGGCATCTTTGGAGAATATTCCCTCAAGTTTGAAATCTCCCCCCAAATTGACATGTACATCCAACAAAGCATTTAAGAGCTCTTACATGTCTCTTGCACAAGTCAAACTTAGCATTTAACTCATCTTGTCATCAAATTCAAATTTCAAATCTCCCCCTCTTTGGCACATTGACCAAAATGTGCTCATTCCTCAACCTCTCACATGTTGACAAGTGACATCTTGTCATTGGTGGATCTTTAGTCCCACATCCTCCATGTTTGGCATTTTTTATCCTTCTTGGCTATAAATAGATAGTTTCTCTATTGTATTAATCCTCCACATCTCATCCAAGTTAGCATTTCATTTTGGTCATCATCTTGCATCTTTTTGTCATACAGGAGCTTAGCAAGGATTGGGAAAGGGGTTCTTTCCATAGAACCACCAATCCACTATGAGATAAAGTTTGATTCATATTGTTTATATGCTTATTTAGCTTTTCTTGTTGTTTTAATATCTTATTTAGCATATCTAACATGATATAATATTTCATTGGGATACTATATTTGTTATGTTTTACTTGACTTCAATGAAAATGCTTGTCAAAGTTTAACATTTTTTAGATTTAGAATCCACAAAATGGCACTAGAAGGAGGGCCATTTGAATGCTTTCAAAAACAAAAAAAAATGGGGTTTTGAATGCTTTCAAATTGGATATCTGGATCTCATTCTTTATAAAATTTCTGTCAAAATTTTCTCCATAATGTGTTAAATATAGAGGGTTTTAGGTATTCGTATCTTCATATTGACATACAACAAACGCTTGATTTGTTAGTAGCAACACCAATATTGTCATATTTGTGTTTTGAAATCTAACAAAAATTCAAATGACATGGTCTTATATTGCTTCTAGCATGTGGTTTGCTACCTATATTCACCTAACACTGCTTGCAACTTTTTCTGAAGACCTACTTACTAGTTGATATTCTTTAGTGGAGAATTCACTCACTCTTACATGGATTCCTGGCTCACATTCTTTGTAAAATAGCATGTCTAAAGTTAGGGAGACTTGGCAGATTTCAAATAGTGGTGAATGGTATTAATGTCATTCTTCTATGCATTCTCTGGCTTCCATAAGCAACTCATGATAACATACATTTAATATGAATTCAAATAGATCCCTTACCGATTGTCACTCAAGTTTTCTTGAAACAGGGTTGTATTTCCTACTGCATCTTTCTATTTGAATTATTTTGTTAAGACCAAATTTTCTTTTTATTTGAAATCACAATGTATATTGAGATTTCTTTGCACTATTTTTAATTGATTGCTTTCTTTGTACTATCAAAAAATAGCATGCCTTGGACATTTTATCTTTTGCTATGATTAGTTTTTATACTTGAAACATGCTAACAGCCATACCCATAGACTTTCATCTGTCGCGGTGATCTTGTAGAGATAGGTACGTGGGTAGATCCATTTGTAGTCCTTCAACCTTAAAATCAATCAAGAATATGCGGTCGTAGTATTCCTCCATACCTTACGCTCTGCTGGATGTCCACACCTAGTTCTAGGAAATATTCCATTTTGGCGTAGGGAGAAAAGCTATAGTCAAAGGCTATGGAATCCGGTTTTACACCTATCAATTGCATTTGCTTGCAAAATAAGCACATTTTGTGAAATATTCTATCAAGAAGTTCATATGCCTTGTCCATAGCTCACTGCCATTAAGTTCATGCAACTTGTTTATTCATCTGCGTAATTCAAACATCCTTTATGATGCTTCTATTTCTCTGTGATAGAAGTGTTAAAAGAATTTAACGTTTACAAATGGCGTGTCATGTAGAAAGGTTTTATTACAAATGTGTAACCCTTATTATAGATTCTCTTCAAAGTTCTATTGCAACACGTAACCTTTAGTGCAGATTCTCCTCTCATAGACAAATATTGGAATTTCACACCTGTGGCCTGGTCCTTTGGCATTTGAATAAAAAAAAGGCTTCAAGAGCCTTATTTATGACCTCGTTGCGACCATCAAACTCATTTACTGCACGCGTTGCTACAAAGGATCACTTCAAATGTCTAATAACAAAATTAAAGCCATGCTTTTGGGAAGAGGTAAATCTGAACGCATTTATCTCAGTCAGGCATTTGCTTCCTTGAGGCGCAGGAGTAGTACACTACAGTGATGATTAGACTAGAGGCAATTTGTGCAATCACCAAATAAATTTTCAAAATTTGTTTATTTTGATGAACATTTGACTTTTATCATTGATTATTTCCAAGTTCTATATTGATTAGAGCATCATAAAATTTGTATTTGTTCATTGGCTCTATACCTACCTTGCGACATCAACCGCTTTCTCCTTTCATATATTTTTCTCTCATCATTGTATGTCCGACATCGACACAGCTGTAACCTAAAAGGGTAGAGAGCTGTAGAGTTTGGAGGCCATACTGGGGAGGGCAAATGGTTAGATTTAGGCTGGACCGTTTGGAATGAATCGATGCCATTGGGGGAGAAGGTTATTTGGGTACCTTGACTTAATTTGCAGGCTTCTGCTGTTTCTTTTAGTTTTGCTACAACGAGCTTAAAGAAATAGCGAATTAGTAGTAATGCTATACTATTTATTGTTGCTAAAAGAGGCCCTTTTTCATTGCGGAAAAGAGTGATGGAAATAGAAGAGTTTAGTATGTCAACTTATGTAAGAATCCTATCACCCTCTGAGGAGAGGAGTAGGTCTTGACAAAGAGGAAAAATGACTAAATGTGTATATATTGTGTGGCTGCTTGTTTGCATAGGTAACCACCCGGAAGTGTCCTAGACTACCTATATGAGGTAACTAAGATTAATAGGAGTAGTACTAGACAACGAAAGTAGTCTAGAAGCACACCAGATCTTATCTTCAAACAAGTAAAAGCTCAGATTTTATATTTTTCTTAATATTATGCTTGTGTGAGACTTTACAAGTTTGGTTATGGTTAGGTGGTCGCAGTACAATAAAGCAGGTGTAAGCAAACTGGAAAAGGACACATAATGGCGAGAAGTCATGGAGCAAAGAGGAAGCAGAGAGGCAGGGCAACATCTAACTAAATGCATTGGTATGATTTGACTCCTGATTAAATGCACCACTAGGTCTTTTAGCTAGCCCGATAATCTTTGTGCGGGCAGAAGAAATCATTATTGGCATAATAGTCTTTGTTTCTCTTTTACTATTGACTGCTGCATTAACATTGACAGTAATATAAGTAAATTAATGCATTAGCATTGAATGAGAAAAAGAGATCGGGTACGAGATGAAGTTGTTGGATTCGAAAGCTTTATTACCCAAATAGATTTAGCGTACTATGCTTAAGTCAGATGAATATGAATGTGTAAAGTAACAATCTTTCGTAGAGTTAAAACAAAAAGTAGTTTTTTTTGTTATCATTCTTTTCTCAGTGATAAAAGTGGTTTTGCAATTTGATGATATATAGCTCTAACATATGAGATTTTTTTTGTAGTTCGCATAAGGAAACAATGGTGGTCTCTCTCGCATAAGAATCAAAATGTCAAGCACATTCAAGTTGGAGAATTGAACTTAAACTTGAGAAAAACATTTTTTAATGCTTATTGTAAGAGTCCAAGGCTTTCATTTATGCTTTAGACCAACTCACTTTCATTTTGGGGTTTAAAATTAACCACTGATTTGATCTCTTCAGGTTGGATAAAATTGAACTTAGAAACTTATTAGATTTCAATTTTCGATCTAAAAATTGAGCAATCAAAGTTTACACTTCAATTTCGATGCTTAAAAAGAATCCATTCTTGCTTTGAAAGTAAAAATGAAACCGTGTCTTGTGTGTCTTGTAATATTTTTCACAAAGTAATATCATTTGAAAAGGCATATGCACTTCTCTCGTGCTTCACGGTGATCTTGAGAATCAAAAGTCTTCTTGTGATATTAAGTTGTTAAAAACATTACCTTCACATTTCGATTTGGGATTAAAATTGAACAGACATCTTGTTTGTGTGAGTAAACCTATTGCATGTGTTCTCCCTTTGTTTCTAAACAAAGGTTGATCAAACTATGAATATGTTTACTCACTTTTGTTTATCTTAGAGGGCCTACCTTGGGGAAAAATTACTCACCCAAGGGAACGACTCAACTTGTAACAGTCTAAAACCAAGAGTATTTCCAGTCGGGATATAAATGTGGGTATTGGAATAAACACCAGTATCACATGGTTGGCTCTGATGAGAAGGGCAGCAGTGGTCTCTCGCCACGTTGGGTCAACTCCTACGAATGGAAAGTCCAAATTCAAACCCTTGTTGTAGAAAGGACAAAATCCCTATCTATTTGTTGGTGCAAGAACGATTATTCTGAAGCCACTCCACACTTTTACGTTCTTTAGTAGAAATGTAAATCATGCCATGGGAGTTTCATGGGTATTGATGCTTGACTGCCCCATATAAGTGAGTGTTGTGGAGGGGAGCCAGTGGGGTCAAGCATCTAACCATTCACTAAAGATAAGCGTAGTTGGACTTGTCCAAGTGGGGACTCAACAAATATAGTCTTTCATATCCATAAGGTTGTACTTGTTCTTGGTTACAAAAATTTTTGCTTGATCAAAAACATTGGAAAACAAACATTCAACATTGGCATCAAAATCTCAAACCCTTTGGGAGAAGCAAATATCCTTGAACGAATTCATGTGTTATTGCTTGCCCTTGGGATTCTCATCCTTAGAGGCTTCTAAGCATTTGAATTTCATCTTAATTTGCTCCTACTAAGGTTAACATTAGGTAACTTTTTCCTTCATTTATTTGATTCCCATATGACACACTTTGTGGGATGATAAGAAGTTAGGACATTGGACATCCAGTTTGAAAACTTAATCAAGAGTGTGTTTATTGTAAAAAGAACTCATTAAGAAAAGTTAACTCAAATTAAAACCCACACATGTGTTTGGTCTCTTTTGGTCATATGGTTTTCATGCAAGCATTGGTCTTTTGGTTTGAACTAATCTTAGAGAAAAGCATGTTCTTCAACATCTTGATCTAGTAAACAAGGTCCTTCTTAGGTTCATTTAGGATCAAATCAAACACTTCATCCATCCCAAACATTTATCATTTTCATCCCACAAACAACTTTAGAGCTTTAAAAACATCATTCTAGACTTGGCTAAATCATCAAAATAAAAATCACCTTGTTTAGTTAGCTGTAGGGGAATGCATCCTTTCTCATACATTTAATTGAATTAGCAATCCTTTGAACAAATTCATCCTAAGATAACATCCAACATCTTAGGGTTTACAAGTTCATTATCCAAATCAAACCAATCAAAATCAAACCCTAAGTCTAGTATTGATCCAAAATCCCTAAACGTTCAACACCCATATCATTTACCCCTTTCATCCTTCATCTCATCATTGGTCCTAAGAACCTTAGAGGTCACTTTTGCAATAAGGTCAAAACACAAGAAAAACATGGAATATAAACTTGATCTATACATCATGAGTAATCCAAGTCAACTAAACTTTTAAAGCCTTACAATGTCGATTGATTATCAACACTCACATCTATACAATCTGTACATGGGATCATTATCTCCTACAAACCTCGATGGTACAACAAATGTGAGTATGCCTAGTCAAAAGTTTGGAACACCTTTCCCGATGATAGATTTAAATCCAATACCAAACTTACAAATCTATCAACCAAAAAATCAATGCATGAATCTTCAAGTGAACAACATCATTCCACCAAATCCATACATGCCAAGTACAAGTTTACTAAACATGAACATTTTAAATCTACATTTGGTAAAATTTTGGATGGATATGTTTTTGAATCACACAAATTTTGTTCAAAGTCCAAACAATATGTTAACGACTCCATGTATTAGTCCAATTCAAGGTAACTCCATGCAAAATCAAAGTTACCTAAATCAAGGCAATGTGATTCCAAACCACAACAATGTTCTATTTCAACCTATCATGCCAAATCTAAGCGTCATCCCAAATCAGTTATATCAAGGGTGTCCAAATCAAAATTAGGATCAAATTTCACTAGATCAACTTGCTTCACTTACCAAGATAGTCGATTCATTGTGCCAAGATCAATCATCACATCTCCAAAATCAACCACTACAAGGTCAATTCAAAGTGAAAATCTCACAAGGGAAAAAATGAAAATACACACCACTTGGGAGACCAATTGAATCAGTCTTGCAACAATTGGTACGAGAAAATATCATCAAGCTCCCCATCTATGGGAACTATCAAGAACCCCTAGTTAAACCACCAAGGTATAACGAGGAGAACCATTGTGATTTTCACAAAACAAAGGGACACACAACATTTGATTGTATTTGACTCAAAAATATCTTCCAAGACCTTATTGATCGAAAGATAATCACTATTGGGGACAATGATAGAATTGACAATCTCTCCACCACAACTATTAAAAACAAAGATCAAGATCTATCCATTGATGAAGATGTTTCTACCTCATCCAATGATTAAATTAAACATACATCAAGAGTCACTTTTCAATCATGATGATAATACACCCAACAATGATCCAATTCAAGAAATTTCAACATCATTTGAACCTATGGTTGAAGACATTGATAATATCTCAGCCACAATTATTGAAAACAATGTTCAAGATCTCTCCATTAATCAGCACGTCAAAGATGTTTCTACCCCATCTGATGATCAACTCACCATACATCAAGAGCCACTTTTTAGTGATCTATTTCAAGGAGCGTTAGAATTATTTGATTCTTTTGACATAATGCATGATCCATCGACTAATGATCATGTTGAAAATGTCTCTACATTGCCTTATGAGTTAGAGGACCTATCTGAAGAATTTATCCCAAAGCATGATCAACATCTTTCACCAAGGTCTAGCAATGGTCCTTTCCAAGAGATGTTCACACCCTTTGAGCTCATGGTTATAGATGAAAGAATTCTCAACCCGACACTTGATCTAAGTCCACTCAAAGATCAAGAGGATATCGAACCACTTACCATGACTAATGATGATGTCCAAGAACCCTTTGTAAGAAATCCATCCTTTGCAACTAACCCATATCAAGAACTTGATCCAAAGCATGTCAAAAGCAATACCAAAATTAATCAAGATCAAAAATTCATATCTCTAAGATACTACAACGATCTAATGTATATACTCCTATCTATACAAGATGATCATATCCACATAACACATAATCCTCCATCTACCCATGAGATGCTTTCTTTGGATGGACACATAGATCTACATTCAGAACATGATTCCTTTACTCCTGACATTATTACACAAAAAGGGTAGGTTATCGATTCCTATAGTCAAACTGAGTTGTCAACATCAGGATCAGATATATCCCAAATTCAGACCAAGGACATCATGTATGAAGATATCCAACATTATCCCCTCAAAGAAACGGGTCAAACAAAATAGGAAATTTTGAGGTTAGCAGAGTAGCGAATTGAAACAATATCATCTGCAGTGGTCATTTATCAAAGAGTGCTTACTGAACAAGATATCTCAGAACAGGTAGAATCAAAGCATGAATTTAATAATTCCACAATATTGGGGGCAACTATGTCTCAAACAAACATCAACATAGGGAGCACGAAGAATCTTTGTGGTGAAACCAATGCCAATACTACAACCAGCCACGTCATGCATCTTCATCCACCCATCACCCCATCCACTAATTGGGACCAACATCAAAAGAAATATTTGAATCAAAGCATAAAGAAAATTATCAAAGAAAAAAAAGTAGAGAAGCATGAAGGACAAATTAAATACAAGTGGATACCAAAGAACACAAAGAAATATTATCCCTATCAACTCCATCAGTCAAAGAAACTATGGGGCAAAATAAAAAAGGGAAAAGTATCCATCAAAGATGTCCACAAAAGAAGAAGCAGGCCTTTCAAGCCACGTACAAAGTGTATCAAGTAGTTGGTCCTAATTCCATGCACACTTCCATATCCACCCATCATTTCTCATCTTACCAAGTTTGGAGAGTCAAAGGTTCCAAACTGTCAACCAATCCATCTCTTATCCCTAAACACACTCCATCCACGCCTCCATGCATGATATCTAGTTCTTACATTGTCCATGTATTGGCTTCATCATAAGGATTCAGAAGACACTCTATCATGATGTGCGCACAAAGAAGAAGTTAACTCCGATATCGACGAAGAAGATCAGGAATCTCAAAAGTTGTATTCAAGTACACGTATCTTAGCAAAGAAACTTCTTCAAGAAGGCTATCGATGGCACATCATGAAAAAATAATCTACATCAACACCACTAGATGGCTTAACATGAGCTTAAAATCTTTCAGAAAAACCAAAAAAATAAAAAATAAAAAAATGTGAAAATCCAAAAAAATCAAAAAATCATGAAAATAGTAAAAATAAAAATCACCTTCCAATGAAAACCACTACGGTGGCGCTTTGGACAAGTACCATGATGAAAACCTGGAAAATAGGTGTCATGTGTAGAATTGAGCATCTACGTGTGCTATTTCAGGTGGAAGCATCTCATCCAATCCATAATAAATTCATCATTCCACCCATCTTAGCCATAATAAATCCATTCATCCATGAACCATTTATCCAGTCCATGTGCATCCATAGTCTGAATTATCTTGATCTTGACAAATTTTAGTGACACTTTACACCTACTTATGGTAAACATCTTGACATGGGTCATTTTCATTGATCCTATCTTACCCAACATTATCTGAGCCATGAAGCATTATCCAAATGAGCATTCCTTTGTTTGAACACCTTATCTTATCGCAAGATAATACTTGGCATCCTTTTCATGCTTTCCATATCCATCCATCCATACAACTATCTGAGCATCCATCCATGGCATTCCATACATTGCTAGAAATTGGGGGCGGATATTTACATCTTGTTTGAGGAATAAATCTGGATCTATATCCTCCAACTTAAGTGGTGATCCAAACATTGGAAAATGTAAAATAAAATTGATCAAAGAATTTGTGATCCAGAGTCCAAAGCACTAGCCCATGGAATATTTTGACAAGAAGACATTCCTTATCAGTCTTCATCTTTCATCAAACATCAATCCAAATAATCACTATCAGTTGCATCTAATGCCTGCTTCAACGTCACATCAAATCATCCAAAACATCTTTTGTTTCAAACCAAGCTTCAAAATCCTGATCAGTCAAATCCGATCAAAAAATCATCATCTTGGGATATCCTTGTGTTTCTTAACACTATCCTTGCATTGTTGTGCATCCTCACTAATGTTATCATCATCAGTCTTGATCAATCAAATCCAATCAATCCATCATCATCTTGGGATATCCATCCTAGTCCTTGTGTTGTTTAACACTATCCTTGCATTGTTGTGTATCCTCAACAATGTTATCATAATCAATTCATCAATCAAATCAATCAACCCTAGCTTGGTTTTCAACAAAATCCTAAACAAAGCACTGATATCGTCACACATATCCATATCCAAATCATCAAAATCATGCAAAAACCCAAAAAAATCCAAAAATAAGAAAAATACCAAAAGCATGGCATCCGAACTATGTCGTCTCTAAGCTTAAACATAGCAAGGCTAATCTTTGACCAGCCCCTGAGACATCAAAATAAAAAAAACATTAAAATAAAAACATAAAATCCAAAAACATTTGAAAACATTTGAAAAATATTGAAAATACTAAAAACATCCTCAAAACATTCTGAAAACATCAAAAACATCCAAATATTTGAAAAAATCCATCAATCTCATCTCTCTTTCACTCAAAATAATCAATCATCCATAATAAACTGATCATCACATTCATCCTTTGGCAACACAAACATAAACAATGACAACAATTGACAAAAGCAAACTTCAAATGTAAAATCAAAGGCAAACAACAAAATTTTAAAACAAAGTAAAACTCTTGATCATTTTCAAACATGTCAATCAACCTTATATCAACAGCCTATCAATCAACTTATCAACCCATCATCATCCTATACAATGCATGTCCTAGGATATATCGTTCCGACAATGGGCATCATTTTGGATATCAGTTGGATTCTTATCCTATCAAAATGCATCCCTTTGGCTAAAGGTATGAAGAACATTGGCTTGTTTGTGTACTTGATCTTTTCTTTTGATTTATCTTATTGCACTCATTCCAATGACCTCTCGATGATGTCTAATCAAAGTGATTTAGAGAGAAAGGAATGGGGTAACGATCATTATCTTTTGTTTGTTGTGCTTGTTCAACGTTCTTGTAATATAACCTTGGCAAATAATTACTCTGTTAGGTGTGTATGGAAGGTGTTTTGGGCAGCTTGTTTACTATTGCATTGATAGGTTATACCTTTCTATGTTTTGGTCTGAGATGTTTGAAACTTCTAAAGTTCATCCTAGCAAAGTTTCTATATGTTAGGTGTGAGCAAGAATATTCCTATCTGTTTGTCGATTCAAAGTCCATCTCACTAGGTGCAATGCCATCCTGGTTCTTTATACCTTGATGCATTGTATCTATGTGTGTTATCAAACATAAGGTAAGTAGCCCTTTTAAAGTCCCAATTCTTGATAAGCAAATAATCATCTATCATCATCATCATCTCTAATAAAGTCTCGTTAGATCATGGACTCATTGGATCCTCTTGTCATCATCTCATTTATTTTTTCTTCTTTTCCGCACTAACAACATGTTAGGATAGTTAATCATCATCGCCAATGCATCCATCTTGCATCCACAAACCATTAGCATACATAAAATCTCATAATCATAGAATATCACATCATCCATCTCACATGCATTACAACATCATTTTAAGTTGTTTAGGATAAGATAGATTGGTTATTCTAAGCATCTTAAAACCATCTCATTTGCATCATTATCATAACCATCCATATGTCCATCTTGAACCTATTTGTCGTGAGATAGAACCTCAAATCGAATCTTTTTGCTTGATCTCTCGAGGGGGAAATGTACTAGTGTTCTTCTTTCTGCTGGGGCATCTGAAAAAATTATAATTTTTTTGAAGTTTGATCGCATAAAGTTTATTCTTTGAACCAACACAGTAAGTACATTGCTTCAAAGAGGGGAAAAATGTAGACATACAAAATTGACATCATGCATATTTAGTTAAATCATATTCGCCCATCAATTAAATAAATTTTGTTTATTTGATTGATCTCCTAAAGTCTCTTCATTTAATTTAGCTTTTCTTGTTTTTTGAATATCTTATTTAGCATATCTAACATGATATAATATTTCATATGGATGTTGTATTTGTTATGTTTTACTTGACTTCAATGAAAATGCTTGTCAAAGTCTAACATTTTGCAGATTTAGCATCCACACTAGCATTATTTGAACAAAAATGTAAAGCACTTGTAACCATATTATGCAACATTTCAGCAATATAAACAATGTATATGCAAAGATGCAAAACATTCTCATCCAATATATGCAAGTTTTGAAGAATGTACATAATGAATATGCAAGAATAAAAGGAACTTTTAACAAAATTATGAAAATTTTAATGAGTAGAAACATTATATATACAAAAGTGAAAAGTGATTTTATCAATGTTATGCAAAATTGTAGAAATTGGAGAATTTTCATACTAAGGATTGAAGGAATTTGAAGAATGGGTGGTGAAAAATGATGTTTTTGAGCTAGATGCATAAAAAAAATGTTCTAGAAACTTTCCATACCTATAGTATATGGTACTAGGAGGCTGAGGAGGCACATTAATGAGGTTTTTGATGTTGTAAAGGTCAGTTAAAAATCTAAACAGGGACTGATTCGCCTAGCATGGCGAATGATTCCTTGTAAGTGTTTATTGCAAAATTTTCAAAAAATTTGAATTTTTTTTTATGTGTTTGATGTTGTATGATGCAAACCTAAGATTTAGATGTAGAATTTCAGAAATTGTTAAGAAAATTATATGCAAAATTACAAGCTAAATGACCTTTTCACTAATGCAAGTGTTTGAAACACTAGAATGCAAAACAATGTAAAATCTAATGCATGCAAACAATTGCTAGGATGATAATGGACTCATAATCAGAAAAGAAATTATTCTAAAGGTAGGTTCAGCAAAATGAACCAAATATTTTATGAAATTTGGAATGCTATGTCTCTTTTGCTCAATTAGGGTCTTTCACCTAATAGAAAGAGATAGATCGCACACCAAAAATCTAGGTGGTTCACTCAAACTAGTATATGTATGATTAAATTATGACTAAATTAAATGATATAGATGCTTCTAATTGAAAAAATGGATTGATTATTAAGTGAAAACTATTGAAATGCATCTTGTTTGAAAATACATTGTGTAATGCGAAAACACCTAGAAATGAATGCAAAATTGAAACATAAATGGATGAAACTGAAAGTGTGCACCTACGATATGGAAGGAGGCTGAAAAATTAAATTTGAAATGTTGTTGATGTTGGAAATTTATCCTACTGAGACTCATTCGCCATTCTAGGCGAATTAGTCCTAGTTTTGTAAAACTGACCTAAAACCCATTTCAGACAAAAGGGTATCTAGAAATGCACAAAACCCTGTTCAAGCCTAGAAAAGGACTCATTCACCACTGATGGTGAATGAGTCTACTTTTGAATTTTTTAGGATCCAAAAGAGGAAACAAGATCTCTTAGTCCTTACTTTGGCTTTCTATAGGTGTCCGCTTCTGAAACTCTGATTTTTAGGTCTGAAAGTGACTTTTGATGGAAATTTTGCTTTAGACAATGAAGGGAAGACTTAAAAAACTTTGTAACTTGATTCCTAATAACTTACAAGGCTTGAAGGTGCCTAATTTTGTAAACACACAAGGTGAGAAAGAGAGATGTTGGATGTTAGGGCATGGGGGTTTGCCTTGGTTAAACCCCTTTTGGGTAATTAAACCAAAATGATGAATGTAATCAAGCATGAAATAATGGAGTTATTACCTTTCCATGAAGATTGATCTTGAATGTTTGCAAGAAAACATGAAGAGTCTTCCCTTGAATGTTTGAAAATTGTTATCTTAATGATTTGAAGTGATGAAACCATAAATTGCTTGACCTGAAATAAAAGAACGATGGATGAATAATGAAGAATGGTTATGATTTAGGGTTTAGAGAGTTGATTTTATAGAAAATTCACCTTATTTTACCATAAATTCAATCCCTAAGGCCAATATGTGAAAATAATAAACTTAAATTTCAATTTTTCCTGCTTAAAGGTCAAACTTGACCCAAATGGAACTCATTCACCAACTTGGGTGAATCAGTCCCACCTAGCAAGCACTCATTCACCACAGGTGCTGAATAAGTCCCAATGGGGCCTATTTGACAACTTGGATGCTAGGAAGTTAATAAATAAAGTTTATATGATGTCTATGTCAGTTATTTCATCAAATATTATCCTGGGATGCACAATATGGGGTAATAGGGGCCTATTAATGATGATGTAAAGATAAATTAGGGCTTGGGACACAAAATTCAATGTGAAAGTGTGATTAAATACACTTTATATCACTAAAATGAGGTCCACTTAGCCTAGGAAGGCATAAGAACCAATACAAATGTGTAAAACACATTACAACACTAGGTTGAAGTAAAATTTAGTTTACAAGCCTTCTAGATTGATGTCCAGATGTAATGAAATATATTTTATAATGTTGAACTAGAGGAAAATGGGTTCATAAAGTCTAGAAAAGCATGAATGTCTTTTACAACACCTTTACAAGACATCGTTAAATGCATTTGAATGGGTCCAAGACCTAGTGTGGATGTGAAAAACCTCACAACACCAAATCAAGGCCTCATTAAGTCTAATTTATCAACAATTATTCCCCAAATCAAGGAAGTTGACTTTTTTCTATGGTAGAATTAGTACAAATATCTCTCATAAAATATGAAATAGTTTACATAAAACACAATATGAAATTACTTTAAGTCTTATCAATCCTCTCATATTGTCCCTAAAAGTCGATGTCTCTCCTGCGAATGGTGCACTCCATTCTCTATCAACTCCTACCTCCAACATATCATGAACCTTATAGTTGAATGTGTCTATGGAAGCCTCAGTGGACCATCGGAGAGGATGCAAACATAAATTGTTGCACATCATGCAATGATGAGGGACACAAATATGTCCTGAAGAGGACGACATACTAGTGGGAGCTAATGATGGTGCACCAGTGGGAGCTGATACAGTAGGTGTACCACCATCATGTTGGGATGTATCATGTGCAACACCATCATGATGGGATGCAATGTCATATGACTATGAAACATGATGGCTCTATGTGACTAAATGATCACTCAATGAATGTAAGGAATAAATTCTTAGAGTCTCTGCATCTACAACAATCTCAGTGTAAGGTAGTGGAGTCAAGACAACAATAGGTAGAGCAGGACAAATTGGGGTGACTTGACATGCTCTAGTTCTATCCTGTGGCATCCCTCTACCAACACCCTCGAAATCTTGTGTGTCAAAGTAGTTGAAATGTTTCCCTAGCACAAAATAAACATATAATTTTCAGAGAAAATCTTGAGATACATCAAGATTGTTATTGGTTGGTTTATCAAAAACCATCCACCAACGTCTCCAGAGATTATCTAATATGCCAATATGGGTGCACAATTTAATTGAAAATTTTGGTTTCCACACATTAACAGATAATCTTATTCTGTTATAGATGAATAATTGGGATAATTTGGCTTTCTCAATATCAAGTGCCTTTACCTCATCATATGATAACCCATTAGCATAAAATTGTCTTTGTTCCTCTCGCCACTGTGCAAATCTATTGTGTTGAGTTGCCAAAGTTTCAAAATTTGAAGTGATTATTTCCAAAGTATTTTTCATGTTTGATAGCTCATCAAGTGTCTAGTAGATTCAACATACATTTCTCAATTCATTTAAATTTATATGAATAGATTCATGTATTGTTGGCATGTTTCGGTTTAGAAACAATGATTGCGATGAAGGAGGATTTGGAGGGTTTTCTTCTAGTGTTGGATCCGGGCTATCATCTTGTGCAAGGTTAGGGTTTTCATGTTGATCCATTTTAAACCTATTAATTGATAAAAAATTTCAAAATGAACAATGATTTTAATGCAATAAAAATCCTATGAAATTTACCTTATTTTCAAGTAAAATTAAAAAAAAATAATACAAAAAGAATATAAATTGTACAAAAACATAAAAATCCAAACATACCTTTGAAATTTGATTGATTTTGAGCAAAATGATCCCTTGCGAATGGATATCTAAGTTGAAGAGTAAAATAGCCCACTCACAATGAGCTAAATATGAGCTCTTGAGTTTTTCTTTTTAATTTATAACATAGGAAATGGATATTTGTTTCCCATTTTATGCTTTTTGTAATATATGGTCAGGTTCAGGACCCAACAATATATTAGTTGGTGGAATTTTTCTTCAAATGTATAATATAAAAATATAACATATAATATATTTTATATTATAATATAATATACATTACATTATGTATAATATATATTGTATCATTATGTAATATAATATATATTTTATTAATTATATAATAATATTATATTATATTATATTAAATATTATATATTATATATATTATAATATAATATAATATGAGCTCTCAGGGTTTTTTTTTTAATTTATAACACATGAAACATATTCTATTTCTTGTTTTATACTTTTTTTAATATATGGTCAGGTCTGGGACCCGACCATGTATTAATTGACAATGTTTTTTTTATCAAATTTATAATATAAAAATATAATATATAATATAATATACATTATATTAATTATAATATAATATATATAATATAAAATAATATAATATATAATATAATATAATATAATATAATATTATATTATTATATAATAATATAATATAATATTATATTATTATATAATATTATATTATTATATAATAATATAATATTATATAATAATATAGTATAATATTAAAATATAATAAATTTAATATTATATCTAATGTCATTAAAGATAAATATATTAAAAAATTATTATAATATATAAAATTAAAAAATTGGTCAGGCCCATACCTGATGAAATTTAAAATTTTGACTTAAACTAAATGGATATCTGTTTTAGTTTTTTATTATCAAACCAAAAGAGATATTGTACCCAAGCCTACAAAAAGTCAAAGGAGGAAATTTCACATCGCCACTTTTTGGACCCCCATTATCTTGCACAGACCCTATTAGAAATTTTAATTACATGTAGGTATAAGTTATTATATTGTGTAATAAATTACATTATTATTGCAATATTTTCTAACATACCAATATTTGGTATTTGGATAAAATATTATATATATTATTTAATTTCATTTTTTATTCAATAAAATTAAAAAATATGAAGTTTACTTATCATGGAAATTGACATTTAATGCAAATCCTTTAAACCACATCTAGTTTAGGTGGATCACATATATTCTAAAATAATAGGGTACATATTTTTTCAAAAGAACTATTTTCTAATGGAGAACAAGATATAGGTAGAATTGATTGCCAACAACCTATGCACCGTTATCAAAGGTAGAGAAAATAAACCAAAAAGTAGAAATATTGACCTTGATGTGTCACTTTTAAAAATATACCAGAACTTATATATTTTAGTTTTAAGTACTATAGATGAAATTATCTTACACATATAAAGTTCAGTTTCACCATTCATGAAGGAATTATGATTCAAAAATTAATTAAATTCATAAATTGTTTTTAGATTGTATGAAAAGAGACCAAAAAATAACAAACTACATTGCTAAAGTAAAAAATAAGTTTCAAATAGATGGTTGTAAATGTTTTAAAATAGAAACCAAAATTTTGTATTTTATAGTACAAAATAATATTCATGAATGATTTACAAATTTTATTTCCATCGTAACCACTAAATATCCAAATAAATGTTTCCTTGATTTATTAAAATTATATCCTCTTATTATTGTAGAAGAACATGTAATTTCAAACATTGATTCCAAAGATAAACAATAAAAATTCATATTAAAGTAACAAGAAAATAAAGTATTTTCGAAAGTAATAAAGATTTTATTTTTAAAACCATCTTATCATTTTAAAATTCATCAAAAATCCTATAAAAAATAATCCATAATAAAATATCCTAACTAAGGTTAGATAGGGTACATAAGATTAATTATTCATTTTCTAAAAAAATAATATAATAAATCAAAAACCAAATTCACAAAAAGTAAAAATAAATCAAAATTACCCAATAAATGAATGTTTGGAGGGGATGGTTTATACAATATTTGTCAAGGATAATGAATTATTAATGAGATGGGATTGTTACTCGGAAATGGTGGCTTATTTTAAGATAATAAATTCTCAATGGTAGTATTATAGTTAAAAATTGTTAGACTTTCATTTTTTGCATTTGCTTTTCTAGGTGTAAAACGACATCTACTTTAGGGATTTAGTGTGGAAGCTCTCATTTTTTAGTAGATAAGACTATAAATTCTTATCTTAAAAAGAAGGGGGACAATAGAGGAAGATGAAAGTATCTAGTGAGGATATGCATATTATTTTTATGTCATTCATGAAGTGAGAAATTAAGGACTATGATCTTAGGTATTTGGTGCATCATAAATAGGAGTTGGAAAAGGATCTTGATGGGATCCATATGTAGTTTCAATCTAGCATGGAAAATTTAGTGTTAGACATAGGACATGCATGAGATAAGGAAATTGTTTTAAATAGACAAAACACTAAGCTATGTCTCTTTGATTTCAAATATTTTTCATTGTTCCCTCCTCAGTTATAATATTTAAGATGTAAATTCATTTGGAAAAAGGTATATTTCAAATATGTCTTAGATTATTAACATGTGATGCATAGGGGAATAAGCTTTTAATAAAAGGTATTGGAAGTTATCACAAAAGTGTTAAGTTTTCCATCCGAATTGAGAGCATTCTATCCTTTGAGTTTTTTCTCAGGGATTAGTTTGTTGAAGATGTGGTGGACTCCCCTCCTTGTAACGGTGCTTCCCATGAAACCTAAAATAAAATTAATTGTAGTATTAAAAGAATTTTTGATGCTATTGTAATATACCTCAATGCCATTTGTATTTCTCCTTTTAGATATTTGGTTGATGGTTTTTTGGTCCTATGTTGGTCCATTCAACATTGGTTTGGTTGATAGTTTATGTCACTTTATGGAATTACTAAATACTAGATTTTGCATTAGGTTTGTGGTCAAGGATCTAGAATGGTTTCATGCTACTTTATTTATCAATTAATATATATACACCATTTTAACAAGCTATGCTATTTCATTTATATCTCTTTGGCTCCTTTATTTATATGGAATTTTAGACCTAGTTGTATTTTATCTACCTTATCAAATAGCGAATGGATTTTAGATAGTGAATCATAGATAGTCACATAATGGATATTTGTAATAATTTATTTAATATTAAAACACATTAAAATATATACCTAGGAAACAATTTTATTATAGAATCTAAAGTGACATGAAAGTTTTAAATATTTATGAATCTATTGGAGATGCCCTACTTTTTCCAAAATTGCAAAGTCCAACAAGTTTTTTCTTCTTTTAATAGAAAATGAAAAACCTTGATTCCACATCTTCTTAACTATTTATTTATTAGATTTGTAACTATTAGTTCTTGTCGATAGGAAGGTTTACTATTGCAATCAATTCATTCACTTTTGATTACTTCTTGGCCAATGATATTGTGTTGTTTAAAATATTTTTGAATTTTTTGTATAGCCAAGATTTAAATACTTATTTTTTGTGCTAGAAAATTGCGGTTTATCCTTTTTTTCTATTGATTTGAGTAGGGTGATTTTTTATTTTCCTTCATTTTACATTAAGTAAATAAGGAAAAATATGTTGACATTATAGATTGTGGAAATATTTAATATTGCCAGCTTTGGCAGTGGGCTAGTACTATAGACTGGTACTAAAGTAGTGAATGCATGTTTAATGCATTAGGTGCAAATTATGTGAGATTAGGTAAATGAAAATTCTAGAATCATGTTCATCGACTGGTTTTCTTGCACAACATCAATAGACTACTTTGGTAGTGTTTCATAATTTTATGGGTGCCATTCACTTTCCTATCTACCGACAAGCTTGTGAGCATCATTTTCTCATTCTTTTTATAGAGAAATAAGGGATACTACAAAGAGTTCTAGAATTGCAGATGAAATATCAAATTGGCCAAATATTGTGGTGGGGTAAACCTACTGGATACTTGGTTGCCAAGGTTATTAGTGGAACTTGTTTAATATTTCCTAAGCTCGGCATAGATTTTACAATATTTGGCTTTTTGTAATCAATCGCCTCTATGGCTAGAAAGTTGGGCAGATTTACAAAGGGTAAGTATCTTCACTACGGTAAAATGGAACCCTTAATAAGTAGTTTCATGTTTTGAGTTATTTTCGCTTGTTTCTTTCAATTCTTTAAATTGTGTAACTTAAGTAGCTATTTGTTTTGAGTTATTGAATACATATTTGCAAAAGGTTTCAAAGATTTTGACTCGTCATTGTTTTCTTATTTCCATTATGTGTCTTAATTCAGGCTTTTTCTTCTTCAACAATAATTTTGATTTCTGTCCATCAATTTCAACACAGGATTTTCTGGAATCTCTCTTTGCTTTGCTATTGTGGGTCATGATTGTCCACTATCCAAACTTAGCACAATTTATCATTCTCTTGATAGAATCCCTGATAAGCTTGATATCAAAGCCAACCTCCTCATTTTGAACATGCCTTGAAGGTGCCTAAATTTGTAAACACACAAGGTGAGAAAGAGAAATGTTGGATGTTAGGGCATGGGGGTTTGCCTTGGTCAAACCCCTTTTGGGTGATTAAACCAAAATGATGAATGTAATCAAGCATGACATAATGGAGTTATTACCTTTCCATGAAGATTGATCTTGAATGTTTGCAACAAAACATGAAGAGTCTTCCCTTGAATGTTTGAAAATTGTTATCTTAATGATTTGAAGTGATGAAACCATAACTTCCTTGACTTGAGATAAAAGAACGATGGGTGAATAATGAAGAATGGTTATGATTTAGGGTTTAGAGAGTTGATTTTATAGGAAATTCACCTTATTTTACCATAAATTCAATCCCTAAGGCCGATATGTGAAAATAATAAACTTAAATTTCAATTTTTCCTGCTCAAAGGTCAAACTTGACCCAAATGGAACTCATTCACCACCTTGGGTGAATCAATCCCACCTAGCAGGGACTCATTCACCACAGGTGGTGAATAAGTCCCAATGTGGCATATTTGACAACTTGGATGCTAGGAAGTTAAGAAATAAAGTTTATATGATGTCTATGTCAGTTATTTCATCAAATATTATCCTGGGATGCATAATATGGGGTAATAGGGGCCTATTAATGATGATGTAAAGATAAATTAGGGCTTGGGACACAAAATTCAATGTGAAAGTGTGATTAAATACACTTTACATCACTAAAATGAGGTCCACTTAGCCTAGGAAGGCATAAGAACCAATACGAATGTGTAAAACACATTAAAACACTAGGTTGAAGTAAAATTTAGCTTACAAGCCTTCTAGATTGATGTCCAGATGTTATGAAATATATTTTATAATGTTGAACTAGAGGAAAATGGGTTCATAAAGTCTAGAAAAGCATGAATGTCTTTTACAACACCTTTACAAGACATTGTTAAATGCATTTGAATGGGTCCAAGACCTAGTGTGGATGTGAAAAACCTCACAACACCAAATCAAGGCCTCATTCAGTCCAATTTATCATCAATTATTCCCCAAATCAAGGAAGTTGAGTTTTTTGTATGGTACAATTAGTACAAATATCTCTCATAAAATATGAAATAATTTACATAAAACACAATATGAAATTACTTTAAGTCTTATCAATCCTCTCATATTGTCCCTAAAAGTCAATGTCTCTCCTGCAAATGGTGCACTCCATTCTCTATCAACTCCTACCTCCAACATATCATGAACCTTATAGTTGAATGTGTCTATGGAAGCCTCAGTGGACCATCGGAGAGGATGCAAACATAAATTGTTGCACATCATGCAATGATGAGGGACACAAATATGTCCTGAAGAGGACGACGTACTAGTGGGAGCTGATACAGTAGGTGTACCACCATCATGTTGGGATGTATCATGTCCAACACCATCGTGATGGGATGCATTGTCATATGACTATGAAACATGATGGCTCTATGTGACTTAATGATCACTCAATGAATGTAAAGAATAAATTCTTAGAGTCTCTGCATCTACAACAATCTCAGCGTAAGGTAGTGGAGTCAAGACAACAATAGGCAGAGCAGGACGAATTGGGGTGACTTGACATGCTCTAGGTCTATCCTTTGGCATCCCTCTACCAACACCCTCGAAATCTTGTATGTCAAAGTAGTTGATATGTTTCCCTAGCACAAAATCAACATATAATTTTCAGAGAAAATCTTGAGGTACATCAAGATTGTTATTGGGTGGTTTATCAAAAACCATCCACCAACGTCTCCAGAGATTATCTAATATGCCAATATGGGTGCACAATTTAATTGAAAATTTTGGTTTCCACACATTAACATACAATCTTATTCTATGATAGATGAATAATTGGGTTAATTTGGCTTTCTCAATATCAAGTGCCTTTACCTCATCATATGATAACCCATCAGCATAAAATTGTCATTGTTGCTCTCGCCACTGTGCAAATCTATTGTGTTGAGTTGCCAAAGTTTCAAAATTTGAAGTGATTATTTCCAAAGTATTTTTCATGTTTGATAGCTCATCGAGTGTCTAATAGATTCAACATACATTTCTCAATTCATTTAAATTTATATGAATAGATTCATGTATTGTTGGCACATTTTGGTTTAGAAACAATGATTGCGATGAAGGAGGATTTGAAGGGTTTTCATCTAGTGTTGGATCCGGGTTATCATCTTGTGCAGGGTTAGGGTTTTCATCTTATGCAGGGTTAGGGTTTTCATGTTGATCCATTTTAAACCTATTAATTGATAAAAAATTTCAAAATGAACAATGATTTTAATGCAATAAAAATCCTATCAAATTTACCTTATTTTCAAGTAAAATTAAAAAAATAAAATACAAAAGGAATATAAATTGTACAAAAACATAAAAATCCAAACATACCTTTGAAATTTGATTGATTTTGAGCAAAATGATCCCCTGCGAATGGATATCTTAGTTGGAGAGTAAAATAGCCCACTCACAATGAGCTAAATATGAGCTCTTGAGTTTTTCTTTTTAATTTATAACATAGGAAATGGATATTTGTTTCCTGTTTTATGCTTTTTCTAATATATGGTTAGGTTCAGGACCCAACCATATATTAATTGGTGGAATTTTTCTTCAAATGTATAATATAAAAATATAACATATAATATATTTTATATTATAATATAATATACATTACATTATGTATAATATATATTGTATCATTATGTAATATAATATATATTTTATTAATTATAATATAATATATATATTATATTATATTAATAATAATATAATATTATATTATATAATAATATTATATTATATTATATTAAATATTATATATTATATATATTATAATATAATATAATATGAGCTCTCAGGTTTTTTTTTTTTATAACACATGAAACATATTCTATTTCTTGTTTTATACTTTTTTTAATATATGGTGGGACCCAACCATGTATTAATTGAGGATGTTTTTTGTTAAATTTATAATATAAAAATATAATATATAATATAATATACATTATATTAATTATAATATAATATATATAATATAAAATAATATAATATATAATATAATATAATATAATATTATATAATAATATAGTATAATCTTAAAATATAATAAATATAATATTATATTTAATGTCATACAAGATAAATATATTAAAAAATTATTATAATATATAAAATAAAAAAATTGGTCAGGCCCTGACCAAATTAAATTTTTTGACTTAAACTAAATGGATATCCGTTTCAGTTTGGTATTATCAAACCAAAAGAGATATTGTACCCAAGCCTACAAAAAGTCAAAGGAGGAAATTTCACATTTTTGGTCATGTTAAAAATGCCTTTTTTCACATCGCCACTTTTTGGACCCCCATTATCTTGTACAGACCCTATTAGAAATTTTAATGACATGTAGGTATAAGTTATTATATTGTATAATAAATTACATTATTATTGCAATATTTTCTAGCATACCAATATTTGGTATTTGGATAAAATATTATATATATTATTTAATTTATTTTTTTATTCAATAAAATTAACAAATATGAAGTTTACTTATGATGGAAATTGACATTTAATGCAAATCCTTTAAACCACATCTAGTTTAGGTGGATCACATATATTCTCAAATAATAGGGCACATATTTTTTCAAAAGAACTATTTTCTAACAGACAACAAGATATAGGTAGAATTGATTGCCAACAACCTATGCACCATTATCAAAGGTAGAGAAAATAAACCAAACAGTAGAAATATTGACCTTGATGTGTCACTTTTAAAAATATACCAGAACTTATATATTTTAGTTTTAAGTACTATAGATGAAATTATCTTACACATATAAAGTTCAGTTTCACCATTCATGAAGGAATTATGATTCGAAAATTAATTAAGTTCATACATTGTTTTTACAGATTGTATGAAAAGAGACCAAAAAATAACAAACTACATTGCTAAAGTAAAAAATAAGTTTCAAATAGATGGTTGTAAATGTTTTATAATAGAAACCAAAATTTTGTATTTTATAGTACAAAATAATATTCATGAATGATTTACAAATTTTATTTCCATCGTAAACACTAAATATCCAGATAAATGTTTCCTTGATTTATTAAAATTATATCCTCTTATTATTGTAGAAGAACATGTAATTTCAAACATTGATTCCAAAGATAAACAATAAAAATTCATATTAAAGTAACAAGAAAATAAAGTATTTTTTAAAGTAATAAAGATTTTATTTTTAAAACCATCTTATCATTTTAAAATTCATCAAAAATCCTATAAAAAATAATCCATAATAAAATATCCTAACTAAGGTTAGATAGGGTACATAAGATTAATTATTCATTTTCTGAAAAAAAATATAATAAATAAAAAACCAAATTCACAAAAAATAAAAATAAATCAAAATTACCCAATAAATGAATGTTTGGAGGGGATGGTTTATGCAATATTTGTCAAGGATAATGAATTATTAATGAGATGGGATTGTTACTTGGAAATGGTGGCTTATTTTAAGATAATAAATTCTCAATGGTAGTATTATAAATAAAATTTGTTAGACTTTCATTTTTTGCATTAGCTTTTCTAGGTGTAAAATGACATCTACTTTAGGGCTTTAGTGTCGAAGTTCTCATTTTTTAGTAGATAAGACTATAAATTATTATCTTAAAAAGAAGGGGGACAATAGAGGAAGATGAAAGTATCTAGTGAGGATATGCATATTATGTTTATGTCATTCATGAAGTGAGAAATTAAGGACTATGATCTTAGGTATTTGTTGCATCATATATAGGAGTTGGAAAAGGATCTTGATGGGATCCATATGTAGTTTCAATCTAGCATGGAAAATTTAGTCTTAGACCTAGGACATGCATGACATAAGGAAATTGTTTTAAATAGACAAAACACTAAGCTATGTCTCTTTGATTTCAAATATTTTTCATTGTTTCCTCCTTAGTTATAATATTTAAGATGTAAATTCATTTGGAAAAAAGGTATATTTCAAATATGTCTTAGATTATTAACATGTGATGCATAGGGGAATAAGTTTTTAATAAAAGGTATTGGAAGTTATCACAAAAGTGTTAAGCTTTCCATCCCAATTGAGAGCATTCTATCCTTTGATTTTTTTCTCAGGGATTAGTTTGTTGAAGATGTGGTGGACTCCCCTCCTTGTAATTGTGTTTCCCATGAAACCTAAAATAAAATTAATTGTAGTATTAAAAGAATTTTTGATGCTATTGTAATATACCTCAATGCCATTTGTATTTCTCCTTTTAGATATTTGGTTGATGGTTTTTTGGTCCTATGTTGGTCCATTCAACATTGGTTTGGTTGATAGTTTATGTCACTTTATGGAATTACTAAATACTAGATTTTGCATTAGGTTTGTGGTCAAGGATCTAGAATGGTTTCATGCTACTTTATTTATCAATTAATATATATACACCATTTTAACAAGCTATGCTATTTCATTTATATCTCTTTGGCTCCTTTATTTATATGGAATTTTAGACCTAGTTGTCTTTTGGAACTAACATATAGGGGATAACCACTTCCTTTCTTCATCTATTCTTGGATCCCAATAAGTATATTGTTGATAAAACATAAAAAAAATATTTTCATTTACATTATTTTATCTACATTATCAAATAGCGAATGAATTTTAGATAGTGAATCATAGATAGTCACATAATGGATATTTATAATAATTTATTTAATATTAAAACACATTAAAATATATACCTAGGAAACAATTTTATTATAGAATCTAAAGTGACATGAAAGTTTTAAATATTTATGAATCTATTGGAGATGCCCTACTTTTTCCAAAATTGCAGAGTCCTACAACATTTTTCTTCCTTCAATATAAAATAAAAAACCTTAATTCCACATCTTCTTAACCATTTATTTATTAGATTTGTAATTATTAGTTCTTGTTGATAGGAAGGTTTACTATTGCAATCAATGCATTCGCTTTTCTTTACTTCTTGGCTAATGATATTGTGTTGTTTAAAATATTTTTGACTTTTTTCTACAGCCAAGATTTAAATACTTATTTTTTGTGCTGGAAAATTACGGTTTATATTTTTTTTCTATTTGTTTGAGTAGGGTGATTTTTTATTTTCCCTCATTTTACATTAAGTAAATTAGGAAAAATATGGGGACATTATAGATTGTGGAAATTTTTAATATTGCCAGCTTTGGCAGTGGGCTAGTACTGAAGTAGTGAATGCATGTTTAATGCATTAGGTGCAAATTATGTGAGATTAGGTAAATGCAAATTCCGGAATCATCTTCATTGACTGGTTTTCTCGCACAACATCAATAGACTACTTTGTAGTGTTTCATAATTTTCTGGGTGCCATTCACTTTCCTATCTGCCGACAAGCTTGTGAGCATCGTTTTCTCATTCTTTTTATAGAGAAATAAGGGATACTAAGAAGAGTTCTAGAATTTCAGATGAAATATCAAATCGGCCAAATATTGTGGTGGGCTAAACCTACTGGATACTTGGTTGCCAAGGTTATTAGTGGAACTCGTTTAACATTTCCTAAGCTCGGCATAGATTTTACAATATTTGGCTTTTTTTAATCAATCGCCTCTGTGGCTAGAAAGTTGGGCAGATTTGCAAAGGGTAAGTATCTTCACTACGGTAAAATGGAACCCTTAATAAGTAGTTGCATGTTTTGAGTTATTTTCGCTTGTTTCTTTCAATTTCTTAAATTGTGTAGCTTAAGTAGCTATTTGTTTTGAGTTATTGAATACATATTTGCAAAAGGTTTCAAAGATTTTGACTCGTCGTTGTTTTCTTATTTCCATTATGTGTCTTAATTCAGGCTTTTTCTTCTTCAACAATAATTTTGATTTATGTCCATCAATTTCAACACAGGATTTTCTCAAATCTCTCTTGGCTTTGCTATTGTGGGTCATGCTTCTCTACTCTTCAAACTTAGCGCAATTTCTCATTCTCTTGACAGAATCCCTGATAAGCTTGATATCAGAGCCAACCTCCTCATTTTGAACATTGAAGCACTAGTCACACACATCAAAGATATTGTCAACTGATACATTCTCAAAATAAGCTCTACTGCAATATTTGACCAAAAAATAAAAAAAACATATAATCAAAATTTAAAGCCTTTACACAAATGCACTGAATGAGTTCTTATTTCTAATTTATCATATACTGCATGAAACTTGTCTATCTAGAATTGAATAAACTGAAAGCAATAAGGAGAGTAATTGTTATTTTACTGATGCTCGAAGTGAATTGAACATTTTCTGCATTGGAATAACCTGGAAATATTATCCTGCAATATTGTATTTACTTTTATTCATACATCTTGGTCTCTACATCATTGTTTCTAAATTTTTTACCTCTTGTGCAGTGATATACAAGAACTTTGATCATAAAATATCTATTTGTACATAGTATGACCTATATGAGTTGTTTTAACATACACTAGGTAGAATTTAAAATTCACATTCCTCATAAAAATATCTAGCCATGTTGGTGAATTTTGTGTAGATATTGTTTTATATTCATCATCCTTTTGTAGCTGTTATGGACAAATTTCATTGCTTATTGCATCTATTTATTCACCTTGATATAGTTCATGGATCTACTTCACTACACTTTGGAGGACAATATTGGATTGTATTTATCTATCTCTGAGGTTTGTTTCTTATTTCATTATAAATGTGCTCAATGCCAACATGTATATTTTCTCATAACTTAAAAATAATTCAAGTGCAAGCAGATTACTATTGACAGAATTCGCTGTCAATATTTTATTAGTTAATTTTCCATTCATCGTTCAAGTTGTCATTCGATTTTGAGTACTGTCTATGAGCAGCTTCATAGCTTCCTTTATTGCTCTGTAGATCTTTGTAGCTCAGGGAACTGGCCCTATGTGAAGTGTAATGGCTTAGCCCTTTCTCTCGCACTGGTGACACCAAAATTCTTTAAATCCTGGGAGCAACAATTTCAATAGTAAGCCTGCTTGTTGTTATGCCTTGAAGCTATTCCACATGATGGCCCCCATGGTTAGTTTTCTCTGTTTTCTTTTCTGCATATGAATAGTAATAAATTTGTCTTGTAAGTCTGTTGGCACTATTTTGGGATATAAGTAGCTATCTAGTAAGTAGCTTCTATGAATGATCCTTTTAGACACCACAAGAAGTTGCGTTATTATGCCTGCACACTTTTTACTTACGTAAAGAATAGTATGATAGTATGGTTTGCTACATGCTCATTTATGACTGGTTATGGAAATAAGAGTTTTTTTCTTTGTGGAATTAGGAGTATGGACAAATGATTCCTTCTCTTACTAATTCTAAATATGTTTGCCCACCTTTATTAAAATTTCCTGCATTATTTCAGGATCCTGGCAAGGTTTTGGTTCTTTTAGCTTTCATCAGTTCTACACCTTTAGACATATAACCTAGAGCTTTGTAGTAATATATTTTTTAATTTTTTTAATTTTATTTTTAATTTTTAATTTTAATTTTTTTTATCTTGTTCATTAGATATAAATCATATATCTTCATTGTGCACACTAAATTTTTAGTTATGGTGTAAATACATCTTCTATGTTAAGTTTATAGAGGCTAGTTTTCTGAATTAACTTAAGTATTTAGGACATGTACATTGAATAAACATGTGAATCTACTATCTAGAAAGATATTTCAACGTGTCTTGTGTAGTGTCCCTCTAGTTGTTGCACTTTGTTCAGTTTGTTACTATTATGTTGGTAATTGTTTTAGCTTTTTATGATACTATATTGGTTTATTTCAGTTATGACACCGATACTATGTTGGTTTTATTTTGTGTTGATGAAACATCTGATACATTGTTGATCATTTGATTATGTTAGTGTGGCAACATCATGATTGACATTATGTGTGTTATGGTTTTATGTTGTTCTGGAGCATTAGTGTGTTTATGATGCAATACTATTTGTAAGTTTTTGTGAAGGAGATAGTGTAGCATTACTTACTCGAGTACCCTACTATGCTATGACTCTCTTTTTATGATATGTTTGTTGGTTTATGCAGATATATTTGGCTGTGTTGTTTTATGCAATTGTAAGTACTGGGAATTGACTCCACCTACTTGTCAAGTTTGAACATGCCCTGACCCAATGGAAACATGTTGTTTTAGAGATAATATCAGGTTTGTCTTTGGCCATCGTTCCTTATGGGATGATTATTTGTGTTGTCACCCATTGTTGTTTGTCATTCGGTTTCGTTGTATTTTTCATGTGTTTTTCATGTTTGGAAATTAATTGATTTATTAGTCACTAAGATCTTTTAGAACAAAATTTTGGTTCAGCAAGAAAATCAAAACTGAAGTTTTTATATATATGGTTATTGTACCAGTGTACTTCTTTCCATTGGGGCATCCGAAAAATCAGAAATTTTTTAAATTTTTTATCATGGCAAGTTTATTCTTTGAACCAATACAATAAGTACATTGCTTCAAAGAGGGGAAAAATGTAGATACGCGAAATTAACATTATGCACTTAGTTCATTTTCATCCGCTCATTCATAAATAAAATTCACATTAATCCACTCATTAGGTAAATCATGTTCATTTAATCTCTAAGGATTATCCACTTAAATTGAATAAATTAACTTTATTTAATATAGGCCTATAATTCCCTCTTTGATTAAATAGATCAAAACTTTATTTAATTAAATCCCAAAAGTCATATTTTTCCCTCTTGATTTAAATAAATCAAAATATTTAAGTGAAATGGGTAAAAAGCATCTAATCATCACCTAAGCTAATCTAATCCTGATTAACCTAATCTAACCATTCATCACATCCTCTAACTTTTTCCACTTCCACCAATAAATCAATTTATTGATTTATTAAAATCGGCATTTTCCATCAACATGCCATCTTTGCGGAATATTCCCTCAAGTTTGAATTAAAAATCAAGTGGATATGTACATCCAACAAAGCATTTATGAGCTCTTACATGGCTCTTACATGTCCCCCACTCAGTATTTAACTCTCAAATTCAAATTTGAAATCTCCCTCTCTTTGGGACATTGACCAAAATGTGTTCATCCTCCAACCTATCACAAGTTGACAAGTGGCCTCTTTTCATTGGCTTGTTTTTAGTCCCACATCCTCCATGTTTGGCATTCTTTCAACTTGAGAATCTATAAATAAGGATCATCTCCATTGGTTTAATCCTCCACAACTCCACAATCTCAAGCACAAATGCACCATTGTCATTTGAATCCATATCATCTTAGCATTCCATATCATTCTTCATAGCATTTTCATCATGGAGCTTAAGCAAGGCTTCTTTCAATAGAAGCACCAATCCAATACGAGATAGAGTTTGATTCTTGCTTCCTTATGCTTTCACTTAGTTCATTTGATATTTTGTTGTTTTGATTGCATTATGAAGCATGATTCAGTATTTCATAGGAGTTGCTTAGTTTGGTTTTACTTCATTTGCTAATAACTCTAATATTTTTTTTTTATATTTGAGGTAAATGCATAATTTAGCAACCACATAATGGCGCTAGAAGGAGGGCTCCACTTTTGAAACTTCAAATTAGTTGGAAGTAATCAGTCGCTAGTTTTCTTTATTTTTCTTCTTTAGCCACCAATTCATTATTCACCACATATTGATTTGTTTATTTCTGGTTAATTTGAGTCTTACATTATATTAATTTTAAAATAGAATGAGCAGTTTATTGAAATGATAAATGAATGGTATAACGGTGAGATCATGTGATACAGATCATTTATCATGAATATGATAAATGAAATTTTTTTATGCTAATATATATATATATATATATATATATATATATATATATATATATATATATATAATGACAACTTGTGAGATTTGTATTTAGAAAAGGCATAATTATCTGGTGCTATCCATCTTAGATTTCCACGAATTCATACTTTATAGATTTAGATTTTTATGGGAAAACAACTAGCGTATAAAAAATTTCTAGTCCTTGACATATCTATTACCCAAAAGTAGATAGATTTAAGGAGAGATTTTGTGGTCTACATCGGTATCGGATAGATAGATTCTGCATGATTAACTTCTTGGTTGCAATAAATTCTTTGAGATTTTTATTTGAGATTACTACTAGACATAAATCAAATTTAATATTTTCTATGAGTAGTGCATGGATTCAATGTACCCAAGGCAGCAGAGGGTTTATGCAATGATTATGTTGAATTTAAGCTTAAATCAAAGAAATATCTACTTGAGGTCAGCCGTCAAATGCCCTTCATTTTGATTTCTTTTTGAAGCATCTTGTCATTGGATAATGTATCAAAGCACTCGATGCACTCTATCACCAAAACAATATTGTTATGTGGATAAGAGAGCACTATCATTGTGAAGATCATGATGTTGAGAATATTCAATTCAGAGCTCAGACATAAATCATCATAGCAGTCCATCAACATGGATTCTAAAGGAGAGTAACATCAGCGATAGGGGTGTGTCTATAAGCTTTTCAAATCCTTTATTCTAAAAATATCAGTGTTTGGGGTGCGTCTGTGTGTCTGTGTTTCCAGTTTGGCCATTGTCTTTATGCTTATTAATATTATTTATTTAGGGGTTCTTTCTAAAAGCCAATCAATCTTTAGCATCTGCCCTCTCTCAGGTCTGTCGTCTCAACTGGTCCACAGGTCGATTCCCAAGCTCCACTAATAGCTAGTATTTAATAAATGCAAACCATGAGAAGGTGTCCATCTAAAGCATTCTGCCAAATTTTGAGGACTCGAACCCTTGCCTTCAGCACCATAAACTTCTATGTTAAGTCTTTATGTCTTGCAGTACAAACCCGCGATAAGAATAGACTTAATATGATCAAATGAATGGATAATTTTAAAATAGCGCGCATCAAGTGAATCAGTAGTTTTTAAATCTATCTTGATAAATTAATGTGCAGGAAACATTGTAGAAATTGACTAATTCCACTGTCAGATTGCCATTAATTTGTTTGTGTTTTTAATATCTTTTATACACAAACTAGTGCACATTAAAGTCACGTTTGAATGAGTAATTTTATGATTAGATAAAAAGCCTTCATCTACGACTGGTTAAAACTATTCCATTAAATTTTAGGGATGTATCATTAACATTGGCTGGCGGTAATAGTTGACTGGAAAAGTGTGACATTGACAGTAGATTTGAAAGCCTGGCAGTACTTGGAAAAGTGCGACATTGATAGTAGATTTGAAAACCTGATCTTTTCATATTTTATGGGTGACCGGTTATATTCTCTCAAGAGGTGAAAGAGTGAACATGGCAAGTCGAAGTGTATGATGGATAGGAAGATTGTAGCTTGTCAAATCAGAGAAGTGAAAGGCTAATTTCCCCAAATCTTTGTTACGTGGTATTATATATAGTAGGTAGCATCAAAATCACTCTTGGAGTGGGTGTAATATTTTCTCATTTAATTCCAATTTCTAACTACTGGGTGAGTTTTAACAACTTTCATTGATTATTAAAGACCTCTCTATAATTCCACAGACATAACTTGATTTGGGGGAGCGGTCTTCAAAGCTTTTTTACTTAGCCAATTATTTGGTTTGCCATCTTGGGATTGTATAAGATTTTTTATTTTTATTTATTTTTAACATTTTGTAGAAACTTTGCATGAAAAGTGTATTTGTTTATTTATTTTGAAAATGATGTATGCTTCATTGATTTCTTGAAATAAATCTCATTTTCTAAGATTTTACTTTGTAATGTTTGCAGGGGGTCTACATAAAGAATTAGAGGTATCAAAATTAGGAATTCAAATCAAAAATCACAAGCAGATTCGAGTTGAAGAAAATTGAGTATTTAAACTTAAAATTGACAAAGCATTTTTAAATTCTCAAGGCTTTCATTTTCTGCTCTCATTTTCTGTTTTGCACCAACTCGCTTCTTTTTGGGGCTCTAAAAAGAACACTTCAATTTTTCATTGCAAAGGGTTAAAAAGAACATTAGATACTTACTACCTTCAATTTTGGTTCTAAAATTGAAAAAATCTTCATCTTTCCTTTGGTACTTAAAATGAATCAAATCATTGCTTTGAAGGATAACATGAATGTGTATCTTTATTGTTTTGTAATTATTTACACAAAGTAATATCATCAAAAGACGTATGCGCTTCTCTCATGCCTCATGGTGATCTTGAGAATCAAAAGGCTTTTGGTGACCTTAAATTGTGTAATTAATTACCCAAACACTTCATTTTGGGTTTAAAATTGAACAAAACATTGTGTGAGTGTGAGTAAACCTATTGCATGTGTTCTCCCTTTGTTTCTAAATGAAAGTTGATCGAATTATGAATATGTTTACTCACTGCTGTCTATCTTAGAGGGCCTGCCTTGGGGAAAAAGTACTCACTCAAGGGAATGACTCAACCGATAATACTCTAAAGCTAGGAGTATTTCCAATCGGAATATAAATGTGGGTATTGGAAGAAATGCCAATATCACACGGTTGATTCCAACGAGATGGATTTGAAAGGGGACTCTTGCCATATGGGTCAATCTCCATGAACGGAAAGTCTAAAATAAAACCCTTGCTTGTAGTGGCCTATTAACCCATTCATCGATTTTATCAAAGTGGTGCATTGGAACTTAGATTTCAAAAAGTTACTTGCCATGTCTGATCTTGGTTAAAGTATAGAGGTTAAGACTTCATTCTTAACATACCTTTATACTCTTTCCTTGGTTGCATGTAAAATCATCTCTTCTTCTACGAAGGGCATGAGGCAAGCTCACTAAGAAAAAAGTACCAATTGAGCTAGGGTGTTATATTGCTTGAGTCAGTTTGAAAACATAGTGCTTTTGATCGAAAACATTGGAAAACCAACATTCAACATGAGCATCAAATCTCAAACCCTTTAGGAGAAGCAAATATCCTTGAACAAATTCACATGTCATTTCTTGCCATTGGGATTTTATCCTTAGAGGCTTCTAAGCATTTGGATTTCATCTCAATTTTCTCCTACTAAGGTCAACATTAGGAAACCTTTTCTTTGATTTCCTTGATTTCCGCACAATGCATTTTGTGGGATGAAAGAAAATTACGACATTGGACATTCAATTGAAGACTTAATCAAGAAGTGTTTATGATAAAAATAATCTATTAAGCAAAGATTAAATCAATTGGACCCCACACATGTGCTTGGCATCTTTTGGTCATATGGTTTTCATGCAAACATTGGTCTTTTGATTTTGAATTACTCTTAGAGAAAGGCATGTTCTTCACTATCATGGTCTTGTAAACAAGTCCCTCCTAGGTTCATTTAGGTCCAAATAAAACACTTCATCCAAATTCCAAACATTTATCATCTTCATCCCACAAACAACTTTGGAGCTTTGGAAACATCATTCTAGACTTGGGTAAATCAGCAAAATCAAAATCACCTTGTTTGGTTAGAAGTATGGGAATGCATCCTTTCTCATACCTCTAGTTAAATTAGTACCCCTTTGAACAAGTTCATCCTAAGATAACATCTAACATCTTAGGGTTTACAGACTATTTATTATCCAAATCAAACAATCAAAATCAAACCCTAAGTCTAGCATTGATCCAAGTCCCTAAACATTTAACACCCATATCATTCACCCCTTTCATCATTCATCTCATCATTGGTCCTAAACACCTTAGAGGTCACTTTTGCAACAAGGTCAAAACACAAGAGGAACATGGAATATAAACTTGATCCATACATCATGAGTAATCCAAGTCAACTAAGAGATCAAAGCCTTACAACGCCGATTGATTATCAACACTCACATTTATACAAACCGTACATGGGATCATTACCTTTGACAAATGTCAATAGTACAACAAATGTGAGTATGCCCAAATCAAATTTTGGGAAACCTTTCCCAATGGTAGATTTAAATCCAAGTCCAAACCTACAAATCCACCAACTAAACAATCAATGCATGAGCCTTCAAATGAACAACGTCATCCCACCAAATCCCTACATGCCAAATGAGAATGTACCAAGTACAAGTTTTCCAAACATGAATCTGGAAAACTTTGGCATAAATATGTTTGCAAATCATACGAATATTGTTCAGAATCCAACAAGATGTTAATGACTCCAAGTCAAGGTAACACCATGCAAAATCAATGTTACCTAAATCAAGGCAATGTGATTCCCAACATCAACAATGTTCAATTTCAACCTATCATGCCAAATCTGAACATCATCCCAAATCAAAACACTGTCCAAAATCAAATTTTCCATGATCCCATTCAAAAACCACAAGTATGCATCCCAAATTTTCTTGAACAAAAACCAAATCAACTATATCAAGGGATTCAAGATTGAAACCAAGATCAAATTTGGCGAGATCAAATTGCTACACTTACCAAAATAGTTGAGTCATTGCGCCAAGAGACATCTCCACCACCATTACCCATATCAACATCATTCCTTGGTTTAGGGCTTCCCCCTCTACCTAGCACCAATGACTCCATCCAAATCAATCCACCTAACACCAATCAAGCTATCACATCAAATCATTTGAATATACCATTGACATCGCACCAACATATGGTATCTAATCAAATGACAACATCAATCCTGACAAATCAAAATATGGTCTCCCAATCTATCACCTCGGTCATTTCGATCACTCCGACCACCCCTATGACACCCATCATATCTCAAACCCTCATGATCACTCCAGACATATCTCAACCACTCATCACTACATCCAACACAATTCCAAATCCAGCACCACTACCACCAAAACCAAACACAACAAGACAATATAGCATTGTGCTAAGAGCTCACCAGTCCTACCAAAATGCCATCCAACAATATCTAGCCACAAAACAAGCCTCTCAAGCTACCTAACAAACACAAGCACAAACACAAAAATGACAACTATTGAGAACAAGGGTCAAGATCAATCCATCACTAAGCACCTTGAAACTATGTCTACTTCATCCAATAATCAAATCAACATATGTCAGGAATCACTTTTCATTCATGATCAAAATCCACCAACAATACCCAACAATGATCCAATTCAAGAAATGTCAACATCACTTGACCCTATGGTTGAAGACATTTACAATCTACCCATCAGAACTGTTGAAAACAATGATCAAAATCTATCCATCAATGAGCATGTTCAAGATGTTTCTACCCCATCCGACGACCAACTCACCATACATCAAGAGCAACTTTTTAGTGATCCATTTCAAGGAATGTTAACATTATTTGATCTTGTAATCAACAATCCATCTACCAATGATCATGTTGAAAATGTCTCTACATCACCTAATAAGTTAGAGGACATATCTCAAGAATTTATGCCAAAGCATGATCAACACCTTTCACCAAAGTGTAGCAATTGTCCTTTCCAAGATATATTGACATCCTTTGACGTCATGATTGCCGATATTGAAGAAATCTTCAACTCAACACTTGATCCCAATTCACTCAAAGATCAAGAGGATATTGAGCCACTTCCTATGCCTAATGAAGATATTTGAGAACCCTTTGTAAGCAATCCATCCTTTGAAACTGACCCATGTCAAGAACTTGATCCAAAGCATGTCGAAAGCAACTCCAAAATTAATGAAGATCAAGAATTTGTATCTCCAAGATACTACAATGATGTAATGGACACTCTCCTATCTATACAAGATGTCACAAATAATGATCATATCCCTATAACACATACTCCTCCATCTACCCATGAGATGCTTTCTGTGGATGGACATGTAGATGATCTTCATTTAGAACATGATTCTTTTACTCTTGACATTATTACACAAAAATATGAGGTTATTGATTCCTACAGTCAAACAGAGTTGTCAACATTAGGATAAGATATATTCCAAATTCAGACTAAGGACATCATGAATAAAGATATCCAACATTATCCACTCAAAGAAACAAGTCAGACAAAACAAGATATTTCAGAGTTCATAGAGCAGCAAATTAAAATAACATCATCTGCAGTGGTCATTTATCAAAAAATTCATTCTAAAAGGGAACCCTAAGAATAGGAAGAATCAAAGAATGAAGGAAATATTTCCACAATACTGTGGGCAACTTTGTCTCAAGAAAACGTCAACATAGGGAGCATGAAGAATCCTTATGTTGAAACTGATGTCAATACTACAACCAGTCACATCATGAATCTTCTTCCACCCATGACCCCATCCATGAATTGGGACCAACTTCGAAAGAAAGATTTGAATCAAAGCACAAAGAACATTATCAAAGAAAAAGAAGCTAAGAAGCATAATGGAAAAATCAAATACACATGGATACCAAAAAATACAAAGAAAGATTATCTCTATCAAACTCCATTAGTCAAAGAAACTATGGGGAAAAATAAAAAGGGGAAAAGTATCCATCAAAGATGTCCACAAAAGAAAAAGCAGGCTTTTCAAGCAACATATAAAGTATATCAAGCAATTGCTCCTAATTCCACACACACTTTTGTATCCACCCATCATTGCTCATCTTCCCAAGTTTGGAGGGTCAAAGGTTCCAAACTATCAACCAATCCATTTCTTATCGCTAAACACACTCCATCCATGCCTCCACGCATGATATCCAATTGTCAAATTGACCATGTATTGGCAATGATCCTTCGTCATAAGGATTCTGAAGGCACTCTATCACGATGGGCGCACAAAGACAAAGTTAACTCTGGTGTCGGTGAAACAGATCAAAAATCAGAAAAGCTATAGTCAAGTGCACGTATCTTAGAAAAGCAACGTCTTCAGGAAGGATACCAATGGCACATTATGACAGAAGCATCTACATCAACACCACTAGGTGGATCAGCATGAATCTTTTAGAAAAACCAAAAATATAAAAAATATGAAAATCCAAAAAAATCAGAAAAAAGGATTAAAAACAATAAAGATAAAAAAATCGTCCTCTAGTGAAAACCGCATGGGCAAAACTTTGGGCAAGTACCATGATGAAAAACTGGCAAACATGAATCATGTGTAGAATCAAGCATCTGCATGTGCTATTTCATGTGAAAGCATCTTATCCCATCCATAATAAATCCATCCATCCATAAACCATTGATCCAATCCATTTTCATCCATCTGCATCCATCATCCAAGTTATCTTGATCTTGATGAAAGTTTGGGGCACACTTTATGCTTACTTACGATAAACATCTTGACATGGGCTACTTTCATTGATCCTATCTTATGCAACATTATTTGAGACATGAAGCATTCCTTCGTCTGAACACCTTATCTTATCGCAACATAATCCTTGGCCTCCTTTGTGTGCCTACCATATCCATCCATCCATACACTTATCCGAGCATCCATTCATGGGATTCCATACATTTCTAGACACTGGGGGAAAATAGGTACATCTTGCTTCGAGAATAAATTTTGATCTATATCCTCCAACTAATGTGGTGATCCGAGCATTGGAAATTATGAAATCAAATTGGTCAAACCACTTGTGTGCAAAAAATTCCAAATCACTATCCCATGACATATTTTGACGAGAAAATGTTCCTTATCAAGCTTCATCTTTCATCGAACATCAATCCAAGTAATCACTATCAGTTGCATCTAAGTTGCACTTCAAACGTCATGTCAAATCATTCAAACAACTTTTGTCCCAAACCAAGCTTCAACAATCATGATCAATCAAATCCAATCAAAAAATCATCATCTCAAGATATCCTTGTGTTGCTTAACACTATCCTTACATTGTTGTGCATCCTCAATAATGATTCATCATCAATCCTGATCAATCAATCCTTGCATTGTTGTGCATCCTCAACAATATTATCATCATCAATCTTGATCAATCAAATCCTTGCATTGTTGTGTATCCTCAACAATGTTATCATTATCACCAATCCATCAATCTGATCAATCAACCTTAGCTTGGTTTTTAGCAAAATCCCAAACAAAGCACTCATATCAACACACATATCCATATCCAAATCATCAAAATCATGCGAAAAATCTAAAAACATCCAAAACATCCAAAATCACATCAAAACACAAAAACATTCAAAACACACCAAAAATCCAAAAACACTGAAAAAGTAAAAAAAAATCAAAAACATTGGAATCCGAACTACGTCGTCTCTAAGCTTAAATGTAGGAAAGACTCATCTTTGATCATCCCCTAAGATTTTAAAATCCAAAAACATTCAAAAAACATCAAAATCCAAAAAAAAATTGTAAAATTGAACCTCAAAATAGTCATAAATTTTTAAAAAAAACCCAAAAACAGCCTCAAAACATTTCAAAAACATCAAAAACATCCAAATATTTGAAAAAATCCATTTGTCTTATTTTGCTTTCACTTGAAATAAACAATCATCCATAATAAACCGATCATCACCTTCATCCTTTGGCAACACAAACAAAAACAATCATAGCAGTCAACAAAAACAAGCTTCAATCATAAAATCAAAATCGAAACAACAAACCTTTAAAACAAAATCAAACTCTTGATCATTTTCAGACATGTCAATCAAAATTTTATCAACAACCTATCAATCAACTTATCAAACCATCATCATCCTATACAATGCATGTCCTAGGATATATCGTTTCGACAATGGGCATCATTTTGAATATCACCCTAGATCCTTATCCTATCAAAACAAATCCTTTTGGCTAGCGATATGAAGAACATTGGCTTGTTTGTGTGCTTGATCTTTTCTTTTGATTTATCTTATTGCACTCATTCCAAGGACCTCTCGATGATATCTGAACGAAGGATTTAGAGAGATAGGAATGGGGAAAACGATCATTATCCTTTTGTTTGCTGTGCTTGTTGGACATTCTTGTAAAATAACTTGGTGAATACTTGCTTTGTTAGGTACGTCCTATCAAGGTTTTCGTATGTCAAGTGTGAACAAGAATACTCCTATCTGGTTGTCAAGTTGAAGTCCATCGCACTAGGTACAACGCCATCCTGGTTCTTTATACCTTGATGCATCATATCTACATGTGTTATCAAACATAAGGTAAGTAGCTCTTTTAAAATCCCAATCCTTGATAAGCAAATCATCATCATCTATCATCATCATTATATCTAATAAAGACTCATCAAATCATGGGCTTGTTGGATCCTCTTGTCATCATCTCATCTCCATGCTAACATAACATCGCCAATGCAATCATCCTGCATCCACAAACCATCATCATTTTGCACATCATCTCACATAAATTTTCATCATTATAATATAGATTTTTTAGTATAAGCATCTGCATAAATTGTCCATTGAATAATCATAGCGTATCACATCATCCATTTCATCCATCTCATACATCATATCATCATTTAAGTTGTTTAAGATAATATAGATTTGTTATTCTAAGCATCTTAAAACCATCTCATTTACATCATTATCCATAACCATCCATTTTGAACCTCTTTATTGTGAGATTGACCCTCAAATTGAATCTTTTCACTCGATCTCTTGAGGGGGCAATGTACCAATGTACGTCTTTTCGTTGGGGCATCCGAAAAATAAGAAATTTTTTAAATTTTTGATGGTGGCAAGTTTATTCTTTGAACTAATGCAGCAAGTACATTGCTTCAAAGAGGAGCAAAATGTAGACACGTGAAATGAGTATTATGCACTTAGTTCATTTTCATCCGCTCAATCATAAATAAAATTCACATTAATCCACTCATTAGGTAAATCAGGTTCATTTAATCTCTAAGGATTATCCACTTAAATTGAATAAATTAACTTTATTTAATTTAGGCCTATCATTCCCTCTTTGATTAAATAAATCAAGACTTTATTTAATTAAATCCCAAAAGTCATATTTCTCCCTCTTGATTTAAATAAATCAAAATATTTAAGTCAAATGGGTCAAAAGCATCTAATCATCACTTAAGATAATCTAATCCTGATTAACCTAATCTAACCACCCATCACATCCTCTAGCTTTTCCCACTTGCACCAATCAATCAATTTATTGATTTATTAAAATCAACATTTTCCATCAACATGGCATCTTTGAGGAATATTCCCTCAAGTTTGAATTCAAAATCAAGTGGACATGTACATCCAACAAAGCATTTATGAGCTCTTACATGGCTCTTACATGTCCTCCACTTGACATTTAACTCTTAAATTCAAATTTGAAATCTCCCTCTCTTTGGCACATTGACCAAAATGTGTTCTTCCTCCAACGTATCACAAGTTGACAAGTGGCCTCTTTTCATTCACTTTTGTTTAGTCCCACATCCTCCATGTTTGGAATTCTTTCAACTTGAGAATCTATAAATAAGAATCATCTCCATTAGTTTAATCCTCCACAACTCCAAAATCTCAAGCACAAATGCACCATTGTCATTTGAATCCATATCATCTTAGCATTCCATATCATTCTTCATAGCATTTTCATCATGGAGCTTAAGCAAGGATTGGGAAAGGGCTTATTTCCATAGAAGCACCAATCCAATATGAGATAGAGTTTGATTCTTGCTTCCTTATGCTTTTACTTAGTTCATTTGATATTTTGTTGTTTTCATTGCATTATGAAGCATGATTCAATATTTCATAGGAGTTGCTTAGTTTGGTTTTACTTCATTTGCTAATAACTCTAATGTTTTTTTCGATATTTGAGGTAAATGTAGAATTTAGCAACCATAGTTATGTATATGTTATATATCAAATTTTATATGTATTATGATTTTAAAATATAACTATAAGCAAATCTTGGATCTCTATGCTATGCATAATAGATTTAACCTTAGAAATTATGTAAATGTCAAATCTAATCAACTTCAATTCCTACGCATGACTTTGAAGGTCTCCATCATTTTTATCATGTAGTTCAAGCTCTTACTGTGTTTCAAACCTTCCTATATCCTCCACTTTGATTGTGTCGTTATTCTTGAATGGTGGAAACGGATTTTCACACTTTTGTAACCGTAACCATCTCAAACTTGGAGGAAGCTTGGCTCGCATGACTTCTCTGAGGCCGGTAGTGAACAGATAGTTTAATTCTCATGGTCTGCACATTGTTTCAAGCTTTTACCTAATTGTCCTCATTTAGTCTAAGCTGTGAGGAATTGTTGTTATGGATACAGTGTTTTGATCAGCTTTTTCGGTAGTTCAACAACCTATTACTCCATCTTTTATGGCTTCAAACTTAGCTTTACATCTTCCAATTTCCTTTACCTAGCATGGTTTTGTCGAACTTGAGTTTTTCTCCATTGTTTAAAACTTTTATCCAATTGCTTATATGGTGTTTAGTGCCATAGGATATAATTGACTCATATTTTTGAGGTTATGCACATAGAAATCTATGTATTGTCATTTGCCATGTTAAGTCAAGAGTCTTGCATTGGTGAAGGTTCAATATCTTTGAGTAAAAATAAGATGAGTTATATGTATATACCGTTTGCTATGAAATTTTGTATTTTAATTCAATAGAAATTCATGTATAAAGCATGTGTTTAGCAATATATATGGAATATGCTTTATAGCACTCTCTCTCTCTCTCTCTCTCTCTCTCTCTCTCTCTCTCTCTCTCTCTCTCTCTCTCACTCTTTACATGCTCAACTCTGAGTTTACTAATATAAAATATCGATACAATTTGTTATATTCAATGAGCTACATTGATTTGACAAATTTATCTATCCATTCAATGACTTAAGAGTTAAGATCTTCAATGATTTATTTTTTCCCTCAAGCTACGCCATTGATCTTTTTCCACTTGTTTTTATTTGCATTTCTTGTGCTATACTCCATTCTATGTTGCCATAGAGTTTGCAAAGTTGTCATTGACTATATGCCTACTTTTCGCATTGTTTCATTTAGCATCACCTTTATTTTCCACAAGACAACACCACTATTTTGTAATTAATGAAAATGGTTCACATCTCTCAGAACAATTTCTCTTACAATGAATTTGGAGATGGATTTTGATGCTGCCAGTGTTGTTTCCCTTTGTTATCCTTTGATTTTCTGATCTTAAGGTTGCATTGGACACCAAAATTTTCCCTTGTCTTAGGTTTTATTTTATTTATTTGAAACTTTTGCATGACATTATTTCTCTTGACACGTATGTCTCTTTGCATGGGATGTTAATCGTTTATTCTAAGTTTGATATATTTGTACTCAACAGATTACTAATTTTTGGCATGTATTCTCCTCTTTTTTTCTTGACTTGAGTGTTATTTCAATCTTTTGAAATTCAAGCATACTAAAATTGGTCTCTTGATGCATGGCATGTATTTTCCTTTACATGCGCATACAATTAGTTTTGTATATTTTATTAAAGTAAATTAGATTAAGCTTTAATTTTGTGAATTAATGTAGTAGATGTGTATACCTATTTGTGTATACATGTTTATTAGAAAAAATTGAATTCAAATTGTTTGCATATAATACAGTGAAAGAGTTTATTTAGAACAGTGTATTCTTAAACACATTTTTAAGTAATCTTAGTTTATTTAGTTTTAAAGAATGCTGAAATTAGATTTGATTTCTTTTAGAACAAATAAACATTTATATGCAATATTACAGCTATAATGAAATTTGAATCTTCTATTTGTAAAAAGTTTTTCTTTCTTTATAAGTATGGTCATATTGTCCTTTTAAATGAATAGATAATTCTTAATATTTTGTACAAATGAATATGGCTTTAAATTGGTTAATTAATGGGTTGTTGCCTTGAACTATTCTTTTATTATTGATTTGGTGTCAAGGAAATTTTTTGTGAAAGAATATTTTGTTTGTGTTAGAGAATTCTTTGAATGAATTGATTGATCTATTTAAGTCATTAAGACTTGAAGGTTATATATGTTGGGTAATGATGTTTTTTGTTAATGATTAAATAGTTATTACTATGTTATTGAGTTTGTAAGTCTTCCAGAGACTAGGAATGGAAACTTGTTTTGTAAAGCTTTTTGTGCTTGTAGCTTGATGTACAATTACAATGATTTGATTTGGGACTTAGCCTTGCATAATTTGTTGTTACCTTTGAGGTATTATGGAAGCTTTAAGGTCTATGTCCTAATTGAAATGTGTACGTTCCTGGTTCTGCTTAATGTGCAAGATAGCTATCCTTTGTAATTGTTATAGAGTTATGTTATTAGGAAGAGTGGCTTTTGACAGGGGCTGGAACCTTAAGAGGTAACTAGGGTAACCTATCGGGAGTTTATTATTAAGTGAAAACTATAATAAATGTACTTGTGAATGGATGGTGTTCATTAATTAATTCAGATAATTGGGATGTCTCACCTAGTGCCTTAGTGCTTATATAGATTAAGGGTAGGTTGATATGGCCTAGAATGGCATGATTGTATACTTTGTCTTCTTGAAAGGTAGTTTGATTCTACATGAGTTTTTTTAGGGGCCGAAAATTGGTAGAAATTGTGGATGTGAAAATCTGCATTTTGGTTGAAATCCTAACGCACAAAGCATGATTAGTATTTTAAAACAAAGCCAATAATCAACATTCCTATGAAATAAATCAGCATGCTTCATGATGCAATCAAAACAACGAAGGATTAGATAAACTAATTGAAAGCATACAATAAAACATGATGTAAATCATATCTCATAGTGAATTGGTGCTTCTATGGAAAGAAGCCCTTTCCCAATCCTTTGCTAAGCTCCATGATGAAAATGATATAAAAATGCTTATGAGGATGATATGAGGTGGGAAAAATTAGTTCTCAATTGAAGAGAGTGACTTTGCATTAGCTTTGTGTATGATTTGTGGAGAATCAACCCTCTACTTATAGATTCTCAATTTCAAAGAATGCTCATAAGAGAACAATGTGGGATAAAGATTTGGCCAATGAGATGAGACCACTTGTCAACTTGTCATAGGTTGAGGAATGAGCACATTTTGGTCAATGTGCCAAAGAGGGGGAGATTCAAATTTGAAAGGATGAGTTAAATGCTAAGCTTGACTAGTGCAAGAGACATGTAAGAGCTTATTAATTGCTTTGTTGGATGTACATGCCAAATTGGAGGGAGACTCAAAATTGGAGAATATTCTCTTTTTATGCCAAGATGAAAGTAAATAAAGATTTTGATAAATCAATTAAATGCAATTTCATGTGCAAGTGGCAAAATCTAGAGAATACAAGTGATTAGGATTAGCATTTAATCATGGATTAAATTAATTAAGATACTGCTAGATGTTTTTTACCCATTTGACTTAGATTTAGGGATTTAAATCAAATCGAAGGGAGATGAAAGGTGATAAAGATTTAGTTAAATAAATATTTGATTTATTTAGCTAATGGGGATAATGATAGGATCAAATTAAATAAAGTTAATTTATTTAATTTTAGATGGACGATCCTTAGAGATTAAATCAATTAAACTTGGTTTATTTAATTGATGGGCGAATATGAACTAATTAAATGCATGATGTCAATTTCACGTGTCTACATTTTTCCCCTCTTTGAAGCAATGTACTTGCTATGTTGGTTCAAAGAATAAACTTGTCGCAAACAAAATTCAAAAAATTTCTATTTTTTTCGGATGCCCCAGCAAAAAGAAGTACACTGGTACATTTCCCCCTCGAGAGATCGAGCGAAAAGATTCAATGAGGGTCGATCTTGCTATAAAGAGGTTCAATATGGATGTATGGATGGTTATGATGATGATGCCTATATGATTATGCAAATTTATGATTTTGTGAGATGCTTAGACTAATAGATCTATATTGTGATGATGATTATTTATGTGAAATGATATGCAGAATGTTGATGGTTTGTGGATGCAAGATGGATGCATGATGGGTGCATTGGTGATGATGATTAACTATTCATGAAGTGATGTTAGTGTGGAAAAGAATACATTAGATGATGACAAGAGGATCCAACAAGCCAACTTTATGAGAGATGGTGATGAGAAATGATGATGATAGATGGATGATTTGCTTATCAAGGATTGGGATTTTAAAAGGGCTACTTACCTTATGTTTGATAACACACATAGGTACGATGCATCAAGGTATAAAGAACCAGGATGGCGTTGTACCTAGTGTGATGGAATTTGACTTGACAAACAGATAGGAGTATTCTTGTTCACACTTGACATACAAAACCCTAGCTAGGATGTAGCTAACTGGTTCGCACCCACAAAAGGATATGAAAATAACAGTAAAACCTTTCCTGGGAATTGGACATTCCAACAGGTGACTTATATCTTCCTATGGATGTTCATTTTACTTGTCAAACCAGGGGACGTAGACTTTAAATGGCACGGCAAAATATATGCACTAGGAACTAGTTTTGGTCAAATCTTAGCATAAATAATACTAGAAAGAAATTCTATCTAAGCCATAGAACGGTAATGCAAAATTCTTTAACTCAACTATGATAGAAACCATAACAACTATGACTGAAACACAAACTATGAACCAGCCTTATGCTGCAGGAACAGTCACAGGGATGGACTCTCTATGCTGCAGGAGCACTATAAGACTGAGTTTGTATGAAAACTTCAAAGATGAAAGCTAACTGAAGATCAACAGAAAAGAACAACTAACTAGCTAGCTACAGATACTTACTAAGTGGGCCCCCTTAGCAAGCATCTAATGATTACGCAGATGCTAAACTCAGAACTTCATCGAATTTTATTCATGAAAACAGAATGGTATACATTGCTTTATTGATGTGGAAACTAACAATAAACTCTGTCTTTGATCATACAGATTCTATTTCTCATTATCATACTGACTCTTACATAATATCTGCTATTACTATGCTTCTAACTTTTTCTAACTATCCCCCCTTCTGTCTCCCTCACGCAGGACGAGAACTTTATTTAGAAATAGGAGAGCAACTAACTAACCCTAACAAAGAAAGACGTGGAAGTAAAGTATATCCCCGAATCAAGGAACAGACTTCATAATGAATTTATGCATTCAACCCAATTTGGAGAAAATCTAGCGCTCCAATCTTTCCAAATTGATTGTCATTAAAATTCTTTCCCATGGTTTCGGTCAAAGAGTCTTCACCGGAGCTTCCTCGAAGTCGTGCAGGAAATGGACTTTACTGCAAGGCCGAGATCGGCTGCGCTTGACTCGATCATTCTTCAACAACCTGCAAAACAAAAGGTAACAAATGTGAAAGAAAAGGCGTATGGCACATACACGATATCTATTCCTTAATCACACATTTTAAATCTACTTCATCATTCAAAAATTGTATACGATATACCAGTCATTTTAGGGAGTCAACGGGGCAATAAATGCAATCAAGTCAACACAATGAGCTACAGGAATATGAAAGTATCTTGCTACAGGATATACCAATAAAAGGTTTCAACAGTCATGAAATAACAAAAGTAAAGACATTAAAAGTTTATCATAACATTCAAATTATGAGAATTTTTTAAGCTCATCACTGCTCCTTACTAAGCCCAATGCTGGTCCTCTAGCATTAACTTTCCTGGTGGTTTCTCTAAAGTCTGTGGTTGTTGCATGACTCTGGAATGGATTTCCAAACTTATAATAAAATCCTCTGAAATCCTGACACCTTTCATACCTTTGGTCTTCTAATTCATTGTTAAGATTTGTAGCCTGGTGAGGATAGAGGGGCCACATTAGCATAGGGGGTCTGAATGTCAGTGGCAGCCACAGTTCAAATCTTGTTTGAAGTCCCAATTGAATATATCTACTGGTTTGTTTGAGAGCTGCTGTGAAATTTAAGGGACCATGTGGTTCTGACTTTCTTAACCCAACAGTTAATCTCTCCCATCTTTTCTCACTTCTGGTATATGCTAGTTTCCAAAACAAATATTGATGTGCCTAGAATTCATCATAGACTTGTTTTCTGATATCAAATATTTTCTCTCTGGCTGAAACATTAGTAACACCATATGTCAGAGCAAACCAATCTTTCAACATTGCATGGGGGTTTGAACTTTGAGAGCGTAATGGAACAGGCTCTGTTTTCTCAGCTTCCTCATAGGTTTCCCACTGCCTGCCATAATTCGCCTCATTTGCTACCCATGACATAAATGCTCTCAGATGAATATCACCAATATATAGCAGAGGATTCCATTCTGTTTCAAATGGTATTAAAAATCCATGCAAATAGAATTCACACAGAGAGTTCCTTAACCAGTTAGGGGCTACTTGGTATGCTTCATAAAATTCTTTGGCAGTGTGAATTATAGGGTCTTGGTTTCTAGAAATTCTCATCAATTGAAACCATAAAAACTGTTCTTTAAGGCACATAGCATAAACTCTGGGTGGTGGTCTGCATTCCATAATTTGACCAGTTACTTTTAACATTTCGTCTATTTTTGCTTTCAACTCAGCAATTTCTTGTTTCTGACTTTCAATTTTCTTTTTCAATTTCTTCTTTTCTACTTCCCATAGACTTTGTTGCATCTCAGTTTCGGCTATGTGTCGGAAAGTCAGGGTTTGCAATGTAACTGCTTCCCAATTAGCTTTAACATATTCCAGAAACTCAATTAAAAATGTCCTCCTATACACAACAATGGCTTTACAAATTACAGGGTGAAATACAACTTTACTAGGCACATTCAATTGTTCAATCTGTTCTTGCTCTTGCTGCAGGATAAATTCTTCTTGTTGCTGTGGTGGAGAAGTCTGTGCTTCCTCCAAAAATTGCATAGCAGCCATAGCCAAATCATCAAGATTTGGTAACCCTTGCTCATTTTGCCCTGTTTCTTTTGTCTCAACTTGTTCCTCTTTAGGAACAAACGAACTCTGAGCAACATTCTCAGACTCATTCTGAGAAACATTAAATTCAGATTCAACAGACCCTTCTGAAATTACAATCACCTCAGGTTGCAGTGAAGCAGGGGAGGTCTTAGATTTTTTCCTTGTGGAAACCCTTCTTGGCACAGATGCGGCTGCAGGAGGTGTTCCGGTAGATTTTCTTTTTCTTATTTGTTCAGAGGGCTCTGCCCTACTAGAGGATGACGGTGAACTGGTAATAGCAACAGGTGTTGCTGTAGGAGAAATGGTTGCAGGGGAAGGTGCTGCAGGAGAGGAGCATTGTCTTTTCTGAAAATGAGGGTCAGATTCAGGGGACCCTTCTGCCTTTGTTTTTCCTTTCTTTCTCCTAGTGGCAGACCTAGTTTGTACCCTAGCAGAGGATTCGGGTGCAAAAGCTGCAGGACTAGGTGCTATAGGAGTAGATGACCCTTGCCCTGTTCCACTAGTAGATGCAATTTCTTTCTTCTTTCTTTGAGGCCATGGGGTAAGTACCCTAGGAGGTTGTGGTATTTGCAAACTCTTTCGGGCAACAAATTGTTGCCAGGAGAGAGGTGAGACATCTCTCAAAGAGCACTCAATCAGTAATTTAATAAGTCCATGATGAGTGACAAAATTGTCTTTCCCTTGTTGAGTTTCGTGGGCACTTTGTCCTAAAAACTTTAACAAAAAATTTGGAACATTCACAACTAACCCATGCCTCATATGGCTTAATAATTTAAAATTATGAGAATGTAGGTAGGAAAAATGACCTTCACAGGTTAAATACCTCATTATATAATTGGCATACTCTGAATATGGAGGAGGTAGCGACACACACTTGCATCCCTGCTTGGAGACTTCTAGAGGTCCATCAGCAGGGATTGAAAACTCAGCCCTTGCAGCTGCAGCATCTAAAGAAAATTTTTCTCCAACGGCTGGGAGCCTGGTTACTTCAACATATCTATCTTCGATTGCAACAACTATTAGACCCCATACGGTGGCTTTCCCTTCAGAAAGTATTCTAAAAAATTCTCCAGCAACCTCCTCATCAAAATCATTTAAGCTCAAGAAATAATTTAACCATACACAGAGGCTAAATGCGTGGACTATCTGCGGATTTTGCAATAAAAATTCATGAGCTACAGGCTCATGTAGCACCAACTAACCACCCATATTTGTAGTTTTTTTAGCTGAACTCAATTCCTTACTGAAGATTCAAATTCTTTATTTCCCTTTCTACTCTGATTTTTCTTCTATCATGTCGTCACATTTCTTACTTTTTCCAAAAATGAGCTTTTTGAACAAGCAGTCTTAATCATAGTTTACAAGAAAAACATGCATTAAAGGACATGCGATCACATTTGAAAAGTACCAGAAAAGCATTAAAGAAAGGTTATTTATGCAGTTATGGTAGCGGCGAAAAGATAGGTTTTAAAAGATGGCTTACCCCGCCCCCTACTTAAAGTATGACATGTGTCCTCACATGTACTAAAGAACAGGTAGAGATTTGGGTAATAATGACCGGTACATGCATAGCAGTAAATGAATAGAATGAAATAAATCAAATATGCGATAAGAAAAGATATGGCGTACCTTTGATAATTGCACGTACGTGTGAAGAAAGATGACGGCGCTGCATGAATTGACAAGTGGGAAAGATATCTTAATTAAGGTTGATGCCGACGGATGAAGTGGATGGGTGACGTGGGCAGATGAAATGTACGAATGAAATGGATGGATGGGATGGATGGATGGAAGATAAAAAATTGAGATGGGGGCGATAAATGAAAATGGAGAAAAAAAGAAAGAAAAGGGCTTCCTTAAAAAGAAAACCTTTATTATGGGCATGCTTTTTGAAAATTACGGCAACACTGCAGGAGAAAGGCTAAAGCCTTCAGCTGCAGGAAGAGTAGCGGGAGGAACCTGAACGAATTGTTGCATGAATTCTTCCTTTGACACTGGTTTATGGTACAACCGGAGTTGGTGGCCATTGACTAGCAATTTAAAACGGATTGGATCAATTGTCACCAGCTGTATAGCTCCATTGTCGAACACATTTTCAACCTCATAGGGGCCAAGCCAGCATGTTGTGAGCTTACCCTAGTTTTCTTGATATCTGGAATCATATAACAGGGCCCAATCTCTAGCAGAAAATTTCCTGGTTTTGATATGCTGATCATGCCATTTGTTTCTTTGCTGTTGGATTACTTCTGTGTGCTACAGGGCAGCTTTTCTCATTTCGTCCAAAGCATTTAGCTGTAGGAGACGGTCCTTCTGTGCTTCAGATAAGTCCATGTTGAGTTCAAGAGCTGTCCTCAAAATTTTATGTTCAAATTCTATGGGTAACATGGCTGTTTTCCCATAAAGCAGTTCAAAAGGTGTAAACCCAGTTGCTGTCTTCCATGTAGTTCTGTAAGCCCAAACTGCTTCAGGAAGTCTACTGCTCCAGTCTTTTATATGGATCTGCACTGTCTTTGTGAGGATCGCCTCAATTTCTCTGTTTGTTACCTCCGTCTGACCATTGGCTTGAGGATGATAGGGGCTGGACTTCCTATGTTTAATCTTATAGTCATTCATTAGTGCAGTGATCAGATTTGACGTAAACTGAGCTCCTTGATCAGTTACAAGCTCTCTGGGAACTCCAAATCTTGTGAAAATTTGTTCATATAGAAATTTAGCAACTTTGTTATCTCAGGCATGAGTCATAGCTTTTACCTCGACCCATTTTGTGACATAATCCGTGCAAACTAGAATGTATGACTTTCCATTTGATGGTGGATCAATTGGTCCTACAAAATCCATTCCCCATTTATCAAAATGGGTGACTATGACCTGCGGATATAGTGGCATTTCATTTGACTTAGTTGGTCTTCCCATACGCTGACATCTGTCACACTTCCTTGTATAGGCCACAACATCCTTGTGTAATGTTGGCCAATAGTACCTTGTTGTAAGAATCTTCATTGCTGTTCTTTTTGCTACAAAATGCCCCCCACATGGTTCATCATGGAAAGCATGCAAGATATCGTAAGTCTCATCTTCTCTTACACATCTTCGCATTACTTGATCAAGTCCAGTATAGAACAGACAATTTGTGGTCCAGGAAAAGTTAAATTTTTTCTCTATCAACAACTTCTTTTCTTTTGGGGAAAAGTGAGCTGGTATTCTGTTTGCTGCTAGATAATTAGCAATGTCTGCATACCATGGATTTTGTGCAACAATAGAGAACAAGTGTTCATCAGGAAACCTATCATCAATAACTTCATATTCATCAGGTGCAGCTAATTGAAGTCTTGATAAAAAGTCAGCTACAACATTAGCTCTTCCTGGTTTGTCAATGATTGTGATATCAAATTCTTGTAACAACAGGAGCCATCGTGCCAATCTACCATAAATGGCAAGTTTGTTCATCAGGTACTTGATTGCTGCATGATCAGTATGAATGAATATCTGATAACCTATGACATAATGCCTAAATTTATTCAAAGCATACACTACTGCAAGCAATTCCTTTTCTGTAACAGTATAGTTGAGCTAAGAACCTTGAAGGTTTTTGCTGATAAAGTAGATAGCATGCTCAATTGAATTTTTTTTTTGACTTAAAACTACTCCTATACCAAAATCAGATGCATCAGCATGTATGTGAAAAGGAAAATTCCATTTTGGTCCTTGAAGAATAGGGGCTTTAGTAAGCAAGTCTTTTAGTTGTAGGAAGGATTTTTCACAGGCCTCTGTCCACTCAAATTGGGAATCCTTTGTTAAGAAGGCATAAAGTGGGCTGACAATTTTATTGAAGTCTTTTATAAACCTTCTATAATACCCTACATGACCAAGAAAACTTCTGACATCTTTTTGCTCTACAGGAGTTTGTAAATTCAGAATAACTTCAATTTTAGTAGGGTCAACCTGAATTCCATTCTTTGAAATATGATGACCTAAAACAATACCTTCTTCCATCATCAGAAAACATTTTTCACTGTTTAGAGATAAATTTTTCTCTCTGCACCTTTTCAATACCTTTTCTAAATTCATCAGTGTCTCTTCAAATGTGACTGCATAGGTAGTGAAATCATCCATGTAAATTTCCATACATTCATGAGATATATCAGCAAAGATACTAATTATTGCTCTCTAAAATGTTGCTGGTGCATTGCATAGACCAAAAGGCAAGACTAAATAAGCAAATGTTCCCCATGGATAGGTAAAAGTGGTCTTATCTTGATCTTCAAGGGCTATTTTTATCTGATTGTACCTACTGTAACCATCTAAAAAGGAGAAATATCTTTTTCCAGACAATGAGTCTAGTACCTGGTCTACAAAAGGTAGTGGAAAGTGATCTTTTTTAGTGGCATTGTTCAACTCTCTGTAATCTACACACACCCTCCATTTTCCTCCTTTCTTGGGGACAATGACTAATGGAGAAACCCATTGGCTGTCAGACATTGGGTAAATAAAACCAGCATCAAGCAACTTTTGAAGTTCATTTTTCACTATTTCTCTAAGTGCTGGATTTACTCTTCTTTGAGGTTGTCTAGCTGGTACACAATCTTCTTTGATATATATCCTATGAGTACAAATTCAAGGATCTATTCCTTGCATGTCCCCATATTTCCATGCAAAAGCTTTATGCTGTTCTTGTAGCATTTTTAATAAGTCAGCCTCTTAAGACTGTGACAACTTGTTATTAACATTCAAACAATGATCTGGAGACAATTCTATCTGCTTAGTGAGATTACTCATAGAATCAACAGGTAATGTTTGTACCTCTTGTGGAAGCAAGTTATAGAAAATTTTCGAAAGTTTAGGCAATGAACTCTCAGAATCTAGTTACTGCAGGAAACATTGATGATGACTTCCACTTGGATCAGATGAACTACCCGTATCAGGGTTAAATTGTAGAATTTGAAAAAGAAAAGCATCTTCACTCTAAAGTTGTGAGAATGGATCATTTTGAAGCATCATTAATTGAGCCAAAGAATTGGCTTCTTCAGTTTCTTCCCCCACATCTAGCCAAACAGGTTGGGACAAATCCGATTGAGGTCTAGCAGGCAGATACAAGGCCAATTTCTTTGTGGACCGCCCATCAGAAATGGTCATATCTCTAGAACAACATCTTATAAAAGCATCAACAGTTGCTAACCATGGTCTACCAAGGATAACTGGATACCCTCCTAAAGTTTCCTTAACTGATAATATTGTGAAATCAGCAAGATACTCCCAGGATTCAAGAGTGACAATCACATCTTCCACCATCCCATCAGGTTTAACGGCATCCCATCAGAAATGGTCATATCTCCAAAATGACATCCTATAAAAGCATCAGCAGTTGCTAACCATGGTCTACCAAGGATAACTGGATACCCTCCTAAAGTTGCCTTAACTGATAATATTGTGAAATCAGCAGGATACTCCCAGGATTCAAGAGTGACAATTACATCTTCCACCATCTCATCAGAATACTCCTAGGATATTCTTGGACTGCCCATCAGAAATGGTCATATCTCCAGAACGGCATCCTATAAAAGCATCAGCAGTTGCTAACCATGGTCTACCAAGGATAACTGGATACCCTCCTAAAGTTGCCTTAACTGATAATATTGTGAAATCAGCAGGATACTCCCAGGATTCAAGAGTGACAATTACATCTTCCACCATCCTATTAGGTTTAACTGTGGAGCTGTCTGCAAGCTATAGAACTATGGGTGTAGATCTAATGTTTGAAATATTCAAGAAGTCCATAGTATGCTTTGTCATAACATTAATGGCAGCACCTAAATCAATCAAAACATTTTTTACAACTTGGCCATTTATATGTATCTGCACCACAGGACTTCTAGAGTCAATATACTTTGGAATAACTACATTTCCCAACATTATATCAGCCAATTTTCCTAAGACATGAATTGTTTGGGGATCCTTTTTCTTCCATCCAGGCTTCTTCAAACAGGCTTCTTTAATAGCTTTTCCAAAAATGGGAACATCTTTAATAGCCTAAAATAAAGGGATTTGAATCTGTACATTCTTGAGCTGCTCCAGAAAGTCAAAAGTGGGTTCTTTTATGGATTTAGATTCAGTGCTTTGCAACCTCTGAGGAAAAGGTGGTTTGTCTTGTCTTTGCAAAATAGGTTCCGTAGAAACTATATCGGGTAAAGGCATATGCTCAGTAGGAACAGCAGGTGCCATAGATTCTTCAAGGGGAGTATCTGGTATTTTAGTAATTAGAGGTGGTTTGGGAGCAGGTAAAGTAGTTCCAGACCTCAGATGGATGTCATTAACATTTAAGGGATAAGTTTGATATTGGTTGGCTTCAGCAAGATACGCAGTTTGCTGTGGCTGCTGCTATTGCTTATTATTGGGATTGGGCAACGGCTGGGCAGGCATATGCGTTTGCTTCAGAGGGCCACAATTTGTGGCAGTTGCTGTAGGAGGTGGCATGAGGGCCTGTTGTTGTGGCTGTGGAAGCTGCAGGAATCCAGGAGACTAGTTTTGCCATTGCTAAGGACCTCTCCGTTGAGAATTTTGTTGCCAATTTCCTGAAGGTGGGGTCCATTGCCCTTATGGCTGCTGCCAACCTCCTTGAGGAGATTGCCACTGTGGGGTCTGATAATTAGGCCAACTTGGTTGAGGCAGATTCCATGGTGGTGGTGGCCCATATGCATGTTGCTATTGGTTATTATAGCCAGAATAAGGATTACCAAAAGTTAAAGGGTCTTGAGGCATACCTTGTCTTTGGGCCCATTGTCTCCTTTGTGCAACAAAGAACACTTGATCATCATCACTTTCTACTGGTTTGAAGTCAGTAGGCAGTTGCCTAGCTTCCAAATTAGCCACCATCTTGCATCTGCAATCACGCTTCTTCTGTCTGCAGTATGGACATAACTCGGCCAAAACTACCTCAGCTTCTGCATGTTTCTTCCGAGCTTGCATAGTGTCTAGTTGTGTAGCCATATTATTAATGATGTCCTGCTTGAAATTAGATAGAAAATTTGTGATCTCCATCCGGGAAACTCCACCAGAAGAAGACTTCCCCACTGTAACATGATGACCTCGACCTTTCTTAACTATTGCTCGAGAGTAGTTAAGACATATTTTCTTTATATCATCCCAAGGCAGTTGAGTTATATCACCTCCTCCCATTAGGTCCAGGGCGTCAATACATGCATCACTGATTCCCCTTAGAAAGAGTAGTTTCTGAGAGTCCTCGTTGAGAGTATGGTTTGAGTTTCTTTTTAGTGAAAACAAAAACCTGGAAATATAATCTTCCAGACTTTCATCCTTCTTCTGCTGAATTCAGAATATGTCATCACCTTTGTTGGCACTCTTACAATATTCCTTATACTTTTCAAGGAATTTCATCTACATGGTGGCCCAACTATCTATAGAACCTCTTCCCAGACTCATGAACCACTTGAGAGCTCCTTCCTTCAAGGTGGAAGGAAATAACTTCAGTTTATGAGTGTCTGTGTTGTAGTCATAACTATGACAGAGGACATCAAATTCAAACAGAAAAGTTTCTGGATCCTCCGTAACCAAGCCATAAAACTTTGGAAGCAAGGAAGAGGGAATGTTTTTAAGATTGTCGGTATCTTGTTGGGGAACAATGGGAAACTCAAATGCAGGAGGTGGATTATTAGGTGGATTATTTGCCATGTCTGGTTGCTGGAATAATAGAGCGAATGGATTTTCCTCAGGTTCATTATCAGCTGGGTCAAATGGTAGTTCAATAAACAAATTTTCAGGGAGAAACCTTCCCAATGCGTCTCTTCTTCTTCTATGCATGCAATATGGTGAGTAGTGGCTTGAAATATTTTGAAAATTTTGACTAACAACCTAAACTAATGCTGAAAATGACTTCTAACAGACTCCTAGCTAGACGCCATCTCTGGAAACGGTGCCAAAAATGGTTTGCCCCCACAAAAGGATATGAAAATCACAGTAAAACCTTTCCTGGGAATTGGACATTCCAATAGGTGACTTATATCTTCCTATGGACATTCATTTTACTTGTCAAACCAAGGGACGTAGACTTTAAATGGCGCGGAAAAATATATGCACTAGGAACTAGTTTCAGTCAAATCTTAGCAGAAATAATACTGGAAAGAAATTCTATCTAAGCCACAGAACGGTAATGCAAAATTATTTAACTCAACTATGATAGAAACCATAACAACTATGACCGAAACACAAACTATGAACCGGCCTTATGCTGCAGGAACAGTCACAGGGATGGACTCTCTATGCTGCAGGAGCACTATAAGACTGAGTTTGTATGAAAAGTTCAAAGATGAAAGCTAACTGAAGATCAATAGAAAAGAACAACTAACTAGCTAGCTACAGATACTTACTAAGTGGGCCCCCTTAGCAAGCATCTAACGATTACGCAGATGCTAAACTTAGAACTTCATTGAATTTTATTCATGAAAACATAATGGTATACATTGCTTTATTGATGTGGAAACTAACAATAAACTCTGTCTTTGATCATACAGATTCTATTTCTCATTATCATACTGACTCTTACATAATATCTGCTATTACTATGCTTCTAACTTTTTCTAACTATCCCCCATTCTGTCTCCCTCGCGTAGGAGGAGAACTTTATTTATAAACAGGAGAGAAACTAACTAACCCTAACAAAGAAAGACGTGGAAGTAAAGTATATCCCCGAATCAAGGAACATACTTCATAATGAATTTATGCGTTCAACCCAATTTGGAGAAAATCTAGCGCTCCACTCTTTCCAAATTGACTGTCATTAAAATTCTTTCCCATGGTTTTGGTCAAAGAGTCTTCACTGGAGCTTCCTCGAAGTTGTGCAAGAAATGGACTTTACTGCAAGGCCGAGATCGGCTGTGCTTGACTCGATCATTCTTCAACAACCTGCGAAACAAAAGGTAATAGATGCGAAAGAAAAGGCGTATGGCACATACATGATATCTATTCCTTAATCACACATTTTAAATCTACTTCATCATTCAAAAACTGTATATGATATACCAATCATTTTAGGGAGTCAATAGGGCAATAAATGCAATCAAGTCAACACAATGAGCTGCAGGAATATGAAAGTATCTTGCTGTAGGATATTCCCATAAAAGGTTTCAACAGTCATGAAATAACAAAAGTAAAGACATTAAAAGTTTATCATAACATTCAAATTATGAGCATTTTTTAAGCTCATCACTAACAAAGCAAGTATTTTCCAAGTTATTTTACAAGAATGTCCAACAAGCACAACAGACAAAAGTTAATGATAATTGCCCCATTCCTATCTCTCTAAACCCTTCGTTTAGATATCATCGAGAGGTCCTTGGAATGAGCACAATAAGATAAATCAAGAGAAAAGATCAAGTATGCAAACAAGCCAATGTTCTTCATACCTTGAGCCAAAGGGATGTGTTTTGATAGGATAAGAATCCAAGTGATATCCAAAAATGATGCCCATTATCGAAACGATATATCCTAGGACATGCATTGTATAGGATGATGATGGTTTGATAAGTTGATTGATAGGATGTTGATATAAGGTTGATTGAAATGTTTGAAAATGATTAAGAGTTTGATTTTGCATTTAAAGGTTTGTTGCTTCAATTTTGATCTTATGATTGAAGCTTGCTTTTGTTGATTGTTGTGGTTGTTTCTATTTGTTTTACCAAAGGATGAAGGTGACGATCAGTTTATTATGGATGATTGATTATTTTGATTTTTTCAAATATTTGGATGTTTTTGACATTTTACAATGTTTTGAGGCTATTTTTGGGTTTTTTCAAGATTTTACAAATGTTTTGATTTTTTTATTTTTCAAATGTTTTGGAGTTTTCTGAGATTTTATGAATGTTATTGGATTCTGATGTTTTTTTGATTTTTTTTGGATTTTGATGTCTTGAGGGCTGATCAAATATTAGCCTTGCCTACGCTTTAAGCTCAAAGACAACGTAGTTTGGATTCCATGTTTTTGATGTTTTTTGATTTTTTGAGTGTTTTTGGATTTTTCAATATGTTTTGGATTTATTTGGATTTTTTGTGTCGCGGGGGCTGATCAAAGTTTAGCCTTTCCTACGTTTAAGCTCCGAGATGACGTAGTTCAGATACATTGTTTTTTATGCTTTTTTGACTTTTTAAAGTGTTTTTGGATTTTTTGATGTTTTGGATGTTTTTGGATTTTTCGCACGATTTTGACAATTTGGATATGGATATGATATTAGTGCTTTGTTTGGGAGTTTGTTGAAGACCAAGCTAAGGTTGATTGGTCGAATTGATGGATTGATGATGATGATAACATTGTTGAGGATACACAACAATGCAAGGATTTGATTGATCAGGATTGATGATGATAACATTGTTGAGGATGCACAACAATGAAAGGATTGATTGATCAGGATTGATGACGATAACATTGTTGAGGATGTACAACAATGCAAGGATTGATTAATCAAGATTGATGATGATAACATTGTTGAGGATGCACAAAAATGCAAGGATTGATTGATCAGGATTGATGATGATAACATTGTTGAGGATGCACAACAATGTAAGGATAGTGTTAAGCAACACAAGGATATCCTAAGATGATTTTTTTTATTGGATTTGATTGATCATGATTGATGAAGCTTGATTTGGAACAAAATTTGTTTGAATTATTTGATGTGACATTTAACGTGCAAATTAGATGCGACTGATAGTGATTATTTGGATTGATGTTTGATGAAAGATAAAGCCTGATAAGGAACATCTTGTCAAAATATGCCATGGGCTAGTGATTTGGATTCTTACTCACAAGTGGTGGAACAATTTTATTTCACGTTTGCCAATGTTCAGATCACCACATAAGATGGAGGAGATAGATCAAGATTTATTCCTGAAGCAAGATGTGAATATATGCCCCTAGTGTCTAGAAATGTAGGGAATGTTGTGGATGGATGCTCAAATAAGTGTATGGATGGATGGATATGGTAAGCACACAAAGGATGCCAAGGATTATCTTGCAATAATATATGGTGTTGAGATAAGGAATGCTTCATTGGATAATGCTTCACAACTCAGATAACATTGGATAGGATAGGATCAATGACCCATGTCAAGATGTTTACCATAAACAAGTGTAAAGTGTGCCCCAAAATTTCATCAAGATCAAGATAACTTGGATGATAGATGTAGATAGATGAAAATGGATTGAATAAATGGCTTATGGATGGATGGATTTATTATGAATAAGATGGATGGGATGCTAGATTTATTACGGATGGGATGAGATGCTTTCACGTGAAGTGGCACACATAGATGCTTGATTCTACATATGACGCTTGTTTTCTAGGTTTTCGTCATGGTCTTGCCCAAAGCGCCACCGTAGTGGTTTTCGCTAGAGGATGATTTTTTTCTCTTTATTGTTTTCAATCATTTTTCTAATTTTTTTTTTTTTTCTAATTTTTTTATTTTTTTGTATTTTTCTGAAATATTTTAAGCTTATGCTAAATCACAAGGTGTTTCTGATGTAGATGCTTCTGTCATGATGTGCCATCGATAACTTGCTTGAAGAAGTTGCTTTGCTAAGATACGTGCACTTGAATGCAACTTTTTGGATTCTTGATTTGCTTTATTGATACTAGGGTTAACTCTGTCTCTGTGCGCACATCATAATAGAGTGCCTTCAAAATCCTTATGATGAAGGGTTGTTGCCAATATATGGTCGATTTGAGAATTGGATATCATGCATGGAGGCATGGATAGAGTGTGTTTATGGATAAAAGATGGATTGGTTGATAGTTTGGAACCTTTGACTCTCCAAACTTGGGAAGATGAGCAATGATGGGTGGATATGAAAGTGTGCGTGGAATTAGGACCAACTGCTTGATACACTTTGTACATCACTTAAAAATCTTTCTTTTTCTTTTGTGGACATCTTTGATGGATACTTTTCCCTTTTTTATTTTGCTCTATAGCTTCTTTGACTAATGGAGTTTAATAGGGATAATCTTTCTTTGTATATTTTGGTATCCATGCATATTTGATTTGTCCATTTTGCTTCTCAGCTTCTTTTGCTTTGATAACTTTCTTTGTGCTTTGATTCACATCCTTCATTTGATGTTGGTCACAACTCATGGATGGGGTGATGGGTGGATGAAGATTCATGACATGGCTGGTTGTAGTATCGGCATCAGTTTCATCACAAGGATTCTTTGTGCTCCCTATGTTGACATTTTATTGAGATGAAGTTGCCCCCAGTATTGTGGAAGTAGTACCTTCATACTTTGATTCCACTTGTTCTAAGATATCTTGTTTAGAATGCATTCTCTGATAAACAACCACTGCAGATGATGTTGTTTCAATTTGCTGCTCCGCTAACTCTGAATTATACTATTCTGTTTGACTTGTTTCCTTGAGTGGATAATGCTGGATATCTGCATACATGTTGTCCCCAGTCTAAATTTGGGATATATCTAATCTTGATGTTGACAAATTAGTTTGACTGTAGGAATCAATAATATGATCTTTTTGTGTAATAATGTCAAGAGTAAAGGGATCTTGTTCTAAATGAGGATCATTGACGTGTCCATCCAAAGAAAGCATCTCATGGGTAGATGGAGGAGTATGTGCTATGTGAACATCATTTGCGACATCTCGTATAGATAGGAGAGTGACCATTAGATTATTGTAGTATCTTAGAGATACAAATTCTTGATCTTGAATGATTTTAGAGTTGCTTTCAACATGCTTTGGATCAAGTTCTTGACATGGGTCAGTTTCAAAGGATGCATTGCTTACAAAGGATTCTTGGATGTCATCATTAGGCATGGGGAATGGCTCAATATCCTCTTGATATTTGAGTGGACTTGGATCAAGTGTCAAGTTGAGGATTCCTTCAGTATCTATAACCATGAGGTCAAAGGGGGTCAACATGTCTTGGAAAGGACTACTACTAGACTTTGGTGAAATATGTTGATCATACTTTAGAATGAATTCTTGAGATATGTCCTCTAACTCATAAGGTGATGGACAGACATTTTCAACATGATCATAGGTCAATAGATCATGCATTATGTCAATAGGATCAAATAATCATAACACTCCTTGAAATAGATCACTAAAAAGTGGATCTTGATGTATGGTGAGTTGATCATCGGGTGGGGTAAAAACATCTTCAATGTGCTCTTTGATGGATAGATCTTGAACATTGTTTTCAACAATTGTGGTGGAGGGATTTCCAATGTCTTCAACCATAGGGTCAAATGATGTTGACATTTCTTGAATTGGATCATTGTTAGTTGGTGGATTTTGATCATGATTGAAAAGCAACTCTTGACATATGTTGATTTGATCATTCTATGAAGTAGACATAGTTTCAAGGTGTTTAGTGGTGGATTGATCTTGATCCTTGTTCTCAATAGTTGTGGTGGAGAGATTGTCAATGCTATCACCAGTGGTTGAATGTTCGTAATTATCCCCAATAGTTATCATTTTTCGTGTTTGTTCTTGTGTTTGTTGGGTAGCTTGAGAAGCTTGGGCAGCTTGAAAGGCTTGTTGCACTTGTTGAGCTCATGTTGCTTGGTATGGCTAGATATTGTTGGATGGCCTTTTGGTAGGCCTAGTGAGCTTTTCACGCAATGTTATATTGTCTTGCTACATTTGGTTTTGGTGGTAGTGGTGGTGGATTTGGAATTGTATTGGATGTAGTGATGGGTGTGATAGGGGTGGTTGGAGTGATCGAGGTGATAGGAATGTTCAGAATGACTGAGGTGATAGATCCTTGGGAGACCATATTTTGATTTGTCAAGATTGATGTTGTCATTTTATTAGATACCATATGTTGGTATGATGTCGATGGTATATTCAAAGTATTTGATGTGATGGCTTGATTGGTGTTAGGTGGATTGATTTGAATGTAGTGATTAGTGCTAGGTAAAGGGGGAAGCCCTAAACCAAGGAATGATGTTGATATGGATAATGGTGGTGGAGATGTCTTTTGGCACAATGACTCAACTATTTTGGTAAGTGTAGTAATTTGATCTTGCCAAATTTGATCTTGATTTCAATCTTGACTCCCTTGATATAGTTGATTTGGATTTTGTTCAAGCAGATTTGGGATGCATACTTGTGGTTTTTGAATGGGATCATGGACAAATTAATTTTGGACCTTGTTCTAATTTGGGATGATGTTCAGATTTGGCATGATAGGTTGAAATGGAACATTGTTGGTGTTGGGAATCACATTGCCTTGATTTAGGTAACATTGATTTTGCATGGTGTTACCTTGACTTGGAGTTGTTAACATCTTGTTTGGATTTTGAACAATATTCGTATGATTTGCAAACATATTTATCCCAAAGTTTTCCAGATTCATGTTTGGAAAACTTGTACTTCGTACATTCTCATTTGGCATGTAGGGATTTGGTGGGATGAGGTTCATTTGAAGGCTCATGCATTGATTGTTTGGTTGGTGGATTTGTAGGTTTGGACTTGGATTTAAATCTACCATTGGGAAAGGTGTCCCAAACTTCGATTTGGGCATACTCACATTTGTTGTACTATTGACATTTGTTGAAGGTAATGATCCCATGTACGGTTTGTATGGATGTGAGTGTTGATAATCAATTGGCATTGTAAGGATTTGATAGCTTAGTTGAGTTGGATTAGTCATGATCTATGGATCAAGTTTATATTCCATGTTTCTCTTGTGTTTTGACCTTGTTGCAAAAGTGACCTCTAAGGTTCTTAGGAACAACGACTAGATGAAGGATGAAAAATGGGAAATGATATGAGTGTTGAACGTTTAGGAACTTTGGATCAATGCTAGACTTGGGGTTTGATTTTGATTGGTTTGATTGGATAATGAACTTGTAAACCCTAAGATGTTGGATGTGATCTTAGGATGAACTTTTTCAAAGGATTGCTAATTCAATTAAATGTATGAGAAAGGATGCATCCCATACACCTAACTAAACAAGGTGATTTTGATTTTGATGATCTACCCAAGTCTAGAATGATGTTTCCAAAGCTCTAAAGTTGTTTGGTGGGATGAATTTTGATAAATGTCTGGGATGGGTGAAATGTTTGATTTGATCCTAAATGAACCTAGGAAGGACTTGTTTCAGAGACCAAGATAGTGAAGAACATGCCTTTCTCTAAAAGTAATTCAAAATAAAAGATCAATGTTTGCATGAAAACCATACAACCAAAAGATTCCAAGCACATATGTGGGGTCCAATTTATTTAATCTTTGTTTAATGGATTCTTTTTACCACAAACACACTTTTGATTATATTTTGAATCTAGATGTCTAATGTCTCAACCTTCCCCTTATCCCACAAAGTGTATTATGCAGAAACCAAGGAAATTCGAGGCAAGAGTTACCTATTATTGACCTTAGTAGGAGAAAATTGAGATGAAATCCAAATGATTAGAAGCCTCTAAGGATATGAATCCCAAGGGTAAGAAATATCATGTGAATTGTTTCAAGGATATTTGCTTCTCCTAAAGGGTTTGAGATTTGATGCTCATGTTGAATGTTGGTTTTCCAATGTTTTCGATCAAAAGCACTATGTTTTCAAACTGACTCACAATAAATATAACATCCTAGCTCAATTGGTACATTTTCCTTGGTGGGCTTGCCTCATGCCCTTAGTAGTAGAAGAGATTATTTTACATGCAAACAAGGAAAATATATAAAGGAATGTTAAGAATGAAGTCTTAACCTCAATATTTTAACCAAGATTAGACATGGCAAGTAACTTCTTGGAATCTAAGTTCCAATGCACCACTTTGATAAACTTGTTGGACGGACTGGTTGGTTGCTACAAACAAGGGTTCTAGTTCAGACTTTCCATTCATGGAGATTGAACCATACGTCGAGAGTCCCTTTTCAGATCCATCTCATCGGAGTCAGCATCATGATATTGGTGTTTCTTCCAATACCCACATTTATATCCCAGCTGGAAATACTCTCAGGTTCAGAGTGTTACTAGTTGAGTCATTCCCTTGGGTGAGTACTTTTCCCCCAAGGAAGACCCTCTAAGATAGAAAAAAATGAGCAAACATATTCATAGTTTGATCAACCTTCGTTTAGAAACAAAGGGAGAACACATGCAATAGGTTTACTCACACTTGAAAAGTGTTTTGTTTAGTTTTTAAACCCAAAATGAAGTGTGGAGGCAATCTTTTATGCAACTTAATGTCATCAAAAATAATTTTGATTCTTAAGATCACCGTGAAGTGCGAGAGAAGTGCATACGCCTTTTTAGATGAGATTATTTTGCAAAAAAGATTACAAAAACATGAAAGAACTTGTTCATTTTAACTTTCAAAGTAGTGTTGAGTTCGTTTTAAGCACCAAAGGACAAATAAGAGTTGTTTTGTTCAATTTTTAGCCCAAAAGTAAAAGACTAGTTAGTTTCTAACATTCAATTTTAGACCAACTTTGAAAAGATCAAGACAATGATTTTAAATCTAAATTGAAAGCAAGTTGTCCTAAAATAGAAAACAAAATCAGGAAATGAATGCCTGAAGTTATTGCAATAAGCATTAAAAAATTCTTTTTTCCAAGTTCAAGTCCCTACTTTTCCAACTTAAATTTGCTTGTTAGTTTCTTGATTTCCTTTCAGCATCTTGCTACTCCATTATCTTCAAAAAAAATCTGCAAATTAGTTATCAATATATTCAGATCTACAAATCATTAATCAACATATTCAAGAAACATTTCAGAAAATAGATCACTCCCATAAAACAAATGTTAAAATTTGATAGTTCGTTGATTTGATAGTTTGCTAATTATGCACTCAAAGAAAACATCAATATTAGTGCAAAGAATCATCAATATTGAGATCTAACAACAATATGACATTGACCACCAATTGTTAGAGAAATTAAATGGAAATGTGTGCTCCAACAAATTCCACCTAATCTCGCTTTTAATTTTTAATTGCTTTCACAATCTAAATACCTGATAGCTATAAATAAGATCTAATTTCATGACTTAAATGCCTGACATAAATTCACAGATTTGAAAGATGGTAGTCTAATTTTGACCCTATTATCAATTTACCCTTACAACACCATTGTGATCTCCAAGACATTCAGGCTTATGAAAGAGATTGGACAAAAAGCAGAATATAGACAAAGAATGATTAATCGCCAGAACCTTTAATCCCGCCAGCGAATGATATGCCCCACGACGCCCAATGTCAAAGCATTAAAATCAACACAATGAATGCAATATTCTAGGCTATACTCATATGGAGAAAATCAAGGGTACGCTCCAAGTTGGAGAAAATTCCAGAAAGAAATGTTAGAGCATCAAAATTCCACGTCAAAGCATTAAAATCTTAATCAACAAAGTGAATATAGTTATGTTAGGTTATACTCAGATGAGAAAATCAAGGGTATGTGCCAACTGGGTCGGCACCTACTTGCAAGTGGTGACTTTATGGTATTGAGCCCTTGAAGTGTAATCAAAGCATATAGGAAGAAACATAGCAGCCAAGTATGGGGCCTACAAAATGTTCCTTGTCATCTACTTAAATATAGTAGCATTTAATGAAGGAAAATAGCTTACCATTGTGCCCAAAGACTCGAAGATTATTTTAACCAACAAAGACCTTTTTCCCCACTACTGTTGATATTGAAATGATGATAATCCTTATGTCAAGAATGATGTAGCACCTTCAATTCTCAAGATCGAGTGTTGAATACACCCCTGTTTTGGCAATTGGGAGAAATTCATAGCCTCCACATTTAATTGCTTTTTTTTTAACTGTTCTTGATAGCAGCAAATGGAGATATGCATACAGGCATCAATCAAAATTTTCAACAGACACAATGCTGCAAGAGAATAAAGAGTGTCCTTCAAGAAAGATATGGCATCATTATTCATCGCTTTATTTCTTATCTATCACATGGGGTTGATGGTATATATTAGAAGTGAGCTTCCCATGGCATATATCAAGAAGAGTGTTCTTTGTCTATGATAGAGGAAGAAAAAACATGGGTGATCAATTGACAACAACTTTTTGCACTCTTGATTTTGATGATGAAAATTATTGTATGGTCAGGTGAGGTCTTCAGAGCCAAATCCTCCAGCCTTTCATCATTCAAGAACATGATCATAGAATGGAATAGAAGAGTATTGTGCAGACACCAAAAATAGCATAACATCAAATCTTCATATCTTTCACAATGTCCCTTCTACCTGCATGCAAATGGGAGCTCACGCGTGGAACCTGTCCCCTAAGAATAATTATGGACTAAAGGTATTAAATGTTCATATCAAAATAATGACTTGCATATTTTCTTGTCTCGCACTATTTATAGAGCTTTGAGGCTAGTGGAAGACAGAAAGGTGAAAGCAATACCATCTGGACTTGTGGAAGCATACGAGATTGCACAAAAAATGGACAAGAATCTGAGGAAATATGGATGTCGATGATGGTAAGGATTGCATGCAAAAAATAGTAAGTAATCAGACACAACAAAAATTCAAATCTATCATCAAACATAAGTCAGACGGGGGCATCTCCACCAAATGTACTAGCATATTGAAGCGCATTCAACTAGTGTCATTATCAAAATATCTCTATCTAAATCTGTTAGATAATAAAGCCTTCTTAGAGATAGACATGTATATTTTGAATACAGTAGAATGAATCTAATCTAACATTTCAATTGACATCCTATCAATCCACTATTTGGAGGAATATACACCTATGAATGGTGTGCCTTTATTGATGAGTAGGTGAAATGATTTGTAGCAACATAACAGAACATTCAGAAGATTCTCTCTATATCAAAGAAGTGGATGACGTCGCAAGTAAAAGGAAAAGTCAGTGTAGATTAAAAAGGTGTGATACTAAGAATCATTTTGAAGCAGATGTGGAAAATGTTGTGGATATGTCTATAGATGCAAACCTAAGTTTAAAAGTTAATGTTGTCCAAGATTTAGAAGATGCAAATGAAATAGTAGTAGAAGCCAAAAATCCTCACAGGTTAAAAAATGTTTGAGGTTAAGGTTTCCTTAGAACCAAGTGTAGACAATAAACATAAAACTTCCATCCATAGAAATTTTATCATTTACCTTCATCTAACTTGTCACAATCCCAACTCAACAACTAAAAGACAAAATTTAGCAATTTCAAAGCTTTTGAATGCAATAAACACATAATAGTGTATACAAATGAAAAGTAACAATATGGAAAAATGATGGGAAAGGTTTAGTCTTTCAAGTTAAGTGAAACATGACAAAAATCACCCAAAACGTGTAAAATACAAGGTCTACATTGGAAGAGATTATCCTATTGAAGGCCTTTCTTTAGTGTTGCAAATGTGGAGGGTTGTTCGGCCCTCCTTCTAGCGCCATAAAGTGGATGTGAAAATGTGCATTTTGGTTAAAATCCTAACACACAAAGCATGATTAGTATTTTTAAAAAAATCCAATAATCAACATCCCTATGAAATAAATCAACATGATTCATGATTCAATCAAAACAACAAAGGATTATATAAACTAATTGATAGCATACAATAAAACATGAAGTAAATCATATCTCATAGTGGATTGGTGCTTCTATGGAAAGAAGCCCTTTCCCAATCCTTTTCTAAGCTCCATGATGAAAATGATATAAAAATTCTTATGAGGATGATATGAGGTGGGAAAAATCACTTCTCAATTGAAGAGAGGGATTTTGCATTAGCTTTGTGTATGATTTGTGGAGAATTATTCCTCTACTTATAGATTCTCAATTTGAAAGAATGCTCATAAGAGAGCAATGTGGGATAAAGATTTGGCCAATGAGATGAGGCCACTTGTCAACTTGTCATAGGTTAAGGAATGAGCACATTTTGGTCAATGTGCCAAAGAGGGGGAGATTGAAATTTGAAAGGATGAGTTAAATGTGCTAAGCTTGACTAGTGCAAGAGACATGTAAGAGCTTATTAATTGCTTTGTTGGATGTACATGCCAAATTAGGGGGAAATTCAAACTTGGAGAATATTCTATTTTTATGCCAAGTTGAAAGTAAATAAAGATTTTGATAAATCAATTAAATGCAATTTCATGTGCAAGTGGCAAAATCTCGAGAATACAAGTGATTAGGATTAGCATTTAATCATGGATTAGATTAATTAAGATGCTGCTAGATGTTTTTGACCCGTTTGACTTAGATTTAGTAATTTAAATCAAATCAAAGGGAGATGAAGGTGATAAAGATTTAGTTAAATAAATATTTGATTTATTTAGCTAAGGGCGATAATGATAGAATCAAATTAAATAAAGTTAATTTATTTAATTTTAGATGGATGATCCTTAAAGATTAAATCAAATAAACTTGGTTTATTTAATTGATGGGCGAATATGAACTAATTAAATGCATGATGTCAATTTCGCGTGTCTACAAAAATTGCTAGTGTAACTCCTATGAGGGTTGGTAATCTATGAAGATTCACCAGGCTAACCTAAAGTAAACTATGTGATTACACTCTTTTCCTGATGCATATTATGTGGTCTCTTGTGTAGAGCTACCTCTTGTTATATGTTACTTCTGGGAGCTTTGATTGTTATTATGTGGTTTAGATACTGTTATATCATAATGTGTACATCAAACCATGGGATGTTAAGTTTTATCTTCATGTTTGTTTGTCATTGTGGACCTAACATTATCTCCTAGCATGGGGGGTGGACCTTTAGGTACCATGTGGTTGGGAGGAACGTGCTACTCTCTCCATTGGATCCCCTTGCAGGTGTTGTTGCACTTGGATGATATTGTGCTTGTGACGGTTTCCTGATTCTTTTCAATTTGTGAGGTTGGATGCTAATCGTGCTCATGAACACCATTGAAAAATGTGATATGTTTATCTATATACACTCTTGATGTGTATGAGTGTACTTATTGTAATCATATTATGTTGTAATTGAATGTCTTTAAAAAAAATAATTGTTGAACAGTTATTTGGTTACTTTGTTTTTTTTTCTTTGGGTTTTTTGGCGAGGCGTTACATCTTGAATGAATTTCATAGGTGCCTACATGATGTGGCACATCCATAATTACTTTTTAGCCACATGGATTTATTGCATCTCACATCCTGAACTACTATATAAACATGATTTTCATAGTCATTCTGTAAGAGATAAAAAGGAAGAGGAAGAGGAGCATCAAGGTAATAGAGGTGTTGTCTTAATCAGAAGCTTGTTCTTCCTATTCTATATCTCTATTTCTTTTTTTTTTATGACAATCTCCATTATCCGTGCAAGATTGAAAGTGGTTATATGTGAGCTATTACTTAAGCTTGTTAATTATTGGGTATGTCAGAGAGTTATAAGCTCATGCATAATGACGAAGCATTATGCATATTGTCTTTGAAAATGTACTATCCTATCTAGCTGGGTTGTGATCCAGTGCTTTTTCATTTGAAGTGAAAATTTCATTCTTGGATAGCCTTTATTCGAGTCAGCAGTGCTTTATTGCACTAAATGCAATTTGATTTATATTACATGTTGCAGGTTTATAGAGGTCACTACTGGAAGGATCTTCCTATTTTCTTAGGTATGATTAGAATGTAAGGTTCAATTTTTACTTATTGTGAAGTAATTACATTTTAAGTGGTCTTCTTTTTAATAGTTTCTTTAGAAGTACTGCTAATTTCCTTTCCTAGTTTTCATCTGAAATAAGCATAAATGTTGTTTGTTTGATAGTTCTTCCCTTTTAATTTACAATGTGAATGCAATATCATAGGTGAGCATTGTATGTTTTTTAGTTCTTCCTTTCAACTTTCTCTTTACTAAGTGAATGTAACATGGCTCATAAGGATTGTAGGCTTTGATTAGTTGCATGATTATAGTTTCAAATATAGTCTTAGCATTTGATACAATTATTGTTGTTTTAATGAATTTCTAATTATATTTCTCTTGGGAAACTCACAGAACAATGGCAAAAAGTTCTTTAAAGCAAGAGCATGACCTAGGTGAGGAATGTTATGTGACCGATTAGGTTTTAAGCTTCTTAATTATTAAATTGAATGCTCTGGATGATCTCATTTCATGTTTTATTCTCTATCATATCTATAAATTGTTAGATGCAAGAATGTTTTAGCATTATTTCTCCTAAATACTAGATGGAAAGAATAAAAACTTTATTTCTCTATCGATTGTTGTTATCTATCACGTTTTGTCCAATTTTACAACATATTTTGTTATAAAAAATTAGAAATAATCAGTATATATTCAACCTGATTTTCTTTCACTTCATTGGTAAGGACTAAGGAGAGTATAGGACCTATAGAGGCTAATTGACTATAATCTTATCTTGATACCTGCATGCAACTATTTAGGGCTTGTATTATCAATTAATTTTTTTTGGTGTTTTCTAGAGTATTTGTAGGAAATCCCTTGAGGAATCATCTATAATATTACATGATGTTTTCTAGTTAATCAAGCTGTATTCACTTTCATCTATTTGGAAGAATCTTTAGAACTAGTGTCCATTGAGTCTTTCATATGTCTTGGTCAAAAATTATATCCTCACAAAATTTTGTTGAGCATTATTGTTTTTGAACATTTATCTGGAATGCATTCTTATTGTCTTCTATCATTTTTGTTCTTGGCTAGTTTTGACGAGGGAGCAAACCCGAGACACAGAATAACACCCACAAAATAGAGAATAATATTTTATTAAAAAATATGGAACTCTTACATGCAGAGGATCTCAAATCCTTGAGCTCTGTGATACATGCAAATTACAGACTTACAGAAAATTAATCAGATTCCCCTTTCACAGCATGCAAACTCTTCTCCCCAAAAAGTTATCCAAAAATCAGAAATTAGCCCATAAATAGCCCCCTTTTCGGTTTGGGGCCAAAAACAACATTCGAGCTACGAGTTTTGGCGGTTTGGCGCCAAAATTACAATTTTGAAATTCAAATTTAAATTCACATTAAAAATTAGCACATTTCTAAAATATGCACCAACTTCCGGAAGCCATAACTTTTAATCTGACCATCAGATCTTCAATGATAATACATTTTTAGAAAGCTCTCAAAAAGACAATTTTCCACAAAGTAGGCTTATGGCAGACTACTTTCAGATTTTCACAAATTTTCGGGCCCATCTGGAACCATTTAGTGCCTCAAACTGGACTCAAAAGGTTTTTCAGGGGAAAAAGCAAAAACTAGAACTTGAATAACTTTCAAATTGTGAATGATCTTGACCTGATTCTTTCGCCAAAGTGCTTATTTTTCCATCTTGAACCTTCCCATAAATTTTTGTCTTCCCATGCCTTCAAATTCACACCTGCTAAAAATAGCAGTTGAGTAGAAAAAAGCGAAAAAATAGTTCTAAAAGTTGGAAACTCTTATTTGACAAAAAAGGTATCCAAAAATGCAAAAAACATCTACAAAAAACAAACAACGGAAACATAAATAGAAAACATCTTTTTGGGTGATGCAAGATTGCCCTCACACCACTGGATGCTCCTGCATCAAGTTTGTACCACGATTGATAGCTACTTATGTAAGGAACATGTCTTGCCATTCCCTGATATGTATGCCTAGCTCAATACTTACTATGGGATGGATATGGATTGACTTAGATGTCCTCTGACATGAACTTGCAAAGAGGAATAGTTTGAGGAAGCCACCTAGCCACTATAATTGCGTTATTTTCCTTGATTTATTTGTAACTTCTATTTGCTCACATACCATCTTTTGTTTAGAATAACTCTAATCATTTGTTAATAAATCCTCTACCCTCAGAAATAGGAAAAACAAGTTCCTAACCAATGGAACTTCAGTTCTTAGCCACTTGTCTAGTTAAATTATTTTTCTTTAGTTACTCTCTGTTCCCAGTCTATAATAATGATAGTTAGTTCTTAATTATTGTTGCCACCCTATGGCTATCATAACCTTATTCCTTATTTTTCTTAGCATTATTTTTTCTACTATTTCGAGCATCCAGTATTTTTGTGTAAACTGTGATAAAATGGTGTGCCCAGTTTCTAGATGCCATATATTAGCGAGCTACGAACTATGTGAGTTTCTGGTTTGCACAAATTTTATATATTTATCCTAGAAGCTGCAACTACTCATGACAAGCTCTGTTGTAGTTTTTCTTCACATAATGCATGAACAACTTGACTGAGCTCCCACAACTATGCTAGCTGCTTTACTTTCTAGCATTGCTCTTCTTTGTTTACTTACAATTTCCTTGTTTCTAAGCTTAACTGTATATTTTAATTTTGTTTATGATTTTTCTCTTATTATTCTTGTTTCATTTGATTGATAGGAATTACTCTCTCTAACCGTTCCCCTTGTGATTTTGCCTCTCATGTTAATTGAAAGGCTTAAAGCATTATTTAGTGGACATACTCGAGCATAGTTTCTGGATAATCTTTTCATGAATGGCACGACTTTCCAGACAAACCACTGACGAAGGCTTGAGAAATGCATTTTCAAAGTTTGGGAAACTCCTTGAAGGCACAAAAATGTTCTCTTTTCGTACATTCTTATAGAGTTTACTTGCTTATGTGCTGGTTTAGAGAGGTTTCCTCCATTTTCCTCATAGTTTTATACTATTGCAGCAAGGGTTGTAATTGATAAGGTTTCTGGAAGATCAAGAGGGTTTGCATTTGTTAGATATGCTACAAAAGAAGAGGCTGCTAAAGCTAAAGAGGGGATGGATGGCAAAGTAAGTATCATAATCTCTTTAAAGGAACATGCACAAGTTCTCTGTTTGTCACTGTAGAGCTCATTGCGGGTTTACATATAAATATACAATTGTTTTATATTTGCTTAACAAATTACTGGGTGGAGTCTTTTTATTGGTTTGACATTCATATTCTCATTATATGATATAAATGGTGTCATATGTGATGAAATTGTCATTGGATATTTTGTGCAGTTTTTAGATGGATGGGTTATCTTTGCTGACTTTGCAAAACCTAGACCCCCCAAGCCACCCACTCCTCCTCAAGAGCCAAATCCATATGGTTTGAATATTCAAAAAACTTCTGGTTGGTGTGGATGATGTACCTCTATATATCTATATCTAATTCCACCGAGTTTGGAGTAAGGAATTTGTATTGGCAATGTTCAAGTAACCAATCTCTCAATTTAGCTTTGTTCCATTCCAATTAGAAACAAACAAAAATAAACCAATTTTTAGTAAAAAATATCTAAGATCACATTTTTTAATCACCTCATTTTGAATATGCTAGTAACCATTTAGGAGTTTGAACTTGTGCACAACATATATGGCATCATACAACTTTACACAATTGAATCTGATGCTTCTTTCTTACGGAGAGAGATCTTAAATGTTCTTGATCACAAGTTTACAACTTATGGTTTGATTTCCATGTCTATACAGTTATACTACCCGAGAAGCAATGTGAAAAGTTTAAATTTTTTTAAACTTCTTTGTAGCGTAAGTTGACTTAAAAATTACATTTTTTAAAAGAATGAGAATACTTGAAGTTCTAAAATTCAGCATTTTCCAGGTCACCTTGATGCCGTGCAAATTGCTTGGTTAGTGATGGAAAAATAAAGGTTCATTATATGGTTACTTTGTTACAATTTGAATGCTTTCACGGAATTAAAATTGATATGATCAGACAAAATTGTGCAGACTAAATTTGAAATGGTACGATCATGTTATCTGCCAGATTGAGTGGAATGAGAAACACACAAATAGTTTCTAAAGATATCCTTCCTAAGAATTTCTAGCCATGTTTTTTTTCCAATTTTTGGAGGCAACATTGGGTACATAGGTGTTACTTGGTAGGTTTTTAGATGATAAATATCATTCAGGTTAATGTAAAATAGTAATGCATTGACACTCATTAGAAGATTAGTGGACTCAGTTAGAGGCCATTGATTTTATGATTGAAAAATCGTTCACTCATGAAATAGATAGGCATTATCAACATATTAGCATCATTTTTATCATGCTTTATAGGCTAAGTCTAACTAATGGTGAATATATTTTATCAATTTCTATGATTGATGATATTTTTCATGTAACTTTCTCAATAGTAACCTCTCTTGTCAATTGAAATTAGATAGGAATATGATAATTGGACCATACAACTAGCATCTACACCATTGGATGTAAAGAATTAGTTGATCGATACTCTTAGAAGTGCCTATAAATTTATTGATTGATTGATCTATAAAATATGATACCAAAAATTTGTTGTGGACATTAAATAATTTCCTGCAAATTGATTTAATTATACAATTTCAAGTGAAAATCCACTCTTGTGAGGTGGAAATTTGACTTATTTCATGCATGGAGGTAAATAAATAGTTGGATTCCTTATAGTACACAAGATTCTATATATAAATTTTGTTCCCTTTCTAGTGAATTTTGGCATGTAGTTTGAGTGCTAATGCATATTTGTTCAGTACATGTGTGCTTGCACACATACACATACACTTTTATGCTTTGACAAACATGCATGAGTGCACACACACACACAAACAATATCTATTGTAATGGCGTGTTGAATATGAAAAGATTTTTTTTCCAAAGAAGACATCATATTCATCTTGATTTCTCAACATTCTCAATAGTTGTAAAGTGTGTGGAGGTGCATTATGACCAGTGCTAAAATAACAATATCATTTAGAATGTATATAATTAGTTTGTTTGGGAGAAAAGAGTATCCAAATGCATGTTTTATAAAATTACTATTGTTGTTATGTTCTATTTATTCTTTCATTGTTGATTGTTGTTTCAAATTTACCTAGGTTGGAAGATAAAGGAAGTTGGTTTCATATTTGGTCTAAGTTTGATAACCTCATTGTTATATAATCATGTAGTAAATTACTTTATGAAGCACAATCCTTAGTAACTACAAATACTGACTACTATTACCTTACTAAACCAATGTATGGTTACTACAAAGGTAAATATATTCATTATCAAGCATTTTTTTCTATTTTACCTTACATAAATAACTAGTTCTTTTACAAGTAATAATTTGAGTTTAGGTTACTAAAAAATTATGTTCATTTACAAACAATTACATCTACCATTACTTTTTTAACAATGTTTTTGATAAATGAAAAAATGGGTTTTATAAGGACCTGAATCCATAGAGTTTACAGAAAATAGGAATAAGCATTAAAGTCACCAAAGACAAAAATGATACATCAAAATAAAGCCCAAGAAACACAACAACCACCAACCCAAGGATAGCAAGAGCCACCAAAAAAACCCGAACAAGAAAACCAGCAAGAAACCCCCAGCTAACCTAAGAACTTAAGAGCTTTAGTAGCCTCAGCTTCTAAAATGTGCATTTCTTGACTACCCTTCTTCAAAATTTGAACCATCTGGGGCGTAGGAGGAGTATTCCTCTTCATACTAGCTATCATTCACATAGAAATACTAGCATCTTTAGTACTATTCTTCTCCTTATCTACAACGAGATCCACAACCAAAGAACCCTACTATGACTTCTCCAGTTTCTCAAACATTACACTAAAAATGATGGAATTATGTTTCACCATTATGTGATTATGCTCCATAATAGTTTTCATAGTATTTTTTATTTTACCTATTTCATCTTCCAGATGTTTGAATTTACCTTCATTATCCTCGACCTCCATTCTCATTCTATCCTCCTTCCTCCTGCACTCCCTAGTAATAAGGGAGCTAACTTTACCTTCCAAATCCTCCATCATGCCATTGAGGGATCTATTTATGAGATTAAGGTCTTTAATTTCATGGAAGGCCCATTTCATTATTCTGAAGTAATCCACAATAGCATTCCTGGTAATAGCCAAGATATCCCCCAGGAATCTCACGGTCTAGTTTAAAATATTGGTCCTTAGGGTATAGGTCTCTGGGGAATTTCAGCCTATTTTCTTTATCCAAAGTAGGGAAGGATGAGTAAGAGTTCTGGCTTGCATTAGGGGCCTCCGAAAAGTCCTACTGGGAATCCTCAGAGTAAGAGACCAGTTTATTAGCAAGGGACTCTTTTTGGGTGGGCTTGATACTCTGACCAGAGCGGCTGGGGTTTTTAGCTTTCAGAGTAGAGCAGTTGGGGTTTTTAACAACACTAGGATTCTTGGGCAAGGGATCACCCTGCTGAGTTTTCTTGCCATAATTTTGGGTTAGGGGACTTTCAATATTCTACTCAAGGTCAAGCTCCTTATCATCCTCCGAAACACTATCCTCAGTATCCTCATCATCTGAGGGTGAAACCAGGATAAGGTTGGATAAGGCCGACATGTTTTGAAGTGTTCATAAATGAGCCTAATAAGGGCAAAATGCAGAATAGGGTACTTCTTATGATCCTTCTTATGATCCTCCAGGCTATTGCTCATGGAACAATACAAATAATAAGGTAAAAAAACCCTTACCTTGTGATGGATTTTTAACAATGTTAAGTACCATATTTTCTTAATTTTAAACACTAAATCCAAACTCTACCCTAATCAATTTACCTTCCATAAGTAGCTATCTTAGACAACTAATAATTTGAATTAATCTTACTCAAAAATTACATTCATTTACAACAATTACATTTTATCATTTACTACTACTTACTATATTGTGAAAACTTAGTTAATTTTATTTAATATAACTTACAAAAACTTATTTTCAAAATAATTTACTACTACTTAATATAGACTCAAACTATTGGTTTATTTCATTCAATATAAATAATTAGCTTACTACCACTACTAAATGAATTTTGCTAGAAACTAAGATCAGACATGCAAACCAAAAAACTTTCCACATAAGAGAAATCAGAAAAAGAAAGAGCTTTGCAAAAAGATGTGCAAAATAATATTATTCAGGAATTCATAATTACATGAGATGATTTGCTTTATAAAAGAAAAGTATGCATAATCCCAATATTATCTTTAGCAACAAGATAGCTCAAGAAGATAAGGATGAGAAAAATTAACCTAGGAATTAGAATATTACCTAAGTAAAGTTATGCAAGTGTAATTAAATATTAATTACACTAACACCCCACGTATAAGTGAAAATTAGGGAGACTAAAAAAGCATGCACCTAAAACTAAGATGAATGAAAGAAAGCATGCATGGGTCTCGAGAACAAGGCTTGATCAGGTACCCATGTGCAAATGCAATAATGAGGTAGAGAAGGAAAACCCGGTGGGAAAAAACACCCCTACAATGAGATGACTATTGCAAAGAAGCATTGGAAGAACACTATGGAGTAACACTGGAACCACAACCCGAAAATCAAGGAAAGATACTTCTGTCTAAAAGAAATCAAAGTGGAATCATAATAATGCGATAGAAGACTCGATGCCACAGAACACTAGAAAACTCACAAACTAGAACAACCCTATAATCTGTGAAGCATCAGTAGATGAAATGATGATAGAATCTAGAAACTATGTATCTCAATGCCGATGCCAAACTGGGACTAAAACTCTTCCATAGGAACAAGTACCATAAAAATATGGGCCTCAAACTGAGATGGATCTGAACCAATGCAGATCAATAACCATACATTCCCAATGTGAAGTGTGAACCGATGTGAATCTGATATGTGTCAAGCTAGAGCAAGATGTGGCCAAAACAAACTAAGAAACCAGATATAACCCATGTGAGTTGTCATCAATAACAAGATGAAGATCAAAGTGCATGCACACTCTAATCAGATTATTATACAAGAAACCCCCTTGATGGAACTTTATATGAGTTCATTTATTACAATAACCCAATGATTGTAAAAGGAGAGAATAAAAAATATGCATAAACATAAAATAAAAATAGACCTCAGATCTATGTAGAGGACTGAACTAGCTTTCCAATGCCACAAGAATGGTGAAAGATGGATTAGCGAGTCAAAAGATATGTCTCTTGGAGTGAAAACAACATGCAATTTCTGAGGCTGAAAAAGGCATCAAAAAATAAAAACCGAAAAATCAAACCTCCACCATTGTGAAGAGATTGGAACCATCTTTTAGACGATATCTCGTTTGCAAAAAAATGATGTATGCAAAAGTTATGCCTGATTCCATGAAAGTGCTCTGATTCGTCCCAATAAGGTCCTCTAGAGCCCTCAGGGGCTAAAAATATTCAGCCCCTAGTCACATGTAGGACTAGGAGCTAGCGCAAGGGGGTTGGGCCGAAGCCTGTGGTCACCAATGTGACCACACAGCGGGTTGGTGAAGCAGCCGAGGCTTATCTCAGAGCTCCCGATTCTCCAAACGACCATGACTAGGGGCTCAGACCAGCGGGGGGATGGATCTCAGCTCTCAGTCGCCAAAATGACCCTTTCACTTGGCACAGGGGCTAAACCACAAGCGAGCGGTTGTGGGTGGTGGTGCTTGAGTCCACTACTAAGGGTGGCGAGTGGGCGGAGCAGTGGCAGCGGGATCCAAAATAACATGCTGCAGAAAAAAAATTCATCATTTTTTTTTTTAAAATATTTTTTTTGAAATTTCTCTTGATTTTTCAGCCTCTTGAAGCGTGCCCTAGCATTGTATGACCCTTAGGCAATTTTTTTTTGCCTCCGGACGACTTTGTCCAAAATGGACAAATTTTATATGAAAATAGGGGTTTTTGGGCACTGGGAATCCAATGGCAAGGTGCATTTTCCCAAAGTGCCCAGAAAATTATGTGACGACTAGATCTCTCAATAAAATCACCAAACTTGAAACCCTCATGATCTAGAAAATGATGACCAAAATCTACAAAATAAAATCCAATCCTAACTTTTTCCAGCGCTCTGAATCTAATGGAAAACCCCGATCTAATCCAAGACATTGCATAAATATACTCAAGGAATGAAACCATCAAGGAACCACGAACATGCTCTGCAATGTATTTCTCCAAAAAAGTTGAGAAGGGGCTACAAATTGAGGCTTTGATACCATGTTAGAAACCAAGATCAGACATACAAACCAAAAAGCTTTCCACAAAAGAGAAATCGAAAAAAGAAAGAGCTTTGCAAAAAGATGTACAAAATAATATTATTCAGGAATTCGTAATTACATGAAATGATTTTCTTTATAAAAGAAAAGTATTCATAACCCTAGTATTATCTTGAGCAACAAGATAGCTCAACAAGATAAGGATGAGAAAAATTAACCTAGGAATTAAAATATTACCTAAGTAAAGTTATGTAAGTGTAATTAAATATTAATTACAGTAACAAATTTTCTATTTTCAAAATGCATCTAATATTTCACCATGGTCTATAAATTATTTTGCAAAATACATTGTTCATTTCCTAGTTATACAAATTAGTACTACAATTGATTTAACTTATATTAAAAAAGAAAATTGATATTAATCACCATGCAAATTATTTACCCATATTTTTTACTATTTGTTGAAAAATAGCTTCATTTTATTTAATTTAAAAAATTATTTTCGTTCCACAGCTTCAATAATTTACTAATTTGAAAATGCATTTATTATTTAACCATATAGTAGATTACTTTACGAACCACAATCCTTAGTAACTACAAATACTGATTATTATTACCTTACTAAACCAATGTACAATTACTACATTTATTATTCAACCATGTAGTAAATTACTTTACAAAGCATAATCCTTATTAACTACAAATACTGATTACTATTACCTTACTAGACCAAACCAATGTATAGTTACTACAAACGTAAGTATATTTATTGTCAAGTGATTGTTTCTATTTTACTTTACATAAGTAACTAGTTCTTTTATAGGTAATAATTTGAATTTAGGTTGCTAAAAAAATATATTCATTTACAAACAATTGCATCTACCATTACTTTTTTTAACAATGTTTAGTACCATATTTTCTTAATTTTATTAAACACTAAATCCAAACTCTACCCTAATATTTTACCTTCCACAAGTAGTTATCTTCTATAACTAATAATTTTAATTATTCTTACTGAGAAATTACATTCAATTACAAACAATTACATATACTATTAATTTTTTAACAATGTTTCATATCATATTTAAAAAAAAATTACTCAACATTTAATCCGAAATATACCCTTTATATTTCGCTTCTATAATCAAATACTCTTGCATTCCATTTCAATATTTTTTGCTGCATGAAAATCAAAATTCCAAAGAGCAATTTGCTAGACAGTAGGAACACGACGTACATTGACAGAGAATGTTTGCAAAAATTTATCACGTTCACCTATTTTTTCCTCACTTTTAAAGCTTTTTCCATGATTTAGGTTTATGCATAATGTATTATATGAATGGCCTACTATTTGTCATAGACTATGCTCATTTGTTCAATTATGTCATATGCGCTTGCAATTCATTTGCTTATGACCAAAGTAGACAAAATATAAATAGATGATTAATTTTGCAAATAGCTATGATGCATCATACAATAGTAAATGCATTGAATACTATGTCAATAATACCACAATTGTTATGTTTTATAAGCCTAGAGTTACACAAATCCTCTAATAGTTTTACACTCATATCTAGTCTAGGGAATGCCTATTCTGCAATCTCATTAATGTCCTATGTAAAAACATTCAATATGGATTACATATCACATAATTGCAATTTCACACATGTCTTACATATCCACTCTAAACACTTGCTATGTTGACAAATAAAATAGTCTAAATGAATTTAGTTTACAAATACAAAAAAAATATAGATGGCTAAAAAATTCACAAATATTAGACCCAATTGAACATAATAATTATACTAGTTGAAAAGACACTATACTACTCAAATTTCAACTTGTTTCTATTATTTACATTTTATATGCTTACTATAAACAAAATAAAATACTTTTATATTTTAAATATCTTCATTTTCTAAATGCTTCTCAATTACTAGTCTCCCACTTATACGTCTATTCTACATATCTTCAATAATAAAATAATTTAAAATAATTTTACAGAGTCTAAATGAATTTAGTTTATAAATAGAAAAAAAACTAATTATAATTTAAAATACTTTTATATTTTTAATAGGTCCATTTTCTAGAATGCTTTTAAACTTTGAACTTGTCACTAATATTTTCATCTTTTGTATCTTCCATTTCCACTCAAAACATTATTATCTTAACAAATAAATATGTTTACTATATACTTTTGTACTAAAATTTTAACTTGTTGGTATTATTTACATTTTATATGGTTACTACTTTAAACAAAATAAAATACTTTTATATTTTAAATATTTTCATTTTCTCAAATGCTTCTCAATTACTAGTCTCTTACTTATACATCTATTTTACATATCTTCAATAATAACTAATTCAAAATACTTTTACAAAGTCTAAATGATTTTAGTTTATAAATATAAAAAAATAATTAGAATTTTTTTATATTTTTAATATGTCCATTTTTCACAATGCTTTTAGGCTTTCAACTTATCCTAATATTTTCATCTTTTGTATCTTCCATTTCCACTCAAAACATTATTATCTTTAGAAATAAATATGTTTACTATATACTTTTGTACTAAAATTCACTCATATTCTTAAACTAGCTCAGTACAAACCTCCACCATCTACATTTTGCTTCTCAAAAATATTAATGTACATTTATTAATTGTAATAGTTACTATTACAAATTATTTAATTTATATGCAAAACAAAATTGACATTAATATTTAGCTATTCATTTTTCTTCTCTACATTTAATACAAAACTACAAAGAACATTTGACTAGGAGGTAGGAACATGATGCACTGTGTCACTTGTTTATAAATGGTAGTTTTGAATGGTTGTGACTAATAACCCTTTAATTTTTTTCACATCCCTTCTCCTATATTTAAGGGGCTGTCCCTTAATAAAATATAATGATAGTTTGGAGATTAATAATGAATTCTATGACTACGCACATGAGGTATTATTCACCATGTAAAGATAAGGAGAATTTCTCCGTATAATTGGTGTATATTTTAATAGACTAATTTTTCTAGGTTTTTTATAATAGAAAGATGCTTTATTTAGTGCTTTAACCACAAGTTTTTCCCCATGTATGTATTATGTATATTTTTTTAATTATGTGTATCTTGTGATTCTTAGTTTATTTAACATTTTATATTTATTTGTAATTAATAGTAATCTAAGATCCTAATTTCAATAAAAAATCATCACATGTCATGATATTGAGGTTTTTCAGTGGAAGGCGAATGTATCCTTTTTATAATTCTTGTGAATTGTTAGACTAGATATATAATGCCCCACCACATAACCTTAAGGAATGTTGCAATCACTACAGAAGTGTAATAATTTTTTTTTTTTAAAAGTGTATTATTACATGTAACATAACATCATAAATGCAAACATTCCCTCAGATATGCGACAACACACTACATGCAAATCCCATAAATAACAAAAGTAATTAAACATAGAATGTGATTAATTCTCATAAAGTTAAGGACATACATTCAATAACAAATAAATTACATCATTATTACATTACATTTATAATAAAAATTATAATACTCATTTCCAAATGAGGTAGGTCATACAAAAGTGTACAATTATATGTTACAAAAATTCTCCCTGATTACAATTGAGGAGTGATACATAAATAAGGTATTCACTGATACAAATGAGAAATATGAGAAAGTACATATCCACACATGAGCTCTCCAATCAAGATGTACTCGTCGCCATGTACAATAACTGGGAACCCAATGTTGTAAGGTGTACATTCCACCCAACCAAGTGGTACCCGTGGGCCCACCCCCCATGCTAGGAGATAGTAAAAAGGTTCCCTAGACATACTCTATAATCTCTAGACATAGGAAAAACCATAGACAAAACTATACAAGTACAAACTTAACATAACAGTTACATTGCTTCCAGAACTGAAGGATCAAGTACAATAAATTCACAAGACACTATTATTATAGGTGGAGTGTCATCACAATGTTACATGGGTTACCCAGGAAAATCTTCCTAGGTTCCAACCCCCATCTTGAGTTACCCTAGTAACCTCTTACAAAACCCGACCCCATATGCAATCTTTTGTGGAATCAATTATCTTTCATAATTACAAGATATCGATAATTCCATTCCAGGCCTTCTTGACTCATCCTCAATTCTAAACTAGACCTTCAGTCCATGAGCGAGGCATAATTAATCCAGATAAAGGTTTTAGACTACGTAATGTATTGATTTCGTTTTCACTGATTAAACTAACTCTACATGAGTTACCCATGCACCACTTTGTGTGTTAGCCCTCATAAAGAGCGACTCCCCTAATAACAACATAATTCAACTAACTATGGGTAGAAAAGGTGCACACAAACCAACATCAAATACCAACTTAATACAATAGACAACACAACCCGTTCATAGAACCAGGTGTGTAAACTGATTAAAAACTATGTGCACTACCCAAGTTCGTTCAAAATATGAAACCATTATAAAAACAACTCCCTTACAAAGAAACAATATCTGGAAGACTTATAAACCCATATAACTTCAATTTACCCAATAAGAGTAAAAACAACTTAAAGCAATTTAGGAAGAAAAAAATAACCTAACATTAAGATTTTCTAAATCCAATTAAGTCATTAACATATTGCATGAAATTAAATATCTTAAATATAATTTCATTCTCAAACAATAAGGAAATTAAAACAATTAGTCTAACTCCAATTTTCTCAATCTCATATAAAAATAAATATCAATTGTCTCTTTTAAATTTTATCATTTAAAAATAATTAATTTTATGCATTTGCATGCATCTAATAAAGAATTCTTGTCTAAATACTAAATTATTTTCTTCAACAATAAATATATAAATATATATATATATATATACATATATAAATATATAAATTAATATATATTTACATATATATATTTATATATATATTATATATTTTGAAATTAGCATTTAATAAAAAGAATCATATTACACTGAAGGGTGAATGTATTTTAGCAGGTCGTATTTATTCATAGCTGTTGACTCCCATACATGGGCATCGACCTGTATGGGTGGGGCAGTGTTGGGCTACTCCCACCATCGCCTCCCTTTGGGACAGCACCTGTGGGAACAACCAAAACTCTTCCCTTCCCATAAATTAAATAAAACTAAACTTTTTATGACAAAATTTCCATAATTTAAGACCCTATGATTTTAAAAAAAATCGCATACAGATTTTTACAATTTTATTAAAAATAAAATTCTATAGAGAAATTTCATAATATATATTTATATATATATAATTTGTATATGTATATGTATATATATCATATGTATACACACACACACACACACACACACACATATATATATATAAATTAATCAATAAGAATGTTATAATTAGGAAATTATTTTCATAGAGGATTTTCTACACCTGGGAAATCAAGAGTTTTTCAAATTTCACAATTTTGCCAGAGATTTTTCAATTTCCATAACAGAGGATTTCATTTTCAATCCAAATTCTCAAAATATTTTCTATAGGAAATATTTAGAAAAGTTTATTACCGAAGTTTTTGTTTCCTCAGATTAACCAGAGAATTTCATTTACTTATCTAAGAGGTTTTCTTTTGTTTTCTTTTGAAACTTTCTATTGTTTATCAATAATCTTCTATGAGGCTCTTTGATTTTACTGTAAATTTTTCTATAGAAATACAAAATAATTTCAGTAATTTTACACAAAGAAGTTTTCAACAAGTTTTCTATAGGAATGTTTTCAATATATTTTTCTACAGAAGCTTTAAATCAAATTTTCTTCTTCAGGCAATCTTTTCATTTAAAAAATTGAACAAAGTATCTACTAAATTGTTTTTTTTTGTACACACAACCTTTTTAAATCAACCAAATAAATAATTAAATAACAAAGGAACCTGCTTTTATGAAGCTTGAAGAATTGAAGGTTGGAGCAAAGCTTCGCCTTCTGAGTTCAATTTCCAAAGCCCTTTCCAAAATCTCCACTTCCAGAGAGATGCAAAACACCAAACCAGAAAATAATCATGAGAACCTCTTCCAAATTTTTAACAAAAAACCCAAAAACAACTTTCCATCAATTTCCTCTTTTCTTTTATGTTCCATGGAGTGACTTCTTTCCTTTCCCAGTTATAGCAATATCCTCTCCGAGAATAATCTTTCAACAATATTTTTGCATTTAATTTTACTCACACACATGGCTAATCAAAATATATTTTAACAAAGTCTTAGATATTTTCTTTTGATAATTATAAAGGATTTATAATATTTTATTAATTTAAAATTTCAAAAATTAATATCATTTTCTTAATGCAAATTTCAAATTCCAATTCACATAATAACATTTAAACTATATTTAATCTATTCACTCAATGAAGAAAATTTAATCAATTAATTTATTTACTTAATAAAATAATTTTAATCACAAGGAATAAATTATTTTACCAAATAAATTAATTTAATTATTTAAATAAAATAAAAAGATTTTAACTACATTATTTAAAATTAGTTAAATAAGCACTGAATCATTAAGAACATTATTCTAACATTAATTTCATAAAATAAACCTTGCATAGATAAATAACAATTACCAAGGAAAATGTAGATGTGACAACCAAATATACCAAACATAAACTGATGACACACTGTGACTAGGTTTGTGGCTACACTATAAAAAACCTCGTTACTATCTCCCAATTAACATTACCATTGAGCCTGGACACACTCAGACCTAGGAGACTGGGTGGAGTCGATATCTTGTACCTACAATCCTACAATCATACATATATCCTACATGTATATACATAATCCATGATTCAAACACACTGTGAAGAGAAAATCACAAAAATTAGAGGGCACTCACAAGTGAGTGATGCAATACCATTCTCTTCACCAATACAATGTTACATTGAACTGACAAAATAAATATCAATTAAACTACCATGAGCATATATAGAAATATCATCTCAAGTAAACATCTATGCTAACATTAAGCATATAACAAATAATCACCATCTAATTAGTGTATCATCACATCATAAAATAAATCCTCCATCACTCTACTATCAATGATCAAATACATCAAGACAAAGTATTAGGGTCTATCAAAGTAAAAACATATTGTCAAAAAACATAAGCAAAACAGAGGGGTACTACATCCTCCCCCATAAGATCAGGATTACTCCTAAAAGCCTGTGAATAAATAGGGATAAATCTCCCTCATGTGTGTCACATACTCCCAAGTAGTTGATGCCTCATCACTAGGATCCCATTGGATCATCACCTGGTCAATGTCTCGACCCCTAAGAATGAGCTTTCGGCACTGAAGAATGCCAATGGGCTCAAAATCTAGCTGCCCCTCCTCTACCTGTAACACATTCCAATCAAGCACATGTGAAATATCAGAATGATAAGGTCTAAGAATGGACACATGGAAGACATCATGAATATATGAAAAACTAGGTGGTAAGGTGAGTCGATACGCCATAGGACCAATCCTCTCTAGAATCTCAAATGGTCCAACAAATTGAGGAGCAAGCTTAGAGCCTTTTCCATAATGGATTGGACTCTTTCGAGGTCGCACTCGAAGAAATACCCTATCACCAACTGAAAACTGGTGATCCACTCTATGCACATCGACATACTTCTTTTGTCTATCCTGTGCTATTACCAAATTCTCTATAATCTGATCAACTTGTTGCTCCATGTCTTAAAGAATCTCAAGTTCACATAAAACTCTATCCTCAAGTTGATCCCAACTCAATGGAGTTCGACAAGGATGTCCATATAATGCCTAAGAAAGGGGGCATACCTATGGAACTTTGATACCCATTATTGTGGGAAAATTCCACTAAGTACAAATAATCTTCCCAGCGTGATTGTTCGTCCATTACATACATTATGAGCATATCCTCAAGAATTTTATTAACTCTCTCCATTTGACCATTGGTCTCAGGATGATATGCTGAAATAAAGTTCAATTATGTACCTAGGGCATGTTGTAATGAAGTCCAGAGGGCTGATGTAAACATAGGATCTCTATCTGATATAATCCTATGAGGAATTCCATGCAACCTAACAATATCCTCCATGAATATCCTAGCTACAGATGAAGCATTATAAGATGATCGAACTGGAGAAAAATGTGCTACCTTAGTCAATTTGTCAACAGTAACCATAATGGCATCATGTTGATGTGATGAAATAGGTAATCCAACAATGAAATCAACTGATATAATATCTCATTTCCATTCATGAATGAGATGTGGTTGCAATAATTTAGTGGGATGTTGATGCTCAGCTTTAACTCTCTGGCACTCAAGACATCTCAAAACAAAATCAGTGATATCACGCTTCATACCGGGCCAAAAGTACAACTGTCAAAGATTTGCATGCATCTTCTTAACACCAGGATGAGCTGAGTAAGTTTCTTGATGTGCCTCAGCCATAATCAACGTGTGAAGACCTTCTAAATGTGGTACATAGGTATGACCTAAATGTCACAATAAACCATCTGACTCAAGAGTATACCCTGTGAATCTACCCTCTAGGGGTCTACCTGATTCAATCTTTGTCTTCACCTATTGATACAATCTATTTTTAGGAAGTGCTGCTAAAATTTGGCTCCTCATATCAACCCCAAGAGTAATAGTGAAAATCTCATGTCATTGGTGACTGAGAGCATCAGCCACTACGTTCTCTTTTGCCTGAACATATTTCACCTCAAATTCATATTCACATAAGAACTCCATCCACCATCTTTGTATAACATTCAAATTAATATGCATAAAAATATATTGCAAACTACAGTGATCACAATGAAGTTTGAAGCAGTGAACCAATAAGAAATGCCTCCATCGAACCAATGAATGAAAAACTATGGCAAGCTCCAAATCATGAGTGGGATAATTTAGTTCATGATCCTTGAGTTTTTGAGACTCATAAGCAATCACACATCCTTCTTGGATCAATACTGCTCCTAAACCCTCCAGAGATGAATCAGGGCAAACAACAAAATCCTTAGTAGGATCAAGAACAACTAATATAGGTGCACTAGTCAGCTTTTCCTTAAGTGTCTGAAAAGCCAACTAACATTGATCTATCCAGATGAATTTCTTCCATTTCCTTTGAAGAGGAGTAATGGGGTGCCTAATCCTAGAAAACCCTTGAACAAACCATTTATAGTATCCAAAAAGAACCATAAAACTATGAACCTCAGCAACAATGGATTGGATCTTTGAAGGATCCACAACAATACCCTTTCCAGAAATCACATGACCAAGGTATTTCACCTCAGTCTGAAAGAAGTTATACTTCTCTAGGTTTGCGTACAATTGATTCTCCCTCAAGCACTGCAATACCTTTCTTAGATGCTCTTTGTGCTCCTTCATATTTCTCGAATAGATCAAAATATCATTGAGAAACATAAGAAAAAAATGATCAAGGTATGTGTGAAAGACACCATTCATCAAACTCATGAAAACTAATGGTGCATTCGTTAACCCAAATGGTACTAATGTGAATTCGTAGTGCCTATAACGAGTTCATAATGCTATTTTATGAATGTCCACTTCTGCAATGCGTAACTGATGGTAACTTGATTTCGGATCAATCTTAGCGAATGCATTAGCTCCCTTCATCTGATCAAAAAGACCATCAATTCTTAATCGTTACTTTGTTCAATTCACGATAGTCAATGCACAATTTGAGTGATCTTTCATTCTTCTTTATGAAGATAATAGGTGCTCCCCAAGGAGAAACACTCAGATGAATAAAATACTTAGCTAAAAGTTCCTCCAATTGGATACAAAGCTCTTCTAGTTCACGAGTAGTCATTTTGTATGGGGCTCGAGATATAGGCTTAGCTCTAGGAACTAGGTCAATTCTGAAATCAATATCTCATTTTGGTGGTATACCAAGTATATCACTAGGAAATACGTCTGTGAATTCCCCGACGATAGGGTGATCATCAAGAGATATCTCTCAACTCTCCCCTACCTCCAAGTCATTAACTATTGTGGCAAACAGTTGACATCCTTGATGAAGACATCTCTTCAATGTCATAGCAGAAATTATTTGCAAAGAGATAGGTCTCTTAACACGAATGATTTCAACTTTTGCACCGAAATCATTAATACAACTTATTGTCTTTAGTCAACAATCAATCATAGCATGATTAGATTCTAACCAGTCTATACCTAAAACAATATCATACAAACCAAGAGGTGTAACATGAAGATCTACTAAGGTAGATAGTGAACCAATTCTTAGTCCAAAATTGTGTACAAGGTTCTCTACCACTACCTTCACCCTAGAGGTGAATTCTACCTGCCACTTACTACCTTACTTTACCGCCACAAGACCACATCTCTCAAAAATAGTAGGTGAAGTAAAAGAATCAGTAGCTCTAGAATAAAAAAGCATAGTAACATTAGTACCCTATAACTGACTTGAAGTCTTGACCACAATATTCTGATGATCTACCTAGCAGTTATTTACCACAGCATAAACTGTATGTGAATGGCCTGTATCTCCAACTGTAGGCTCAAAAGTTGTCGGTCGTTGTCCATATCCTGATGAACCTCTCATAGGGCACTGCCTAGCAATATTTCCCTGCTAACCACAAGAATAACGAATAGTACCTCTACCAAATCCTCTTCCACTTGAAGGTGCATTGGATTGCTAAAAGCTGCCTCTACTAATTGTAGACTGTGCACTCTAAGCTAGCTGGTCCTGTCAATTGTGCTTATTGCATCACCAATTACTGTTCTTTGCTGACTGAGAACTATTACCCTACTAAGACTGTGAATTATTATTGTTCTATAGATTACGTTGCTATTTTTTTCCACCCTTAGCGGGTGTTTGTTGGTTCCAAGAGGAACCTCATTCCTGTGTCTAACCACCTTGTGGACCAAAACCTACAATAGGTGCACTACCTATCTGGACACCTGTATGTCCACCCAATGCCATAGTCAGATTCTCCTCCACAATATGTGCTTTCTCCACAACAACCTCCATAGTATTCTACTCGAAGACTCTAACTCCTCCACTAATACGTGTGTTCAAAACCCTGATGAAATATTGTGTACACATTGCCTCATCATCTCCAATCCCAGCATATTGTTTGAGCTCATAAAATTTGTGCTCATACTGCTCAATAGATAAGGCCAACTGATGCAAATCGTGAAACTCATCAGCATGTTGTTGTCTCCAATGCTCAGATAGGAAACATGCGCTAAATATTTCTAGTAACATTTCCCAAGAAATTGACCCAATCTCCAGATGGAGCTTCTAATCCTCCAAACGCCACCAAGTAGAGGCAAAACCTCTAAGATGCATCATGGTGCATCTAGTTCGGGTATTGCTACCATATGGGTGCATAGAAAAACATCTTCCCAAGTCTAATAACTAGGTCTTTGCTTCTAGATGACCACCTGTGCCATCAAATGTAGGAGGGTGTGCCCTCAACAAATCTCTCATATGTCCTACAATTATGGCATCCCTCTTTGCAGTATTAAAAATTCTCCTAGGAGATCTATCACATTCCCTGACCACCTCCTGAACAATTTCCTACCTCAAACCAAGTATAGAAAGTACCTCTTCCAGTAAGGGACGCAACTGTGCTCCCTCAACCTCTGGCTGAATCAGAATCTGTTCCCCACTTGTTTGTTCCAACCGAGGGCCCAACTATTTGGCATGCTCACTCCTGTGAAAGCTCTAAGGGGGAGTAACTTGGTAGTTCGGCCCACGACCACCACCTCGGCCTTGACCATGACCTCTACCACAACTTCTAGGCATGATCCTGCAAAAAAAATTAAGAAAAATTCTTAGATACATAACAGACAAAACAAACACAAAACAATACTACATACTCTAACATCTAGGAAAACCTAATGGGCTCACAATTATCCAGATCACCCATAGTTAAAACCTTTGCTCTGATACAAATTTGTAATGCCCCACCATGTAACTTTAAGGAATGTTGCAATCACTACAGAAGTGTAATATTTTTTTAAAAAAAAGTGTATTATTACATGTAACATAACATTATAAATGCAAAAATTCCCTAAGATAGGCGACAACGCACTACATGCAAATCCCATAAATAAAAAAAGTAACTAAACATAGCATGTGATTAATTCTAATAAACTTAAGGACATACATTCAATAACAAATAAATTATATCATTGAAGTTATATAGTACAAAAATGATTCATTCTTACATTGCATTTATAATAACAATTACAATACTCATTTCTAAATGAGGTAGGTCATACAAAAGTGTACAATTACATGTTACACAAATTCTCCCCGATTACTATAGACATACAAAATTAACATCACGCATATTTAACTAATTCATATTCGCCTGTCAACTAAATAAATCAAGGTTATTTAATTATCTCCCAAACTCTCTTCATTTAATTAAATAAAATGTATTTAATAAAATGGATAGTGCATCAATTTCCACCCTTTTGATTTAAATAAATCCAAGTATCTAAGTCAAAAGTAAAAATCACCTAATCATCATCTTAAATTAATAAAACCATGACTAATCTAATCCTAATCACCCATCACATCCTCTAGCTTTTCCCACTTGCACAAATAAATCAATTAATTCATTTATTAAATCCTCATTTTCCCTCAACAAGGCATCTTTGGAGAATATTCCCTCAAGTTTGAATTCAAATCAAGTTGACTTGTCCCTTCCAACATGGCATTAACTCCCCTGTTAAATTTCCCCCACCTGGCATTTAAGTCCCTTTTTCTCCCTCAAACAAGCCAAATTTGAAATTTGAAAAGGCCAACTAATCTCATTTATTGGCACATTGACCAAAACTTGCACATCCTCCATCCATTCACATTTGGACAAGTGGCTCCTTCCTATTGGCTGAATATTTGTCCCACATTCACCCATTTTTCTTTTTCTCTCATTCAAATATTCTATAAATGGAGAGGCTATCCTTCATTCTTAGCATCCACAATCTCATGAAAATTTACTCTCTTCACATTGAGAGTTAATTTTTTCTATTACAACTTCATCATTTGCTTGTCAAGGGTTGGGAAAGGGTCACTTTTCACAACAAAGTGACATCAATCCACTATGGGATAGGTATTCAATGTGTGTTTCATGTTTTCAATTAGTTACTTTGCTCTTTTGTTTGCAATGTTAGACATGTTGATTTATTTCATAAAGAAATCACTCTATTTGTTTGTTATGAACTAGATTCATGCTAATATATGAGATATAACTCTATCTTGTAGATATTTGGTGTTACAAATTGGCGCTAGAAGGAGGGTTGTTCTAGTAGATTCATTTTAATTGTTATTTGTTTGAGATGGAAAAACTGTGGGTTGTCTCGGTAGATCCATAGGACTACTATTTTTATTTTTAAATAAGCACACGTCCCATTCCCACTCTATGCTTAAATAGTAGCTTTCAATGCATCTTTTAAGAACGTATCACTATTGAGTAGGTAGAGCTTTTTTTTTTAATTATCTCTAATCATAAGTGGAGTCCGTAGTCGCAGGCATAGGTGACCCTTATATCTTTGGTGCAACTATCCCCACCTTCAACTTCATCATCCTCTACCATTGCAACTACTTCCAACTCATTAAGTCGATTCATAAGTTGATCTATTGCAGCATTTTGAGTCTTCTGAGTAGTTTGCCTTGCTGTTGTGATTTCTTCAATATCCTTTTTCTTTCCTTCAACATCTTTCTCTGCTTGAAGCAAAGTAGTGCGAGTCATTTCTAGTTCAGTTAATGTCCTATCATGTTCCTTTGTGAGTTCTGCATGTGCATGTTTTGATTCATGGAATTCCTTAGAAATCCTTTCCATATCATCATGATTTGAAGAAATTCTTGTAAATGCATTAGAAACTTGTCTTGCTGCCATAAGCGGCTCTATTTCTAACTTATTGTTAACCATCATCGGCTCTTCTATATGCTTTTGCGCAATGTCATGTTGATGCTTTAGTTCATTTTCCAATTCCTTTGCAGCAACCTTCACTGATTCATCATCTAAAAACTTATTTAACTCATAGATCTGAGACTCCAATCTGTCCTCTTCAAAAGCCTTTTCTTCCAGTTGGCCATTTCAGTGCTTCTCCATCTCACTGCAAGTCATATAAGGAAATGTATTATCAATTTTCACAACTTACATGATGGCACGTGAAGACTAATGATTTATGTGTATAATATGTTTTTGGCTCCTTTATCTATGTTTTGAGTTTCTGAAAGCACGGTTTAGATTGTCTTTTCAAAATTTGAAAGAAAATATTGAAAATCTAAGGCTAACAAATATCAACATTGATTGATAGCATAGAGGAAGATACACCTTCCTATTCCACGTATTTACTTTTTCAGCATCATGCATATGTCCTATAATTTTGTGTATCTTGCTTGTTTTTCTAGGACTCAAACATCATAAATTGTCTTGCAGGAGTCAACACAGAAAGTCTCTAGGTAAAGGTTGTGAAATTTAGCTTTATTCATGTTGATTGGATAGTACGTATCCTGCAATCAATGCATTCCATGAGATTAACATTTCTTTTAGCATTCTGTTAAACAGTTCATGTGCCCTTTTTATGCTTCTATTTTGGCACAGGTTGGGTCGATGCTGGCATAGGTTGAGGAATTCATCTTTATATTTTCCAATTGCATTCACCTGAAGTAGTCAACGTGCCTATTCTATGAGACCGCAATTCATGTGCCTGGTCTATGATTCCCCATTTTGTATACATATCTACCAAAGGACTTGCAATAACAACATCTGCCAATAAAATTCCCCCCTTCTCTTATGCTTTGATGAATGGACATACCTTGTTCCACAACTCCCACTTTTGGTGCAGTCAAAGTGCACATTAGTGAAGGTTTTGGAATCATCTGTGACACCTGCGAAGAATAATTTGTGTAGAATTTTGAGGATTTGCTAAGGAAGTTTCCTAAACAAGGATAGGTGAGTTAAGATTTCACACTATTTTCCTTAATACTTGTGCCTATCTTGGATGTGAGGTATGCACTTACTTGTTTGGCTGGCTTTTCTCATTGCAGGCAGTCTACTAGAAATCTGAATCAATTGGTTGGCTTTCTCATTTAAGATTTCATTGACTATTGTAGACCTCTATTTAATACTAAAAGGAGAGAGGCATAGGTTTCTAGATCTTAATTAGATTTGACTAGCATCCTCTTGATTAGAATCACTCATTTATGGCTTCCTGTTGCATTGTTGTGTTCATTGTGCTTTGTATTTAGACTCCACATTGCATTTTCATTTATGCAGTGTTATTGCATTTAATAGGGATATCATTACATTTGATAGTGGTATTATTGCTTGGCCATTTCTTTTTTCTTTTTTTTCTCTCCCTCAACTTAACACCCTGATCAAAGTCTGTACTTTCAGGCAGCTGTGTGCCAAATTGGAGAAGTGAAAGGTTAGTTAATAATTATCTGCTATGAACATTGAATACCTTTAGTCCATAATTATTTTTGGGACCCATAGTAAACATTAAATGTTGGGAAGACGTGAGAAAATGACATTTTTCATGTTGGAATGACAAGCTGCAACATTTTTTTTTTAAATGCTTTATGGGAAGATGTGAGAAAACATGAGAAAAGGACATTCTAGTCGTGATTTTCATAAATGAAGGCGTACCATAAAGTTTTTGCTTGTTTAAATTGCATTTGAAACAAAACCATTTTTTTTTAATGCTTTGTTTAAAAGAGTGTTCACTCGCATCTAACATTTATTTTCTTGGAATAATGTGTTTTGACAGTTACTGAGATATGAGATCCATAAATGCATCCATTGAATGCAAGCTAGTTGGATGATTACAGATCTTCCATGCTCATATTTTCCTTTGTTACACAGTCAAAATTAGTAATTACAAATCCACTTATTGACGCTTCACTTATTATCCTAAACACCAAAATCATTGGTATTCTCATTTGAAATCATTTAATTGTTAGAAGCTAATGCTTAAAATGAATTTATTTAAATAGACTTGATTCTCGCATGATTTGTCTTTTTTTTTATCTTGTAGGAGGAAGAAAGAGATTTTTCTTGCACATGGAACTTGAAAAAATTGAAGCACTCTTCAAAGAATTAATGTTTGAGTTGGAAAATCAAGCATTGAACTTGGAGAATTTCTAAATGCTTGTTAACTTGAAACATCCATTACTGCTTTTGTTTTCTATTTTATGACAACTCACTTTGGATTTGGGTTTGAAATCAATGATTGTTTTGATTTTTTTTTTTAAGTTGTGATAAAATTGAACCTTAGAAACATACTAGACACTTCTTTTTGAGTCTAAAATTGAACAAGCAGCTCCACACTTATTATTGGTGCTTTAGAATGAATCAAAATCATTGCTTTGTGGACTTAAAATGAACAAGTGTTTTCTTTGTCCTGTAATTGCTTACTCAAAGTAATACCATCAAAAGGACGTATGCGCTTCTCTCGCGCCTTAAGGCGATCTTGAGAATCAAAAGGCATTTTGGTGATCTTAAGTTTGGTAAAGTAATTACCTCCACATTTAATTTTGGGATTAAAATTGAACAAAACATCTTGTGAGTGTGAGTTAGGCATATTGTGTGTGTTCTCTCTTTGTTTCTAAACAAAGATTGATTGAACTACGAATGTGCTTGCTTGCTATTGTTTAACTTTAGATGGGCATACCTAAGAGATACATCTGAAAGGAGAACTCGAAGGTGAATCCAACAGGTTTTTCACTCAGGCCAGTATATAAATGGATGAGACTAAATTGTCAAGTCCTCATTGTATGTAGGCCTTAGCTGTACAGTGTCTTTTAGAATGGGGTACTACCCTAAAAAGTATAAGTGCCCCTAGTAGGATTGATTAAAGCCTTTAGTGGTTTGTTGGATGCTTGCAAGGTGTCATGTCCTCGATGTCCCATCATTACGAACCTTATTTGTAGTAGCCAACTAGTCCATCCAATGATTTTATCAAAGTGCTGCATTGGAACTTAGATTCCAAGAAGTTACTTGCCATGTCCGATTTTGGTTAAAATATGGAGGCTAAGACTTCATTCTTAACATGCCTTTATATTTTTTCCTTGGTTGCATGCAAAATCATCTCTTCTACTACAAAGGGCATTAGGCAAGCCCATCAAGAAAAATGTACCAATTGAGCTAGGATGTTATATTCCTTGTGAGTCAGTTTGAAAACATAGTGCCTGGATCCAAAACATTGAGACAAACATTAAACAAATCATTCAAATTTCAAACCCTTTAGGAGAATCAAATATCCTTGAACAAATTTGCATGCCATTACTTTCCCTTGGGATTCATGTCCTTAGAGGTTTCTAGGCATTTGGATTTCATCTCAATTTTCTCCTACTAAAGTCAACAATAGGTAACCTTTGTCTTGGTTTCCTTGATTTCCACATAATGCACCTTGTGGGATGAGAAGTTAGGACATTGAACATCTAGTTTGAAAAGCTAGTCAAGAGTGTGTTTGCGATAAAAAAAAACTCATTAATCAAAGATTAAATCAATTGGACCCCACACATGTGCTTGGCATCTTTTGGTCATATGGTTTTCATGCAAACATTGGTCTTTTGGTTTTGAACTAATCTTAGAGAAAATCATGTTCTTCAATATCTTGGCCTAGTAAACAAGTCCTTCTTTGGTTCATTTAGAATCAAAATAAAACACTTCATCCATCCCACCAAACAACTTTAGAGCTTTGGAAACATCATTGTCTAGACTTGGGTACATCCTTAAACCAAATCAAAATCATTTGTTTAGTTAGGTGTGTGGGACTACATCATTTCTCATACATTTAATTAAATTAGAAATCCTTTGAACAAATTCATCCTAAGATCACATCTAACATCTTAGGGTTTACAAGTTCATTATCCAAATCAAACCAATTAAAATCAAACCCTAAATTATATCATTGATCCAAAGTTCCTAAAGGTTCAACACCCATATCATTCACCCCTTTCATCATTAATCTCATCATTGGTCCTAAATCCCTTAGAGGTCAACAAGGTCAAAACACAAGAAGAACATGGAATATAAAATTGATCCATACATAATAAGCGGTCTAAACCAACTAAACTATCAAAGACTTACAATGACAATTGATTATAAACACTCACACTTATACAATCTGTACAAAGGATCATTATCTCCTACAAACCTTGATGGTACAACAAATGTGAGTATGCCTAGTCAAGATTTTGGAACATCTTTCCTGATGGTAGGTTTAAATCCAAGTCCAAACCTACTAATATATCAACCAAACAATAAATGCATGAATCTTCAAGCAAACAACATTATCCCACCAAATCCATACATGCTAAATGTAAACATGCTAAGTACAAGTTTTCCAAACATGAACATTTTGAATCCACACTTGATAAAATTTGGGATAGATATGTTTTCAAATCATACAAATGTTGTTCAAAATCCAAACAATCTATTAACGAATCCATGTATTGATCCAAGTAAAGGTAACACCATGCAAAATCAAAGTTACCTAAATCAAGGCAATGTGATTCCCAAACACAACAATGTTCAATTTCAACCTATAAATGTCATCCCAAATCAGAACATTTTCCAAAATCAATTTTTCCATGATCTCATGCAGACACCACAAATGTACATTCCAAATCTATTTGAACAAAATCCGAATCAAAAATATCAAGGATTCCAAGATCAAAATCAAGACCAAGTGGTTCTAGACCAAATTGCTTCACTTGAAAAACTAACTAAAGCCTTGAAACAAGAGACATTTTTACTCCAAAGTCAATACACTCTACCATTGATTGAACCATGTCAACAAAGCAGTAAGTTGTGGCCATAACCACGCCAAGAACAATATCTCGAATGTCAAGAAGTTGGGTACCAAGATCAACAACATCAACAACAAACCCAACACCACGTCTCCAAAATCAATCACCACAAGGTCAAATATCACAAGGTAACAAGCAGAAATACACACCACTTGGGGGACCCATCGAGTCAATCATGCAACAGTTAGTGCAAGAAAATCTCATTAAACTTCCTGCTTATGAGGATTATCAAGAGCCCTTATTTAAACCACCAGGGTATTACGAGAAGCACTTTTGTGGCTTCCACACAACAAAGGGACACACAACATCAGATTGTATTTGACTCAAAAATCTCATCCAAGACCTTATTGATCAAAAGATAATCACTATTGGGGACAATGACCAAGATCTATCCATCAACATATATCAAGAGTCACTTTTCAGTAATGATCAAAATCCACCAACAATACCCAACAATGATCCAATTCAATAAATGTCAACATCATTTAACCTTGTGGTTGAAGACATTGACAATCTCTCTGCCACAATTGTTGAAAACAATGTTCAAGATTTCTCCATTAATGAGCACATTGAAGATGTTTCTATCCCATCCAAGGATCAACTCACCATACATCAAGAGCCACTTTTTAGTGATCTATTTCAAGGAGTGTTAGAATTATTTGATCCCATTGACATAATCTATGATCCATCTACCAATAATCATGTTGAAAATGTCTCTACATCACCTAATGAGTTAGAGGACATATCTCAAAAATTTATTCCAAATCATGATCAATATATTTCACTAAGGTCCACCAATGGTCCTTTCCAATACATATTAACCCCCTTTGACCTCATGGTTATGGATACTAAAGGAACCCTAAACTTGACACTTGATCCAATTCCACTCAAATATCAAGAGGATATTAAACCACTTACCATGAATAATGACAATATCCAAGAACCCTTTGTAAGCAATCCATCCTTTGAAATTGAGCCACGCCAAGAACTTGATCCAAAGCATGTCCAAAGAAATTCCAAAATCATTCAAGATCAAGAATTCGTATCTCCAAGATACTACAATGATATAATGGACACTCTCCTATCTATACAAGATGTCACAAACGATGATCATATCCACATAGCATGTACTCCTCCATCTACCCATGAGATGCTTTCTTTGGATGGACACGTAGCTAATCTTCATTCAGAACAAGATTCCTTTACTCCTGACATTATTACACAAAAAGAGCAGGTATTGATTCCTACAGTCAAACTGAATTATCAACATCAGGATCATATATATCCTGAATTCAGATTGAGGACATCATGTATGAAGATATCTAGCATTATCCACTCAATAAAATAGGTTAGACAAAAAAGAATATTTTGGAGTCAGCAAAGTAGCAAATTGAAATAACATCATCTACAGTGGTAATTTATTAGAGAATGCAGTCTAAACAAGAGCTCTCAGAACAAGTAGAATTAAATCATGAAGGTACTACTTCCACAATACTGGGGGAAACTATGTCTCAAGCAAACATCAACATAGGGAGCACGAAGAGTCCTTATGATGAAACTAGTGTCAATACTACAACCAACCACGTCATGAATCTTCATCCACCCATCACCCCATTCAAAAATTGGGACCAACATCAAAAGAAAGATTTGAATCAAAGCACAAAGAACGTTATCAAAGAAAAATAAATAGAGTATTAAGGACATATCAAATACACATGGATACCAACAAATACAAAGAAAGATTATCCCTATGAAACTCCATCAGTCAAAGAAACTATGGGGAAAAATAAAAAAGGGAAAAGTATCCATAAAAGATGTCCACAAAAAAAAAGTAGGATTTTCAAGCGACATAAAAAGTATATCAAACAATTGGTCTTAATTCCACGCACACTTTTGTATCCACCCATCATTGCTCATCTTCCCAAGTTTGGAGAGTCAAAAATTCCAAGCTGTCAACCAATCCATATTTTATTCCTAAACACACTCCATCCATGCCTCCACGTATGATATCCAATTCTTACATTGACCATGTATTGGTAATGACCCTTCATCATAATGATTTAGAAGGCACTCTATTGCGATGTGCACACAAAGACAAAGTCAACTCTGGTATCAACAAAGCAGATCAGAAATCTCAAAAGTTGTATTCAAGTGAACGTATCTTGGAAAAACAACTTCTTCAGGAAAGATATCGATGGCACATTATGATAGAAGCATCTACATCAACACCACAAGGTGGTTCAACATGAGCTTAAAATATTTCAGAAAAACCAAAAAAAAAATAAAAATGTGAAAATCCAAAAAAATAAAAAAATCATGAAAATAGTAAAGATAAAAATCATCCTCTAGTGAAAACCACTAGGGTGGCACTTTGGGCAGGTACCATGATGAAAACCTAGCAAATAGGTTTCATGTGTATAATCAAGCATCTACATGTGCCATTTCAAGTGAAATCATCTCATCCCATCCATAATAAATCTAGCATTCCATCCATCTCAGCCATAATAAATCCATTCATCCATGGACCATTTATCCAATCCATTTTCATCAATCTACATCCATCATCCAAGTTATCTTGATCTTGAAAAGGTTTGGTGCACACTTTACACTTTCTTATGGTAAACATGTTGACATGGGTTGTTTTCATTGATCCTATCCTGTGCAGCATTATCTGAGCCATGAAGCATTATCCAAATGAGCATTCTTTATCTGAACACTGTATCTTATCACAAGATAATCCTTGGAATCCTTTGCATGCTTTCCATATCCATCAATCCATAAACCTATCTGAGCATCCACACATCACATTCCATACATTTTCTAGACACTCAGGGGTAGATATTTACATCTTTCTTTGAGAATAAATCTTGATCTATATCCTCCAACTTATGTGGTGATCCGAAAATTGGAAAACATGAAATAAAATTGGTCCACCGCTTATGAGAAAAATTCCAAATCACTAGCCCATGGCATATTTTGATGAGAAGACATTCCTTATCAATTTTCATCTTTCATTGAACATTAATCCAAATAATCACTATCAATTGCATCTAATTTGCATGTCAAGCGTCACATGAAATCATTCAAATAGATTTTGTTCCAAAATCAAGCTTCAAAATCTTGATCAATCAAATCCAATCAATCCATCATCTTGGGATATCCTTCCCAATCCTTGTGTTGCTTAACACTATCCTTCCATTGTTGTGTATCCTCGATAATGTTATCATCATAAATCCTGCATCATCTTGGGATATCCATCCTAATTCTCATGTTGCTTAACACAATCCTTGCATTGTTGTGTATCCTCAATAATGTTATCATCATTAATCCATCGATCTAATTAATCAACCTTAGCTTGGTTTTCAACAAAATACCAAACAAAGCACTGATATCATCACACATATCATATCCAAATTGTCAAAATCATGCGAAAAATCCAAAAACATTCATAAAAGTTAGAAAAGTGTCAAAAAAATGAAATCCGAACTACATCATCTTTGAGCTTAAACATAGGCAAGGCTAATCTTTGATCAACCCCCGAGACACAAAAACCCAAGAACATTTGAAAAACATCAAAATCCAAAAACATTCAAAAAACACAAAATCAAAAAATATTCATAAAATCTCAGAAAACCCCAAAACATTTGAAAATAAAAAATCAAAACATTTTTAAAAATCTTAAATAGCCTCAAAACATTTCAAAACTCCAAAAACATCCAAATGTTTTAAAAATCCATCTGTCTCATCTCGCTTTCACCCGCAATAAACAATCATCCATAATAAACTGATCATCACTTTCATCCTTTGGCAACACAAATAGAAACAACCATAACAATCAGCAAAAGAAAACTTTAAACACAAAATCAAAATCAAAACAACAACTTTTAAACGCAAAACCAAACCTTCATCATTCACAAACATGACAATCGACCTTGTATCAACAGCCTTTCAAACAAGCCTATCAACTTGCCACCATCCACTAACATGTCCTAGGGTGTATCCTTCCTACAATGGGCATTATCTTTTCGAAAAACACTTTGGATAAACAAAATGATGTGTCACCATCCACTAACATGTCCTAAGATGTATCCTTCCTACAATGGGCATTATCTCTTGGCAATTGTTTTGGTTCTTATCCTAGACAAAACAAATCCCTTTGGCTAGAGGTATGAAGAACATTGGCCTGTTTGTGTACTTGATCTTTTCTTTTGATTTATCTTTTTGCACTCATTCCAATGACCTCTCAATGATTTCTACTCAAAATAATTTAGAGAGAAAGGAATGGGGCAATGGTCATTATCTTTTTTCTGCTTTGCTTGTTGGATGTTCTTGTAATATAACCTTGGTGAATACTTTCTTTTTTAGGTGTGTATGGAAGGTTTTTTGGGCAGCTTATTGACTATTGCATTGATAGGTTATACCTTTCCGTGTTTTGGTCCAAGATGTTTGAAACTTCTGAAGTGTATCCTAGCAAAGTTTTCGTATGTCAGGTGTGAGCAAGAATACTCCTATCTATTTGTCGAGTCAAAGTCCATCTCACTAGATGCAATGACATCCCGGTTCTTTATACCTTGATGCATCGTATTTATGTGTGTTATGAAACAATAGGTAAGTATCCCTTTTTTAAATCCCAATCCTTGATAAATGAAACATCATCTGTCATAATCATCTCTAATAAAGTCTCATCAGATCATGGACTTGTTGGATCCTCTTGTCATCATCTCATTTCTTCTTTCTTCTTTTCCAAACTAACATCATTTCATGATTAGTTAATCATCATCACCAATGCATCCAAAAATCACTAGCATACATAAATATCATAATCATAGCATATCACATCATCCATCTCATCCATCTCACATGCATTACATCATCATTTTAAGTTGTTTAGGATAATATAGATTGGTTATTCTAAGCATCTTAAAATCATCTCATTTGTATCATCATCATAACCATCCATATGTCCATCTTGAACCTCTTTATCGCAAGATCGACCCTCAAATCAAATCTTTTCACTCAATCTCTCGAGGGGGAAATGTACCAGTGTTCTTTCTGTTGGGGCATTTAAAAAAAATAGATTTTTTTTGAATTTTGATCGCGTCAAGTTTATTCTTTGAACCAATGCAGCAAGTACATTTCTTCAAAGAGGGGAAAAATGTAGACATACAAAATTAACATCACACATATTTAACTAATTCATATTCACTTGCCAATTAAATAAATCAAGGTTATTTAATTATCTCCTAAAGTCTCTTCATTTAATTAAATCAAATGTATTTAATTAAATGGATAGTGTGTCAATTTCCTCCCTTTTGATTTAAATAAATCCAAGTATCTAATTCAAAATTCAAAATAACCTAATCATCATCTTAAATTAATCAAACCATGATAAATCTAATCCTAATTAGCCATCACATCCTCTAGATTTTCCCACTTGCACAAATAAATCAATTAATTCATTTATTAAATCCTCATTTTCCCTCAACAAGGCATCTTTGGAGAATATTCCCTCAAGTTTGAATTCAAATCAAGTTGACTTGTCCCTTCCAATATGGCATTAACTCCCCTCTTACATGTCCTCCACTTGGCATTTAAGTCCCTTTGTCTCCCTCCAACAAGCCAAATTTGAAATTTGAAAAGGCCACTAATCTCATTTATTGGCACATTGACCAAAACTTGCACATCCTCCATCCATTCACATTTGGACAAGTGGCTCCTTCCTATTGGCTAAACCTTTGTCCCACATTCACCCATTTTTCTTCTTTTCTCATCCAAATATTCTATAAATGGAGAGACTATCTGTGAACCCTATTTCAAACTTGCATGGAAGAAACAAAAAAATACACTAATTGATCAAAATGCAAGATTAAAACAAGAGTTCCCCATAAAATCCATCTGCATTGTTAGAAAACAAGGAAAAAGATGAAATACTTGAGCAAATACAATAAAAAATAACTATTCCTCATTCTTAAATGAAGCAAACACTTGATCTTATGGGGGGATTAGTGCTATTTTGATATGAAAAATAGCCCTTTCCCAACCCCTTTAGATAAGGTAAATGATGCAATGTCTTGAGATGGTGGAGTGATGGTAGGCAAGATCACTTCTCAAATGAAGAGAGTGACCTTGCAAGAGATGTAGCTGATTTTTGGAGTAGTTGATAAAAGATGAAGCCTCTATTTTATATATTTTCAAATGCTAAGAGTGTTGAAAACTGACCAATGTGGGACTAAAAATAGGCCAATGAAAAGAGGCCACTTGTCATCATGTGAGTGGTTGATGCATGTGCAAGATTTGGGAAATGTTCCCAAGAGGGGGAAAATTTCAAATTTGAAATGAGAGTTAATGCTGAGAGGGGGACATGTAAGAGCTTATTAATTGCTTTGTTGGATGTACATGCCCACTTGATTTTGAATTCAAACTTGAGGGAATATTCCCATGTTGAGTGAAAATGTTGATTTAATAAATCAATAAATTGATTTATTTGTGCAAGTGGTTAGGATGTGACATGCATTAGATTAGATTTAATCAGGATTAATTAGCTAGGATGATGATTAAGATGTTTTGAGTTATTTGATTTAAATACTTGATTTATTTAAATCAGAAAAGGATGGCAAATGACTTTTGAGATTTTAATTAAATAAAGTCCTGGTTTATTTAATTAAATGGATGAAATGTTAGATTTGATTAAATGAAGGCTATTTGATTAAACTATTGGATTGACATGTATGCATATTTTGCATGTCTACATTTTCCCCCTCTTTGAAGCAATGTACTTGTTGCATTGGTTCAAAGAATAAACTTGTCGCGATCGAAATTCAAAAAAAATCTAATTTTTTAGATGCCCCTAGTGGAAAGAAGTACACTGGTACATTGCCCCCTCGAGCGATCGAGCGAAAAGATTCGATTTGAGGGTCGATCTCGTGATAAAGAGGTTCAAAATGGATGGTTATGATGAGATGATTTTAAGATGCAAATGAGATAGATTTAAGATGCTTAGAATAACAAATCTATATTATTCTAAACAACATAAATGATGATATGATGTGAGATGGATGAAATTGATGACATGATATGTCATGATTATGCAAATGTATGATTCTATGCAGATGGTTAGACTAACAGATCTATATTATGATGATGATGCAAGTGCAATGCATGTGAAATGATAGATGTTTCCTATTATGTATGATATGAATGGTATGTGGTATGCTAACAATTTGTGGATGCAAGATGATTGCACGATGGATGCATGATGGATGTTACTATGGAAATGAGATGATGACAAGAGGATCCCACAAGTCCATGATCTAATAAGACAATATTAGAGATGATGATGATGATAAATGCTGATGATAGATGGATGATTTGCTTATCAAGGATTAGGATTTTAAAAAAAGGCTACATACCTTATGTTGATAACACACATATATACGATGCATCAAGGTATAAAGAACCAGGATGGAATTTTACCTAGTGGCTGTGCCCACAAAAGGATATGAAAATCATGACAAAACCTATCTTAGGAATTGGACATTCTAGCAGGCGACTAATATCTTTTCATGGTCGTTCATTTACTTGTCAAACTAGGGAATGTATACTTGAAATGGAGCGGCACTATATGTGCACTAAGAACCAGTTTTAGTCACAACTTATCAAAAATAAATACTTGGAAAGAATTCTACCTACGTTACAAGAAGGTAATGCAACGTTCTCTTAACCATAATTTTACCAAAGCAGAAATCATAACAGGTACGACTGAGAAAAAAACTATGATCTGGGCTTATGTTGTAGGAATAGACACAAGGATGGACTCCCGATGCTGCAGGAACAATATAAGACTAAGTTTGCATAGAAACTTCAGGAATGAAATCTAACTTATGATTAACAGAAAATAAACGACTTACTAACTAACTACATATACTTACTAAGTGGGCCCCCTTAGCAAGCATCAACTGATTATGCCAATATTGAACTTAGAACTTCATCAAATTTTATTCATAAACTCATAATGGTGTACATTGTTCTGCTTCAAAAATCTAACACAAAAATCTATCTCTTATCATACATACTCTGCTTTTTATTATCATACTAACTTTTACATGATATCCTTCCTATCTCGTTATGCTTGCTCACTCACGCAGGAGGAACACTTATTTAAATCAGGAAAGCAACTAACTAACTAACCCTAACAGAGAAAGATGTGGATGTAAGTGTATCCTGGAAATGAGGAACAGACTTCATAAATGAGTTTATCCATTCAACCCAATCCAGAGAGAATATAGCACTCCACTCTTTCAAGATTAATTGACATTTAAATTTCTTCCCAACAATTTGGGTGAAAGAGTCTTCGCCAGAATAACTTCCTAGAAGTCATGCTATAAATGGACTTTACTGCAAGGCCAAGATTAGTTGCGCTTGACTCGTTCATACTTTCTTCAACAACCTGTGAAAGAAAAGGTAACAGATGTGAAAGAAAAGACGCATGGAAAATACATGATATTCATTCATTAATCACATATTAAATCTATTTCATCATTCAAAATTTACTACATGTGTTATACCAGTCATTTGGGAAGTCAAACAGTGGTAATAAATATAGACATGTCAACATGATAGGCTGTAGGAATATAAAGGTGTATTGCTATAGGATATCCCCTAATAAAAGGTTTCTAAAGAGTTAAACAACCATGAACAACAAAAGTAAGGGTATTAAAAGTACACCATGATACCCAAATTATGAGCATATTTTGGGCTCATCATTTGCCCTCTACTTAACCTAATGTTGGTCCTCCAGCATTGAACTTTCTGGTGGTCTCTCTGAAATTAGTGGTTGAGGCATGACCCTAAAATGAAGTTCTGAATTTGTAATAAAAACCTCTGAAACTCTGCCACCTTTCATACCTACGATCTTTTGTATCTTCATTAATGTTTGTAGCTCAGTAGGGATAAAGAGGCCACATCAGCATAGGAGGTCTAAATGTCAAGGGAAACCATAATTCAAACCTCTTTTGAAGGCCCAACTGAATGTATTTGTTTGATTGTCTGAGGGCTGCTATAAAATTCAGGGGACTCTGAGGCTCAGACCTTCTTAACCCAATAGTCAATCTCTCCTATCTCTTCTCAGTCCTGGAATATGATAACTTCCAAAACAAGTATGTATGTTCTTGAAACTCATCATACACCTATTTTCTGAGATCGAATATTTTCATCCTGAGTATATCATTATTGAATCCATATGCCACAGTAAGCTAGGTTTTCAACATTATATAGGGCTCTGAACTCTCAGAGCACAATGGAATAGGCTCATCCCTTTCGGCTTCTTCATATGCTTCCAACTACCTACCATAATTAGCTTCATTTTTCGCCCAAGACATGAGTGATCTTAAATGAATGTCTCCAATGTATAGAAGTGGATTCCAATCCATTTCAAGGGGAATTATAAAGCCATGTAAATAAAATTAGCATAAAGAATTCCTTAGCCAATTAGGAGGTACCTGGTATGCATCATAGAATTCTTTAGCAGTATGAATAATAGGATCAAGATTCTTGGAAATTCTCATTAACTGGAACCAAAAAAATTGTTCCTTGAGGCATAGAGCATAAACTCTGGGTGGTGGTCGACACTCCATGATCTTACCAATTATTGTCATCATTTCATTCATTTTCTCCTTTAACTCCTAAATTTCCTATTTCTGCATTTAAATTTCTCTTTTCAGTTTCGTCTTTTCTTCCTCCCAAAGACTCTGCTGCATTTCAGTCTTGGCAAGGTGGCGGAAACCCAAGGTCTGCAATATGACCGGTCTCCATGTGATTCTAAGATATTCCAGGAATTCAATCAAAAAAGTCTTTTTGTAGACAACAATGGCTTGACAAGTTTCAGGGGGTAATGAAGCTTCATTGGCCACTTCCAAATATTTAGTTTGTTCTTCCTCTTACTGCAAGATGAATTCTTGTTGTTGTAGTGGAGAAGACTATGCTTCCTCTGAAATCTGCATAGCCACAGTGGCTAAGTCATTGAGACTTGGTACCCCCCTTTCATTATGCTCAACTTCTCTTGTCTCAATTTGTTCTTCTTCAGGAATAACAAATGGACTTTGTGTTGCACTCTCAGACACATTCTGAGAAACATCATGTTCAGACTCTACAGATTCCTTTGAAATTATGATAACCTCAGGTTGAGGTGAAGCAGGGGAGACTTTACATTGTTTTCTTGTTGAAACTCTTCTTGGAAATGTTGCAACTGCCGGAGGTACTCTCGTAGCTCTCCTCTTTCTAAATTGCCTAGAGGGCTCTGCCTTATTAGAAGATGATGGTGAACTTGTGGTGGCAATAGGCATTGTTGTAGGAGAAATTGCTACAGGGGAAGATGCTGTAGGATGAAAGCATTTCCTTTTCTGAGGATGAGGGTCAGATTCTGGGGTTTGTTCTGCCCCAAATGACTCTTGTGCCTTTGTTTTTCCTTTTTCTCTCCTATTGGAAGACCTAGTTTGCACCCGGGTAGAGGACTCTGGTGTGAAGGCTACAGGACTAGGCACTGTAGGAGCAGATGACCCTTGCCCTGTTTCCCTACTAGTAGATGCTATTTTCTTTTTCTTTTTCTTAGGTCGTGGAGCAGGTGCCCTAGGGGGTTCTGGAAGTTGTTGGCTCTTTTGTGCAACAAATTATTTCCAAGAAAGAGGTGACACATCCCTCAAACAGCGTTCAATCAATAGTTTTATAAGGGCATGGTGGGCAATAGAGTTATCCTTCCCCCTCTAGGTTTCACGGGTGCATTACTTCAAAAGATTTAATAAAAAGTTTGGGACATTAACGGCTAACCCATGCCTCATATGACTCAGCAATTTAAAATGGTAGGAATGTAGGTAAGAAAAACAACCTTCACATATTAAATACCTAATGATAAAAGCAACATATTCTGAGTATGGGGGAGGCAATGACACTTGCTTGCATCCTTGCTTAGAGACCTCCAAAGTTCCATCAGTTGGTACTATAAATTCTACCCTAGCAGAAACAACATCTGAAGAAAAATTCTCTCCGATGGCTAGAAGCCCGGTTACCTCTGCAATTCGTTCCTTGGTTACAACTACTGTTAAACCCCATATTGTAGCCTCTCCTTTAGAAAGGGTTCTTAACAGTTCGCCTACGGCTTCCTCATTGAAAGTATCTAACCTCAAAAAGTAGTTCAACCAACCACAAAGGTTGAATGCTTGAACTGATTGAGGATTCTGTGTCAATATCTCATGAGCTACTAGCTCACGTCTTACTAGTTGACCACCCATATTCACAATTGTCTCAGCTGAAATTTGAACTCTTTTCTGAAAATCCAAAGAAAACTTTTTCTGCTCTGCTCTTTCTATCCTGCCGTCACTTTCTCTTCTTTTCCAAGAATGAACTCAAAAGATATTTGCATGTAATGATTGTTACAACTACTTAAACAAGCAATTTTAATTGCAATTTATGATGGAAACATGCAGTCATATTTGGAAAGTACAAGAAAATAATAAAGAAAAATATTTGAACAGTTGTGACAGCAGCATAAGTAAAATGGATTAACCCACCCCCTACTTAAAATATGACATGTGTCCACACATGTACTAAAGAATAGGCAGAGATCGGGTAATAATAACTGATATAGACATAGTAGTAAATGAATAAAATGAAATAAACCAATGATGCGACAATAAAAGATATCGTGTACCTTTCAATAAATGCTCGTACGTGCTGAGAAAGATGACAGCTTCAGCATGAGATGGCAGTTGGGAAAGGAATCATAATTAAGGGTGGTGTGGATGAATGAGGTGGATGGGTGACATGGATGAATGAGATGAATGGATGGAATGGATAGATGGAATGGAAGATAAGGAAGTGAAATGTGGTGATGAGTGGGAACGAAGAAAAAGGATTTCCTTAAAAAGGAAACCTTTATTATGGGCATGCATTGTAACATTATGGTGAAGCTATAGGAGAAAGGCTAAAGCCTTTCACTGTAGGAAGATTAGTGGTAGGATCATGAACAAACTATTGTAGAAATTCTTCTCTTGAGACTAGTTTACAGTACAACCGAAGACGGTGTCCATTAACTAGTAGCTTGAATCAAACAGGATCAATTGTGACCAATTGAACTGAACCATTATCAAATACAGTCTCAATTTCATATGGGCCAAGCCATCGGGTAGTGAGTTTACCTTGATTTTCTTTAAACCTGGATTCATAAAGCAACACCCAATCACCAACAGAGAATTGCTTAGTTCAGATATGGCAGTCATGCCAGTTCTTCCTTTGCTGCTGTACAATTTTTGTATGCTGGAGGGCTGCTTTTCTGAGTTCATCTAATGCATTCAGCTACAGGAGGAATTCCTTTTGGGCTTCTAAAATGTCAATATTAAGCTCTAGAGTAGTCCTCAAGGTTTTATGTTCGAACTCAATTGGTAACATGGCAGTTTTTCCATAGAGTAATTCAAAAGGAGTAAACCTTGTGGTTGTCTTCCACGTTGTCCTATAGGCCTAGACTGCTTCAGGAAGTCGGCTGCTCCAATATTTCTTTTGTAGCTGAACTGTCTATGTAAGTATCACCTCAATTTCTTTGTTAGTAACTTCTTCCTGACTATTAGCCTGAGGGTGATATGGGCTAGAATTTCAATGCCTAATCTTGTAATCATTCATTAGTGCATTGATTAGATTGGATGTTAACTGAGCTCCTTGATTAGTGATAAGCTCCCTTGGGACTCCAAACTGAGTAAAGATCTACTCATACAGGAATTCAACAACCTTATTGTCATGGGCATGTGTCATTGCTTTCACTTCTACCCATTTGGTCACATAGTCAGTATAAACTAAAATATATGATTTCTCATTGGAGGGAGGATCAATAGGTCCAACAAAATCCATGCCCCACTTATCCAAGGGACTGACTATCACCTATGGATGTAGGGGTATTTCATCAGACCTTGTTGGTCTCCCCATGCATTGACATCTGTCACATTTCCTGGTGTAGGCTGCTGCATCTTTGTATAGTGTGGGCCAATAGTATCCAGTAGCCAGCACCTTCATGGATGTTCTTTTAGCTACAAAGTGGCCCCCACATGGCTCGTCATGATAGGCATGTAATATATCATATTTTCATCTTCCCGAATACATCTTCTCATTACTTGGTCAGGTCCTATATAAAATAAACAATCTACAATCCATGAAAAGTTGAAAGTTTTCTCAAATAGCAATTGCTTTTCCTTTGGTGAGAAGTGAGTTGGAATTCTATTGGCAGCTAAATAATTTGCAATGTCTGCATACCATGGGGTTTGAGCAGTAATAAAAAATAGATGTTTATTAGGGAAGGTATCATCAATTACCTTAGGGATATCAGGTGTAGGTGTTTGAAGTCTAGATAAGAAATCAAACACCACATTAGCTCGGTCTGGCTTAGCAATAACTGTGATATCAAATTCTTGCAACAATATGAGCCATCTTGCTAATCTGCTAGATATGGCAGGCTTATTCATGAGGTACCTTATTACTGCATGATCTGTATGAACAAATATTTGGTAACCAGTGACATAATGTTGAAACTTGTTCAGGGCATACACAACTGCTAGCAATTCTTTCTCTGTGACAGTATAGTTTAGTTTAGGGCCTTGAAGATTTTTGCTAATAAAATATATGGTGTTGATGGTGTTTTTATGCACTTCTCAACACAGGAAGTGCATAGGTGCACTACCTCTCTTGAAAGACAATCTCCCACAATCGAATTGCAGAACACTATCCCAAGGTCTCTTGGATGTCAGGTCATGACAGTGCTTAGATACCTCAGTAGTATGATGTGATTTGCTGGAATCACAAGGCGTTCTTACAGAAAATACAAAGTGTGGATACAAAGCATGGAAGTTGGATCTGGAAATGGAGTTCTTGGGATAAAATCTATTATGAGTTGGTTGTAGGTTCAAACAGCAATCTTGAACTCCATTTAGTGGTTTAATTTGGCTTTACAATGTGTAATGAACCTTAGCATAGGTTAGTTACTAAAAAAAAGAAAAGGGTGAAGGAGAGGAAAAGTTCCTAAGTCTGAAGCTTGCTATGAATAGTGATAATGGAGTTCTTGCAATGGACAATTCCTTAAAACAATATCCCACTTAACCAGGGATTTCACAGTATCATGGAAATTGTGCTATCTTCTAAGGGCTACAGATATTTCATCCTTCATCCACCACATACATGCATGAATCAAGAATGAATGTTTGGGACAGCTTCAACTCAAGTCCAGGCTAACTTTGCACAGCTATCTACCTTCAGCAAACAACAAAAAGTATGGACTAAGGGATCATCAACAAAGCAAAATTTTTCACAATCACCTAACAGCATTCCTAAAATTTATCCAAAGAAAGTAAACAGTTAACTAAACAGCAATAAGATCTAAGCTAAACATGTGAAATTGGAGGATGAATCAAATAACATGAGAGAAATCAAGAAAATACACCAAGTCAATGTCTTTTCTTATAAATTTCAGCAGCATGTCTTTACAACAACTCAACTCTCACTTTTGCAAATGAGAGGAGTGCCCTATTTATAGTTTCCAAAAATTTAAATGAATGGCCAAGATTCATTCTCATTATGTGGCCAATATTCATTACAAAATAGAGTTTCACCTACCCCCAAATAGATCTCAATTTAAAATTACACTTTCGTCCTTTCCCTATTTTGTCCTCTTGTGGATGACACTATAGCTCTTTCATCCTATAGCTGATTGTTGTTTCCTTTGCTGTAGCTACTCTTCAGGGAGGTCTTCTTCTTTGGCTGGGCTTTCCGCTCGCTCCTCGGAAGCTGTGTGTTCTATGTAATTGAGGATGACGGCCTGGAGCTTGTCGATTTCAAGGATTTCGCATCGCAATGCCTGGTAGCTCATTATGTGGCCAAGATTCATTACAAAATAGAGTTTCACCTACCCCCAAATAGATCTCAATTAAAAATTACACTTTCATCCTTTCCCTATTTTTTCCTCTTGTGGATGACACTATAGCTCTTTCATCCTATAGCTGATTGTTGTTTCCTTCGCTGTAGCTACTCTTCAGGGAGGTCTTCTTCTTTGGCTGGGCTTTCCTCTTGCTCCTTGGAAGCTGCGTGTTCTATGTACTTAAGGATGACGGCCTGGAGCTTGTCAATTTCAAGGATTTCAAAATGCAATGCCTGGTAGCGTCATTCCTTAGCATTCTCTTCTAGCCTTTTCTAATCTTCATCATACTTCGAGCCTTGGTCCCTGAATAGCTCTGATTGGTCAAAGGTGCGGGCAGCAAAACTTACGAACTTCGTTGTGATTTCTCCGGATGTCCCATCCTTCATCTTCTCCTAGAAGTATGGCTTGACCTTCATTGTATCCATTTGCATGGTGGGCATATCATAGCCCGTCATCAACTTGAGATATTCGGCGCATTCCACCCAGATTTTCTTGATCCATTCAACATCCAGATCCACTCTGCTCAGGATCTGCTCTAACCTCTCCTTTTGATTGTCGAGGTCTCTGCGCCACACATCCACTAGCCAACGATCTTCCCTTTTCATCTCTAGCTTCTCCTCCCTCGTGTTCTCAGGCATCTAAAGGATGGCTTCAATTCTCGGGAGGGTGGAGTCATAGGTGGCAGGGAAATTGGCGCAGAGTCTCTTTGTGCCCTCCAGAGATTGCATCAAGTCTAAGAAATTGTTGGCTGTCCGCACAGCCCTGCTGATTCCCATGTTTCTGACAAATGTGACTTGCCAGAACCAATCCTCAGTGGTTTTCTCCAAGTTCTTCCTTCTCTCCATTTTGTCAATCTATTCTTTGGAAAGCAATTGTGGTGTGGCTGCAGAGGTGGTGGGCAGGTCGTCCAGTGAGGACCATTGTTGTATGTAGTCTGTTAGGGCAGCAACGTATGCTTTAAGTTTTTCCTTGGAGACCTTGTCCTGCTTTATCAGGTGCACCACCGTGGCCACCAACTCCTCCAGGTGCTCGACCTTTTGCTCTCTAGTTGCCATCCCAAAGTCAATGGTGGAGATGTTGTAGCTCACCCCTACCTGGCCAATAGTTGGTGTTGCAATTTGTGCCATCCGGGAACCGGAAGCATCCATGGTTATCTTGGATCGGACCTTGGGTTTCTCTTTCTTTGTCATGGTCAGGGATCGAGCCAAGATGGCCTCCAATCTCATCCTTAGGTCCTTCTGCACAAGAGTTGTCTTCTCCAATTGCCTTTCCAACCATTTGGGCACAACAGACCTATCCTTAGGTGACTCATGGCTGCCCTCGCCCTTCTTAGTCAGAGGCAAGACCTCTGCCTCTTTCTCCTTTTAGGGTTCTTCTTTCTCTGGGGCAGCATGCTCCTCTTCATCGGAGTCGTGAACGAATATAAGGCGCTTGATACGCAGCCCGGCTGATGGTTGCCGGATGGGGCTTTCTTCTTTCGCTGCTTTTTCTTCCTTCTTCTCTTCAATGGCTTCCGCCTCAGGGCTCTTGGTAACGTAGGTTTCAGCCTCCGTCAAATCTTTTATTGGATGCTCTTCTGGCGGCTACCCTTCTTTATCATGTGGTGACTCTTCTGCCCCCTCCCCAACATCCTTTAGTTGCTACGCCAACTCCTCCTCAAGGTCCTCATCGAACGTCTGGATGATTTCCTTAGCATATGAGCCACCCCCTTCGTCTCCACTCGCAGAAGAGCCCATCTCCTCTTCCTCATAGACCACCCTGTCGATGGTTCGGTGCTCGTACTCAGGGTGATCGTGGTACTCATTAGCCTCCTCCTTGACAGACTTCGAGGCTTCCCGTTCTTGCTCCTCCAACTCCTCTAAAATTTGCATTGTGGCTTCCATAGCTAGCGGCCTGGTTGGTGGTTGTGAAGGTTGAGCAGTCGCAAGGGCTTGGGCGAGGGCCACTTGGAGAGCTGGAGCCATTAAGATTTGTGAGAGCTCGGGGGGAAGGTTTTGCATGTGCCTTGTAAGAGCATCGGGCATAGTGGTAAGGGGAACATGTGACGTTATTGTTGCCAGAGGGAGCAAGGTTATTGGTGACATGGCAGCAGAGGAGGAAGGGGGAGTGGTCATGCCAGAGGAGGAGGCAACGTTAATTATTGACTCAGCCGGGGGTGAAGGAGCAAGATGGACATAAATGTCCACCGCCGGTGGGGAAGTGGCAACCGCAGCCAGAGAGGTGGGCTGCGCCATAGGAGGGGCAGGGAGAGGCAAGGGAGGCTGCAATTTTGTCATAGCCACTGTCTACTTGAGTCTTTTGGGAGATGAGCCTCCTGTTTCTTTCTTTGCTTGCTCCTTGGGATCTGCAGACTGTGCAGTTTCTGTTCCCTTTCTCTTCTGGGACCTGGTGACTGGAGGAGACTTGGAGGTCTCACCAGTTGATATGGTGGCAGCAACATCCTTCAAGGCACTTGGCTTGCTCTTGAGCCCTTCATAGGTTAGGACTACCCCTTGTCGTTTCAGATGCGCCACTTGTCGATCGATCCACTACCTGGTGTGAGCTATGATCGGCTGGGTAATGGTGTCCAGGTCATCGACCTCTTGTTCATCCCAATCAATTGATGGTATTGGTAGGTTGGCAAATGTAGGGTACCTTGGGTGCATAATGGTGGACTTGTCCTCTTCGACCTGGTCCGGTACCGGGAATGGTTGCACCCTTCTCAGAAACTGTACTGTCATGCGCATGTAATGCCTGGCACGAACCTCTTTGCCATCCTTGTAGTCGCCCCATAAATCTTCAATGTGGTATTGGTGGGCATATGCTGGCCCTAGTGCCTTCGTTACATGGCCATGTGGATCCATTCGTGGGCGGGTAGTGTACCAGTCGAAATTGTAATCCTTGAGCTCCTTCTCAGAATTACTAGTGCATTGAGAAGTTTGTAATCGGTACAGGCCCTGGCCGAGGGTTATGGGGTAGGAAATCCCTGCTATGTGCTTATTGCTGAAGATGGCTTGGATGTGTTGGAGCTGTCGAGAAAGCTCTAGGAGGATGATCCTATCATTTGGGTACCGTGACAATCTATTCGGCCGCTCTATGAAACCCTGGGCCCAGATGTAGGTGAACTTGGGGAACTGGATGAACTGACAGGCATATTCCTTTAAGAGCACCTTGGCGCTGTGAGAGACCCTCCTCTTGAAATCCCTAGCGATCAACCTGATGATGTGGTGCGTGAAGGCGTCATTGAACCTGCAGTATTCTTTCTTAAAGTTGCGGTACTCGAGCTGTGGATATTTGTCAAATGGTTTTAGTCCTTGCTTCTGCCCCTGATCGGGTGCTGCGAACAACCCACTATATTGTATTTGATCTGCCAAGGAGTAGATGAGGTAAGAGGTCATGTAGAATTTGGAAGTCTTTTTCACATTGATGAACTGCTCATGGAAGCAGTTGCTTATAATCCCTCCCCAATAGAAGGAGACCTTGGTCGTGACGTCCTCATTCCCCCGCAGAATCTGCTCAATAAAATAGGCCATCCACACCTAGAAATAGGCTGCCGTTGGGAGACCTCTGACCCTACTCAACAAGGTTACCAAGTCGTGGTAATCCTCATGGAAATCAGTACAGAAGAGTTCTTGGGGAACCTTCGCAGCACTGCCCCATTTTTCCTTAAGCCAATAGAGGTTGATTGACTTCTTGCATCCTCCCGGATTGGCATCCCATGCCGCTTGGCATTCGTCTAGTGTGGGGACCTCCATCTGTTGGAACGTGGGGATGTGGAATTTCTTGGTGATCCCTTCTAGTGACATGTCTTCAAGGATGTTCCCTTCCTTGTCCACAATTGTTCTAGTGTTTGTTTGATAGGCTTCTCGACAAGCCATCACTAATTCGGGTGCCACGAGTGAGGGATGGAAACCGGTGGCCTTGGCAATTCCACTCTACTATATTAATCTAGCGTTCTTTGTGGTCGGGTTGACTCTGACCCTTTGAGTGAATTCATCAATATTCAATTGGCCAATATTAGTATCTAAAATCTCCTTCCAGTCGGTTGTGACCTTTGAGTGGAGCGGCTCACCCTGGAACTAAAACTTCATTTGATCCTTGTCTTCTTTTCCCTGAGGGGTCCTCCCTAATTTCTTGCCCTTGTCCTTTTCGGTATAGGCCCCTGAAGTTCCTGCAGCCGATTCCATATATTCTGCAAGCAAGGGAAAAATCAGTACAATAAAATATCAAAAGCATTCATGTTAGTCCATATTTCAAAATAACATCTAAATAATCAATCAAGTATATCATAAATCTTATCTCTAAATGTTATTGATCTTCGTTTCAGGGCATTTGGACAATCCGGGCCCGGAGGACTGGACTTCCCTGGAAGGAATGCTGTCTAGAAAGGAAAACACAGTCGAAAACTCTTGGAGACCCTTCTTTGCCAAATTTTAATGTTTTAGGAGGCCCATGATGGAGAAGAGCAAAATTTAGGATGTGGGTCGAGGTTGGATTCCGGATTTAGATCTGATAGGATCGATCTAGGAAGACTCGGAGGTTTCAAGCAAGGAAGCTGGCAGGAGACGGCCGTTGGTGACGGCAGACAGCGGGTGGAAATCCGGCGGCAGAAGTCTGAGGGCCGGCGTCCGGGGGTCCAAAGGACGGCCAGTAGGTGTTTATCATTCAGGCTTGGTGGCCTTCGACATGGCGGGGCCTGGTGGCCGAGAAGACGCGACATGCCAGACGACCGGGCCCGGAAGGTCCCATGACAGCGAGGAGTCTCAGCAGGAACACACGGTAGGTTGATGCTCAGGGTCCGGCGACTGGGTGGATGCCGCGAAGATTTTGTCGGCAGGGGATGAACGGATTTCCGAGGACAAAAGTCTGGAAGTCAGGGCCCAGGGACGCGAAAGTCATGGTTCAAAAAAATGATACCGACGGCGGAGCAGAGGGTGGGGTCCGGGGATCGGGCAGCATTGGGGACTTCACCGAAAGGCTTCACCTTTTCGAAAGACAGAAAATAAGGCACGGAGGCCCGATATCTGGGGCCTGAAGGTGGAAATGATGCACCAATATGATATCGCCCAAGAGTTAACAGCGAGGGTCAGGACGGAGGCCGGGGTGCAAGAAGCTGTGGCACAAATTCCGTTGGAGATGGCGAAAATAGCGCGAAACTCTGTGGACAGAACCCCAAGGTCCAGAGTCCAAGGCGAAAAAAAGGACACCTGCTGAATCTTAAAGTTTAGACGGCAGGGAAACCCGAGGGACCAGGCCTGGTGGCGAGGATTGCCATCTTGGTGGGCGTTTGAAGTTGGAATTTGACAGCGAAGGTGGGTCTCAGGCCCGAGGCGAGGAATTGCCCTACACGAAGAACAGCCGCACCAGCGAAAAGCTCCAAATCGGCGGCAAGGGCATCTCATGAGTTTTGTCGATTTTCCAAGATGTGGGTTATGAGCGCAATTTGGTTTTCTACCACTTTACGCCTCCCTAACAATTTGTTCATTTCATTAAATCTTTGGAAATCATGAAAAAGATGAACGGGAGGGGAACCGATCACCTACCTCGAACACACGGAGCGGGAAGATGTGGGCTCCACCGGGAGTTGACGAAGTGATGTTGATGGCAATGATCGCGATGCTTGTCAAAGGCTGCGGGCTCCAGATGATTGCTTCTCAATTGGCTCAAATCCTGCTTGTGAAAAAGACTTCGGCGGATTGGGCATTTTATACCCCAACTACCATGAATGTCTGCAATTAATGCACGTGCGGCTGTGGGAAAAGTTGGTGAGATTTGAATTTAGGTCGGCGGTGGCAGCGGCGACGCCGGGGCCCGGTGGCCGGGAGGACGCAAGGTGACGGCCGCCATTTGATTTTCTCCAATTGTGATCGGCGACGACAAGGAGTGGTCCGGGGCTCGGAGGGCGTGGAGGCGTTAGACATCCGCTGTCAGAGGCGGCGAAACTGTCATGGAATTTCAGGAACGGAACTCCAGACGATCGGGCTAGGAAGGTCCCGCGGCAAAGAGCAGGCAAGATGATAGCGGTCGGCAAAGACTACGGCGGGACCTGGGGGCGGGTCACCGTAGTAGGTTCGCCGTCGTAGACAGAAAAACCAAGATGGAAGTCCGAGGCCCGGAGGGGTAGGCGCCCCCCAAAAATTTTGCAACAAGTTTCAGACGGCAAGCGGCAGGGTGGACCCCGAGGTCTGGAAAGATGCTCAGCGAACGCCATGATTGGCGGCATTTCTAGAGGGGAAACCCGAAAGGGGAACCCTGGATGCCTGGGCTCGGAGGGGCCTGGAGCCATTTCAGGGCCAAAATGCCAAAGGGATTCCCCGAGGCCCTGGAAGGCAGCAAAAATGAAAAGCGGAGGCATGATTGATTTATGATGGAACCTTGGAGGAACATTGACCATTTGAAACATAAAAAAAAAAGAGGGGCACGCAAAACGAGATAGCCCCAAAATGACCCAACAAGGTGAAAGAAAATAGGGTCCCTGTTCCGAACGAGGCATGTGTGCTGAGGGCATAACAAATGGTGACTCCGCTAGAGAATGCTTTGGAGCGTTCTAGGGATAAATAGTCATTCAAGACCCAGAATCTCTAGTTTTGCAGACCAGGAGTGACTTCCAAAGATGAATCCGGGAGAACGAGATCCTTAATTGGGTGAGCTTACAGGACATCTCAGAAGTGTGTGTGTAGTGAATTCATTCCTTTCCTAGGGATGGTGACCAGGGTTACTAAGCCAACCGAGTGAGCTACATAAATCGTCTAACACCAAAAGTAACCTGGACATTCCCCCACTGCCAGTCAGGCATCCATAGCCCCGACGGAGTTGTTGCTGCAATCTCATAGATATTGCTCTACTGCCGGTCAGGCGTCCATAGCCCCGATAGAGTTATCCGAACACCCATACGGTCATTTATTTCCTTTTTCAGAGTTCCCCCATTTTCCTTTTTTGTTTTGATATTTCATTTCTCTTTTACCATTTAGTTAGACCGGGTAAGCATTGAAGCCTATAATGGGTTTGAGACTGTAGTGGTCACTGGAGTAGACTTAAGATTTTTCACTCACTGGGTGTCATAACAACCATAGTACGATCCTTCAGAAATTGTTATTATGTAATTTGTGCAAGATTCGAGATGTGGGTAAGAAGATCCAGCTAAGGGTCAAGTTCTGAGCAGAGTTCAAACAAGGAAATCATTCGCAGGCGGCTTTCAAAGATTGATAATCTAGAGTGAATGTTTAGCCAAAGAACACAAAGAATGGACAGCAAAGTGAACCGCTTGCCGGGCAAGCATGGCCACCGCAAAGGGAGCAGGGAACATCTTTCGAAACAAAACTACCAGGAGGGAGAAAACAAAAAGCAACGCAAACAAACGCAAACAAGCCAGAAAGCAAACTACCCTAACCTATGTACAAGTATTTACAACAACGAGCTGGAAGGAGCTCAAGCCTGGAAGTAATGCTTCAAGTGTTTCCCGTTGACTAGCAACGAGACATTCTCACTGGTTAAGGTCTTTGGGCAGAAGACATTAGCTCTCCAAATCTCAGCTATCTGAAAGGGGCCAAGCCAGAGCTTGTCGAATTTGTTGTGTCCCTCTTTCTTCTCATGGGCCTTGTCCCAATATAGGACCAAATCTGTAATTCTAAAGGCTTTGATTTTGGCTCGGTGGTAGAACCATCTCTTCACTACGCCCTAATGTTTGGCAAAATTTTCTATTGTGTAGTTTCAGACTTCCTCTAAATGCAAGAGCTCAGCTAATCGAGCTTCCCTACGATCTCCTCCCTCATAAAAATCATTGATGAATTGAAGAGTAGGAATCTTCAGATGAATAGGGAAAATAGGCTTTAGGCCATAGACAAGGTGGAATGGGGAATCACCAAGGGCAGCCTTGTGGTGAGTACAATCAACCTAAAGGGCGAAATGGAGCTGGGTATGCTAGTCCTTGGGATTCCTATCTAGCAGCTTTTTGATCATAGTAATCAGATTTTTATTCATGGACTCAGCAAGGCCATTGCCCTGAGGGTAGTAATTGGACGAGAATTTAAGGGCTATTCCATAGTCAAACGCCCAACTAGTAAATTTTAATGAAGCAAACGCAGGTCCATTATCACATACCAAAGCATACGGACAACCAAAATGATTTAAAATGGAACTTTCTAGGAAATCAATGACTACTTCAGTTGTGCATTGCTTACATACTATTGCCTCTATCCATCTAGTACAATAATCAGTAGCAGTAAGAATGTACCTGTGTCCCGCAGATGATGGAGGGCTTACTAGACCGATGAAGTCGAGACCCCATTGCGCAAAAGGCCTTACCTCCAGCACAGGCTGTAGTGGGACAGTAGCATTCCTCCCTGGTGGCAGTGGTCTGGCATGTGTGGCATGAACGAACATGGTAATGAGAATCCTTGAAGACGGTGGGCCAATAGTACCTTGCTCTCAATATTTGATGTGCTATAAAAGAACCTGAACCATGGGCCATGCCAAATTTATTATGAAACTCCTTTAGGACGCGTTTTGCTTCTTCCTTGCTAAGACATCTCAAATAAATGCCTTCATGATTCCTTTTGTAGAGGATGGAACCTTGTAACTTGTAACCATTACTTTTCAATCTCAGGGCTCACTTTTAGACTCCTTATAGGTGCGGCGGACACTTATGATTTAGCAGATAGTAGACGACATCATGGTACCATTCTCCCAGGGAGACATCTTCAAGCCGGTACTGGTAGACCATGAATTCAAGTCCAGCCTCTGTTGTTGTTTCGGCAATTGTGTGGGTGAGTGCCTGCCCTCTCATCAATTTCATCAGTTGGATCTCCATATCATACTCTTGTAGTAGGGTGACCCACTTAACTATTCGTTCACCCAATTCATTTTGCATGAGTAGTGTCTTAACTGCTAGGTCGGGGATAATGGAAAACACCTTGTTGCGTAGAATGTAGTGTCTAAATTTTTTCACCCCTCTGATGAGAGCATACACCTACTTTTCAATATTGTGGTAACACAATTTGGCATCTTTGAGGGGAGCACTCATGAAGGTGATCGGATGCTCGTTTCCTTCGTCATCCTTCTGGGTCAACATGCTAGCACAAGAATGCTCTGAAGCAAATGAGTAGATGTAGAATGGCTTTAGATAATCTGGACTAACCAACACAAGGGCGTCAACGATAACCTGTTTGATTTCTTCGAAGGATTGTTTGGCATCAGGTGTCCATTCAACTTTCGCGTCCTATTTGAGCATGGCATTGAGAGGTTTGACAATCTCTGTAAAACTTGTGATGAATTTCCGGACGAAGTTGATCTTTCCGAAGAAGGATTTTAATTCCTTCTTGCTACCCGAGGGCTGAATTCTTAGTAAGGACTCAATACGCTCAGGATCAATGGAGATTCCCTGCTCCGAAATGATGTGTCTAAGCAGCCTACCTTCAGTCACTCTGAAAATGCACTTCTTGGGGTTGAGGGAAACCCCGAACTCTCTACATCTCTGAAATACTTTGCATAAGTCAGAGACGTGATCACCTCGCCTCTTAGAAAATATGGTCAAATCATCTATGTAGATGATTATGCACTTACCAATTAGGTCCTTGAAGGTGATATCCATGGTGCATTGGAAAGTGGCACCGGCATTGATGAGCTCGAAAGGCATTCTTCTGTATGTGAATGTCCCCCACTTAGTGGTGAACGTCGTTTTGTGACGATCCTCATATTGGACCATTACCTAGTTATACCCAGAGTATCCATCGAGGAACGACATCATCTGGGAGTCGTTGACGATTTGTAGCACCTCATCTAGTGAAGGCACTGGATAGTTGTCTTTCTCTGAGGCGCGGTTCAGATTGCAAAAATCTATACATAATCTAATCTCCCCATTCTTTTTCCTGATAGGGACCAAGTTAGCCACCCAAGTGGAATGTCTGACTGGGAAAATGATTCTTGTTGAGAGCAACTTTTGTACTTCCTTGTAAATGATAGGTTCCAGCAAAGCATTGATAGGGCGCTGCCGCTGGTGGAATGGCCTCACTTCTGTCTTAAGAGGGATAGTGTGGGTAATGACAAAAGTGTCATAAGTTTTCAGATCTTCATAGCTCCATGCCACCACGTCATAGTATCTTCGCAATGCACTCGTGATTCCTCTTCTTTCCTCTGGCGTGCACACCTTTCCAATAAAAACATTCTTGATCTGCTCGGCTGTCCCAAGGTTGTGTGCATCGCACTGGTTGCTTATGGCCTCCCTTTTAGTTTGCTGGTCCTTATCTCTAATCTGGTCCAAGTCGAATATGCATTCCAGCTGAACCATACCCCTAGAGATTGTGTTGGTTTTGAGGTTGATAACCCCCTCTATGTCTAGTTCAGCTTCCTGTGGATCAGCCTCATCAATTATTTGAGCTACGAAGACATCAAAACTTGTGATGAACTGAAGAATATGCTTGTCGTCATTGAAGACTTGCATGTGGGTAACATTATCTAGGACTAATGGCGAGGACATTAGCTCAACAGTGAATTTCTTGAGCCCAGATAAAGAGAGGGGTTGTAGAGTGTTGCCTGCTTGAGCCAAGGCATTAGCTATGTGATTCTGAGTACGAGGGATCAATTGTATATTGAACGTATTTAAGCCCTCTAAGAGATCCTAGACCCTGTGCCTATAGTTTGTGAGTCTTCGATCATTACAGGAATACAACTTCCTAACTTGTTTAACTATGAGTGCAGAATCCCTAAAAACTTGCAGTACTTTCACATGTTTCTCCAAAGCCATGAGAAGGCCAAGGACTAAAGCCTCATATTCCGCTACGTTATTGGTGCAATAAAACTGCAATCGGTGGGCAGTGAAATTTTTTTTACCTGTTGGGCTGATGAGTTTGAACCTAGCTCCAGCTCCTTGCTTGCACTTGGATCCATCAAATTGGAGCATCTAGCACGCAGATGATTCCTTATCTTTATATCTAATTAGGCTTCCACCCCCTTTCAGCTGGACGGCAGGCCGAGTGATCTCAGAGGAATTCTTTGATTCGAGGCTATGATCAATAGGTAATTCTTATAGTGCTTCTTTTAGCGTTTCCATCTGAGGAGCAGCTATTTTTCTAACATACGCCACTGCTGTCTGACACAAGCAATAATCAAGTTCAGAGTGTGTAGCATTGTGAACCTTGCACCAGTTCGGCAATAAGAGATCCTGGAAATTCATTCGGGCCCCTAGACTAAGCTGGTCCTTTGCACATTTTTTCATGAATTCTTGGAAGCCATTGAGCAATCCCCAATCATCCTCCTTATCTGGCTCGTCATCAGTTTCTACCAATGTTTCTGTGTCTAGGGGTATTCGAGTAGAATCGATTGAGGGACTACACAACACCAACAATACTTCATCTGCATGTTCTTCCTGAAGCTCGATCTCATTTTGGTAGGTAAAAAGACGGTAATTCCCTAAATCGGTCTCGGCAAATAACACCTCACTGAGATTATTGTATTCCATGAACATGTACTTCATTCGGGGTTCACGGTCAATACGGATCTGATTTGGCAGCCCCTTCCATGGCAGCCACATGTGAGAAAGGTCTGTGGCAGTGTATCCATTCAGTGCCTTAGTGAATTCCCTTCCCAGAATGATTCCATATGCATCGGGAATATCAGCCACTTGAATATCAATGACCTGCTGTATCCGTGGATCTACGGCAATCTACCTCAGGATACGGTTTATTTCACCCATGATGTTGATCTCTGTTTTGTCTAGTTGAGTCACCTTTCTTTTTGACGGCGTGGGAGTGATACCAAGAGCATTGCAGACGGCCAAAGGCATGACATTGGCAGACGGTCCTGAATCGAGCAGGCAGTTATGCAAGTTCTTCCCAAAGATTCTAATGGTGGTCAGGAAAGGAGGAGTTTCCAGTCTTCCCTAGAGGATGCCCATAGGCGTGTCCATATGAGCTATTTGACCTTTGTTCCTTTCATTATCCATATCCCTGGTCTTCTTAAACAACTGGTCGTTGGAAAGCTGCCTACCAGCCCTTTTTGGCTCCTTTTCAGTTTGCTTATATGTTGACTGATTTACGGGAACATCGTTCCTTCTTCCGGTATTGTCCTATATCCCTGGTTCTTTCCTAGGCTCTTCAAAGGTTACTCTCTTAGCTGAGGTTTCTTGTGTCGTATTAGAAGATGAAGTCCCAGTAAGGACCCTAAAGAAGGCGTGCCTCATGGCAGAAACTTTGAGTAATTCGAAGGCTAACAAGCTAATTTTTACCTTCTTAAACTCTTCTGCTACATATTCACCCATCTGCTTGATTTCGGAGTTAAAAGATTGGCCTATAGCAGAACTAGGGGTTTGGACCTTTGTTTGATTAGATAGACTTTGAGGTTGGCCTTGAGGCTGATTTTGTGACTGGTTTTGAGACTGGTTCTTGTTGAGGTATTGGGCAGGTATATGAGGAAGCCCAGGGTTGTTACTGGAATTTAGATCAGGCGGAGTGGCGAAATTGTTTGGTGGGGTAGAGGTTGTAAAGGGTCTGCCCGCTTGTCTATTCCCAAGGAAGTAAGGACTTGACCATTGATGGAACATGTGGACCTCATCTACAAATGGTTCTTCTTCATCTACCAGACAATTATCTATTGAATCAAAGAGCTAAGCCAAGGTTTGTTCATTACTTACCTCTTGTGCTTCTTCATCCTCAATAGGAGTAGGCTCGACTTCGGGCTTGTTGCGGTCACCTTGCGGAAACGATGTTTCATTGACCACCAGACAAGAGGAATCGTAGGGCTCTGATGGGACGATGTCCCTGCAGCTGGCATTGTCGACCACATTTTGTACTTCCACCTGGAAAATCTCAGCAGCTGTCTGGAACTCGGGACAATCCAGCTTAGAGTGTCTACTGGTTTTGTGAAGTCGACACCACCCGGACAGAGCTGCTTCGGCCAGATACACACCATTGGATGTTTTGTCATTGTTTTCCAGTTGATCGAAAGGTGTGGGGACACCATCATTGTTGGGCCTGGTGTTCCACATGCCATTCTGTGTCTGAGAAGGTCTTCTTTCTACATTTTGATTGGCATTTTGTCCCCTCTCATAATTCTGCCTAGAGGAAGTGCCTACTTCATGATTATCCCTACTGTCTCTATTATCTCGACTATCTCGATTGAGATTGGCCTAAAAATTATGTTGGGAGGCCTGCAACTGATTATTCTAATTCTTTAGATGCCTCATCTCCATGGACATTTTCTTGATCATTTTAGTCAGCTCCTCTAGCTTGTCTTTCTCAGTCGCGCCTCCGGGCGACGACACTGGGTTTTGGAGAAAAGCGGGCGAGGCCGCCGGCTAATTTAGATAGGCTAGAGGAAAGTATGGTCTTGATAGATACAACGGCACTTGGGGTTGTTGGGAATATGTCTGCGGTTGTGGAGCAACCTGAGAATAGTTGTACTGCTGCTAGGGCTGCAAATAGGAAGATGCGGGAGGCACATAATTCAACGGCTGCCCCGGATGCGGCACCATAGGCAATTGGGGTACCTAGTTTATAAGAAGGGTTTGATGAGCAAACACCTGATTGAGCCCCTAAATCTGCATTGGATGGGCAACTGGCCCCAAAGAAGGCAGCAGGCCAGAGATATTTTTCCCCAAGTCCGCACTAGTGACAATGGCTTCTGTGTAGGCGACAACCAAGGTAGTGGGCGGTGGGCGCATCCTTTTCACCAAAGCTGATGTGAGGTTGTCCAGCGCTGCGTAGTAGACCGAGAGGGCTACCACATCATTATAGAGGTACAGATCCTGAAGCCTCATGTGAGCCCAATGGAAGCGGTCATTGAAGGAGCCAATAGGTTCGTTGACCTCCCTTCTGACAGACATGAACTATTGGTAAAGGTCCGCGGGGTTAATGGGATCTTGTATTTCTGTAGGAAGGCATTCTTCATCAAGTTCCACGAGGTAATGGATCCCCTCGGTAGATTGATGTACCAATAGAAGGCCTCTTCCCCCAAGGAATGCGAAAAAATATGACATGCAACATCCTCGTGGTTGACTTGCATTTCGGTGATCGCTGTCTCGAATATTTTGATATGCTCCTCAACTGTTCTTTGCATATCGCGTGGATGAAACTTCGAACAAAAGCCCTCCGGATTCTTGGGCATATCATTGTAGACAACAAAAATGTATCGGCGACAGGTTATGTGCTAGCCAAACTATGGGGGGGAGGCAGAGGTAGCATTTACTGTTGGAAAATGGGGATTTAGGGCTGTATTTGCAATACAACAGCAATATGGGGCCGCCCTTGAACTATGGCTGCCTTGACGGTGCCTTGGGCTGGAAGGGCCGGGAGAGGAGCGAACCCCTGGCTGTCGGAGGTAGGATGTGCAAATGTTGTTTGAGATGATTGGGTGGAAGATGAAGGCCAGCCAAATGAAGGTGAGGGTGAAATGGGGGCCGATGGAATGGAGGAAGAGGAAGTGACGACGTTACTTCCTTGTGCTCGTTTTTCCCTCGTGGGAGGCTGCAATTCTTCAAATTCTCCATTGTTTGGCGTTGACCGTAGAACTCTTTGAAACCTTTTTGGGGAGAATGATCCAATTCGATCCAGCTTCACTTTATCCTTTAACTTAGTATCTTCACCGTGACCCTCCTTCTAGCGCCAGTTCTGTTGATGGTGTTTTTATGCACTTTTCAACACAGGCAGTGCATAGGTGCACTACCTCTCTTGAAAGACAATCTCCCACAATCAAATTGCAGAACACTATCCCAAGGTCTCTCGGATGTCAGGTCATGACAGTGTTTAGATACCTTAGTAGTATGATGTGATTTGCTAGAATCGCAAGGCGATCTTACAGAAAATACAAAGTGTGGATACAAAGCATGGAAGTTGGATCTGAAAATGGAGTTCTTGGGATAAAAGCTATTATGAGTTGGCTATAGGTTCAAACAGCAATTTTGAACTCCATTTAGTGGTTGGATTTGGCTTTATAATGTGCAATGAACCTTAACATAGGTCAGTTACTAAAAAAAGGAAAAGGGCGAAGGAGAGGAAAAGTTTCTAAGTCTGAAGCTTGCTATGAATAGTGACAATGGAGTTCCTGCAATGGACAATTCCTTAAAACAATATCCAACTTAACCAGGGATTTCACAGTATCATGGAAATTGTGCTATCTTCTAAGGGCTACAGATATTTCATCCTTCATCCACCACATACATGCATGAATCAAGAATGAATGTTTGGGACAACTTCAAATCAAGTCCAGGCTAACTTTGCACAACTATCTACCTTCAGCAAATAGCAAAAAGTATGGACTAAGGGATCATCAACAAAACAAAAATTTTCACAATCACCCAGCAGCATTCCTAAGATTTATCCAAAGAAAGTAAATAGTTAACTAAATAGTAATAAGATCTAAGCTAAACATATGAAATTGTCGGATTAATCAAATAACTTGAGAGAAATCAAGAAAATACACCAGGTCAATATCTTTTTTTATAAATTTCAGCAGCATGTCTTTAAAACAACTTAACTCTCACTTTTGCAAATGAGAGGAGTGCCCTATTTATAGTTTCCAAAAAGTTAAATGAATGGCCAAGATTCATTCTCATTATGTGGCCAATATTCATTACAAAATAGAGTTTCACCTACCCCCAAATAGATCTCAATTTAAAATTACACTTTCGTCCTTTCCCTATTTTGTCCTCTTGTGGATGACACTATAGCTCTTTCATCCTATAGCTGATTGTTGTTTCCTTTGTTGTAGCAACTCTTTAGGGAGGTCTTCTTCTTTGGCTGGGCTTTCCTCTCACTCCTCGGAAGCTGCGTATTCTATATACTTGAGGATGACGGCCTGAAGCTTGTTGATTTCAAGGATTTCGCATCGCAATGCCTAGTAGCTCCATTCCTTAGCGTTCTCTTCCAGCCTTTTTCAATCTTCATCATACTTCGAGCCTTGGTCCCTGAATAGCTCTGCTTGGTCGAAGGTGCGGGCAACAAAACTTAGGAACTCCATTGTGATTTCTCCGGCTGTCCCATCCTTCATCTTCTCCTGGAAGTATGGCTTGACCTTCTCTGTATCCATTTGCACGATAGGCATATCATAGCCCGTCATTAATTTGAGATATTCGGCACATTCTGCCGGATTTTCTTGATCCATTCAATATCTGGATCCACTCTGCTCAGGATCTGCTCTAACCTCTCCTTCCGGTTGTTGAGGTCTCTGCGCCACACATCCACTAGCCAATGATCTTCCCTTTTTAGCTCTAGCTTCTCCTCCCATGTGTTCTCAGGCATCTGAAGGATGGCTTCAATTCTCGGGAGGGTGGAGTCGTAGGTGGCAGGGAAATTGGCGCAGAGTCTCTTTGTGCCCTCTAGAGATTGCATCAAGTCTAAGAACTTGTTAGTTGTCCGCACAGCCCTGTTGATTCCCATGTTTCTGACAAATATGACTTGCTAAAACCAATCCTCAGTGGTTTTCTCCAAGTTCTTCCTTCTCTCCATTTTGTCAATCTATTCTTTGGAAAGCAATTGTGGTGTGGCTGCGGAGGTGGTGGGCAGGTTGTCCACTGAGGACCATTGCTATATGTAGTTTGTTAGGGTAGCAACCTGCGCTTTAAGTTCGTCCTTGGAGACCTTGTCCTACTTTATCAGGTGCACCACCGTGGCCACCGACTCCTCTAGGTGCTCGACCTTTTGCTCTCTAGTTGCTGTCCCCAAGTCAATGGTGGAGATGTTGTAGCTCACCACTGCCTGGCCAACAGTTGGCATTGCAATTTGTGCTGCCTGGGGAACCAGAAGCATACATGGTTATCTTGGATCGGACCTTGGGCTTCTTCTCTTTCTTTGTCATGGTCAGGGATCAAGCCAAGATGGCCTCCAATCTCGCCCTTAGGTCCTTCAGCACAGGGGTTGTCTTCTCCAATTGTCTTTCCAACCATTCGGGCACAACAGACCTATCCTTAGGTGACTCACGGCTACCCTCGCCCTTCTCAGTCAGAGGCAAGACCTCCGCCTCTTTCTCTGGGGCAGAATCCTCCTGTTCGTCGGAGTCATGAATGAATATAAGGTGCTTGATAGGTAGCTCGACTGATGGTTACCGGATGGGGCTTTCTTCTTTCACTGCTTCTTCTTCCTTCTTCTCTTCAACGGCTTCGGCCTTAGGGCTTTTGGTAACATATGTTTCAGCCTCTGTCAAATCTTTTATTGGCTACTCTTCTAGCGGCTACCATTCTTTATCGTGTGGTGACTCTTCTGCCCCCTCCCCAACATCCTTTAGTTGCTGTGCCAACTCCTCCTCAAGGTCCTCATTGAACGTCTGGATGATTTTCTTAGCATCTGAGCCACCCCCTTCGTCTCCACTCTCGGAAGAGCCCATCTCCTCTTCCTCATAGACCACCCTGTTGATGGTTTAGTGCTCATACTCAGGGTGCTCATGGTACTCATCAGCCTCCTCGACAGACTTCAAGGCTTCCCGTTCTTGCTCCTCCAACTCCTCTGAAATTTGTATTGTGGCTTCCATAGCTGGCAGCCCGGTTGGCAGTTGTGAAGGCTAAGCAGTCGCGAGGGCTTGGGCGAGGGTCACTTGGAGAGCTGGAGCCATTAAGATTTGTGAGAGCTCAGGGGGATGGTTTTGCATGTGCCTTGTAAGAGCATCAGGCATAGTGGCAAGGGAAACAGGTGATGTTATTGTTGCCAGAGGGAGCGAGGTTATTAGTGACATGGCAGTAGAGGAGGAAGGGGGAGTGGTCATGCCAGAGGAGGAGTCAATGTTAATTATTGACTCGGTCGGGGGTGAAGGAGCAAGATGGACAGAAATGTCCACCGCCAGCGAGGAAGCGGCAACCGCAACAAGAGAGGTGGGTGGCGCCACAAGAGGGGCAGGGAGAGGCAAGGGAGGCTGCAATTATGTCATAGCCACTGTCTGTTTGAGCCTTTTGGGAGATGAGCCTCCCATTTCTTTCTTTTCTTGCTCCTTGGGATCTGCAGACTGCGCGGTCTTTGTTCCCTTTCTCTTCTGGGACCTAGTGACTAGAGGAGACTTGGAGGTCTCAGCAGTTGATGTGGTGGCGGCAACATCCTCCAAGGCACTTGGTTTGCTCTTGAGCCCTTCATAGGTTAGGACTACCCCCTGTCATTTCAGATGCACCACTTGTCCATCGATCCACTCCCTAGTGTCAGCTATGATTGGCTAGGTGATGGTGTCCAAGTCATCGACCTCTTGTTCATCCCAATCAATTAATGGTATTGGCAGGTTGGCGACTACAAGGTACCTTGGGTGTATAATGGTGGACTCGTCCTCTTCGACCTGGTCCGGTACCGGGAATGGTTGCACCCTTCTCAAGAACTGTACTATCATGTGCATGTAATTCCTAGAGCGAACCTCCTTGTCCTCCTTGCAGTCGCCCCAAAAATCGTCAATCTAGTATTGGTAGGCATATGCTGGCCCTAGTGCCTTCCTTACATGGCCATGCGGATCCATCCGCGGGCGGGCAGTGTACCAGTCGAAATTGTAATCCTTGAGCTCCTTCTCATAATTACTAGCGCATTGAGAAGTTTGTAATCGGTACAGGCCCTAGCCGAGGGTCATGGGGTAGGAAATCCCCGCTATGTGCTTATTGCTGAAGATGGCTTGGATGTGTTGGAGCTGTTGAGAAAGCTCCAGGAGGATGATCCTGTCATTTGGGTACTGTGGCAATCTATTAGGCCGCTCTATGAAACCCTGGGCCTGGATGTAGGTGAACTTGGGGAACTGGATGAACAGAAAGGCATACTCCTTTAAGAGTGCCCTGGCGCTGTGAGAGACCCTCTCGAAATCCCCAGCGATCAACCTGATGATGTGGCCATTGAAGGTGTCATTGACCCTACAGTATTCTTTCTTAAAGTTGTGGTACTGGAGCTGTGGATATTTGTCAAATGGTTTTAGTCCTCGCTTCTGGCCCTGATCAGGTGTTGCGAACAACCCACTGTATTGTCTTTGATCTGCGAGGGAGTAGACGAGGTAGGAGGTCATGTTGAATTTGGAAGTCTTTTTCACATTGATGAACTACTCATGGAAGCAGTCGCTTATAATCCCTCCCTAATAGAAGGAGACCTTGGTCGTGACGTCCTCATTCCCCTACAGAATCTGCTCAATAAAATAGGCCATCCACTCCTGGAAATAGGCTACCGTTGGAAGATCTCTAACCCTACTCAACATGGTTACCAAGTCGTGGTAATCCTCATGGAAATCGCTGCGGAAGAGATCTGGGGGAACCTTCACAGCGCTGCCCCATTTTTCCTTTAGCCAATAGAGGTTGATTGACTTCTTGCATCATCCTAGATTGGCATCCCACGCCGCTTGGCATTCGTCTAGTGTGGGGACCTCCATCTATTGGAACGTGGGGATGTGGAATGTCTTGGTGATCCTTTCTGGTGACATGTGTGCAAGGATGTTCCTTTCCTTGTCCACAATTGTTCTAGTGTCTGTTTGATAGGCTTCTCGACAAGCCATCACTAATTCGGGTGCCACGAGTGAGGGAGGGAAACCAGCGGCCTTGGAAATTCCACTCTGTCATATTAATCTGGCATTCTTTGTGGTCCGGTTGACTCTGACCCTTTGAGTGAATTCATCAATATTCACTTGGCCAAAATTTTTTATTTGAAATTTGCTTCTAGTCCGTTGTGACCTTTGAGTGGAGCGGCTCACCCTGGAACTGAAACTTTATTTGATCCTTGTCTTCTTTTCCCCAAGGTGTCCTCCCTGATTTCTTGCCCTTGTCCTTTTCGGCAGAGGCCCCTGAAGTTCCTGCAGCTGATTCCATAATTCTGCAAGCAAGGGCAAAGTCAGTACAATAAAATATCAAAAGCGTTCATGTTAGTCCATATTTCAAAATAACATCTAAATAATCAATCAAGTATATCATAAATCTTATCTTTAAATGTTATTGATCTTCGTTTCAGGGCATTTGGACAATCCGGGCCCAGAGGGCCAGACTTCCCTGGAAGGAATCCTGTCTAAAAGGGAAAATTCAGCTGAAAACTCCCGCAGACCCTTCTTGGCCAAATTTTAATGTTTTAGGAGGCCCATGGCAGAAAAGAGTAAAATTTAGGATGTGGGTCGAGGTTGGATTCCTAATTTAGGTCTGATAGGATCGATCTAGGAAGACTCAGAGGTTTCAAGTCGGGAAGCTGTCAGGAGACTGTCGTTGGTGATGGCAGATAGCGGGCGGAAATCCCACGATGGAAGTCCGAGGGCCGGGGTCTGGGGGGCCAAAATACAGCTAGTAGGTGTTTATCGGCCAGGAAGACGCGACGCGTTGGCCGCCATGAGATTTTCGTTGATTTAAATGGCGGCGGTGAGGAGCGGCCCGGGGCCTGGAGGGCAGGAAGCCTGCAGACATCCGTCATCAGGGGCGGCGAAACCGTCACGAAATTCTGAGAACGGAACTCCGAACGGCCGGGCCCGGAAGGTCCCACGGTAGGGAGGAGTCTCAATAGGAACACATGGCAGGTTGATGCTCGGGGTCCAGCTACTGGGCAGATGCCGCGAAGATTCTGTCAGCAGGGATGAACAGACTTCCGAGGATGGAATTTCGGAAGCCAAGGCTCGGGGACGCGAATGTCATGGTTTGAAAAAATGATGCTGATGGCAGAGCGGAGGGCGGGGTCCGGGGGTCGGGCAGCATTGGGGACTTCGCTGAAAGGCAGAAAATAAGACACGGAGGCCCGATATCTGGGGCCCAAAGGCGGAAATGATGCACCGATATGATATCGCCCAAGAGTTAATAGCGAGGGTCAGGATGGAGGCCGGGGCACGGGAAGCCGTGGCATGAATTCTGTTGGAGACGACAAAAATAGCACGGAACTCTGGGGATGGAACGCCGAGGTCCAAAGTCTGAAGCAACAAAAGGACACTTGCTGAATCTTAAAGTTTAGACGGTGATGGACATTCCAGGGCCCGGGGGCTGGGAGGCAGGAGCAGGTTCACAGTTCAGGCATGGCAAAGTTTAAACGGAAGCCCGGGCAGGGAAACCCGAGGGACCGGGCCTGGCGGGGAGGATTGCTGTCTCGACGGGCGTTTGAAGTTGGAATTTGACGGCGAAGGCAGGTCTCAGGCCCGAGGGGAGGAATTGCCTTGCGTGAAGAATAGTCGCGCCACATAAAAGCTTTAAATCTATGGCAAGGGCATCTCATGAGTTTTTTCGATTTTCCAAGATGTGGGTTATGAGCACAATTTGGTTTTCTACCACTTTATGCCTCCCTAACAATTTGTTCATTTCATTAAATCTTTGGAAATCATGAAAAAGATGAATGGGAGGGCAACCGATTGCCTACCTCGAACATGCAGAGCGGGAAGATGTGGGATCCACTTGGAGTCGACAAAGTGATGTTGACGGCGATGATCGCAACGCTTGTCAAAGGCTGCAGACTCCAGATGATCGCTTCTCAATTGGCTCCAATCCTGCTTGTGAAAAAGACTTCAGCAGATTGGGCATTTTATATCCCAACTGCCATGAATGCCTGCAATTAATGCACGTACAGCTGTAGGAAAAGTTGGTGAGATTTGAATTTAGGTCGGCGGCGGCGGTGGCGATGCTGGGAGGACGTGAGGTAACGGCCACCATTTGATTTTCTCCAATTATGATCAGCGACAGCGAGGAGCGGTCTGGGGCCCAGAGGGCGTGGAGCCGACAGACATCAGCCGTCAGGGAAAAGTCACAGAACGAATGGAACTGGACGGCCCCGAAAGGTCCCGCGACAGAGAGAGGGCGAGATTACAGTGGCGTGAGAGACCGGGGGACCCAGGGGGAGGTCGCCAGGAGGTTCCGCGGAGGCAAAAAGAGATGGAAAACGAAAGCGACTTCCGGGGTTGGGGCCGGGAGGGCAGACCCCCAAAATTTTGCAACAAGTTTCAAACGACGAGCGACAGGGCGAACCCCGAGGTCCGGAAAGATGCTCAGCGAACGCCGCTAGTGACGGCATTTGCAGAGGGGAAACCCGAAAGGGGAACACCAGACGCCCGGGCCCAAAGGGGCCCGGAGCCGTTTCAGGGCCAAAATGCCAAAGGGATTCCCCGAGGCCCCGGAAGGTAGCAAAAATGAAAAGCGGAGGCATGATCGATTTATGATGGAACCTTGGAGGAACATCGACCATCTGAAACATTAAAAAAAAGAGGGGCACGCAAAATGAGGCGGCCCCAAAATGACCCGACAAGGTGAAAGAAAAGAGGGTCCCCATTCTGAACGGGGCATGTGTGTTGAGGGCACAACATATGTAGAATTCTCTTTTTGTCCTAAAACTGCCCCTATAACATAATCATAAGCATCTGTGTATATATGAAAGGGAAGACTCCACTTCAGTCCTTGAAGAACAAGTGCTTGAGTAAGTAGGTTCTTAAGTTGTAGGATAGATTTTTCACAGGCCTCAGTCCAAGTAAATTCAGAATCCTTAGTCAATAAGGCATATAGTGGACTGGCTATCTTGCTGAAATATTTCATGAATCTTCTATAATATCCATCATGTCTAAGGAAGCTTCTAACATCCTTTTGTTTCATAGGTGTTGGAAAAGTTAAAATAACTTCTATTTTTGTAGGATCAACTTGAATTCCTACCTAAGAGATATGATGGCCTAAAACAATTCCCTCTTGCATCATCATAAAACATTTCTCACTATTCAAAGACAAATTTTGCTCCTGACATCTTTTCAACACTTTTTCCAAATTGGCTAATGTTTCATCATAAGTAACTCCATAACTAGTGAAGTCATCCATGTAGATCTCCATAGAATCATGAGAAATGTTAGCAAATATACTTATCACTACCATTTGAAATGTTGCAGGTGCATTACACAAGCCAAAAGGTAAGACATAATAAGAAAAAGTACCCCATGGACTGGTAAAAATTGTTTTGTCTTGATATTCAAGGGTGATTCTTATTTGATTATAGTCACTATATCAATCCAAAAAGGAGAAATACTTTTTCCCAGACAATGAGTCTAGTACTTGGTCAACAAATGGCAATGGAAAATGATCCTTTTTAGTTGTTGTGTTCAGCTCCCTGTAATCTACACAAACTCTCCATTTTCCACCTTTTTTAGGGACAATCACCAGTGGAGATACCCATTGACTATCTAAAATGGGGTAGATGAAACCAGCATCAAGCAATTTTTGAAGCTTTGTTTTAACTATTTCCTTAAGTGTTGGATTTATTCTTCTTTGAGGTTGCCTAACAGGTGAACAATCTTCCTTAATATACACCCTATGAGTATAGAGCTAAGGATCTATTCCCTTCATATCCCTATAGTCCCATGCAAAAGCTTTGTATTGATCTTGCAGCATCATGACAAGGGCAACTTGTTGAGGTTGAGGCAACTTATTATTGATGTTCAGACATCACCCTGAAGACACTTCTACTTGTTTGGTAAGATTATTCATAGAGGTTACTGATAAAGGTGGTGTCTGTATTTCATATGAAAATGAATTATGATAAACTGCAAGAGATTCAGGTGACAGGTTCTCAGAATCCAGTTGCTACAGGAAACACTGCTAAAGACTACTATTTGCAGTAGATGGGCTACTCTGATCATGTTTGGACTGCAAAATGTGTAAAAGCAGGTCATCCTCACTTTGAAGCTGGAAAAATGGATTAGTTTGCAGCATCATTAGCTGGGCCAATGAATTGACTTCTTCTGTTTCCTCTCCCAAATCTTGCCAAATTGGCTGAGACAAGTCTAGCTGAGGTTGGGCAGGTGGATATAAAGCCAATTTCTTTATTGACTGACCATCAAAAATTGTCATGTCTCCTAAATGACATCCTATAAAAGCATCAACTATAGCTAACCATGGTCTACCTAGGATAATATGATATCCTCCCAAAGTTGCCTTAGTAGACAATATGGTGAAGTCTGCTGGGTATTCCCAAGACTCCAGGATAACAATAACATCTTCTACCATTCCATCAGGCTTTACTGTGGAACTATCAATAAGTTGCATGATGGTAGGTGTAGACCGAATGTTTAGTATATTCAGATACTCCATTGTATTCTTGGTCATTACATTAATGGCTGCACCAAGGTCAATCAAGACATTCTTTACTATCTGGCCATTAATATTGATTTGCACCATAGGACTCCCAGGGTCAGTATATTTTGGAATAACTATCTTCCCCAACATAATGTCTGCTGACTGTCCTAAAACATGTATAGTTTGAGGATCCTTTTTCTTTTGTCCTTGCTTCTTCAAATAGGCCTCCTTAATGGCTTTTCCATATAGTGGAATATCTTTAATGGCTTTTAAGAGAGGAATTTGAATATACACATTCTTTAGCTGATCCAGAATATCAAAAGTAGGTTCTTCCATAGGCTTGGATGTAGTAAGTTGCAGTCTCTGAGGGAAAGGTGGTGTAGCCTGATGCTGCAGGACAGGTTCCTTAGAGGCAATATCTGATACAGGTATATTTTTTGCAGGATTAGTTTGTTGTTCAGAGGTAGAGTCTAGAATCTTTGTAATAACAAGCGGGTGTGGAGCAGGGAGAGTGTTTCCAGATCTGAGATGGATATCATGAAAATTCAGGGCATAAGCGGGATACTGATTGGCCTCTGTAAAATACATAGGCTGTTATTGCTGCTGCTTATTGTTAGGATTTGGCAATGGTTGAGTAGGCATAGGTGTTTGTTTTGGAGGGCCAGTATTTGTTGTAGGAGCTACAGGGGGTGGCATGAGAGCTGGAGGTTGTGGCTACTGAGGCTGCAAGAAGGCATGGGATTGGTTCTGCCATTGCTATGGACTTCTCCATTGAGGGTTTTGCTGCCAGTTACCTAGGGGTGGAGTCCATTGTCCTTGTGGCTACTGCCAACCACCCTGAGGAGATTGCCATTGAGAACTCTGATAGTTAGGTCAATGTGATTGAGGGGCATTCCAAGGTGGTGATGGGCCATATGTAGGTTGCCACTGGTTATTATAATTAGAATAAGGATTACCAAAAGTTAAAGGATCTTGAGGCATGCATTGTCTTTGAGCCCATGGTCACCTTTGTACGACGAAGAATACTTGGTCATCATCACTTTCTACCACCTTAAAATCAGTAGGTAACTGCTTAGCCTCCAGGTTAGCCACCATCTTCCATTTGCAGTCACGTTTCTTCTTTTTGGAATGTGGACAGAACTCAGCCAAGATTGCTTCAGCTTCCTCATGTTTCTTTTGAGCTTGCATAGTATCCAACTGTGCAGCCATGTTGTTTATGATATCCTGCTTGGAATTAGATAGCAAATTTGTGATCTCCATTCATGAAACTCCACTAGTAGAGGACTTTCCCACTGTGGCTTGATGACCTCTACCCTTCTTAACAATTGCTCGAGAGTAGTTGAGACATATCTTCTTGATATCATCCCAAGGTAGTTGAGTTATATTGCCTCCTCCCATCAGGTCTAAAGCATCTATACAGGTATCACTGATTCCCCTTAGAAAAAGTAGTTTATGAGATTCTTCATTGAGAGTATGGTCTGAATTCTTTTTTAGAGAAAACAAGAATCTTGAGATATAGTCTTCCAGGCTTTCATCCCTTTTTTATTGAATTCTAAATATATCATCTCCCTTATTACTACTCTTACAATATTCCTTGTATTTCTCAAGAAATTTTGTTTGCATGCTTGGCCAACTATCAACAACACCTCTTCCCAAACTCATAAACCATCTAAGAGCTTCTTCCTTCAAAGTAGAAGGAAACAACTTCATCCTTTGAGCATCTGAAGTGTAATCATAGCTGCGACAGAGGATATCAAACTCAAACAAGAAAGTGTCTGGGTCCTCTGTAACTAGGCCATAGAACTTGGGAAGCAATGAAGAAGGAATATTTTTTAGGTTATCATTATCTTGCTGAGGAACGATGGGGAACTCAAAAGTAGGAGGTTGATTAGGTGGATTTTGTGCCATATTTGCTTGATGGAGTATCAGAGCAAATTGACTTTCTTTTGGTTCTTCATCAGCTGGGTCAAATGGCAATTCAACAAACAGGGTTTTAGCAAATGGATTGATATCTTGGTCTCCTTCTTCCTCAAATAGATTATAAGCTGGTTCAAGATTATTATCAATGAATGGAAGGTCAAGGAGGAATCTTCCTAGCGTGTCTCTTCTTCTATGCATGCAATAGAATGAATGGTGAATTGAAGGATTTTTGAAAATACTTGAATAACAGGCTAAACTACTGCTAAAAATGACTTCTGATAGATTCTTAGCTTGACACCATCCCCAACAACAGTGCCAAAAATGGCTGCCCCCACAAAAGGATATGAAAATCATGGAAAAACCTATCCTAGGAATTGGACATTCCAACAGGCGACTAATATCTTTTCATGGTTGTTCATTTACTTGTCAAACCAGGGAACATATACTTGAAATGGAGAGGCACTATATGTGCACTAAGAACCAGTCTCATTCACAATTTATCAAAAATAAATACTTGGAAAGAATTCTACCTATGTTACAGGAAGGTAATGCAACGTTCTCTTAACTCAACCATAATTTAACCAAAGCAAAAATCATAACAGCTACGACTAAGAAACAAACTATGAACTAGCCTTATGTTGCAGGAATAGACATAGGGATGGACTCCCAATGCTGCAGGAACAATATAAAACTGAGTTTGCATAGAAACTTCAGGAATGAAATCTAACTTATGATTAACAGAAAATAAATGACTAACTAACTAACTATAGATACTTACTAAGTGGTCCCCCTTAGCAAGCATCAACTGATTATGCCAGTATTGAACTCAGAACTTCATCAAATTTTATTCATAAACTCATAATGGTGTACATTGTTCTTCTTCAAAAATCTAACACAAAAATCTATCTCTTATCATACATACTCTACTTTTTATTATCATACTAACTTTTACATGATATCCTTCCTATATCGTTATGCTTGCTCACTCGCGCAGGAGGAACACTTGTTTAAATCAAGAAAACAACTAACTAACTAACCCTAACAGAGAAATACATGGATGTAAGTGTATCCTGGAAATGAGGAACAAAATTCATTAATGAGTTTATCCGTTCAACCCGATCCAGAGAGAATCTAGCACTCCACTCTTTCCAGATTAATTGACATTTAAATTTCTTCCCAACAATGTCGGTCAAAGAGTCTTCGCCAAAATAACTTCCTCGAAGTCGTGCAAGAAATGGACTTTATTGCAAGGTCGAGATCAGTTGCACTTGACTCATTCATACTTTCTTCAACAACCTATGAAACACAAGGTGATAGATGCGAAAGAAAAGATACATGGAAAATACATGATATTCATTCATTAATCACATATTAAATCTATTTCATCATTCAAAAATTATATGCATTATACCAGTCATTTGGGAAGTCAAACAGTGGTAATAAATATAGACATGTCAACATGATAGGCTACAGGAATATAATGGTGTATTGCTACAGGATATCCCCCAATAAAAGGTTTCTAAAGAGTTAAACAACCATGGACAACAAAAGTAAGGGTATTAAAAGTACACCATGATACCCAAATTATGAGCATATTTTGGGCTCATCACCTAATGCGATGGACTTTGACTTGACAAATAGATAGGAGTATTCTTGTTCACACTTGACATACATAAACCTTGCTAGAACGTACCTAACAAAGCAAGTATTCGCCAAGTTATTTTACAAGAACATCCAACAAGCACAACAGACAAAAGATAATGATCATTTCCCCATTCCTATCTCTCTAAATCCTTCATTCGGATATCATTGAGAGGTCCTTGGAATGAGCGCAATAAGATAAATCAAAAGAAAAGATCAAGTACGCAAACAAGTCAATGTTCTTCATATCTCTAGCCAAAGGGATTTGTTTTGATAGGATAAGAATCCAAGGTGATATCCAAAATGATTCCCATTGTCGGAACGATATATCCTAGGACATGCATTGTAGAGGATGATGATGGTTTGATAAGTTGATTGCTAGGCTGTTGATATAAAGTTGACTGACATGTTTGAAAATAATCAAGAGTTTGATTTTGTTTGAAAGTTTGTTGCTTCGATGTTGATTTTACGATTGAGGCTTGATTTTGCTAATTGTTGTGCTTGTTTCTGTTTGTGTTGCCAAAGGATGAAGGTGATGATCAGTTTATTATGGATGATGTTATTGCAGGTGAAAGCAAGATGAGGCAGATGGATTTTTTATCAAATATTTGGATGTTTTTTACATTTTGAAATGTTTTGAGGCTATTTTTTGGTGTTTTCGAGATTTTTCAAATGTTTTGATTTTTTATTTTTCTGATGTTTTTGGATTTTGATGTTTTTTTGAATGTTTTTGGATTTTGATATTTTTTGAATGTTTTGGATTTTGATATTTTTTGAATGTTTTTGGATTTTGATGTCTCGGGGGCTGATCAAATATTAGTCTTTCCTACGTTTAAGCTTAGAGACAACATAGTTTAGATTACTATGTTTTTGATGTTTTTTTCTTATTTTTGAGTGTTTTTGGATTTTTTGATGTTTTGGATGTTTTCAAATTTTTTTATTTTTTGATGTTTATGGATTTTTCGCATGATTTTGATGATTTGGATATGGACATGTGTGATGATATCAGTGCTCTACTAAGGATTTTTGTTGAAAACCAAGCTAAGGTTAATTGATCGAATCGATGGATTGATGATGATGATAACATTGTTCAAGATACACAACAATGCAAGGATTTGATTGATCAAGATTGATGACGATAACATTGTTGAGGATGCACAACAATGCAAGGATAGTGTTAAGCAACAGAATGATCGGGAAGGATATCCCAAGATTATGGATTGGGATGGATGACAGATTGATTGGATTTGATTGATCAGGATTGATGAAGCTTGGTTTGGAACAAAAGTTGTTCAAATGATTTGATGTGATGTGTGAAGTGCAACTTAGATGCAACTGACAACAATTGTTTGGATTGATGTTTGATGAAAGATGAAGACTGATGAGGAGTGTCTTCTCGTCAAAATATGCCATGGGCTAGTGATTTAGATTTTGGATCACAAGTGTTGTGACCAATTTGGTTTTATGTTTTTCAATGTTCAGATTGCCACATAAGTTGGAGGATATAGACCAAGATTTATTCCCAAAGCAAGATGTAAATATCTGCCCCCAATTTCTAGCAATGTATGGAATGCCATGGATAGATGCCTGGATAGGTGTATCGATGGATGGATATGGATTATCTTATGATAAGATAAGGTGTTTAGATAAAATATGCTCATTTGGATAATGCTTCATAGCTTAGATAATGTTGCATAGGATAGGATCAATGAAAATGACCCATGTCAAGATGTTTACCATAAGCAACTATAAAGTGTGCACCAAACATCATCAAGATCAAGATAACTGAGATGATGAATGTAGATAAATGCGAATGGATTGGATCAAAGGTTTATGGATGGATGGATTTATTATGGTTGAGATGGATGGAATGTTGGCTTTATTATGGATGGGATGAGATGCTACCTCCTGAACTAGCGCACATAGATGCTCGATTCTACACATGATGCCTATTTTCTAGGTTTTCATAATGGTCTTGCCCAAAGCGCCACCATAGTGGTTTTCACTAGAGGATGATTTTTTCTCTTTACTCTTTTCAATCCTTTTTTTGATTTTTTTGGATTTTTTGCTTTTTAATTTTTTTGCTTTTTCAAAAGATTTTAAGCTCATGTTGAATCACAAGGTGTTGTTGATGTAGATGCCCCTTTCATAATGTGCCATCAATATCTTGCTTGAAGAAGTTGCCTTGCTAAGATATGTGCACTTGAATACAACTTTTGAGATTCTTGATCTGCTTTATTGATACTGGAGTTGACTTTTTCTTGGTGCACACATCGCGATAGAGTGCCTTCTGAATCCTTATGATGAAGGGTTTTTTCCAATACATGGTTGATGTGAGAATTGAATATCATGCATGGAGGCATGGATGGAGTGTGTTTAGAGGTAAGAGATAGATTGGTTGACAGTTTGGAACATTTGACTCTCCAAACTTGGGAAGATGAGCAATGATGGGTGGATACAGAAGTGTGTGTGGAATTAGGACCAACTGCTTGATACACTTTGTACGTTGCTTGAAAAGCTTTATTTTTATTTTGCAGACATCTTTGATGGATACTTTTTCCTTTTTTATTTTTCCCCATAGTTTCTTTGACTGATGGAGTTTGATAGGGATAATCTTTCTTTGTATTCTTTGGTATCCATTTGTATTTGATTTGTCCTTCTTGCTTCTCAGTTTATTTTGCTTTGATAAATTTCTTTGTGATTTGATTCACATCCTTCATTTGATGTTGGTCCCAATTTGTGGATGGGGTGATGGGTGGATGAAGATTCATGACGTGACTGGTTGTAGAATTGGCATCGGTTTCATCATAAGGATTCTTCATGCTCCCTATGTTGATGTTTGCACTAGATAAAGTTGCCCCCAGTATAGTGCTAGTGGCACCTTCGTTCCTTGATTCTGCTTGTTTTGAAATGTCTTGCTCAGTAAACATGCTCTGACAAATGACCACTGCAGATGATGTTATTTCGATTGGATGCTCTGCTGACTTCATAATATATTGTTCTATGTAACTTGTTTCCTTGAGTGGATAATGTTGGATATCTGCATACCTGATTTCCTTAGTATAAATTTGGGATATATCTAATCTTGATGTTGATAAATCAGTTTGACTGTAGGAGTTGATAATCTACTCTTTGTGTGTAATAGTTTTTTTTTCTAGATGAAGATCATCTACATGTCCATCCATAGAAAGCATCTCATGGGTAGATGGAGGAGTATGTGCTATGTGGATATGATCATCTTGCATAGATAGGAGAGTGTCCATTAGATTATTGTAGTATCTTGAAGATACAAATTCTTGATCTTGAATGATTTCAGAGTTGCTTTCGACATGCTTTGGATCAAGTTCTTGACATGGTTCTATTTCAAAGGGTGGATTGCTTATAAAGGGTTCTTGAATGTCATCATTAGACATGGTAAGTGGTTCAATATCCTCAAGTGTCAAGTTCAAGGTTCCTTCAGTATCTATAACCATGAGGTCGAAGGGGGTCAACATGTCTTGGAAAGGACCATTGCTAGACCTTAGTGGAAGATTTTGATCTTGCTTTGGAATAAATTCTTGAGATATGTCCTCTAACTCATTAGGTGATGTAGGTACATTTTCAATATGATCATTGGTTGATGCATCGTTGGATGAGGTGAAAACATCTTTAATGATGGATGGATTTTGAACATTGTTTTCAACAATTGTGGTAGAGAGATTTCCAATGTCTTCAACCATAGAGTCAAATGATGTTGACATTTCTTGAATTGGATCATTGTTGGGTATTGTTGGTGGATTTTGATCATGATTGAGAAGTGACTCTTGACATATGTTCATTTGATCATTGGATGGAGTAGACATAGCTTCAAGGTGTTCAGTGATGAATTGATCTTGATCCTTGTTCTAAACAGTCATGGTGGAGAGATTGCCAATGCTATCATTGTCCCCAATAGTGATTATCTTTTGATCAATTAGGTCTTGCATGAGTTTTTTGAGTTGAATACAATCTAATGTTTTGTGTCCCTTTATTCTATGATAATCACAAAGGTGTTTCTCATTATACGTTGGTGGTTTTATGGTTGGTTCTTGATAGTTCACATAAACAAGGATTTTGAAGAGATTTGCTTGTACCAACTGTTGCAGGATTGATTCGATTGGTCTCCCAAGTGGTGTGTTTTTTTTCTTGTTTCCTTGTGAGATTTGTGTCTTAAATTGACCTTGTTGTGATTGATTTTGGAGATGTGGTGATTGATCTTTGAAATGTGGTGATTGATCTTCAAGATGGAGTAATTGGGTTTGTTGTTGATCTTGATCTTGATATCTACCCTCTTGACATTGGAGATTTTGTTCTTGATGTGGTTGTGGACACAACCCAATGCTTTGATGACATGGTTCAACTAATGAAAGAGTGTATTGATTTTGGAGTGAAGATATCTCTTGGCTCAATGATTCAAGTAGCTTGGCATGTTGATGCAAGTTGTTCTAGCAAAATTTTATCTTGATTTTGACTCCCTTGATTTGGCTTTTGTTCAAGCAGATTTGGGATGTACACTTGTGGTTTTTGAATGGGATCATGGAAAAATCAATTTTGGACATTGTTCTAACTTGGGATGATGTTCAGATTTGGCATGATAGGTTGAAATTGAACATTGTCTTGATTTAGGTAACTTTTATTTTGCATGGTGTTACCTTGCCTTGGAATCGTTAACATCTTGTTTGGAATTTGAACAACATTTGTGTGATTTGAAAACATATCTATCCCAAAGTTCACCGGATTAATGTTTGGTAAAGTTGTACTTGGTACATTCACATTTGGCATGCATGGATTTGGTGGGATGATGTTGCTCGTTTGAAGGCTCATGCATTGATTTTAGGGTTGATAGACTTGTAGGTTTGGACTTGGATTTAAATCTATCATTGGGAAAGGTGTTCCAAACCTCAATTTGGGAATACTCACATTTGGTGTGCTATTGACATTTGTCAAAGGTAATGATCCCATTTACGGTTTGTATAGATGTGAGTGTTGAGAATCAATTGGCGTTGTAAGGCTTTGATAACTTAGTTGACTTGGGTTACTCATGATGTATGGATCAAGTCTATATTCCATGTTCCTCTTGTGTTTTGACCTTGTTGCAAAAGTGACCTCTAAGGTTCTTAGGACTAATGATGAGATGAAGGATGAAAGGTGTAAATGATATGAGTGATGAACGTTTAGGGACTTTGTATCAATGCTAGACTTAGGGTTTGGTTTTGATTGTTTTGATTTGGATAATGAACTTATAAACCCTAAGATGTTAGATATTATCTTAGGATGAACTTGTTCAAAGGATTGTTAATTCAATTAAATGTATGAGAAAGGGTGCATTCCCATACACCTAACTAAAAAAGGTGATTTTGATTTTGATGATTTACCTAAGTCTAGAATGATGTTTCCAAAGTTCTAAAGTTGTCTATGGGATGGATTTTGATAAATGTTTGTATGGATGAAGTGTTTGATTTGATCCTAAATGAACCTAGGAAGGACTTTTTTACTAGGCCAAGATAGTGAAGAACATGCTTTTCTCTAAGAGTAATTCAAAATCAAAATACCAATGTTTGCATGAAAACCATATGACCAAAGATGCCAAACACATGTGTGGGGTCCAATTGATTTAATCTTTGCTTAATGGATTATTTTTACCACAAACACACTCTTGGTTAATTTAAAATCTAGATGTCTAATGTCTCAACTTTCCCCTTATCCCGCAAAGTGTATTATGCGGAAACCAAGGAAATTTGAGGCAAGAGTTACCTAATGTTTACCTTAGTAGGAGTAAATTGAGATGAAATCCAAATGCTTAGATGCTTCTAAGGATGCAAATCCCAAGGGAAAGCAATAACATGTGAATTTGTTCAAGGATATTTTCCTCTCCTAAAGGGTTTGAAATTTTGATGATCATGTTGAATGTTTGTTTACAAATGTTTTCGAATAAAGCACTGTGTTTTCAAACTAGGAACAAGTACAAACCCTATGGATGTGTAAGACAATATTTGTTGAATACCCACTTGGACAAGTCTAGCTATGCTTATCTTTAGCAAATGGTTAGATTCTTGATCCCATTGGCTCCCCTCCATGACTCATTAATGTCAATCGGGGTAGCCAAGCATCAACACCCATGAAACTCCCATGGCATGTTTTCTATTTCTACTAAATACTGTAAAAGTGTGGGGCGGCTTCAGAATGACCGTTCTTGCACCAACAAATAGATTAGGGATTTTGGAAAATTCTAGCACATGGGTTCTAGTAAGGACTTTCCATTTGTAGGAGTTGACCCAACATGGCAAGAGTCCCCTTTCGGATCCATTTTGTCAGAGTCAACCACATGATATTGGCATTTCTTCCAATATCCACATTTATATCCCCGCTGGAAATACTCTTAGGTTCAGAGTGTTATCAGTTGAGTCACTCCCTTGGGTGAGTACTTTTTCCCTAGGGTAGGCCCTCTAGGATAAACAAAAGCAAGCAAAGACACAATCCATAACTCGATCAATATTTGATGACTCAAAGAAAGAGAATATACACAATGATGCTCTACTCACACTCACACAAGATGTTCAATTTTAAACCCAAATCGAAGTGTTTATGGGAAATTATTTACGCAACTTAATGTCACCAAAAGCCTTTTGATTCTCAAGATCACCGTGAGGTGCGAGAGAAGTGCATACATCTTTTGGTGATATTACATTTTGTCAATAATTACAAAACAATAAAGGAACACATTCATTTTATCCTTCAAAGTAATGATTTCATATGTATTAAGCACCAAAGGAAAGATGAAGATTTCTTGTTCAATTTTAGCCCAAATTGAAATCTAGTAGGTATCTAAGTTTGAATTTTAACCCTTTGCGAATGAAAAATCAAAGTGTTCTTTTTAAAACCAAATGAAAATTAGTGTCCTAAGAGCGAAAAGATGACAATTTCATGAAAAGTGTTTAAGCAAACACTAGTGTGTTAAAAAAAACTTTAATCTCTCAAGCCATCATCTTCATTTCTCCTCCTTTCATTTTCTCTTTTTGCTTCACCTTTGATTTCCTTCATTTGTCCATTCTCCTTGCTTTCCTTCATTTGTACCTTTGCTTGCTTTTTTGTACCTTTTCCTTTCGCTTTTCCTATTCCTTCGTTAGCCTTGTACCTAATATGGAGTCTCTTAATCTAGGGACTTTTATCAGTGCCAAGCTAGGCCTTCCAAACAACCATGGATCTTAGGTTCGATCCCCCTCCTGCTTCTTTTGTCACAAGCCTCAAATAATTCTCTTATTGAAAATCATGGTTGCAGAATGTGAACCCTATTTCAAACTTGCATGGAAGAAAAAAAAAAAATACACTAATAGATCAAAATGCAAGATTAAAATAAGAGTTCCCCATAAAATCCATCTGCATTGTTAGAAACCAAGGAAAAAGATGATATACTTGAGCAAATACAATAAAAAATAACTATTCCTCATTCTTAAACGAAGCAAACAATTGATCTTATGGGGGGATTAGTGCTATTTTGATATGAAAATAGCCCTTTCCCAACCCTTTTAGATAAGCTAAATGATGCAATTCCTTGAGATGGTGGAGTGATGGTAGGCAAGATCATTTCTCAAATGAAGAGAGTGACCTTGCAGAGATGTTGTTGATTTGTGGAGGAGTTGATAAAAGATGAAGCCTCTATTTTATAGATTTTCAAATGCTAAGAGTGTTGAAAAGGGACCAATGTGAGACTAAAAATAGGCCAATGAAAAGAGGCCACTTGTCATGATGTGAGTGGTTGATGCATGTGCAAGATTTGGGAAATGTGCCCAAGAGGGGGAAAATTTCAAATTTGAAATGAGAGTTAATGCTGAGAGGGGGACATGTAAGAGCTTATTAATTGCTTTGTTGGATGTACATGCCCACTTGATTTTAAATTTAAAATTGAGGGAATATTCCCATATTGAGTGAAAATACTGATTTAATAAATCAATAAATTGATTTATTTGTGCAAGTGGGATTATCTAGAGGATGCAAGTGGTTAGGATGTGACATGCATTAGATTAGATTTAATCAAGATTAATTAGCTAGGATGATGATTAGGATGTTTTGAGTGATTTGATTTAAATACTTGATTTATTTAAATTAGAAAAGGATGGCAAATGACTTTTGAGATTTTAATTAAATAAAGTCTTGGTTTCTTTAATTAAAGGGATGAAATGTTAGATTCGATTAAATGAAGGTTATTTGATTAAACTATTGGATTGACATGTATGCATATTTTGTCTGTCTACACTATCCATCATTCTTAGCATCCACAATCTCATGCAAAGTTACTCTCTTCACATTAAGAGCTAATTTTGTCCATTAGAACTTCATCATTTTCTTGTCAAGGGTTGGGAAAGGGTCACTTTGCACAACAAACTAACACGAATCCACTATGGGTTAGGTATTCAATGTGTGTTTCATGCTTTCAATTAGTTACTTTGCTATTTTGTTTGCAATTTTAGACATGTTGATTTATTTCATAAGGACATCACTCTATTTGTTTGCTATGAACTTACTTCATGCTGATATATGAAATATAACTCTAGCTTGCAGATATTTGGTGTTGCAATTATAATTGAGGATTGATACTTAAATAAGGTATTCACTAATACAAATGAGAAATATGAGAAAGTGCATATCGACACGCGAGCTCTTCAATCAAGAAGAACTCGTCACCACATATAAGAACTGGGGTCCCAATGGTGTAAGGTGCATGTTCCACCCAACCAAGTGGTACCCGTAGGCCCACCTCCTATGCTAGGAGAGAGTAAAAAGGTTCCCTAGACATACTATACAATCTCTAGAAATAGGAAAAAACCATAGAAAAAACTATACAAGTACAAACATAACATAACGGTTACATTGCTTCCAGAACTGGAGGATCAAGTACAATAAATTCACAAGATACTATAATTATAAGTGGAGTGTCATCACAATGTTACATGGGTTACCCAGGAGAATCTTCCTAGGTTCTGACCCCCATCTTGGGTTACCTTGGTAACCTCTTACAAAACCTGACCCCACATGCAATCTTTTGTGGAATCGATTATCTTTCATAATTCCAAGATATCAATCTTTCCATTCTAGGCCTTCTCGACTCATCCTCAAGTCTGAACTAGCCCTTGAGTCCATGAGCGAGGCATAATTAATCCAGTTAAATGTTTTTGACTACATAATGTATTGATTTAGTTTTCACTAATTAAACTAACTCTACATGAGTTACCTAGACACCACTTTGTGTTTTGGCCCTCATAAAGAGCCACTCCCCTAATAAAAACGTAAGGAAACTAATTCCACTAACTATGGGTAGACAAAGTGCACACAAACCAACATCAAATACCAACTTAATACAATAAACGACACAACCCGTTCATAGAACCAGGTGTGTAAAATGATTAAAAACGGTGCACTACCCAAGTTCATTCAAAATATGGAACCATTATAAAAACAACTCCCTTACAAAGAAATGGTATCTGGAAGACTTATAAACCCATATAACTTCAATTTACCGAATAAGAGTAAAAACAACTTAAAGCAATTCAGGGAAAAAAAAAAGAAGAACCTAACATTAGGATTTTCTAAATGCAATTAAGTCATTAACATATTGCATGAAATTAAATATCTTAAATAAATTTCATTCTCAAACAATAAGGAAATTAAAACAATTAGTCCAACTCCAATTTTCTCCATCTCATATAAAAATAAATATCAATTTTCTCTTTTAAATTTTATTGTTTAAAAATAATTAATTTCATACATCTAATAAATAATTCTTGTCTAAATACTAAATGATTTTCCTCAACAATATATATATACATATATACATAGATAAATATATAAATTAATAAATATTTATATATATATATATTATATTTTTAAATTTTTAAATTTAAAATTGAAAATTCACATTTAATAAAAAGAATCGTATTACACTGAGGGGAAAAAGTATTTTAGCATTATGTATTTATTCACAGCCGCCGGCTCCCATACATGGGCGCTGACCTATGTGGGTGGGGCAGCGTTGGGCTGCTCCCACTATCACCTCCCTTTGGGGTAGCCGTTGTGGGAACAACAACAACTCTTCCCCTCCTATAAATTAAATAAAACTAAACTTTTTAAAATAAAATTTCCATAATTTAAGACCCTGCAATTTAAAAAAAAAATCGCGAAAGGATTTTTACAATTTTATTGAAAATAAAATTCTACAGAATAATTTCATAATATATATATTCATATATATATCATATGTATACATATACATATACATATACATATACATGTACATGTACATGTACATATATATATATATATATATATATATATATATATATATATATATCAATAAGAATGTTATAATCAGGAAATTATTTTCGCAAAGGCTTTTCTACAGGAAATCGAGAGTTTTTCCAATTTCACAATTTTGTCAGAGATTTTTCAATTTCCATAACAAAGGATTTTATTTTCAATCCAAATTCTCAAAATATTTTCTAGAGGAAATATTTAGAAAAGTTTATTACAAAAGTTTCCATTTCCTTAGATTAACCAAAGAATTTCATTTACATCTCTAAGAGGTTTTCTTTTGTTTTCTTTTGAAACTTTCTATTGTTTATCAATAATCTTCTATGAGGCGCTCTGATTTTACTGTAAAATTTTCTACACAAATACAAAATATTTTTGGTAATTTTACACAAAGAAGTTTTTCAGCAAGTTTTCTACAAGAATGTTTTCAATATATTTTTCTACAGAAGCTTTAAATCAAATTTTCTTCTTCAGGCAATCTTTTCATTTAACAAATTTAACAAAGTTTCTACTAAAATGATATTTTTTGTACATGCAAACTTTTTAAATCAACCAAATAAATAATTAACTAACAAAGGAACCTATTTTTCTAAAGCTTGAAGAATTGAAGGTTGGAGCAAAGCTTCTCCTTTTGAGTTCAATTTCGAAAGCTCTTTCCAAAATCTCCACTTCTAGAGAGATGCAAAATACTGAACCAGAAAATAATCCTAAGAACCTCTTCAAAAATTTTAACAAAAGAAACCAAAAACAACTTTCCAGCAATTTCCTCTTTTCTTTTCTCTTCGGTGGAGTGACTTCTTGCCTTTCCCAGTTATGGCAATGATCTCTCTAAGAATAATCTTTCAACAAGAGTTTTGCATTTAATTTTACTCACACACATGGCTAATCAAAATATCTTCTAACAAATTCTCAGATATTTTATTTTGATAATTATAAAGGATTTATACTATTTTATTAATTTAAAATTTGAAAAATTAATATCATTTTCTTTATGCAAATTTCAAATTCCAATTCACATAATAGCATTTAAACTATGTTTAATCTATTCACTCAATGAAGAAAATTTAATCAATTAATTTATTTACTTAATAAAATAATTTTAATCACAAGGAATACATTATTTTACCAAATTAATTAATTTAATTAATTAAATGAAATAAAAATATTTTAACTACATTATTTAAAATTAATTAAATAAGCACTGAATCATTAAGAACATTATTCTAACATTAATTTCATAAAATAAACCTTGCATAAATAAATAAAAATTAGCAAGGCAAATGTAGACGTGACAACCAAATATAATAGACATAAATTGACGACACACTGTGACTAGGTTTGTGGCTAGACTAGAAAAAACCTCATTACTATCTCCCAATCAAGATTACCATTGAGCTTGAACACGCTCAGACCTATGAGACCAAGTGGAGTCAATGTCATGTACCTGCAATCCTACAATTAGACATATAGCGTACATGTATATACATAATCCATGATTCAAACACACCGTGAAGAGAAAATTGTGGAAATCACAAGGCACTCGCAAGCGAGTGATGCAACACCGTTCTTTCACCAATACAATGTCACATTGAACTGATAAAATAAATATCAATTAAACTGCCATGAGTATATATAGCAATATCATCTCAAGTAAACATTTATGCTAACATTAAGCATATCACAAATAATCACCATCTAATTAGTGTATCATAACATCATAAAATAAATCCTCCATCCCTCTATTGTCAGCGATCAAATACATCAAGACAAAGTATTAGGGTCTATCAAAGTAAAAACATACTATCATAAAACATAAGCAAAATGGAGGGGTACTACAAGATATAGTTTGGAGAATCTAATAGTATCCATTCACAAGACATAAAAATATAAAAAATATATTAAGACATACAAGATACCAAAATGGATGAAAGTAGGTCAGCCCATTAATGCCATAGAGTATTTTGTTAAATAAGTTTGTAAGGTGGAACAAATTTTATGTCTTAAATGAGGGGTTAACTATTATAATTAACAAACTAAATGATTTATAGCTATATTAAATCATGTTCAATCATTATGCCTAATTTTATAATATGTTTACATCAACATCTTATTTTAAATTTCAAAAATTATAAATTCTTGATAGTATTTGACGCTATATAAATATATGCTATTTGTAAAGATTGCAGTCATGACCACCCACACATATAGAGTTTATCTTTAGCTAGAAGTACAATAGATAACAAATGAGATGCACACTTTCCTTGAAAAAACAAAATACTACATGAAGATTATTAAGATTCACATATAAGTCTTTATGACACTAAAAAATATATTGAAAACATGAAAACCATTCTATTATTATTATAAAACAATTTGAAGGGTTTGAAAAGGGTGCCATTTATTTTATTTAATAATTTTACTGAATTATTATCCATACATTAGCATAAAATGATTGGTATGAGATGTAGCACAAGATGATATGGAAATAATTAGAGGTGTAGATTGACACACAAAAGATCTGAAAATGAACCATCAATGTATAAAATAGTTCAATTGTCTTCATTGCATCTATGTAGAGAAAGCACAACCATGTCAAGCTTATTCATAATCCAATCACACACAAATAGTTCCCACCAAGACCAAGTGTGCAGAAAGTTCTTCAACAAGAAGGTGGTGAAGTACGTGAAATAAAAAACGAAGAGGCTGAATTATGGAAATATGGCATGGCTTGTTAATTGTTTGTAAACCATTAAAGGTTTAACTGAATAGTGACAGAAATACTTTATGAATTACTGTTGAATCTCATATATTGTAACAAAGTATTCACCTCGATAAAAAAGAAATCCTAAAAGAATCATTTTAAATAGAATATAAGTCTTAAAGATGTATACCTTTAAATTTCTATTTTATATAAAGAAAATCTCAAATAAGTGTAGTGAAGGTTTCAATCTTTTCTTTTTATCTTTTATAAAATCTGTTTATGTACCTTCGTCATAATTATGTCCTCGCCACTTAAGAGATGTTCTAGAACAATGTGGCTATTTCACAAAAAATAACGGCAATGTCTATGGAGGTGACAATTTACACCTTTGACCCTATTTATTAATTAATTAAAAATAAAAAGTGAAGACACTTTTTATTTTTAATTAATTAATAAATAGGGTCAAAGGTGCAAATTGTCACCTACATAGACAATTCCAAAAATAACTGAGTCTCAATATGCACGTATAAAGAAGAGAGTTTAAATTCAAGCATGGACAAAAGTCAATTAAAAACTGTTTTATTTCCAAACAGTACAAAATTGGTAGCAGTGAAATCATTAGAGAAATAAGCACACGGTAGCAGTGAAAATTAGAGAAATAAGCACACGGTGCATGGTGAATTTGAAGGAATAGGTTAAGCGATCAACAGGAGGGAAGATCTTTCGGTGGAGGAAGAAGAGATTGAGATCTGCCATTTCCATCTAAAACAATCCACGCCATCTTCAATCCCCAACTGGTATGCAGCTCGAGATGACAATGCATAAACCATACTCCTGCAATTACATGCATTCGGTTGGATAATATTTATGTGAAACAAGCGCAATATTATTAAACTAAATGAACGACTGAAGCTAGCATTATGTGATGATAGTAATACCTGGATTATCGGCTAGGAATCTGAGAGCCACCCAACCTCCATTGGGAACTCCAATTGTATTTCTCTCGGGAGGATCCACCAGATTAAAGTTCGAGGGGTCAGTGCTTGAATTGTAGTTTCCCACACCTTGACCAACTACGAAGAAGTTGAAGCCGTGCAGATGCAGAGGATGGCTCTCGAAGGTCACAATACTGGTGTCCTGCAGAACTAGCTGTATGCTAGTATTGAAGGGAACCACTTCGACTCTGGTGTCGTTGATGGTTTGTGTGTTGTTAGGAGACGTTCCCGTGTAGTTGAAAGGAAATGGCGGATTGTCAGGGAAAGTGGTATTGTAAACTCCATTGGACTGGCCAAAGTAGTATGCTTGAAGAAGAGCGGTGGTGGGAAGAGTGAAGGATATATTATTAATGGAGGCTGTAAATTTGGTGTTGTTGGGGCCTTGACATGTTTGTCCTTGGGGACACGGATTCAGCCCCAACCCCACTGTGAATAGGAATTGTCTATCCACCTTCTGAGGAACAGCTGCTGCTGGAAATTTCCGATTGCCCAAACTTTTCAGCTTTTGGCTAAAATTGGCAGCAAAGGAGGTATCATTAGCGGCTGGAAGCACTCGTTTCATCATAGGAAGAGAGGATGAGGACGAATTAACTGCTGTCATATTGGAAACATACTCCAAAATTCCAGCACTGGTTGAGTTATCAAAAGCTGCTGTTCCCGTAGCGAAAACGCTTGCATACATGAGGAATGTGGCATTGGGTGGCTGAGATTTAGCTGTCAAGAGGACGTTGGTAGTCTGGCCAGGTGTGATAAGAATAACATTGGTTTTAAAAGGCTTAACATACACCGCGTCCGCTTCTACGAAAAAATAAAGACCAGTCTGTCTGTTTCATCTCTTTTATTAATCCTTACTCACGGTTGGCAGAGCAGTTATACATAAGTCAAGGGAGTCCGTTCATGGTATACGCATCTGACATATTAGTTTGCGCCCCAGTTTGCAATGCTTGATTGATAACAGCCTCAGTGTCTGCATTCCACCATTCCCCTGCAATTCGCAACGCAACAACAGTATTTTCATTTTAAATTTAAGACTAGTGTACAACGGCAACGCATTATCAGCGAGTACTGAAAGACATACCAAAAACAATAGGCACTTCCTGGTATGGCTGAGGGAATGGGTAAGAAGCATTCTTTTTGGGATAGATGATAATGGCACCATGCACGGTTGCTCGCAACCATGAGATGTGGGCATGCCACCACAGTGTTGCTCTCTGTCCTTTGATAATAAAGTTGTACACGTAACTTTTCCCGGTTTGAATTGGACACTGAGTGACATAAGCGGGACCATCCGCCCACCCAGATCTAAGCTGCCGAACTCTATGCCTGAGCAATTCATAGGAATTCATTAGGTGCACCCGCTAAAGTAAACCATGAGAGAGAGGAGCATGAGCAAATAATATTGTATTTATTATGTAAATAACTGAGTGTAGGAGCAGAAGAGATACCAATGTATGCTGATGTTGTTTGTAACAAAATTTGTTACTTTGATAACCACGCGATCTCCTTCTCGAGCAACTATCAGAGGTCCTGGATATTGCCCGTTGACAGTCACGATAGCTTTCGTATTACAAAGACGAGTCACATTCTTCTTTTGGATCTGTGGATATTTAGAACAAAAAATAGAGTAAAATAAGTTAATGCTTTCCTATACAATAAAACATTCAATTCATTTCATAGAAACATATAAACCACGTTGAATTTGTAGTGCCGTGTAATCATGGTATGTTTCCCTAAAACAAATTGAACAGTGAACAACAATGCCAAAAGTTGCAACAGGAGGCGGCCATATAATGTCTGCATTGCCAGAATCATACACTACTTCTGCTTTCAGAGCCTGATCTCAACTTAAACAGGGTAAATAAGTATTTACCAAAATGTTTCTGACTTGAGATGTGAAAATATGTTTCTCTTTGTGTGTATATATAGATATAAGGATGAAATCAGATGTGAGGTCATTTCGCTTTTGTTGTGCAGTTTGGTATGCAATACTAATATTTTAACACAATTATAAATGGATTAGGAATTTGTTGTTAGCATATTTCATTTTCTTGACTTCTTGATTCACCTGTACTCTTCGTGTTATTTATTTGTTATGGAGATAAGGTGGGGCTTTCTATCAGGAGTGGCAACCAAGTAAAGCACGCGCCCGTTAAACACACTATCTTTTCCCTCTTCATTTAAATCCATGTAAACTAAACCTGTGTTGGTATACCAACTGCTGCTCATATTTTTGTTCTGGACATTTTCAAGTTAGCGGGTTCACATCCATTCAATCCAGACTGGTCAAAACAAAGTCCTGCTGACTAAGTCCAAGCCTCCACTCTCTGGTAACATATTATGTTTTCAAAAAACGAAAGTTGACAATGTAGACTGAAATTTGTCCTCTTTGAAAGCCTTTACCGTCCACACCAGCAGGCTGCCGTTAGCAGTTGAGAGGCAAATTTTGGCATTATCACTAAAATTTCTAATCAAGAGACATCTAATTTATAAATAAAATTTTATATGGTTGGATTTGAAGATATAGAATCATAATACAAATGATTTTATTTGATGATTATCACTATTTTATTATTACAATATATTATTCATTTATATGGAAGTTATCGGGACCGGCAATATGTCCATAATTTATTGCAAGTCTCACTCTATTTATTCTTACATTGTGCTGACTTGGTGTTGACTTACCTTTGGTAATAGATCTAAGAAAATACAAGCACTTTCCTCCTATGCCAAAATTTTGTTCAAGTTAGTCCACTCATTTTCCTTAAATAATTTTAGTGTTGGTCCTTCAAAGATTTCAATCCTTGATTATTACCCCCTTCATGCTTTTCTTTCTCAATCCTGTACCATTATAAAATAATTGCCTATGTATTTTGAATATATGTAGCTTGTCTTGCATGTATATCCTTCCATTCAAAATTGAGCCCTTGATGGTGACATCATGTTGATATCACCCTAAAATAGAGTTGTGGGCTAGTCCATCCTTGTTGACATCATGCTAATGTCATCTTTGTACATTGTTGGTGTCACCCATTTTATAGATTTCCTTACTAAAATCATCATAAAATCATATTAATGTCATCATCCATACCACAAAAGTTTTAGAGGTATTTGTAGTTATACTTTTACCCATTTCTTACATTAGTACCTACCATAAATTCATCTTGATAGCCTAACCCTAACATCCCAATGGCCTTTTCCTTATTAGTGTTTTTCCTTTAAACTTCCCCCTTCCAACATCCTATTTTAGCATGATTTATAGACCAAATTTAAATTCCAATAGCCTAACCACAAGGTATTTTCATGAATTCCTCCTTTACTTATAGTTTTAATGATTTTAAATATTTTTCATTAATTTCCTTTATAACTCGCCAAAGTAGCCTAAAAGGCCACATGGGCATTCAAAAAGAACTTAACATGAACTAGAAGAGATACTAACTATTGATGATATCATGTTTTCATTATTTAAGAATATTTTAGCATGTTTTTGGCACATGCTTTGAGTAGTTTTTACCATCAAGTGGTTGTAAGTGATCAGGGTTTAATTTTTTTGTCTTATTTGATCTTGCACCTAATAGAAAATGCCTCAAAATAATTTGTTAAACCTAGAAAGGCTTGGATTTGATAAATTTGGATGTCATGGCTATGTTGTAGTTATTGTAAGTAATTTTTCCTCATAGGAATCGTTCTTCCATATTTTTTTGAATGATTTTGTAGTGAGTGACATAGTTTTTTCTAACTTTATAGACATAGATTTGAATGTTATTTTTGGGAAATCTAATTGTATATCTATGGGTTAAGTTTTCTATAACTATAAAAAATGATCTTCAACCTTAGGATGTCATTTTTGAGGCTAAAGGATGCAAGTTATCTAGTAACATTTTTCATGACCTTGTTCTAGATCTATGTAAGGGCATTTCATATTCAATGTAGACAGTTAATTTGTCTGCATCAAAAGGGATAAATCACATGTAGATTGATCTCAAAATTGTATTGTAACCTATGTAAATAAATGTAATTATTTTTTTTATTACATCTAAATTTGGATAATGGTAATGTAAACATTTATCAAAAAATCAATATAAGGTGCTATTTTTTTCCTTGAAATGTAATTTATCCCCTTTATTATTAAAAAAATTTCATAAAACTTTCATTCAGGAAGTATTTTAAAAATTTCATGTAGTAGTATGTTGAATAAAAAAATATTTAAAGGTTAACATGTGAAATTCTTAAACTAATTTAGGATAATTGATTAGAGGACTACTATTGGGAAGAAGATTCAGTGAAGGGTTTTTTTTTTGCAAGATAGAGACAAGTGTAGTAAACTCAAAAAATGAGTTAGGGTTTGATTTGTTGTTGGGATGTTATTTAGATTTGACTCTATTGTAGGATTCAACACTAGTCAACCTTGAAAGCCAACCATTTTCACTCATAAAAATATAAAATAAAAATCATAATAATGGTTTATTTATTTCTAGTTTCATTTAACCAAGTATTATGCATATTTCATTGTTAAGAATATTTGTTAAGCCTATTGTAATCTTGTGACTATTAAAACCCTAGAGGATTCCCGCATAATGTATTTTACTAGGATAATGATGTAAGATATTTTAAATAAAAATATATCAATGATTATAGAGAGTACACATTCTGGTGTATGTGAAAATACTAATCTATTTTGGCATGGCCACCAAACTCATTTTAATGAGACCCTTGTAGCTAAAATATGAAAAAATAAAATGTTGCATTTTCTAGAGTATCAATTAGACTTGTATGTAAAAAAAGCATCCATTTTTGTTTATAGAGGACCCATATAATTCTAAATATTAGGTTTTTGACAATAATGAGTAAAGTAAAGATAAAAAACCATAAGAGCAACCATGATAATAGGATGGAGTAGGATTAGAACATAGGGAAAAAAATGTAGACCTTACTAAGGAGCTAGTTAGTTTAAGAGTTGATTTAACTGGATTGCAATATGAGAGGGATATAAAAGAACTAAGAAAAGGATTAGAATCCACCATAAATATGAAAAAACATGGTCATAGAAGGTGAGAAAAACCTATTAGTGGAAGAAGAAACCAAGGAGGAGATAGACACAACAATATATAGGTTCTCTATAGACCTCCTTTAAATTTAGAAATTTAGAAAAAAGAAAACTTCATTGGGATACTCTATTATCCAAATCTAATATCTATAGAGGTAAGGTCTAAGTTAATGAAATATTAAGTAAATAAGGTTGTCTCTAGAGATGATCATATTAGATATTAATAACCTCATAGATGATTATGAAATTGAGGCTGAGGATGTCTTCATGAATCTATTTATTTAGAAATTGGATGATGCAACTAGAGAATGGTATAAAATTCCACATAATTCTAGTATTTGAGAGATACATATACTTCAATAAAAAATTTAGAGAGAAGTATAGGGATAAAAATGATCCTATGTTCATTATAGATAAATTCATCAACATACCAAAGGTATCTAATGAATCTATATTAGATTTCAACAAAGGATTTTCTATGTTTATATCTAAAGTCCAAATGAATCCATGTATCTGGTCTTGCATTTTAATGCTTATTATGAAAAAATGGGTACCTATTGAGAGATATAGAACCCCATACATTGAGAGATGAATATACAATCAATTCAAATATTAAGAGAAATAACAGAGATCTTCGAAAGTAAAAAATAAATCAAGGTTAGGATCTTATCAAGTAAAAAAGGTTAAAGTAATAATGCTCTAGCTATTAAGGACAAGTTGGATCAAGTGATGCATGCTCATAAAGAGATAAGTTACAAGGTGGTTATAAATTATTATTTTTTGAATAAGGACAGATACAATCATTCAAAAAATGAGAGGTAACCCAAGTTTTCTAATTAGATATATAATCACCCTTTGCATAATGGGAAATTGGTATCACAATAGTCCAAAGTGGAAAAAAGTAAAGAGAATATAGATTCCTTAAAGAGGATTGATATAAAAAGTGTAAAGGATACTTCTTGGTTCTTAGCTTGTCATTTTACTCACTCATATTTACAATGTGCTATAGCTTTATCAATCCTAAATCCTAATAATGATTGTGAATAGTGTAGTGATAGAAATCATAGGAAAAATGTAGATCATGATAATAAATATAAATAATGTTATCATACAAAGGATTTTGTAATGATGATGATGATTATTTTGTAGAGGAAGGGAATCATGAACATGCTATGAATCTAACCCTATAGTATGTATTGGGTTAAAGGAGTAGTCAATTTGTGCCTACCTTTAATCTTAAATAGGTATTTAGGTAAGGCTAGGGGTTATAATTAAGCATCTATGTTAGCTTGGGTGGTATCCAAAAATTGATTAGGTATATATAGGAGTTAATGGCTATTTATCAGAGATTGATCATGAAAATATGAATAAAACAAAATTTGATATACAATTAATGATATTTAATATATGAATACATTTATAATTTAATTAGTATTAGTGTAGTCATTATTTTAGTAATTATTTTATTATGTAATTATTTATGCTTGTAGTTAATCCATCTTATATGGCTTCATTAGCAACCTGAAGAGTTTGATAAAACTATTCCACGATGTGTAGCATGTTCTCTCCTGATTTAAGAGGAACAAACACCCCACCTCTGGTTGCCTGCATGAGTTGACTCATTTTGAGTATCGAATTCTTTGCATTATATGTACTCTTCTTTTTCATTGTAAGTCTACACCAAATTAATCACTTATTGGTTCTACTCTATTTCAACTAATTTCTTCATAGAATTTGGCGCTTCAATTTTTCCTATTTGGTACAAAACACTAACATGGTATCAAAACCATGATTGTCTCATTTGAAGGCTCAATTTTTTATTCTTTGTGAGTTATTTTGTTAGCATACAATACATTTTTGGCACAAATTGGAGATTGAACTTGACATGTTGAGGATACCAAAGAGAGGCTAGAATACATAGGAATAAGGTGAGACAAGATGCAATAAATTGGCCCTTCCAAAGAGGTTTCCTCTCTCCCACATGCACCATAGAATTTTTGACCCAATATGCTATCTAGCTCTTATAGGGTTGTTCACCTAAAAGGAGAGAGATTAGATCCAAAAATGCTAAGGGTTCATTCAAATTATGTAATGATGGATGATTTCTATGCTAAATGAACTAAAATAAATGAAATTTAATGATTTAAACTAATGTAAATGAATGAAAAGCTAAGATTTAAACTATGTTTGAAAAAACACTATGATATGCAAACAATGAATAAACTAAAGAAAACATGTAGAACAAAGATAACAAGGATGAATCTGAGTGCACTGGATGAAGTCTGATGATTTTGGAATGTTTGGAATGTTGGATGAATTCACTAACTTTTTACAGTGGGACTCATTCACCCAGGGTGGAAAATCTGTCCACCTTCTAATGAAAAAGTGTTGGGAACAAGTTTCTGATAGTCGAGATCCAGAATTTGACAAAAATAATATTTTCAGTCCTCAAGTGGGACTCATTCACCACTGGCGGTGAATCAGTCCTCTCCCATATTTCTAGAAAATCAAGAGACAACTCTACAACACCAGATCTGGAAAATTTTTCTTGTTGGGTTATCGAAGTTAGTTCAGCAGGAAATGAATAGAAAACCTTCACCAAGCTTGAAATAATGCTAAAGTGCTTGAATAATTGCTTGGTGAAATATTGTAAATGCTTGAAAGATGCTTGAATGAATACTTGAATGAATGAGTGAATGGATGGATGTAAAATGAATGTAAAAAAACTTATTTATACCTTCTTGTGCCTTAGATACCATTCATACCTCATCATAGGCCGACTTCAAGTATATTTTTGAATAAAAACCTGAATTTTTTTTGAAATATTTTAAATTTTGGAGCCAAGGGGGACTCATTCGCCACCCATGGTGAATGGGTCCCACCTAGGACTTGAATCTAGGTGTTGGGAATTAAATTGCATTTAATGTTGTTTGTCAGGAGCATATTCAAGAATGCTCTTAAATAAAGCATGTGAGTGTATAAAGGGGTCAAATAAGTCATAAGAAAGAGATAAATAATGGGAATATGCCTAGAAAAGTGTGAATCTTTATTACAAGACTTTACAACACTTGAAAATAGGACTTATTGATGTGTAAAAGGCTATTTTTTAGGTAAATTATATTAAATAGAGTCTAGAATAATGTGGAAATGTTTTACAACACTTCACAAGACTTTCACAAGACTTCATTATTTGAATTTTAGTACATAAATAAGCATGTTCAAGCCATGTTACATCATAAAATAAGAGAAAAATATGTCAAACACAATGAAACAAGACCTAAAAGGCCATGAAAATGACAAGGGGCCATTTTTCTATGACACACCACACAACCCTTCCAAAGATAGCAAAAAATTTATTTCCATGGATGCATCAAATCTACAATAATATCTATTTCAAGTCACCCTCAAAGTTTCCCTCAAAGTAGCCATTATTTCATTCCAAATTGGATCCTTTAAATCTACATTGAATTGACTTGCGAGTTTCCTCAAGTCTGACTAGAATCCACCTGGAATGTGCCACAAAAATAAGATCTCTAACCAAGTAAAATTAATAAGGTGAAGGAAAAAGTGGTTGCAACAAATGAAAATAAAAATGATGGTTTTAGATATAAAAAATAAATGATCCAAATATCAAGAAGTTCCAACTCATAAAAGCACATGCGATAGTTGAAAAGAAATAATTTTTTTGTAGATTACATGTCTTCTTCAACTATTATTATTTTTCCAAATAATATATCACTACCAAAGTCCACTCCATTTGATAGGGATCAAGTATTAAGTGAGATTTATTTCTTGATGCCACTAATAGATATTCTCCACATAAGGGTTGGTATAGAATACTTTATATCATACAATATTTGGATTTCTTGTGGGAATCTTTATTAACTTATTCACTCATGTATAATAAATCCATACTCATCACCTAGATTATAAACATGCAAAATAATAACATGCTAGTCATACATAATAGTCAACCATATTAACACATTCTTAAAATGTGTCACAAAATGATCCTATCATAGACTAACTTCAATTTTTTTTCCTAATTATAACAACAAATGTCAAACATGAACAAAAGTCAATCCAATGCTAAACCTCCAACATACCTCACATGTAGTCCATTATCCTTTGTAATCCTAAAGATTCCCATATCATAAAACATTGAAATACCTTTCTTTGAGAAGTATGTTGGAAAATGAGATCCCACAAACCACATATCAACCTTCATCTCTTTATGTAGTGATTTCTTTTTTGAATATAATCTCTTACCTATTCTTTTTCTATGATCATTAAAGGATGACACCTTGGATTGGTTTTTTTCATTGCCAAATAACTCGATAGTGTCCTCTACATAACTTGAACTAACAAATTTATTCAAAATTTTGAAGAAAATATTGGACCTCATGTTAAATTAATAGATATAGTCTATAATAAACAAGGATGGTCTAAAGAGAAGGTGATAGACTTTATAGGATGATACCACACTTTTTTTACACAAATCTCCTATAACCTTCCAAATGCCAAAATACAAAATATTTATTGGAAATTTGCAAAAAATAGAGATAAGATTTTTCTAATGAAGTATCCCTCATTTACACATTTATGTATGGCTCTTTGCAATTATTAGATATCACCTAGTCAAAATGAATTGATACACCTTGATCAACTCCTATTGGTAGCCGATGCTTTGTTATGGTGTTAGTCTCATTGCAACCTCTCTATTTCTGGATACTTTGACGCTTTATTTCTTTTAGTTTGTTAACTTTGTGGTTTTGGGTCCCTGTAAAACCCATTTTTCCCTCTTTCAAAAACTCCTATTGGTCAATCTGAAGTCGTACCTCATAATAACTATCAACCATTCAAGAAATAAAAAAAGAACTTTATATAGATAAAAAATCCTTAATCATCAAATAACATCCAAATAGAAGTTTCAACTACATCTACAATATCATATAAATTAAGGCCAAGAGATAGACAATTTCTTAATTCTCTCCACACTATTATTCTGTAATTGTTAAATAAAAATATGATTCAACTTCCTCCTATTAGGCCTATTAACAAAACTAAACCATTACCACAAAAATTTAATGCAAAATACTTTTTTCAATAGCGTCACACACTTGGGCATGACACACAAATATGTATACATCTTAAAAACCACTAGAAGACCTTATTGATTCTAATATCATTTAGTTGGCCAATGTAGACAAAAGAGGAAATAAATTAGTTTTGTCACCTAATCAAAACTTACAAATATTTATAAGCCCATTAACAAGTCATTCAACCATCTTTTCCAACAAATTGATACTGAAGAAGTTGAGGATTTATTCAATAAGATAAACATGACTAATGGTCAACCTTGTAATGATCAAAACTATCTATTACCTGATATTTATGTCACACATATTGATGCTTCTATCACCGCACCTAATGGTCCTTTCTACATTACATATAGAATTAATGATAAACCCAGAAGGAAATAGTCATTGATCCCTAGCGTGTAGTAGATTTGATCACCAAAGAATTCTTATATGTGCAAAAATTTGTAAAGATTATTATGAATAATTAGAAGCATTTTTAAAGGCTCATTTATATGTAGCTCAGACTCTATACATAGCTCTACCTACAGGATCATTTATACATGAACATCATTTGGAGCTCAATATCTTTCTAATGTATGCAATTCTCAATCATTCTATGGGCTCAAAAATCTTTATATGGTCTATTGTGACCTATAGTTGTCTCACATTGGTTGATGTATTTGCACATCAAAAACCCTCTTTGCCATCACTCAACCCATAAACTCACACAAATATCAAGTGTAAAATTCAAAGAGAAAAACAAAGAATCGCATAAAAATAACATCATCATATACAGAATAAATAAAATTTAAATTCAATATTTGGTATACTATGAATGCAACAAATTAACATCATATCATATCACCTAGATCACCAACTCACTAATGAGGATACATGCATGAGATAATATAGCTATGTTTGAGCTCCCCCATGAGATTGGGGGAATGGTATTTGTCACTCTGCTCATCTCCTCATGCTTGCATGTGCTTAGTATCTTGAGTGTAGCAAGGTATGCTTAGGATATGTGAGGGTGATATCTAGGACTCTCCTCAGGGGCATCATTAACCTCCTCTTGATCCACTTGATCTCCTCCTGTTACCGTGGTTGGTTGATCCTCCTCCTCATCATATATTATTATATTATCATCTTCATCCTCATACTCATCTTTGTAGTCCTCTCGATCTCAAGCCCAAGACCTAAGATAATTGATAGAATGATTAGTAGGAAATACAAGATCTAGACATGCAATGTACCGCCACCTAGTTTATGAGGTGCTCAATCTAATATCATCAACATCAACGACAAGGTTTGCATCTGTCTCCTCATCATTAGAGTCACTCAAATAGATTTTCATGATGGTAGGATGATATATGTTCTATTGGATGGTCTACTATGAATCAATTTAAGATAGGTAGATCAAAGGATGGGAACACTCTAAGGGTGACCAAATTATCTGGTCACTTGATCATAATAGAATTGAATGACAATATACTCATAGTGACGATAAAGAAGTGGTCCCAAGTTACATCTTGGAAAGCTACTATGACAAGCCTATCTAGGGTTGTAGTCATATAAGGCCTCTAAATCACATTTGCTTCTATTATCACTTTAAAGGGTAGTGTTGTCACATGAAATTGCACCCTGCTGAACATGAAGTTCAACATTTCAATGAAACAATGGAAACAACCTCAAGGTGTGGGACCTTTCAATGTATGAGGTTGAATCTCTAGAGAAGGTCGACTTCCTCTTTTGATCCAAGTGCAATGTGTTGGTCCAACCCAACACATGAAATCCTACCACTACCCTACTCTAATAGCTCATAGGGGAAAAAGGGAAGGAAAACATGAAAGGGAAATGAAGGTGGTTCACTAAGATGGAAATCCATTTCTTCTTGACCAAGGTTGCTTAGTACATTATTGAAGAGGGACTAGGGGACTCACATAGTTCTTTGTTTAGTCAATTCCTAGAGGCATACAAGAAGGTTAGGGTTTGACAAGTTTCTAGAAGGAAATGAAGATTTTTGAAACAACTGTAAACAATTTAACTCAAACATGCATGCATGGAAAGAGAGAATAAACACTTAGATATGAAGGTAAATAACTTACAAAAGCATAAAAAAAGGTAAGAGGAGGAAATCTTGATTGATTTCATTAATGTAAAGGCATATAGCCAATCTTTATAATCAAAGAGATGCAAAATGTAGGTTTGCTAAAGAAAAACACAAAAGATCTAGAGGAAGAACCCTTAGAATGTGAAATGAAGGGGAAAAATGTGTTGGATAGGGTGAAATTTTATGAAAGGGATTCACCCCAAAGGACCTATTTCCCTAATTTCATTCAAGGAAATGAGATCCAAACCATGAAGTAACTAACAAACACAAGGTGAGTCAAATCAAGGTATGAATAGACAAATTTCCTATCTATGGAAGGACGAGGGTATAAGCTAACTAACAATTTAGGGAGAAATATTACAATCATCAAAGAAACTCCAAAATGGAAGCTATAATATTCTAATGAAGAGCAATAATCAAAGATGACAAAAATAGTAACCAAAAGGAAGATATGGAAAGGGGAAAAGGATGTGCACCTTTCACCAAAATTTACCTTTTGAAGCTCATTGAGGAACCATTCACCCTATGGTGAATGCATCCTGGCTAGGGTTCTTAAAAATGCTTTTTGTGTTCTCTTATATTGTGTCTATGCTCCCAGATTCTCAATTTTCACTGTTAGATAGATGGAAATAAATTCCATGGAAGAGTTTCCATGATATGAAAAAAATTCTTGCAACTTTGACAACTTTGCAACTTTCTTCAATTTTTCTCTTCAAAGGATCTTCAACCTAAAATTTGTAATCACATATCAAAGAGAGAAAAATGTTGTTTTTTAGGTGAATGGGGTTTTCCTTGGTCAAACCCCACTTTGGTAATTAAACCTTCTAATGAAATGAAACATGAAGGAAGGAATGATGAACGAAAAAAACTATGTAACAACTCACCAAATCTTTTTATGCAATCTTGGATTGTAGATCTGCAATTAGCATGAATTGGCTTAAATGGTTGTGGATCTTTATCATGAAACTTGTCTTGAAATAATTTCCTTGATTAATTTCATAGATCTTGAACACTACATCACCATATTAATTAGCTCAAATAACATGCATGATGCAATAAATATTTGACATGATGATGGAATCTTGATTGTTACAATAATCTCTAATAATCTGCCCTTGAATGCTCTTAAATTTCTCTCTTGAAAATCCTAAGTGCTCATAAAAAATTTCTAGTATGAGCTTAGTGAAATGACCTCTTATTTATATATACCTTAAGATTAATTCCCAAAATTCAAATATCACAAGCCGACATTGAATTGTGGATTTGAAATTATTAAAATACCACCAAAAACATAATTTGAATTTAGGTCCTAGGTGCAAGTGAGGACCGATTCACCATAGGGCGAATGGGTCCTAGGCCACTTGCCTATGACACACATTGCTCAATGTTAGACCTTATGTTATGGAATTTATGAATGTTGGGTTTTACCCCTCAAAAAATGCATTTAATTAGGCTTTGATTTGAATTAAAGAGTCCAATTAAGAAAAAATAACCTCAATTAATTAATAAAGCTCTAGATTAATGTGAAAGTGTAAAGGTACACTTTACAACACCAAAAATAAGGCACAATTAAGTCCATTTTATGTAAAAGGGCCCTAAACTTAATGTGAATATGAGAAAAATATTACAACACTAAATCGAGGCATAATTAGATTGATTTATTTAATAATTATTCCCAAATTAAGTGTGAAAAAGGGATACTTTTTCCTACAATATATTTTTCCCCCACTTTAGTGAGAGGATGACCCCCTATCAAACTCACACTGAATTAGACATTCGAGATGCTTATGTATGCAACAATGAAAAAGATACACAATCATACAACATCAAAGACTAGTAAGATCAAGGCTACATGGTCTTATTGGTGTGGAACACATCTAAGCCTTAGATTTTGTTTTTTTCATGCAGTCACTCTAGGGGTCATGGAACCTCAAGCTTTCCACTAGGTGAGTATCTTAAAGGGTGGAAAATGAGAGAATCATATTAGGCGCCCATATCATATCTAAGCTATCCTCCTGAAAACTTAAATAAAGCACAACAAGATAATGTTTCAAGGTCCATAGGGCTTAACAAGATTTTTTATTCTAAGAACCTATGAACAAGGGCAAGGATCCATAGGCAAGCAAGGTGTGTTATGCTAGGTAGCCTTGAATTTAGGGTTTTGAGCTCCATAGGGCTTAACAAGCTACTTTATGCTAAAAACCTATGAACAAGGGAAAGGATCCATAGGCAAGCAAGGTGTGTTATGCTAGGTGGCCTTGGATTTAGGGTTTCAAGCTTCACAAAGGTTGGCAAGTTGTGTTATGCTAAAAACTTATGAACAATAATGCTAGTAAATCATTTTTTTCAAAGAGATTTTTCTTAGTTTGTGTAAGGTATTCTTCTTAGGGAACATCATGCCTAATGTCTCCAAAAGAGGAGAAGTCAAGACTAAAAGATTCAAAACTTAGGGAAAGTAGTGTGTCACATCACCACTAAGAGGAAAGTCGTACACTACAAAATATCATACGCTTGGAGGACATCAAACTCAATGACACCACCAAGAAAAAGATACATCACAAGAATAAAGAAAAATCACACAATGAAACATGATTTTTTTTAAAAGATATTATGAATTTATGCCCCCACTTTAAAGCAGTTGCTAACACCATCATTGTGAGAAATTCCTTTAAAGTACCCAATGTTCAATCCTAAGACATGAGAGCTTAGTCGGAAAGCCATATGCCAATGTTTATGAAATGAAGCTATGCCATGAAAAGGGAAAAAGGGGTTGCCCCAAAATTACATAAGGGATCTATGGATTCAAGGTTAGTCTATCCTTACTACAATGTTGTTATAGAGCTCATAAATATCATCATTCCCTAAATAGTCATAGAATTGGAAGAATGACACAAAAAGAGTGAAACCAAAGAAAAAGATTTTGGGTCAACATGGAAGATACCTAAATATCTCGATGCCTTGCATCATTCCCAAAAGTGAAACACAAGACAAGAAAAGAAATTTAAAAATTTATGGCATAGAGAAGAATGTAGATACAAGTAGAGGAATGCACAAAAAGTGACAAAGACATCAAACAAAACAGTACGTGGGATTACATTATATACATGCAATAACATAAAGAAACATGAAAAATAAAATAAAGAAAAATACTAGTAAGGAACATGCATGTCAACCTATAGGAGGTCATCTGCATCCCAATCTCGTTCAGTATATACAGAAGGGAAAAAACTAGCCAAAGGGACAACATCAAGTTCCAAAATAGGACATGCACCAAGTTCAACACTCTTATTAGTAGAATTGTCATTTAAGCTGATGGAAGAGGAGAACAATGAATTCAACTCATTATGCACTTGTTCATCAATCTTTGCAATATCAATATCATCATCTAAATTAATCACAATAGGAGGTCGAATGATAATGTGTCTTGAATGTTCTTTTTTATGTTGTGGAAAAGATATAGAATCATTATGCATTACTTTAGGAAATATTGGATTTTTATTTTATATGTTGCTCTTCTCTTCTTTAGTTTGTAATTGAAAGGTGGAAAATTTTCTTCCTTCCTCCACCCTTGATTTGGGGCCTAGAAAGGGTCAACTTTTAGAAACATTCACTCAAGAACAAACCCTTGAGATTTATTTGCAAAGGAGAAAGAAATATTACAAGAGGGTTGTTCTATGGAATGAAAATGATATAATGAGGGGTTCACTACCAAGTCAAAACTTGGAAAAGACAATGAAATGCAAGAAAAAATGCAAAACCCTAGTTTGATGTAATGACCTAGAAAAGTAAACAAAACAACATAGAAAAATAGAAAATAAAAAGTGTGCACCTATAAAATCTAGAGATGACCTAGATGAGCTCTAAAATTTTGGAAAATCTAACTTTTTGACCTAGTGGGACTCATTCACCATTTTGGGAGAATTAGTCCTAGTTCTGGATTTTTGCACAAGAGTCTGTTTTGGGAAAAAGAGTATCAAAATATGCAAATAGATATGGTAAACAACTATAGTGGGACTCATTCACCACTCTTGGTGAATCAGTCCCACTCTAGCTTTTCAAGAACTAAAAGTCCTAATCTAAACTATAACAACTATTCTTTCCTTCCAATCTGAGTTCTGAATTTAAATCTATGAAAAATACCTGCAAAACAAAATATAACTTGATTTGCTAATGGGGGTTTTCCCTGGTCAAACCACTAGTTTTGTAATTAAAATTTGATGGAAATAATGAAATGTACATGGAAACCCTAACCTTCATTATGTCTAAGACTAAGAAATATGAAATATGATGCAATCCTATTAGATAATATGCTATAATAGAAATATGGGGATGAAAGACTCACTTGTGGTAATCTCTAATCACCCCAAATGAATGTAAAAATTCTTGTACTTCCTTTTGGCTAAATGTGGAGTGATAATGGAAGATAGAATTACTTAGAAAACAAGTCTTAGGCTTGGCTTGATGGATAGTTGCATCTCCCCAACCTAGAATCGATCATGATTCAGTATAGACAACCATGATCAACCTTTGAAAATGCTAGATCTTGATTGAAAGTGAGCTTGAAGACCTGTAAAAATACTTTAATGCTACTCCAATGGTTCAAATTTACTTGCTTTTAAAACTTGAATGCTCTTGTGAAAGATTCTCAATACTTGACTCTTTAAAATGTTTGCTCAATGTGCTTAGAATATGACAAAAATGACTTAGAAACTTGCTTTTATAAGAATTAACACCTAATTGACCATTATTTGAACCTCAAAGACTGACATCCACAAAAAATTTGAATTAAAATGATGAATTTCCTCCTCAAAATTGAAAAATTCCCCAAATGGGACTCATTCATCACCCTTGGCGAATGGGTCCCACATAAGTGGACTCATTCACCCAAGGTGGCGAATGAGTCTCACCTTAGCTTTTTGAAGTGGGTTTTTATGAATTTTTTATGTTTTGAATGATTTTATGGAATATTTGAGTGAAATGAGCTTCAAGATCCAAAATAATGGGTCCTAGGGGCCTATAAATGATGATTTTAAAGGGAAATTAATGCAAGTGTGCCAAAATAGGTCCAAATTAAGTGTGAAAATGCAAAGGGATACATTTTTATACACTACATTTAGCCCCCACTTTAGCATCCATATGACTCTACATGCATATGCAAGCTAAAGGACTTTGAAAAATACACTTTATCTCATAAAAGGATACTCATATATGTTCATTCACAATACGAGAGAATGAAGCCCCCCAGTGTAGTCATCTACAAAACAAAAACATTAGGAACCGCATCCTGCAACAAAAAATCATTAATTTTCCAAAAAACCTCTTTACCTAACTTCTTTCTAGATATCACATTTGAGGGTAGATGTATGCCCCCCTTGATTCTGCTTGTTTTATGGATGTGGAATCAAGGTAGAAATCTAGCCACATCAGTAGGGTTGGTCATATCATAGGGTATTTCCAATTACCATACCACATAATGATAGATAGTTGATGATTTTGTGAGTGGATTGACGATTCCAACGCAACAAACAGTGTCCAAAATAGAGCTCTCTAGCACCCATTATGTTGATTTGAATTAAAAGAACTTTTAAACCTTAATATAGTAAAAACCATAATTTTAACTTATATAAGATTAAAAAGTGAAGTAAATTCTTACCATTTTTTCTTTTAACTTCTTGTAGCTTGAGAGTGATTGAATAATAGTGGAAGATTCCTAGCAGATGAGACTACATGCCTAGGAGATTGGACATCCTGGAAGACCAGGTGTCCCACGATGAGCATCATCGTGATGTGAGTTTATTTTTCTTCCTTCAATTTATCCTTACACTTTTTTTTATGGTTTTTATGCATTTCTAGGTTAATTTAGGGCCTTCAAAAAAACTTTCACAAAGTCTCCCCTTTTTTCACAAAATGTCCCTTTTGTTCGTGAAGTGTCCCACTTTTTTGCAAAGTGTCCCATTTCTTCACGAATTGTCCCAAAAGGGTTTTAAAGTTTCTAGGACATCTAGGGAAGCACAACAAAAAAAAAAAACACTTTAATGATTGGGTATGTGCAAGATCATCATGGAGAAAATAGGCCCTTAAGTGGCAAAAAATTCAGAAAAATTAGAGTTAGGAAACTTGACATAAATTTTTGAATAAGTTATCTTTATTATTTCAAAAATATGTAAGAATAGAATCTGTAGCAAATTGAATGTAGTTTCTAAAAAACTAGGTTTATTTAAAAAAATAAATCTATTTGGTGAAAATTTGAAATTTCAATGCAGTAGTACTTAAATTTTAGGGAAAAATAAGTAGGTGTCTTTATAACCACCCTAACCACAATAAAATGATAATATTTTTATAAGATTTTAGATATAAGTAGAGGAATCATGTCCTGATGTGTGATATTTTTTGTAATTTTTTTCCAAGTAAATAATTAATTATGAATTTTTTGGTACAACTTTTAAAAAATATAAAATCTCGTATGTCTGACCATCTTAACTTGGTCAAAACTTCATGAAATTCTTTTTTTTTAATCTTATATTATGTGAAGCATAGAATTTAATGCACATTTCATATTAAAAAAATGTGACATTATTTGAAAGCTATAAATGTTTTTCAATCAGCCTATCAATTAGGACTTTAGTCATAATTCAAATAGAAAATGAATAATAATTATTTATTAAATTCAAAGTAAAGAATAATTTATTTTGGTGGAAATTTGAGAATCTCCTTTAAAAACGCTTTTCGTTTCATCAATTTTGGGTAAAAAAATTCTACAGCCACATGCTAAATATACCCATCATATGGGAGCTTTTTTGGCCCATCATGATCCTACACATTCCTGGTTGTTGATGTAAAAATTTAAGAGTTTAGACTACTTATAGGATATATTTTTTTCTTTTTTATTAGGTTTCCACCCATTCACGTCAGCGTTTGGGTGGCAAGAAGATTAGTATTCTTAGAGATTTATCCTCCACTCTTTCAGTGGAGGATACAAAGTTGTTACAAATTGTAGGACTATACTGGGTGTACCTAAAGCTCCCCATGAGGTATCATGATCCAATGCTAATGGAACTAGTAGAATGGTGGGATGCACAAACATGTACCTTTCATTTTCCCATCAGGGAGATGACTATCACATTGGAGGATGAACAATGAATACTCTGAGTTCTAATTCAGGGTGAGCGAGTATGTTTCCGAGTGGAACAATTATTCCATGGGATGTAAGATGACATACAATACTACCTTTGTAGACTAGTTCATGATAAGAGGGTGAAGCCATAGATAGATCTTGTGATACTATTGTATTTATGGGGCCCATTGGTTAGATGAATTATGATGCTAACAGTCACACTAGTACTCATCCCTGATGGCCAAGGAGCACATTTGGAGGGAGGACTAGTACTATTAATATGAGGGACGGTAGAGAACATGACAGTATATGCCTGGGGGTACTATATCCTAGTGCACCTGTATTGTGATCTTGGATGATTTATCTTTCAGGAGGTGGAAAACATGGTACACTATATGCTTCAACATGTTTGTTGCATTGAGTATATCACTTGTACCAAACCTACTAGCTTCCCATGTCTGATAGCCTAAGGGTATCCTTGGGCCTTTAGCTATCCTCTATGGTAGTTTTGGTAGTATGGTGATTTACACTTCTGCAGAGTTCGATTTGATCGAATGGAGGAGGATGATATCCTTTGGAGACCTTATCAACTTGTGATTCAGTGGAAAAATCACACTCAAAAGATGAGGATAGTACAACTAGATAAATTCTTGATTGGAAGGCATGATCACATAGTATGACCTTTTTACTATGATCGTGTCATGTGCCAGATTTAGATAGTACCTAGGGCATGACCCTTTTTCAGGAGATCAATGTAGAGTGCATGTAGACTAGGTGATAATAGACAGTTCACTATCAAGGATGTTGTCTATAGTGACTTTGAGTAATCAGATCACGATATGCCTCCAATCTCCAACATTGACGATGTCGGTGCCACAAATGACTATGAGGAGTGGTGGACTATATCATGACCAACCCCTATATTTTTTATGGATGAGATGATAGGTGACACAAGGGCACTCCTATATGAGGAAGATGAGGTAGAGGATAGGGCCAAGGAGACATGCTACAGGGCTACAAACATATTTACATATGTCATAGATAGGGAGTATGATGAGACTACAAATCCTGGCTATGATGGCTAGGAGGATGGAGATGAGGAGGAGGAGCATTCCATGAGTGAGGGTAGTGAGGTAGCAAATGAGGATCCAGTGGGACACGAGTGGGGAGAGCCCTCTCCCATTTGTATGACTAGATCACGAGCAACAGTTGTAGAAAGCACCAATTCCCATAGCCATGGAGAAGCTAGTGCATCCTCCATGCCTCCTACACATGATGAGGTTGATTTTACATAGCCTACTAGAGAGATTGATGATGATATTTTATATACTATTATTCTTTATACTTATGTTTTACAATATATATATATATCATGATGTGTACGGGTTGTGTTTATGGTTTCTATCTTGTAGGGTCTATGAGAGAAATTCATGATCTCTATTGATAGGTGGCTATAGAGATAGTTCCCCCATCAGTCAACGAGGAGGCCATAGACTCAGACTTTTCTCCCCCACCCATTATGGATTAGGATATAGAGTCATTTAGGTTGTACATCAAACTATGGGTAGCCTATGAGAGTTTGAGGATGTGCATTCACCGAGCCAGTGCTTCCCGAGAGGTACAGTCATCCTAGACCTTGTTAGAGTTTGAAAGACTAGAGTCAGAGGTAGCTAGGCTACAAGTGTAGCAAGATCAGATAGTAGGGGAGCATCGAGGGGCCCTTGGAAAAATACGGGGTTTATAGTTTTCTCTTAGTACATTCAGTAGATCATGATCACAATCGCACACCACTGTCTCCTGACAAACTACTACCAGACATATGCAAGAACCAAGTCTCGAGGGATCTAGTAGTCATAGACCTTTGTGGCATAGTATATATATTGATTGAAATGTACACAAAACTATAATATATATATATATATAATCATTTGATGTTTTTCTATTTATGTTTGTGTTGACTGTTAAATGACCATATGAATTAAATAACCTTTGTAAGATTATTTAATGAATGCTTCATGATTTAACATGTTTTATGTGATCTAATTGAAACTTATTCTACTTTCTCTTAGATGCAACATTGTGATTAAGTATGTTATGCTAAATTAAATGCACCTATGATCTAATTAAAGAACATTAAATGCATATAAGGATCTAGTGTAACACAACATACAAGATGAACTTGAATAGAATGAAAGCTAAAGTAATCACTTAAAAATGAATTAAATAATCACTTTAGTGTTCAAGACACACAAATAAATATTTTTTAAGAACAAAGCAATGCGAAAGAACATGGAGTATTATTTAGTAACTCTAACACCACTTCCTTATGATTCATACTATTCAAAAGGATTATACATAATACCGGTGCAGATGCATGAATTGATAGGGTCCTTGAGAGGTGTGCTATCCATTTATGTTAATGTGTATGTACCAGATCCATAACTTTCATTGATTATGTAAGGTCCTAACCAATTAGGACTAAGTTTTACTTTCTTAGTCAGGTTGACATAAACATTTTGTTGATTTTCATATAGCACTAAGTCACCTTTACTGAATACCCAAGGTATGGCATGATCACTATAACTACATTGTCATTGTTTAGCATAACCTTGGAGATGCTCAAGAGTATTAATACATTGTTAATCAAGCATCTCAAGCAGGTGTAATCATTGTTCTTTATAAGTTTCATCATCAACCAGTCCTTGAAGAACAACCCTTAACATGGGGATTTCTAACTCCAAGGGCATAATCACCTCGGTACCATAGACAAGGTTATAGGGTGTTGTCCTAGTGGATATTCTGATGCTAGTATTGTAAGCCCATAATGCATATGTTAGTTACATGTGCAAATCGTTGTTATGTTTGTTTGTTGTATTTCTTAGGATTTTTTCAAGAGTTTTATTAGTTGATTCAAACTAACCATCAGATTGTGGGTAGTAAGGTGTTGAAAAGTGACATTGGATATTAAATGTGTCAAGGAATTTATTCATGCCATTGTTCTTAAAGGGTATCTAATTGTTTGTGTGGACATAGAAAAAGTAACCCTTTTGCTTGTTCTTATTTTGTCCCTCCTTGTGCTTAATTGGCTTGATTTTTCTTTGATTTAATTTAGCAATGTGACCCATACATTCCCATTAGGTTTTGAATTTTTCAATTATTAAGACTTTATGATGTCTTGTAAAGGTTTTGTAAAACATATTCACACTTTTCTAGACTCTTCTTATTATAATTCATCTAAATATTCCCTTTTTATCCCTTATCAAGTCCTATTTTAAAGTGTTGTAAAGAGTTGTAACAAACTCTCAAACTTTTGTAGACTTTTCATAACTAATTACACCTTTCTTATACTTTATTTGGCTCCTTTATGCACTTACAGGCCTTAATTAAGTGTATTTTTGAATGTAAACCTAACAAACATCATTAAATACAACTTAATCCTTGAAACCCACTTGCATGCCTTAAGTGGGATCCATTTTCCATGGGTGGTGAATGAGTCCCTCTTGGCACAAAATTCAAAATAAGTTCAAATTTCTATCGATTTTTTATTCATTAAGACCTAAGGTTGGCCTATGATGTATTTTTTGGGAAATTAGGGCACAAGTGTGTATAAATAATTGTTTTTCTACTCATTTTAGATCCCCATTCATTCATGCATTCAATCCATCATAGCATTCAAGCATTCTAGCATTTTCATCATTCTATCAAGCAATTATTAGGCATCTTGGAGAAACCATTAAGATATCTTCAAACTTCAACATCAAGGGTTTGGTGAGTTTATGACATCTACATGTTATTTTTTCATCATTCTCTTTCTTTATTTCATTTTATTATTAAAGGTTTGATTACCAAACTGGGGTTTGACCAAGGAAAACCCCTATACTCTAACCCTTAACCATTTTTCCCTTCTTTGCAGGTCTTGTAGGAAGATTTTTCAAAGAGATAGGTGTTGAAAAGTGGTCAGCAATTCATCAAAGGTATTCAATTCAAAAAAGACCTAATTCAAACTTGGAGACATCATTCAACCTGTTTTCTATAGATTTAGATTTGTCAACCTGACAAGCAAACAAGTATAGACCGGGACTCACAAAGTTGACTTCAGAATTTGTAGATTTTTGTAGGTTGACTAATTCACCATTTGTGGTGAATCAATCCCACTTCCAAGCTAGAAAAAGTGTTTTATGGGGTTTTTAGTTCCTAGCACCTGAAACCTGTTTCAACAGATTTTACCAGAAGTAGGACTAATTCACCATTTGTGGCGAATGAATCCCATTGGTCATCAACAGTGATTTCTAAAGCATTCCAAAACCTTCTAGTATCAGCAATATACCTCCATGTGCACCTAATTCATTTTCATTAAGTTTTTTTTTCATTTGTTTATGTTTCTTGTTCTTGTTTGCATATCACAATGTGTTTTCAAAAACATCATATTTCTTAGTTTTGAATTCATAATCAATAGTATATTTTAGTTTTCTACATTTATTTTATCTCATCTAGGAATTTTACATCCATATTACCTCAATCATGAGTGTGAAAATAGCGGTTTATACCCTATTCCTTTCTTCTTAGGTGAAAACCGTAAGAAGTGAAAGTGCACATTAGGGTACCAAAACCTGTGTTTACACTTTGGTGAACCTGACTTTGGATAATTTTTACTTTTGATTCCAAGTGAATTTACATCCTAGGTTTAGCTTGCATCAACATTGCATTAGGTTTTGTCTTGTTTTTACATCCTATGGTTTACAACATTGCATTAGTGAATATCTCATATAGATTTCATTTTTGCACTTTAAATCATTAAAATTACTAAAACTCTGCATCTACATCCTAGTTTTACATCTGAAAAGCATAGAATTCATCTTAAATTTTTTTGAGAAATCACAAAAAAATTCATCCCTAGACTCATTTGCCACCCTAGGCAAATCAGTCCAATTGCACTTTCTACACAATTTTTTTTGTCATTTTCACAGTATTTTCTACATTTTTGTTTTCTATTATTACATTGTTGTTTTAGTTTACATAATTTCTATTATTCAAATTTTATTGTTCCTAGTTTTCTTTTGCATCCACCCCACCTTTTGTGGTTTTTGTATGAGTGTTTGGTGCCCTATTGATAATACTTTAGTGAGACGAAGTTCCCAACTCATGGCTTCTCACAATAGCACATTCATTCTGGACCTTGGGTTATCCAGAGCTCCTACTCCTGGTATTGACAATGGTGCATTAGGAATGGATACTACCACTAGTACACCTTTTCCTTCCAATACAATGCATGTGGACACGCAACCTAATTCACTTCCACAAGACAAAGTAGTTCACATTCATGAGGAATTATCACATATCCAACATAACTTATGTCTTGACAACATTTCAAACACTACCATTATCGCTATAGACAACATCCATCAAATGATTTAAAGTGATGGAGGCTTAGATGTTATGAAAGAAATTGTTGAGATATATGAAAAACATGCCTCTCCCACCTCTAGCACATCTCAACTAGCAAACATTGTGGTCAGCCAAGGAGTATCCCACATTCCTCCTCCTTCAACCATAGCATCCATACCCACCTATACCACCCCTCAAGTTACAACAACCATGCAACAGGTTAGTCATGTGACCTTCCTTCGCTATTCCTACTAGAATTCCTAGTTCCTTTGTGGCATTGAATGTTTCATCGTCCACCACCTTCACTCCTATCAGTGTTCCTTTCACTACATACACTCCATCACCACTTATACCAATCCCCTCATCACACAACTCTTTCACACTAAATATTTCCTCCATGCAACAACAAATATCTACCATAAACCAAACTGAAAATGCACCACCCACCTATTATGTCCATAATAGTCTGGATTATCTTTGTAAATCTTAAGAACACAAATACCACAATGAATGTAGATTCCTAGGTTTGAGAAGTACAAAGGAAAAGGAGACCCTACTAATCATGTCAATGCCTATACTACCTTATGTAGTGATTTTTTCTTTGACGATAAACTATTAGCTAAAATATTTCCTAGGACTATAAATGATACTGCCTTGGAGTGGTTTTCCTCTTTAACAAATCATTCAATTCATTCATTTAATGAACTTTTTGATGCCATCATAAGCCATTTCCAAGTGCACATGGGTATGTGTAGGATCATCATGGAAAAAATAGGCCCTTAAGTGGCAAAAAATTCAAAAAAATTAGAGTTAGGCAACTTGACGTAAAAATTTGAATAAGTTATCTATATTACTTCAAAAATATGTAATAATATAATCCGTAGCAAATTGAATGTAGTTTCTAAACTACTAGGTTTATTTTAAATATATATATATATAATTGGTTAAAATTTGATATTTCAATGCAGTAGTACTTAAATTTAAGGGAAAAGATAAGAAGTATGTGTCTGTCTGACCACCCTAACCACAATAAAATGATAATATTATTTTACAAGATTTTATATATAAGTAGAGGACTCATGTCCCGATGTGATGCATAGTTTTTATTTTTTTCCAAGTAAATAATTAATTATAAATTTTTTATTACAAATTTTAAAAAATATAAAAACTCGCATGTCTGTCCATCTTAACTTTGTCAAAACTTCATAATTTTATTTATTTTTAATCCTATAGTATGTGAACCATAGAATGCGACACATGTTTTAGATTAAAAAAATGTGATACTTTTTGAAAGCTATAGATGTTTTTTAATCAGCCTATCAATTAAGACTTTAGTCATAATTGAAATAGAAAATGAATAATAATTATTTATTAAATTCAGAGTAAAGCATAATTTATATTGGCAGAAAGATAAGAATCTCCTTTAAAAACTCTTTTTGTTTCATCATTTTTTGGTAAAAAAAAGATGTCAATCGCATACCCTACACATACCCATCATATCACCACTTTTTGGCCCATCATGATCCTACACATACCCACATGACTCCCAAAAAGACAATGGTTGATTTTATGAGATGTAAACAAAATATGGATGAAAAAGTAGCTGATTTCATTTCATGCTATTAGTCATTGTATGCTCAAAAATATATCAAGGTTCCTGATTCACATCTCCAAAAGATGTTTATTGAAAACTTGCAAACTTAGGTTCAGGATAAATTGACCATGATGAAATTTCCCTCTTTCATGCATTTATGCACAACATTTTGTGACTATCACAATTCAATTAGTAGTCATGATGCAAAATACACTTCTAGTTGAGCTAATAAATCCGAACAAACCAACTAGAACAACTCACAAAGCTTTATAAATGCAAACAAATGGTTCTTATAGTTCAACCCCCCTCCTCTGCAACCAACTCAACCCATCAATAACCAAGTGGTAGTTGTTAAAATAGTGATTCCCTTTACCTATGCGGACCCAAAGAGACAGTTCACCCCTTTGCCTAATACCCTATATAACACTATGAATCAACTGATCCAACAATAGATGATCACCTTGCATATAGTTAAACCACTTGATCTTACCAAACCTTTACCCCCAACCTTTAAACCAAATGCTTATTGTCATTTTTGTCACCAAAAAATGTAAGAGTTTCAAACACCTAGTGCAAGACATCATTGATTCTGGTCATCTATCCATTGTAGGTGTCAATGATCAGGGCAATATATCCATTGCCACTCCCAATCAAAATTTGCAAATATTTACAAATCCCATGCCTAAACACAATATTTCATTTTTCAAAGCTAGTGAACCTTCAAACACTAATGTGATGATTTCTGCTACAAATAATGAACAACATGAAATTACTCCAAATGTTACCCATGTTAATCCTATGGATGAAATTGTGGGTATGATAGACGCTATCCCTCATAAGGGCCAAACCAATAAATCTCTTGATATCACTTTTTCTCCTTAAGATATACTTAAAAATATTCCCAATGGTCCTCTTTACATAAGCCCACCAATGAGATATTAATAGATCTCGCCTATGGTGAGAACATGATCATGGAAGAATTTTTAGTAGTACATGATCTTTATCAAGATGGTTATGACAAACCAAAAATATGGATAAAAACATATAATGGTTTTGCATGCCCTACGATCAGATTAATCATACTCCCATTATATATGAGACCTAAAACATTGGAAATATCATTCTCTATTATTCCACAATCGAATCACTTTCCTATGAGGCTAGGCCATCCTTGGCTTCACTCGATGAAAGTTTCCCCTTCAGTCATTCACAAATGTTTGAAGTTTTCGCTTGAAAATGACATATTTATTGTTCACCACAGTGGCTTTAATACATTGTCTTCTAAAGGTAAATTTTCCTTGGAAACCTTTTGGCTTGAACCCATAGAAGTCATAACACCTCAAATATTTCTTTTTGATTTCCTCTCAAAAGTTAAAAGCCTAATAGATAGCCGAATTGTCTCTTCACAACATGTCCCCATCCAATTATGACATTCCCAACTTAGATGAGACAATGCTTCAACCTGAATCCGAGCTCGAAAAAACATTAAAGCCTCTAGAGAAACCAATAATAAACACCTAACCTTCATTGTCTAAATGACCAAGAGATAATGAAACCAATACTGTCATGCCCCGTCATAGTAAACAAGTTTAAAAAGCTAAGGAGAAAGTGATTGACCCATCTCCTTTGTCTCCTTTCATTCCTCCCCTTTGGGAAGAAAAGGAGCCTATCATGGACCAATATGCTCTTACACCTAGTCAACTTCAAAATAGAATTAAAAGAAACTGAGGCGCTAGAGAGTGTAGGCATCATCATTGTATCCGTGCTTGTGATCAAGGATAATCATGATAATCATAGACATAATGCATGACCACCCTCCTCCTCCAAACCCACTAGAAGATAATCCAATATGCCCATCACAACAAGAAACATAATCTCCTTTAGGTATAGTCATTCATCCTCTTGTTATGATCAACTTAGATGATGATGAAGAAATAACAAATATTGATGATGAGATACATGATGAATTAAATACATTATTTTCCTTATCCATGATCTTCATTGGGATATCTCCTATCTAGAGTGATGAACCTGGTGCTTCACCTAGTATGTTAGTTTCTCTCATCCCTCTTGCTAGTTTTTCACCTTTTGACCATGATTGGGAGGCGGATGACTTGCTTGATGGTTGAGTTGCATCCGCCTTACTAGTCTTTTACACTTTCATTTTCTTCATGTGATTGCATATGTGTAATGTGATCCCCTATATTGTGTTGTTTGATTTTCTCTCTCTCTCTTTGTGCACTTCCTCTATTTGTATCTACATTCTTCTATATTTCGTACATAGCTTTTTCTTTTCACTTTTGTTTTGTGTTTTCCTTCTAGGGATGACACAAAGCGTTGAGATGCCCTATGTCTCTTCCATGTTGACCCAAAAGGTTCCTTTTCCTTTTTTACTTGTCTTTTCTTTTCCCTTTGCGGATGACACAAAGTGTTGAGATGCCCTATGTCTCTTCCATGTTGACCCAAAAGGTCCCTTTTCCTTTTTCACTTTCTTTTCTTGTGTTTTCCTTTTGGGGATAATGCAAGGCATTGAGACTGAGATGTCTCCTTCAAGTTGACCCAAAAGTCTTTCTTTTTCATTTTTCCTTTTTCTTTTTTCTCTTCGATTTTGTTTTGTGTTTTCCTTTTGGGGATGAAACAAAGCGTTGAGACACCCTATGTCTCTTCCATGTTGACCCAAAAAGGTTGTTTTTCTTTTGTTTTCCCTCTCTTTGTATCATTCTTCCAGTTCTATGTATTCGTGGAATGATGACAATTTTGAGCTCTTTCATAAAACAATTGCAGCAACAAACATAATAACCCCAAATCTATAGATCCCTTATGTGTTTGTTGTTTTCCTCTTTGGGGGAAACCCATTCCTTTTTTTCTTTTTCTCTCACATGATGTAGCCTTACTTGAGAACATATGATTTCACATAGGGATTTTCAAGTTGGCTCTCATGTCTTCCTTTTTGTTTTCATTTTTCATTTGTTACTTTAAAGTAATTGGTCACAGAACGATGTGTTGCATTTCCTTTAAAGTGGGGGCATACATTGGCAATATTCATTTTCCTTTTTCATTTTTCTTAGTGCAACCTTGTTACTTCACATGATGTGTTTGTCACTTTGTGGATGAAATTGGTTGTGATGTCCTTCATAATTGTGATCTATCTTAGCATATTACATTTCTCTTAGTGGTCTGATGCTATGCACTACATCCCCTAAGTTGTGAATATTCTATTCTTTGATTGGTCCCCTCTTGGAGACATTAGAAACAATGTTCCCTGAGTTACAGACCTCACATGAACCAAATAAGACTCCTTTGAACATTTTTGCATTTTACATTTTGCATTTATATGGTCACCTTGCATAACACAACTTGCATGCCTATGGTGCCATCCTCTTTGTTCATGAGTTCTAAGAATATGAAGCTTTGCTCATCTCATGAATCATGAACTGAAATTTTCCTTGTGGCACCTTATTAAAGTTACCAAGAGGTATAACTTTAGTATGGTTGAGCGGGAAGCCCATTCTGAGGCATGACTTTCCCCATAGCCACTTGTGTGTTTGTGAGTACATACCAGCCAAGTGTATGTTTCTCACCTTTTGGGACCTCTCACTTAGTGGAAAATCATGAGTTTCATCACCCTAGAGTGAGTATGCATTTTTATTTTTCATAAAAATAGGCTAGATTTGATTCGCAACTAGCTGGACAAACAGTCAAAACTTGATCTGACTTTTTCTTTTGTCTTTCATCTTTCCTTTTCCTTCAATTTCATGTGCATTCTTTGCACTCATGTTTAGTTCACTATGGGATCTTCATCCTAGGGGCTTGATCATTCCCCTTGATCATTGTTGTCTCACCTGGGTAAGCATTAGTTCATTAGAACCCCTCTTTAGATGTGTTTCTCTACTTTAGTGTGAGTTTGAAGCAAGTTCATCCTCTCACTAAAGTGGAGCTAAATGTGGACATGGAAAACGTAACCCTTCTACTTTTTCTTATTTTTTCCTTCCTTGTGCTTAATTGGATTGATTTTTCCTTGATTTAATGGGGTATGTGAAGGATCATAATGGGCCAAAAAGTGGCAATATGATGGGTATTTGTAGGGTATGTGGCCGACGACTTTTTTTTACCCAAAATTGATGAAATGAAAATGGTTTTGAAAGGAGATTCTCAACTTTCCACCAATATAAATTATGCTTCACTTTGAATTTAATAAATAATTATTATTCATTTTCAATTTGAATTATGACTAAAGTACTGATTGATAGGCTAAATGAAAAACATCTATAGCTTTCAAATGGTATCACATTTTTTGAATCCAAAACATGCATCACATTCTATGCTTTGCATACTATAGGATTAAAAAAAGAAAAATTGAATTTCCTGAAGTTTTGACCAAGTTAAGGTGGTCAGACATATGAGTTTTTATATTTTTTAAAAGTTGTAATAAAAAATTCATAATTAATTATTTACTTGGAAAGAAATTACAAAAAAATATGCATCACATCCGGACATGAGTCCTCTACTTATCTTTAAAATATTATTAAAAAATATTATCATTTTATTGTGGTTAGGGTGGTTAGACAGACACCTACTTATTTTTTCCCTGAAATTTAAGTACTACTGCATTGAAATTTAAAATTTTCACCAAATAGATATTTTTTTAAAATAAATAAACCTAGTAGTTTAGAAACTACATTCAATTTTCTACATATTATATTCTTACATATTTTTAAAATAATATAGATAACTTATTCAAATTTTTATGTCAAGTTGCCTAACTCTGTTTTTTCTGAATTTTTTGCCACTTGAGGGCCTGTTTTTTCCATGATGATCTTGCACATACCCAATGTGGCAATGTGACTCACAAATTCACATTAGGTCTTGAATTCTTTCAATTATTAAGACTTTATGATGTCTTGTAAAGGTCTTGTAAGGTGCTGCAATATATTTTCACACTTTTCTAGACTCTTCTTATTATAATTCATCTAAATATGCCCTTTTTATCCCTTACCAAGTCCTCTTTTAAAGTGTTGTAAAGATTTGTAACAAACTCTCACACATTTGTAAACTTTTCATCACTAATTACACCTTTCTTATACTTTGTTTTCCCCTTTATGCACTTACAGGCCTTAACTAAGTGTAATTTTAAATGTAAACCTAACAAACATCATTTAATAAGACTTAATCCATGACACCCACTTGCATGCCTTGAGTGGGACCCATTCTCCATCGATGGTGAATGAGTCCCTCTTGGCACAAAAATTTGAAATAAGTTCAAATTTCTGGAAGGTTTTTATTCATGAAGACCCAAGGTCAACATGTGATGTTGTATTTTTGGGAAATTAGGGGATAACTATGTATAAATAAGTGTTTTTATATTCATTTTAGATCCCCATTCATTCATGCATTGAATCCATGAGAACATTCAAGCATTCTAGCATTTTCATCATTCTATCAAGCATCTTGGAGTGACCATTGAGATATCTTTAGAATTCAACATCAAGGGTTTCATGAGTTTATGAAATTTGCATGTTTTTTTTTCATCATTATCTTTCTTTATTTAATTTTATTATTAAAGGGTTGATTACCAAAATGGGGTTTGACCAAGGCAAACCCCTATACTCTAACCCTTAACCATTTACCCCTCTTTGCATGTGTGTTTGTAGGTCTTGTAGGAAGATGTTTTAAAGAGATAGGTGTTGAAAAGTGGTCAACAAGTCATCAAAGGTATTCAAGTAAAAAAAGACCTAATTCAAACTTGGAGATATCATTCGGCCCATTTTCTGCAAATTTAGATATGTCAACCCGACAAGCATACAAGTACAGATCGGGACCCATAGAGTTGACTTCGGAGTTTGTAGATTTCTGTAGGTGGAATAATTCACCATCTATGGTGAATTAGTCCCACTAGTAGGCTGGAAATAAAAAATTCTGATGTTTTTAGTTCCTGACACCTCAAAACTTATTTCAGTAGATTTTACCAAAAGTAAGACTAATTCATCGTTTGTGGCGAATGAGTCTTAGTGGTCATCAACAGTGATTTATGAAGCATTCTATAACTTTCCAGCATTGAAAATCTACCTCCAAGTGAACCTCATTTAGTTTCATTAAGTTTTGTTTTCATTTGTTTATGTTTCTAGTTCTCATTTGAATATCATAGTGTGTTTTCAAACACTTCATATTTCTTAGTTTTTCATTCATAATCAATAGTATCTTTTAGTTTTTTGCATTTAGTTTATCTCATCTAGGAATTTTACATCCATATTACCTCAATATTGAGTGTGAACATAGTGGTTTATACCCTATTCCTTTCCTCTTAGGTGAAAACCCTAAGAAGTGAAAGTGCACATTAGGGTACCAAAACCCGTGTTTATAGTTTGAAACTAACACAGAAGGAAGTCCAAAGTGAGCAATAATGTTTTCCAATATGAAACGAAATATTACATAAGTAGTTTTGTATCAAAGAGGGATAACTTCTACCAATTTTGTAAAATAATCCATCGTGGTGATTATAAATGTATGTCTAGAAGATGAAGGTGGTGAGATTTTTCAAATTAGATCCAATCCCCATTATGAGAATGGCCAAATAGGAATTTGGGCTTGAAGCTCATAAGCAGGAGCATGAATCAAATTGCTATGTTCTTGACATTTGTGACATCTCTTAACATACTCAAAACAATATTTTTCCATATGTCTCTAGTAATATCCCATGCGAATGAGTTTTTGCACTAAGGATCTCCCTCCAAAATTACCTCCACAGGCACCTACATGAACCTCTTCAAGTGCTATGGAGATTTTTGGATATAATACATCAGTGATGATGATGTACTTGGTTGCAAGTTTTTGTAAGCGAGTTCGGATGTTCTTTGTTGTTGGCTTGGGAAAGGTACCATCTTTCAAATGGTCAAGTATTGTATTGAGTACCATTCATTTGATTCTTCCTTGTTTGTTGCTAATACTTCTTTTGATTTATCGTCGATCGACGGTTTCATGATTGGATGAAAAATAAATGTGAATTTTCCTTTAAAGGATTATGAAGTGATATAAGAGAAGATGAACTTCCCATTGCATCTGCATGCCAATTATCTTTTTGTGGGATGTTTTCAATGGTAAATGATTCAAACTTCTCTAAAAAATTTGTTATGAGATCACTTTATTTTGATAATTTATCATGTTTTGCTTTATATGTCCCATTTATTTGTTTAATCACTAGTTTTGAATCACTAAATATCTTGATATTTCAGGCTCCCAAAGCTAAATAGCATGCAATCCAAAAATTAAGGCTTCATATTTTGTCATGTTGTTCATGCATAGGAAGTTAAGTGGTATGATAATGGAATAGGATTTCCTACGGGTGGAATTATTATAACCCCAATGCCGAAGCTTTTTTAAAACTTAGATCCATCAAATTATAATTTCCACGCTTCATAAACTTTTTGAATATTCCACACATTCTCATCAGGAAATGTTTCTACATTAGGTAATGCTAGGGGAGAGGGAGCATCGACTAAGTGGTCGGTTAATACTTGTCCTTTAATTTCTTTTTGTGAAACAAACTTAAGGTAAAACTCAGTTAACAACATAACCCATTTAGCAAACTGCCTTGATAAATCTGTTTTATTGAAAAGATATTTGAGAGGATCAAATTTCATCATCACACATATCTTTGCATTCAGTAAATAATGTCGCATTTTACTGGTAGAAAATACAAGAGAAAAACATTGGTTTTCTATTGTTGTGTATTGTTTCTCATAATCAATCAAAGTTTAGCTAATGTAATAAATAGGATGTTGTTTACCATTTTCTTCTTGTTGAGCCAACAATGTTTCTAGAGCATGGTCTAATTTGGCTGTATAAATTATGAACATTTTGTTTTGCATAGTGGGTTGTAAAACAGGTGGAGTTGTGAGGTATTCCTTTAAACTCTCAAAAGCTTGTTTACAATCCTCATTCCAATCAAAGTGCACATCCTTTTTTATGAGATGCGTAAATTGCAACGTTCAATCAACTAAAGATGTGACAAAATAATGGATGGCTTGAATTATCTCTTGTAATGTGCACAATTGAGAAATGTTTTGAGGAGGTGGCATGTTGACTATAGCATCAATTTTTTGTCCGCCTTGATGCCTCTGTGAGATACGATAAAACCTAGAAGTTTCCCACTATCTACACCAAAGACATATTTTTTTGGATTCAATCTCATGTTGTATTTTTGCATTGGCTCAAATATTTTTTTGTAGAACATTTATGTTGTCCTATCTTGTTAAACATTTGGCTAGGATTTCATCAACATAGTCTTCCAAAATCTTATATATGTAATCATGAAAGATTAATGTCATAGCCCGTTGATATGTTGCACCCACATTCTTTAATCCAAAAGGAATCATAACCCAACAAAACATACCCTAAACTATTGTGAATGTTTCTTTGTACTAATCTTGAGGGTTGATGAAGATTTGATTATATCCAGAAAATTAATCCATGAATGACAAAAAAGTATGTCCCGCAGTCGAATCAACTATCATATTGATATTAGGAAGGGAAAAATCATCTTTTAAAGATGCTTTATTCATATCATGAAAATATATACACATCCTAATATGATTGTTAGGTTTTTCGACTACAACAATATTTGAGATCCAAGGAGAATAATCTATAGGTCTTATGAAACCAGCGTCAAGGAGTTTTTCGAGTTCTCCTTTAAAAAGAAAGGATATCTTAGGATTCATTTTTTGTATCTTTTGTCAAATTGGCTTAGCATTTTTAGCAAGGACTATGTTGTGTGTCACTATCATAGCATCGATTCCTGGAATGTCTAAATATTTCCAAGCAAAAAGTTTGGGAAATTCATGGATACTTAGCATTATGTGATTCTCTTGTTGTTCATCACCAAGGCACTTCCCTATCTTAATGACTTTCTCTTTATCATTGATATCCATTGGTATGTCAATTTTATCTCCTAGAGGAAGTGCACTTGGCTTTGGAAATTCAAGTTTGTATTCTTTTGTATATATGTTTGTCTCATTACTTTAATCTTCTGCATCTTCTTGCTTGGTGCTAATCATAGCACATGTGATCTTATTATTTTGAGGAGTAGGTAGATTTTCATAAACTCCTAACATTTCCTTCAATGCATCATCATCTTCAAAGTATCCCCATGATGGTTCATAATCCATGTCAAGCAATTCAGGATGTTTCAAAGTAAGGTTGATTTTTGTCTTGCACATAATAGTGTTTGTGTTTATTGAAGGACTCTTGTTTGCTTGTGTTATCGTAGAAGGACAATATCACAAACCCATATTTGTCTCTTGCATCTTAGGCTCTATAGGAACTTGAATGCCTTGTTCTTTCTTTCCACATCCTTTTCCACTATAACACAATTGTTTTACCAATTCATAACCTCTCTCATAAAGTTTTTTCATTTATTTTGGGTTTGGTGGCTATTGATAATCTATCTCATCAAAGTTAGCTATATAACTTGTATCTTCTTCAAGAGAATATGGGTTGGGTGCTTGTAAATTATCTTAAATTTTTTGAGTTGACATGACCATTAGTTTCTTTTATTTCTCATCTTCTTTTCTTGTGATTATGCATTCTCTCATAAACGAAGGTGTGAACTTCAATGAACCCCAATCATCATTTAACAATTTTGATATTTTTTTCCTTTCTTTCTTTTCTTCTTCTATAGGTTCTATGTTGGATGTTGGAATCAATGTGCTTAGAGGACTTGTTGTCCCTTTTTCAACTTGTAAACAACTTTCAGGCTCAGGGTCTATTTCAACTTGGTATACCTTGTTGTTATAGACATATTTCATGATACAATGAAATATCAAAGGCACCACATGCTTCTCATGAATCCATGGACTTCCCAAAACAAGATTGTTTGAAAGGTCATGAGGTATAACATGAATCAACATTTGTAAGGTACACTTTTCAATTGTACTAGGTAAAGTAATCACACTGAGTGGTTTCTTTCCTACATTGTCAAATCCTTGAATCAATAAATAGTTAGGTTCCTTTTTTAATTTTTCTACATGCAATCTATCTAAGAGTTTCACACTACACACATTAAGGGATGAGTCATTATCAACAAGCGTCCTTTTTATGCCTATTCTATTGAATTGGGCTATTATCATGAAGGCATAAATTTTCTTTCTCAATTCCAAAGGAGGCAACTCATGTTGGTGGAAGGTTATGTCTACATTAACTATATTCATTCCTTATATGAGAGATGCCACATCATTTACATTTGTACCAGGAGGAACCACTACTTGTTGGAAGGTCATTTTTAGCATGTTGTGATAGGTAAATTGTGAACTACGTCCCATACAAATATCTTTGCAAGAGTATTCTTTAGTTGTTCAATAGGATTATACTCCTTCCTGAGTATGTGTAGGATCATCGGGGTCAAAAAAGTGGCAATGTAAAAAAAGGCATTTTTAACACATCCAAAAATGTGGAATTCATGCCTTTGACTTTTTGCACACTTGGGTACAATATTCATTTTGGTTTATTAATACCAAACAAGAACCGATATCCGTTTATAATGGTTATCTATTTTGAGATGAAAATTCATTTTTTTTTCAAAATGGATATCCGTTTTGGAAAGCGGGAACCCATTTTTTTGAAAAATAAAATGGATATCCGTTTTGAAAACCTAAAAAACCCTCTTTAGTAAAATGGGCATAACTTTTGTGTTTCTTATCGAAATTTCAACTTTTTATAGGCATTGGAAAGGTAATTGAGAGATCTAAGTAATGGAGTAGGTGGTGTTTCTATATTGTATCAAAAAAAATAATTATAATCATTTTAAATTCATATTTCATTTTTGAAACATCAAATGCTCACTACTTTCACATGCAAAGTCTTTTTTTCATGATTTTTTTGTAACAATCATCTCAAAATACTTGAAACATTAGAAAAAGTAATGAATAACGAAATATTTATATTTTTTGTAGCAAGGATATGAAAAAGTCTTCATAAATCATCATATCTCTTTATCCCTCTCTACCTCTCTATATATCAATATGTCTCCCCTTAAGCTCTAGACCTATCCCTCCCTCCTTTCTTCTCTCTTTATCCCTCTTTATACCTATCTTTCTCACACTCTCTTCTCAAGCTCTAGACATATCTCTCTACCTCTCTCTCCATCATTCCTTCTCTCTCTTTCTCACTCCCTCTCTCTCTTAGGTCCCTCCGACTCCATCTCTCTCTCTCTCTTTCTCCATCTCCATCTCCCTCTCCCTCTCCATCTCCCCTCTCCCTCTCTCTCCCTTCCTTTGAAGTCTCTCTTCCTCTAAAGTCTCTCTCCCTCTTAGGTCTCTCTCTCAAGTATTTCCCACTCCCTCTCTCCCTCTTAGGTATATCTCTCTCAAGTCTCTCCCACTCCCTCACTCTCTTTGTTCTCTCCCTCTCTCTCTCTCTTAATGTCTCATTCACACTCACACTCATACTCTCTCCCTCTCAAGTATCTCTCTCTCCCACTCTTTCTCCCACACTCCCTCCCTCCCTCCCTCTCTCCCTCTCAAGTCTCTCTCTATCCCTCCCTCTATCTATCTCTCCCTCTCTCCCTCTCAAGTATCTCTCTCTCTTTCTCTCCCTATCTCTCTCACTCTCCATCTCCCTATCAGGTCTCTCTCTCTCACACTATCTCTCACTCTCCATTTTACTCTTAGGCCGCTCTCTCTCTCTAGTCCCTAGCACTCCATCTCCCTCTCACTCTCCCTCTCGCTCTCCCCCTCTCTCTCTATCTACATCCCTCTTAGGTATCTCTCTCTCTCACAAACACAAACACTCTCTCTCCATCTCCATATTAGGTATCTCTCTCCCACTCTCTTCTCTCTCTCTCTCTGTCTCTCTCTGTCTCTATTTGTCTCTGTCTCTGTCTCTGTCTCTATCTCTCTCCCACTCCCTCTCTCACTATCAGGTCCCTCCCACTACCTCTCCCTCTCCATATCCCTCTCACTCTCCATCTCCCTCTAACTCTACATCTCCCTATCTCCCTCTCTCTATCCCCCTCCCTTTGAAGTCTCTCTTCTTTTAAGTCTCTCTCTCTTAGGTCTCTTCCACTCCCTCTCTCTCTCTCTTAAGTCTCTCCAACTCTCTCTCTCTATTCTCTCATGTCTCTCTCTCTCTGACTCACACTCTCCATCTCCCTCTCAGGTCTTTCTCTCACTCTCTCTCAAGTCTCTCTCTCTCTCTCACACACACACACATTCTATCTCTCCCTATCTCTTCATATCCCTCTTAGGTGTCTTTCTCCCACTATTTCCCTACATATCTCCTTCCAGCTCTCCATCTCAAGTCACTCTCCCTCTCTCTCTCTCCCCATCTAAAGTTACTTCTGTGGGAGAGAGAGAGGGGGACGGAGGGAGGGAGGGAGAGATAGATAGAGGGAGGGAGAGGGAGATAGACATGAGAGGGAGAGATGGATGGATGGAGGGAGGGAGGGAGGGAGGAGAGAGGGGAGAGAGAAGGAGAGAGAGGAAGAGAGATGGAGTTATCTAGTTAAGGTAGAAAGTAGACACCAGAGAGAGATTTATCTAGTTAGGGTAGGAAGGAGACACTTGAGAGAGAGCCCTGAGAGGGAGGTGGAAAGTGAGTGAGTGAGTGAGATAGAAGGGAAATGGGAGACCTAAAAAAAGAGGGAGAGAGAGAGAGGGAGGGAGTGGGAGAGACTTGAGAGAGACCTAAGAGGGAGAGAGGGGGAGAGAGAGAGAGAGAGACAGACCTAGGGAGAGAGACTTCAGAGGGGGAGAGAGAGAGGGAGAGAGGGAGATGGAAAGGAGAGGGATATGGAGAGTGAGAGAGAGATAGATGGAGGGAGAGATAGAACTGAGGAGGGAGAGAGGGAGAGATGGAGGAGGGAGATGGAGAGATACTTGAGAGGGAGAGAGAGAGAAAGAGACTTGAGAGGGAGAGAGGGGGAGAGAGAGTTATCTAGTTAGGGTGGGAAGGAGAAACCAGAGAGAGATATTTATCTATTTAGGGTTGGAAGGATTCACCTGAAAGAGAGAGTGGGAGAGAGACCTGAGAGGGAGGGAAAAGGAGGAGTGGAGGAGTGAGAGGGGTAGTGGACCCAAAAAAGGAGGGGAAGGAGAGAGGAAGAGAGAGAGATAGAGAGAGGAGAGAGAGAGAGTAGAGAGAGGAGAGAGAGAGAGAGAGAGAGGAGAAAGAGAGAGAGAGAGAGAGAGAGAGAGAGAGAGAGAGAGAGAGAGAGAGAGAGAGAGAGAGAGAGAGAGAGAGAGAGAGAGAGAGAGAGAGAGAGAGAGAGCGAGGGAGAGAGAGATACTTGAAAGGGAGAGATGGAGAGATAAAGCGAGGGAGATGGAGAGAGAATTGAGAGGGAGAGAGGGAGGGAGAGAGAGAAAGAGACTTGAGAGGGAGAGAGGAAGAGAGCGAGGGAGAGAGAGAGATCTAGTTGTGGTGGGAAGGAGAAACCTGAGAGAGAGAGGGAGTGGGAGAGAGAGACCTAAGAGAGAGATAAAGAGACAAAGAGATTCAAATACTTGAGAGGGGGAGAGGGAGATAGAGAGATGAAGGGAGGGAGAGAATTATGAGGGAGGGAGGGAGAGAAAGAGACTTGAGAGTGTGAGTGTGAGAGAGAGAGAGAGATGAGAGAGATAGAGGGAGAGATCTGAGAGAGAGACACCTGAGATGGAGTGGGAGAGATCTAAGAGAGAGATGGAGACTTCAAAGAGAGGGAGATAGAGATATGGACAGTGAGAGAGAGAGAGAGAGAGAGAGAGAGAGAGAGAGAGAGAGAGAGAGAGAGAGAGAGAGAGAGAGAGAGAGAGAGAGAGAGAGAGAGAGAGAGAGAGAGAGAGAGAGAGAGAGAGAGAGAGAGAGAGAGAGAGAGAGAGGGAAGGAGAGAGGGAGAGTGAGTGGGAGAGAGAGAGAAGAGAGAGTTGAGAGGGAGATGGAGAGTTTGAATAAGAGAGAGATATGAGAAAAGAGAGAGGGAGTGGGAGAGACCTGAGAGAGAGATCTAGAAAGAGAAAGGGAGAGAGAGAGGAGGGAGTGGGAAAGACATGAGAGATATAGAGATAGAGAGGGAGGGACAAAGACTTGAGAGGGAGAGAAATAAATAGAGGGAGAGACGGAGACGAAGAGGGACTTGAGAGGGAGACAGAGAGGGAGAGAGGAGAGAGAGAGTGGGAGAGAGAGAGACCTGAGATGGAGATGGAGTGTGTGAGAGAGAGAGACCTAAGATAGAGATAGACTTCCGAGATATGGAGAAAGAGATGGAGAGAGGGAGATGGAGAGGGAGAGGGAGATGGAGAGCAGTGGTAGGGACCGTAGAGAGAGAGAGAGAGAGAGAGAGAGAGAGAGAGAGAGAGAGAGAGAGAGAGAGAGAGAGAGAGAGAGAGAGAGAGAGAGAGAGAGAGAGAGAGGGAGAGAGACTTGAGAGGGAGAGAGAGAGACTTGAGATGGAGAGAGTGTGAGTGAGAGATTGAGAGAGAGAGGGAGTCAGAGAGAACAAAGAGAGGGAATGGGAGAGGCCTAGGAGAGAGACATAAGAGAGAGAGAGGGATTCAGAGAGACCTAAGAGAGACCTAAGAGGGAGAGAGACTTAAGAGGAAGAGAGACATCAAAGGGAGGGAGATATAGAGGGAGATAGGGAGGGGAGATGGAGAGTGAGAGGGGGATGGAGAGGGAGAGAGAGAGAGGGAGAGGGAGTTGGAGGGACATGAGAGAGAGAGGTAGAGAGAGAGAAAGGATGGAGATAGAGGTAGAAAGATAGGTCTAGAGCTCAAGGAGAGATAGAGTGTGAGAAAGATAGATATTAAGAGGGACAAAGAGAGAAGAAATGAGGGAGGGATATTTCTAGAGCTTAAGGGGAGACATAGTGATATATAAAGAGGTACTGAAAGGGATAAAGACATATGATTATTTTTGAATATTTTTTTCATATCCTTGCTACAAAAATATGAATATTTCATTATCCATTACTTTATCTAATGTTTCAAGTATTTTGAGATGAGTGTTACAAAAAAATCAAGAAAAAAAGACTTTGCATGTGAAATTAGTGAGCATTTGATGTTTCAAAAATGAAATATGAAGTTCAAATGAATATAATTATTTTTTGTGTATAATATAGAAACACCACCTATTCCATTCCATAGATTTCTCAATCACCTTTCCAATGCCTATAAAAAGTCAAATTTTCGATAAGAAACACAAAATTTATGCCCATTTTATTAATGAGTGTTTTTTAGGTTTCCAAATGGATATCTATTTTATTTTTCAAAAAAATGGGTTCCTGCTTTCCAAAATGGATATCTTTTTTGAAAACAAAAAAGATATCTATTTTGGTTTGGTATGACCAAACCAAAACAGATATTGGCTTAGGATTTGGTTTGAGATTGCTTGACTTGGAAAGTCAACCTAGAAAATGTGTTTTGAAAAAAATTCTTAGTTTTCTGAAGTTCACACTTATAGCTGATGACTTCTTTTATCTCAATTGCATGAAACAAAAAGGGTTTATAGAAAAAAATTACCAACTTTCCACCAATATAATGGGTATGTGTAGGGTATGTGGCTGACAACATTTTTTTTACCCAAAAATGATGAAATGGAAAGGGTTTTTAAAGGAAATTCTTAGCTTTCCACCAATGTAAATTATGCTTTACTTTGAATTTAATAAATTACGATTATTCATTTTCTATTTGAATTACAACTAAAGTCCTAATTGATAGGCCGATTGAAAAACATCTATAGCTTTCAAACGGTATCACATTTTTTGAATTTGAAACATGTGTCACATTCTATGCTTTTCATACTATAGGATTAAAAAAAAATGAATTTCATGAAGTTTTGACCAAGTTAAGGTGGTTAGACATACGAGTTTTTATATATTTTAAAAGTTGTAATAAAAAAATCATAATTAATTATTTACTTGGAAAAAATTACAAATAATTATGCATCACATTAGGACATGAGTTCTTTACTTATATCTAAAATATTATGAAAAAAATATTATCACTTTATTGTGGTTAGGGTGGTTAGACAAACACCTACTTATTTTTTCCCTGAAATTTAAGTACTACTGCATTGAAATTTCAATTTTCATGAAATAGATTTTTTTCATAAAAAATTAACCTAGTATTTTAGAAACTACATTCAATTTTCTACAAATTCCATTCTTACATATTTTTGAAATAATATAGGTAACATATTCAAAATTTTATTTCAAGATTACTAACTTTTGATTTTTCTAAATTTTATCACAACTTAATGGCCTATTTTCCATGATGATCCTACACATACCCTAACTTTTGTCTTATTTTGAATTTAATAAATAATTATTATTGATTTTCTACCTACATTATGTCTTTAGTTCTGATTTATAGGCTGACTGAAAAACTTCTATAACTTTCAAACTACTTAACATTTTTTGAATCTACAAGATGCACCACATTCTATGCTTCACATACTATAGGATAAAAAATAAATTGAATTTCATAAAAAATTTACCAAGTTATGGTCGTCAGACACCTACGTTTTAATAATTTTAGAAAGTTCTAATAAAAAAGCATAACTAATTATTTACATGGAAAAAAAATTAAAAAAAAAATCGGCACATCCAAGCATCTGTCCCTACTTATATTAAAAAATTTAGAAAAGAAAATTATTTTTTTCTTGTACTTAGGGTGGCCAGACATACATCTGCTTCTTATCTTTTTCTTGAAAATTTAGTGCCAGTGCATTAAAATTTCAAATTTTCTCAAAACAAATTTATTTTTTTCCAAAAAAGGACTAGTAGCCTAGAAACTACATTCAATTTGCTACAACTTTTGTTTTTACAGTTTTTTCATATTATGTTAATAACCTATTCAATTTTTTATATCAAGTTTCCTAACTCTAAGTTTCTAAATTTTCATCACCACTTAGAGGCCTAGTTTGGACCCCCATGATCCTGCACATACCCTCCCACTATGTGAACTTAAATAAGGAGCACTAGGAAAAATGGGATTAGGCAATGGTAAGGGTTTCGGGGTTGGTGTTGTGGTTGTAGATTATTTCTAGTGTTATATGTATGAACAACGGTATTATGACTTGGTTGCTGCAAAACATTACTCTTAGGTGGGTAAAGGGTGAATCCACGCTTGTTTTTAGGTTGTGGTTTATGTGAAGGTGGGTAGAGGATGATTTGAGCTTGAATCATGTTCAGTTCTCTTGGTTTTGGTTTCTCCTAACAAGCCTTAGTGGATGAACCTTGTGAGAGGAAGTCCTCAAGGGCTTCATCTAACATATCTAAGTCATCACTATTGAAAGGCTTGAGCGTTAGATTAACTCAAAAAGAGAGATTTGACAAAGTCAAATAACTACACTTTCACCAAGTGGCTTAGGTTTTTTTGTCTTTCTTTTGATTATTCTTTCTAGTCTATCTCTAATGTAATCTAATCTAAATACTAAAAATGACAAATGAAAAAATCTAATTCTATCAATAATTTCAATGAATGTAAATGATGTTATTTCTAATTATTGCAATGCAATAGAAAGTAGGAAAAATGAAATAGAATAGCAACAACAACAAAAAAAAGCTTGCAAATAGTAAATTTAACTTTGTAAACAACAACTCAAAATTTGCACTAGGGTTGATTCACCCAAGGTGACGAATGAGTCCCAGTATGGATTTTTTATAGAATTTTTAGATTTTTTTTGGTTGATTTTTATGTTTTCTATGCTTTATGACCTAGATCTGAGATGCAAATGTAAATTTTGAATGATTTTCAGTGAAATTAGATGCAAAAATGTAGGCTAAATGAGCTTTTACTAATTTATAATTTGAAACCTTAAAATGCAAATTAACTACTGTAAATCCTAATGCAATGTTAATGCAAACAAGATAATACACCCCAAATCAGAAAAGAAGGTATTCTAAATACAGGTTCACTAAAATGAAAGGAAGAAAATTGTCTTCCTTCCTCCACCCTTGATTCGGGGCCTAGAAAGGGACAACTTTCACAAACTTTCACTCAAGAACAAACCCTTGAGATTTCTTTGCAAAGGAGAAAGAAATATTGCAAGATGGTTGTTCTATGGACTGATAATGATCTAATAAGGGGTTCACAACCAAGTTGAAACTTGGAAAATATAATGAAATGCAAGAAAAAATGCAAAACCCTAGTTTGATGTAATGACCAAGAAAAGTAAACAAAAAAACATAGAAAAATACACAACAAAAAGTGTGCACCTGGAAAATTTAGAGATGACCCGGATGAGCTTTGAAATTCTAGAAAATCTAACTTTTTGACCTAATGGGACTCATTTTCTATTCTGGATGAATCAGTCCCAATTTTGGATTTGTGCACTAGAGTTTGTTTTGAGAAAAAGGGTACTAGAATCTACAAATATAACTGGAAAACAACTATACTGGGACTCATTGCAACTCTTGGAGAATTAGTCCCATTCTACTTTTTGAGAACTGAAAGTCCTTGTCTACACTTCAACACTTGCTTTTTCCTTCCAATCTAAGTTCTGAATCTGAATCTATGAAAAACACTTACAAAATAGAATATAAATTAATTTTCTAATGGGGGGTTTTCCTTGGTCGAACCCCTAGTTTGGTAATTAAACCTTGATGGAAATAATGAAATGTGGATGAAAACCCTAGCATTAAGTGTGTCTAAGACTAAGAAATCTAGAATATGATGCAATCCTATTCTAATATGCAAGAATATGATGCAAGAATAGATAAATGGATATGAAAGACTCACTTGTGGTGATCTCTAATCACCCCGAATGAATCTAAAAATTCTTGTACTTCCCTTAGGATGAATGTAGAGTGATAATGGAGATGGAATCACTTAGGAAAAAAGTCTTTAGGCTTGGCTTGATGGCTAGTTGCATCTCCCAACCTAGAATGCATCATGATTCACTATAGACAACCATGATCAACCCTTGACAATGCTAGATCTTGATTGAAAGTGAGATTGAATACCTGCAAAAATACTTTAATGTTGCTCCAATGCTTAAACTTTACTTGCTTTTGAAACTTGAATGCTCTTGTGAAAGATTCTCAATACTTGACTCTTGAAAATGTTTGCTCAAAGTGCTTAGAATATGACAAAAATGACAAAAACTTTCTTTTATAGGCATTAACAGCTAATTGACTATTATTTGGACCTCAAAGGCTGACATCCACCAAAAATTTGAATTAAAATGATGATTTCCCACTCAAAATTGAAAAACGCCCCAAATGGGACTCATTCACCACCTTTGATGAATGAGTCCCACCTTAGCTTTTTGAGGTGGGATTTTCAATATTTTTGATGTTTTGAATGATTTTATAGAATTTTTGGGTGAAATGAGCCTCAAGATGCAAAATAATGGGTCTTAGGGGCCTATAAATGATTATTTTAAAGGGAAATTAATGCAAGGGTGCCAAAGTAGGTCCAAATTAAGTGTGAAAATGCAAATGGATACATTTTTCTATACTACAGTAACATATAAGCAATAGCACAATGTATACACCTATGCTCTTTGTCATTTCAATTTCTTTTCATTATATTTCAATTTGTGATTGTGTAGGAGTAGGTTTATCAACCATAGGTTTCTTTTCTTCCCTTGGAGGAGGAATGAAAGGAACCATGGGAGGTTGTTCAACCAATTTCTCTTTATCTTTATAAACTTGTTTGATTTTAGGAGGGACAATGAGATTGTTTTGATTATCTTGTTGTCTCTTATATGAAATGGTAGGAGGATTTTTCATAGGATACTTTTGGATATTTGGAATGTATTTTGGTTCAATCATGATTTTTTCAAGGATGGGTGGCCAAATTATGAGTTGAAGAATATTTCCAAGGGATTATTTTGCTCTATAGTTTGCCTTAAAATTTTCATATGATTTAAAACAATGTCTTTGTAGGGTATAATAGGTTTAATGGGCTCAGGCCAAAAGAAATCCAATGAAAAGTTCCCACGGGAAGACACAAGATTAAATCCAGTATGGTGAATAGTAAATATTTCATTTCCAAAGGGAAACTTCAAACATTTATGCACAGCTAATTACAAGACATTCATGGAGTGAAGCCATGGATAGCCCAACTTCACACAAATTGGTCCGACGATAGGATGACGGTTAATGAGACATTTAATGTTTCTAGTCCAAACATTAAAGGGATATTTATCGAGCCAATGATAGGGAAAGGAAAAGCATTATGCATTTTTATCCATTCTTTCGGTCTTTCATATGTATCTTGATAGAGTATATGCACAAATAGGAATTCTTTAGTGATCACATTCTCTACATAGATGAGATCAATTAATATCCTATTAGTAGGCTTGTCATTGATTCTTCCAGCTATGTAAAGAGAACCATCTAGTGCATGTTTGATTGTTTCTTTGTGAGAAAGAAATATCAAGGGGCATTTTGGTTTGGTCCATACGAGGTTTAGCTTCTATAAACGTCACCATTCTCATAATTTCATCTGGATTGTCATCTTTTGTGTTTTCATCATCCATGTCAACATTCATCACATCATTCTTTGTTTCACTAGCTTTGATAAATGAAATAGTGTGTTTCGGCATGGGACTGATAAAGATTTGTAATTTTTGGTTAGGAGGAGCTATAAACTTGTTACCTTGATCATTCACACCTCCAATTTGAAGCCAATTAGAATCAATGAGGTCTTGCACAAGATATTTAAGACAATTTCAATTTTTTGTATCATGTCCATTTTGTTGTTGGAAATGGTAATACACATTTTATCTATACTTTGAGGCTAATGGTTTAGTAGGATCAAGAGCTCTGACAAGAGGTAAGGAAAGAATATTCTTGTTTAGGAGCTGCAACAAGATATTATGAAGGGTTTCAGTTAGAGGGGTAAATTGTCTATTCCTATCCCCAAAGGTAAAAGGATTTTTCATTTTTATAGTAGCCACTTGGTTATTAGCTTGTTGATTTGGTTGAGGGGAATTAAGTTGTAAAAAGACCCTATTCTATTTCATGAAAGTTTGGTAACTATTTTGAAGTATGGATTTAGACATTTTAGGATGACTAGGTGGAATTTTCATGTCATGACTACTATCTGAATTCTGATAATCACAAAGGGCTATGCATAATTGTGTAAAAGAGAGAAATCTCATCATCTCAAGTTTTTTTTTATTTTTTTCCTGCAAGTTAGAAATAAAAATTCTTTGAAGGTCAACATCAGGAATCTTAATGTTTATTTTTGAATAAAGTATATGATATCATGCTATAAAATCAGTGACTTTCTCATCATCCTTTTGTTTACATTTCATCAAATCAACTAAAGTCATCTTGGGACCCATGTGAATTTGGAAGTGGTTGTAAAAGGCATCAATAAGTTCACTGAATGAATGAATTGAATTAATTGGTAAGGATCAAAACCACTCTAAAGCAGTTTTTTTCAAGGATCTAGGGAAGAGTTTAGCCAAGAGCTTATCTTCAAAAATGAAATCACTACATAGGGATGTGTAAGCAGAAACATGGCTATTAGGATCTCCTTTCCCACCATATTTCTCAAACCTAAGAACCTCTTTACCTTGTGGAATTTTTGTTCTCAATATATCCAACGATAACAAATTGGTTTCAATTTATTTTAAAGGTTGGCTATTGTTGTTTTGATTTAAGGTGCTAATTTGTTGTTGAAAGGATACCATGTTTTGTAGAAGTTTGTTAAGGATGAGATCATTGTTGGTATTATGAGATGGAGGGGAATAAGGCGGAGTGGTGTATGTTTGTGGAGGGAAAGTGAATTTTAGATTTATAAGAGGATATCTAGTTGAGGAGATATGAGATTTGAATGCACAAAGATAGAAGCATTCCTAGTGGAGATACCTAAGTGTTGACATTGTTTGTAGGCTAAATGGTTGCGGTAACATGAGTACTATTGTATATAGGAATGGAGGTGGGGATTGTGGAAGGAGGAATGGAGTTTCCACCTTGACTTTGAGTATGTCCCAAAGCTTGAGCACTAGTCATGGTAGGGATGGTATTAGTAACAAGGTGACCTATACCTCACATAATCTCCATTCCATTTTTTATTTCAATCATTTTTCTTAGATTATCTAAAGTACGAATGATACTAGTGTCCATTTTTTCATTTTATGCAAGGTATTGTAACTTTTCTAGGCCTTCATCCATTTTTCTTATGCTTTCTTATGGGATATGAGTAACATCATGCACATTTGTTATAGGTAAGGAAGTCATTGGAAATGAGGTATGCATGTTATGATCCATAGGGGGTTGATTATCAACACTATTAGAAAGAGAGTTAGAAAACCCAAGACCCACAATGAATGGTGTATTACGAGATGACATGAGTCTCGATCTACGTATCACAATAGTATTGCTAATGGGAAAAAAAGTTGTAAAGCTCATATGCAATATTTCACAAGCTTAGTATATGCACCCAAAATGGAAAGAGGGTAAAGTGCAATGCAATGACCTTGAATGCAATATGTAAATGCAATTTTTAGATTCTAAACAAGGTAATTTTCTAATTACACTATGCAAAACCCTCCTAAAAAATTATGTCTTGTAAATACAAATTTGAAATCACACAATGCACTGAATTTATCAAATGAAGCTAAATATGATCAAATTGAAGAAACAAAAATTCTACAAACAAAAAGAGAAATATGAAAACAACAAATAGGAATGTAGAAATGAATGTTTTAATGCCTAAAAAAATAGAATATGAGCCTGATTAGGGACTCATTCTCCCTAGGGAAAATGGGTCCAAGATAAGGGTTTCAGAAATTTTTTAAACAAATTTATGAGTGATTTTGAGTGGTTTCTAGATTGTATTATGATACAAGTTGTAGTTTGATTTTTCTATGAATTTAATGTTTAATGCAAGTGTAAAATGTGACAAAATGACAAACTAGAAAACCTATTTTGATATGCAATTTTTGTTTTAATTTTCAAATGCGAGTTAATATGATGCAATGATATGCAAAATGATTGATTTTTTTATATTTTTCAAATTTAAAGAATGCAAAAATGCAATCCTAAAACCCTTAAATGTAATGCAATGTTGATTGAAAACTAGAAACACTAAGTGATACTTAATTCAATGAAAAGAAACACAAATAAATGCAAGATCTAAATCTAGGGTGAAAAAGGAATCTAAATTTAGAAAATTATGCAATGATCAAACTCAGGTTCACCAAAATGAAACTATATAGGAGAAAATTTGCACCCCTTACGCAAATTATCCTTTTACACATCCTCACCTTAGAAAATAAAATGAGAAGGAAAAATTCCACATCACCTAACTACCTTCCTTCCACTTGGCTTCTATCTATTGCGTCGGTGAGAAAATTTTTGTTGGGGATGCACACATAGTGCATAGATGTGTGCACAATACACTGTCATCCCTGATGGATTCTTGCATCTAAATTTGGTAGACATATTACACTTCTGATTGGGAACAATTTGTAATGTCCCTCTTCGACCAATCAACCCCATAAATGGTAGATTCTTCTCTCTTCTCCTTGAAATTCATCTATCTTCACTTCATTTCATCCTCTTGCACTCTCTGTTCAATAGGTTGGCATTCTCTTAGAATTTCCCATCACTTAGTTCACTTTCAACAACATTCTCAACACTTTATAAACTCTACAAAGTAAGTGTGAAGCAAGCCATTGTAGCATGGGCTTGGAGCCTTGTGAGGCTTCCTCTCAACATAGTTGCAGATGTGGTGACCTCTCCAAGTCCGTATTCTCCTCCATTGGTTAGTGAGATTTTGGGTGGAGGTGGTAATGTTTCACTCCTCTCCTTTGTGATTTGGTTGAGTAGCCTAATACTATTTTTTAGTGTTTATTACAATCTCTACTTTCTCTACTTCTTTATCACATATTTCTATCTCATTGTTATCTAGCTATTCATGGAGTTGGAAACACCAAAATAGGGGTTAGAATGAGGAAGTCCTCTATACGGCCACAACAATTTTCCTTTTCTTTCTTGTGTGCGGGTGAAGGAGCCTGTGGAGGTAGCTGGAAAATGTGCATCTTTGTGAGATTATCTTCACCACCCTAGTTCTTGTTTAGTTGTTTAATCAATTTAGTTTCTATTTCCTATACTTTCTCATTCTGTTTTTACCATGAACATTAGTTGGCTAGGTTGTAAGTTTGTTTTTGAGCAGTTTGTATTGTCTTCTCTATTTTCTAACTATATGGATGCCAACACACCCGAGAGATGCTAGCACACCGCGCTCACATCCCAAAACCTCACTATCATCCTTGGGTAGAGAGATGTCTAAGACATAGTACTAACTCCAAAAACTAGCTCGCCTAGCCTAAACCTAAGTTTAGGATCTACAGAGTGATTGAAGTACATTATAGTCCTCATCATTCTTGATGCTTTTTCCAAAACACCCCTTTAGAGTGAGGTAAGCTAGGGAAGCCCTCCGCTCTCAGCTCTCCATGACCTAGAGCCTTAATGTGGTTGGTCCCCGTCTCTTACATTTTTGGTAAACCTAACATGAAACAATGTCTCCCTATTCATCAATGTTGAGACTTTTCCCTTGTACCTTGTAACTATTGTAAGCTTGAGTGTTGTGAAGGTTTATGAGCATCACAACCGATTCCATGGCTTTTGGGTACATTTTTAGGAGAATTTTGCAATAGCTTCTGATGGAGAAGATGAAGGTCACCTCTAGTTTCTCTATAGGCCTTTTTGTTGGATCTACCATTGGTCTATCTACCCAGGAGAAGTTGTCAAGGGGTGAGGTAGGCTTCTTTCATGAGATCGATCATGACCCCACTCCTCTTGTGTCTCCAACACCATCATCAGTGGATGAGCATGAGGCCATTCACATTCCTTTAGAATATATCTCTCCCATTAGCAAAGGATTGAGTGACTTGGAGAATCATTTGGAAAAAGACTTGAAGTTCGATAGAGCTGCTCAGGTTAGTAGTGAGATAAAGTATATGGTTGGAAAAAGTTGAATAGGCATAGAACTCTTGGCTAGTCTCTCTAATCTAACTGAAGCATGTGCTCCTCCAAACAACCCTAAAATTATACAAGGTGCCACTTTCAAAGACCATGAGAGACAACTAGGAATTTAAATCCCTCCCACATCTATGTACATGGTCGATGTAGTCCCCTCGATCAACATCCTCTCTTCCTTTGAGAGATCAAAAACTATCAAAGAAAATATAGTACCCTTAGGGTTTAGCTTCACCCCTCTTGTCACCTCTAGTGGTGGAGGTTTTTGTTGGTTGAGTAGTGGGGGCTTTTGTAGTGGTGGTGGCTTTAGTGGTAGGAGTGGCACTAGTGGAGGTGGTTCTAGTGGAGGCCATGGTGATGGCTTCAAAAGTAGAGGTGGCTCTGGCAGAGGCCCTGTTGGTGGCAATGGATTTGGTAATGGCTCTAGTAGTGATCATGGTCGTGGCTCCTATGATGGTTCTAGAGGGGGTCCACTGGACCTTTGACATCCCAAGATCCTATTATGAATACGGGTATGTGCACGATCATGATGGGCCAAAAAGTGGCAATATGATGGGTATGTGGCTGACGACTTTTTTTTTACCCAAAATTGATGAAACAAAAAGAGTTTTTAAAGGATATTCTTAGATTTCCACCAATATAATTTATGCTTTACTTTGAATTTAATAAGTAATTATTATTCGCTTTCTATTCAAATTACAACTAAATCCCTGATTGATAGACTGATTGAAAAAAAATTATAGCTTTCAAATGGTATCTCATTTTTTGAATCCAAAACATGCGTCACATTCTATGATTTGCATAATATAGGATTAAAAAAAGAAAAATTGAATTTCATGAAGTTTTGAAAAACTTAAGGTGGTCAGACATATGAGTTTTTAATATTTTTTAAAAGTTGTAATAAAAAATTCATAATTAATTATTTACTTGGAAAAAATTAGAAAAAAATATGCATCAAATTAGGACATGAGTCCTCTACTTATATCTAAAATCTTAAAAAAAAAATTATCATTTTATTGTGGTTAGGGTGGTCAGACAGACACCTACTTATTTTTTTCTTCAAATTTAAGTACTACTGCATTGAAATTTCAAATTTTCACCAAATAGATTTTTTTTTAAAAAAAAAAAACCTAGTAGTTTAGAAACTACATTAAATTTTCTATAGATTGTATTCTTACATATTTTTGAAATAATATATATAACTTATTCAAATTTTTACGTCAAGTTGCTTAACTCTAATTTTTTTGCCACTTAAGGGCCTATTTTTTCTATGATGATCCTGGACATACCCATACTCTTCTTCAAAATATGGGCAAGATGCAAATCAAGTTGGAAAGTATCTCCCAAGTCGAGCTTCCCAACCTATGTTTTAGCCTTTCTTCTAACACAACCCCTTTTCAGTAGCAATATTAAACACTCCCCGCAATGAATGGAGATTCCCAAATTCAAAAAAATTTGTAGCGAAGGAGACCCACAAATGAACATGCCCACCTTTGATGCCATGTGTACTGATTTCTTCCATCATGATGCATTGATGGAAAAACTATTCCCTCAATCTCTTAAGGATACATCACTTGAATGGTATTGTTCCTTACCTAACAAATCTATTTTCTCGTTCGATCAACTTGTAAATTAGTTTCTTTGATAATTCCAAGCCAACATTGAACTAAAGAACATTTTCAGATCTCGTTTGATGCAAAAAAGGTGATAACAAAAAGAATACTAATTTTATAGTGCGGTATCAAGCACTCTTCTCACAGATCTCGTATTTGCTTCCTATTTTTGACATGCAAAAAGTGTTCATAGGGAACTTGAAAAGATCTTGGTAGGAGAAATTTTCCCTTATGAAATACCCTTCTTTCATGCATTTGTGCGCTGCATTTGACAAATATCAAAAAATAGTAGTTCAATTCAGGGGATCCTCCTCATGCTCCCATTCGGAAGGAAATTCCATTGTATCGATCTTTGGAAAAGGTAATTCTATTGTGAATGTAGTAGCCGCTACAAATGATAATGACCTTAGATGCAACAATAAGTTCACAAAGTTAGCATAATGTTATTCTTCCATCTTGTAGAATTTGCTAAAGGATAAGATCATAACTTTGTAGAACCCTAAACCTATCAAGGAGCCTTACCCTAGTTGGTATGATCCAAATACCTTATGTCAGTAACATTGAGTTAACGTACATGATAATGAACATTGTATGTTCCTGCATCATGAGATACATGGCCACATCAAGGATGGTACTATTCATCTTGATGGAAGTAAAAAAAAATGAAAAAATCAATGGTAGAAGTGAATAGTGAGTTGTAGATATACACAAACCCATTTCTATTGCACTCTGTCAACATGACTATCGATCCCTTTGATTCTATCACTCTTCCCGAGGCATATGTTAACATGGTCATGATTACTCTTACTACACAACTTGTGATCAACTCACCAGATGTGACATTGACATTGAAAGATTCTCCCATGAATAATGATGTAGAGCAGGGGTGGACAACTTCAAAACAACCTCAAACAACCAATCCTTCAATCTCTCAAACATCCAATGGTGGGTTTTTCTTCACAAGCCTTCATTCCTTTTAGTAGCCTTTCAAATAGGGTTTCTCAGAAATAACTTCTAGTGTAGATATGGAATTCAAAATGTGAACACATTTCTAGATATCCATTTGGAAATTTTTCAACATTTCAAAAATTCAGGAGGGGTCACTTTGTATAGAGGGCTCCAAAACTTGACTGTTCTCACTCAAATTAGGCCTAAATGTTTGAATGGGCTTGGTAGCAACAAGGTATTTGTATTCTAGGGTTTATATCTCCACTCCAATGCTTCAAACATGGCATACATGGCTTGAACCATCAATTCCTATCAGGTGGATCAATCTACAAAAGCTTTTCAATAATGATCCTAAGCCACTAGGGTTCCTAGGTCTAATACATGAAGATATTAGGGTAGGGAAGCAACCTCACACATGCTAAATACCATCCTCCACATTTCAAAGTTTGGTAAATCAAATGACACACTTAATTCTTTCATTCCACCAAGTTTCAAGAGTTTTCACTAGGTGAAATAGAGTTTATTGCATTTTATCTACTCACTAGCTACCCTAACTAGGGTTTCCACCAGTCTCGAGTAAAATGAACACAACTTGCTTGAAACTTCATGAAATTACATGAAACCAGTGCAAAAAACATTGGATTCACTACTTTATGAATCTCAATTAGTCTTAATGCATTCCTGGATCATACAAATCCATACAAGTCATTGTAGCAACAAAATAGCATTTAAAATGCAGAAAACTAAATTTTTATTGCACCAATTTTCAAAATTTCAACATCCAACCTTTCCTTCAACCACACAAGGATTTCTTGAATAATTTCCAATCATTCCCAATGGTCCACAAATAATTTTCAAATTAAAAACTTTACTAAACACCATTATGCCATGTTATGACAAAAAGTGTAAAAGTTGCTTTGACAACATTTGTGCAACTTGACAACATTTTGCATCTAGACCCTAAATCACCCCTAATGACTCAAAACTGATTCAAATAGACATGAAATGGTCTTGGAATACCTTATTACACACAAATAACTCAAACAAAGAAAAATATCAACTTTTGACCCCTCTTGGGGCATGAAGACCTAGGTGACCCTACAGCATACCCCACGAGCAAAGAAAACTCAAATTCCACTTGAGGATAGACCTACATTATCACTTGCAACAACATACCCTTTATAAAGGTAAAGATCAAAAACATTAAAAATATGAGAAATGGCAACTCTAGGAGGAATTTCAATTTCATATGCATTCTCTTCTAACTTGTGCACCACTTTGCATGACCCTATCTTCTTCATTTACAGTTTAGATTACTACCCTTTAGGAAATATTTTCTTCCTCAAATGTTCCAAAACCAAGTCTCCAACCTTATAATGAACCTCTCTCCTATTTTGATCAGCAGTGTGCTTGTACTTCTTGACATTCTTTTGAAGATTCTCCTTAACCTGTTAAAGGACTTCTTGCATTGCCATAACAAATTATTCAGCTTTAGAACTCCTCCTTTCCATCCCACTGACATCTATCAATTCAAATATACCCATAGGATACATACCATAAACAATTTCAAAATAACTTTTTCCAATACTTTTATTCACCAAATCATTGTATGCAAACTTAGCTTGAGGAAAAACCAGATCCTATTGTATTGCATGCTCCTTTGTTAGAAATATTAGAAGGTTTCTAATGCTTCTATTCACCACTTCAGTCTTCCCATCAATTTTAGGGTGATAGGTAGAATTGAAACTCAAATTTGTGCCAAGTTTCTCCATAGGGTCTTCCAAAAGTGACCAAAAAATTTTCTATCCCTATCAGATACAATACTAAGAGGTAAACCATGGATTATTACGACCTCTTTGAAGAAGAGTCCTACAATGTATGAAGCATCATTAGTGCTCTTACAAGGTATAAAGTGTTCCATCTTTGAAAACCTGTCCACAACAACATACACTGAATCAAAACCTCTTGGAGTTCTAGGAAACCCCATCACAAAATTTGTGCTAAGTGATTCCTATGGTCTATTAAGGTTTGGAAGAGGTTGATATAACCCTACATTAGTTCTAGTTCCTTTATCCCTTTGAAAAATAGTATAATTATCCACAAAGTTCCTCATATCAGTTTGCATTTTTAGCCAATAGTAGTGTTTTTTCAATCACTCCAAGGTCTTATCAAGATCAAAATGACCTGCAAGGCTGCCACTATGCTTTTATTTGATTAAATTATCCCTCATTGAACATTTAGGAATGCATAATCGTGCCCCCTTAAACAATAGATCATCTTGGATTAGAAAATCAAGCCACTTTTTCATTATTGCTGCTACAAGGCTGCCTACAACTTGCATAAATATCTTTAAAATTTTCATCATCAATGTACATACCTTTTAAAGAATCCACTCCTATGCCCTTCAATTTAATTTATTGTACCATGAGAGCCCTTCTACTCAAGTCATCTACCACCCTGTTAGATTGACCCTTTTTATGCTTAATGGCGAAATTAAATCCTTGCAAATATTCAACCCATTTCACATGCCTATTATTGAGTTTATCTTGAATAATCAAAAATTTGAGAGCATGATTATCAGTATACACTACAAACTCCTTAGGAAGTAAATAATGTATCCATTTCTTTAATGCTTGCACCATTGCATACATTTCAAAATCATATGAAGAATACTTTTTCTTAGCTTCATTCAATTTTTCACTGAAAATGGCAATAGGTCTATTTTCTTGACTTAGGAAAACACCAATAGCATGACTACTTGCATCAAATTCAATGGTAAAGACCTTATCATAACTATGCAATGTCAATATGGGCTTCTTAGCAAATTTATTTTTCAAATACTCAAAAATCCTATCATCCTCTTAAGACCAGACAAACCTCTTTCTTTTATCACCCTTTATTGTATCAATCATAGAGCACACACATGACTTAAACCTTTTATGAATTTTCTATAAAAACTAGCCAAACCATGGAAACTCCTTACCTCAGCCACTAATTTTGGTGTAGGCCAGCTTAGGATAGCCTCAACCTTACTTGGGTCCATCTTCAAAGTGCAATTGGTGACCACAAAGCTAAGGTAAACCAACTCTATTTTCAAAAATTCACACTTCTTCATGTTTATCATTAGCTTTTCTTCATGCAACCTTCTCAAAACTAAATCTTAATGCTACAAATTCTCTCCTTTAGCTTTTCTAAAAACAATAATATCATCAAGATATACTACCACAAACTTACCAATGATAGGTTTAAGCACCTAATTCATCAAGCACATGAAAGTACTAGTGGCATTTGACAAACCAAAAGGCATTACCATCCATTCATACAACCCTTCATTTGTCTTGAAGGTTTTTTTCCACTCATCACCAGGTATGATTTTGATTTCATGATAACCAATCTCGAGATCAATCTTGGAAAAATAGCATGCACCACCCAAACAATCTATTAGGTCTTCAATTCTTGGAATAGGGAACCTATACTTTATTGTGATATTGTTGATGCCCCTGGAATCAATGCACATCCTCCATTCACCACCTTTATTTGGTGCTAGGACTGTGGGAACTACACAGGGACTCAAACTCTCCCTAATCAGCCCCTTGTCAAGTAGTTCTCACACTTGCCTCTTAATTTCCTCATTTTGCTATGGAGTCATCTTGTAAGCAGCTTTGTTGGGAAAACTAGTCCCTAGAATGAAGTCAATATGGTCTCTTATGTTCCTCATAGGTGTAAAGGTATTAGGAATATCATCAACCACTATTTCATCATATTTCTTCAACAATGCTTTCACCTCTAAATGAAACGGGTATGTGCAGTATCATGATGGGCCAAAAAGTGGTGATATGTAAGTGATATGATGGCCCATGTGGCTGACGACTTTTTTCTACCAAGAATTGATGAAATGAAAAGGGTTTTTGAAGGATATTATCAACTTTACACAAATATAAATTATTCTTTACTTTGAATTTAATAAATACTTATTATTCATTTTCTATTTGAATTATCACTAAAGTCCTAATTGATAGGCTGATTGAAAAAAATCTATACCTTTCAAACAATATCTCATTTTTTGAATTTGAAACATACATTACATTCTATGCTTTGCATAGTATAGGATTAAAAAAAATTAGTTTCATGAAGTTTTGACCAAGTTAAGGTGGTCAAACATACGAGTTTTTATATTTTTTAAAAGTTTTAATAAAAAATTCATAGTTAATTATTTACTTGGAAAAAAATTATGAAAAAATATGCATCACATTAGAAAATGAGTCCTCTACTTATATCTAAAATATTATAACTTTTTTTTATCATTTTATTGTTATTACGGAGGTCAAACAAACACCTACTCCTTATTTTTTCCCTAAAATTTAAGTACTAGCGCATTGAAATTTCAAAATTTCACCAAATAGTTTTAAAAAAAAAACTAGTAGTTTAGAAACTATGTTCAATTTGCTACAGATTCTATTCTTACATATTTTTGAAATAATATAGATAACTTATTCAAATTTTATGTGAAGTTTCCTAACTCTGTTTTTTCTAAATTTTTCATTACTTAAGGGCTTTTTATTTCCATGATGATCCTACACATACCCAAACTCCTTCTTTTCTACTTCCATGAAAGGTTTAGGCCTTACTATGATAGAAAATCCCACATTCTCCTCTTCCAAAGTCTTTAGGAACTCCTTCTCATTGACCAACATCACACTAGGCCCAACTTGAGAATCTAGGCTTTCATCCTTCAATGGTGTGAGGGTGTAAGAAACCCCATCCTTTTCTATGGAATAAGTGTTTTTCCTCCCATCATGGATAGCCTTCCTATCATACTGCCAAGGCCTCCCCAAAAGAAAAATACACACATCAATTAGTATTATGTCACACAAAACCTTATCTTTGTATCCCCCTATATGAAGATCAACCCAACTTTGTTCATTTACAACTACTTACTGACCTTTGTTAAGCCAAGAAATTGTATGTGGAGTGCTATGAGGGATTCTTTTCAACTTAAGCTTTTCTACCATTTCTATAGAGACCAAATTATTAGTGCTACCTGAATCAATTACAACTTTGCAACATTTACCAAATCACTTACATGTATTTCTGAAAAGAGACTTTCTTTGTGGGCGTTCCTTCTCCATTGGCACTTTTATCAAGGTCCTCCTCACCATCAGAGACTCACCACCTTCTGGATCAACATTATGTGATGGAGAATTAACACTCTCATTGTCTTCTCCTTGTACACATTGACTTTTTATTTCTCCTCCAAATGAAGTAGTGAACTAATTTTTAGTGCATTTCCAAGCTTGATGGCCTACAAATTTATTGCGCTTATAAAAATTCCATGTAAATCCACTTGATCCTCCTCTTTGGCCTCCAAAATCTGCCCCTATTCTTTGGTCTTCTTCCTCTAAAGCTACCCCTTGAATCCAAACTTTTCTCTTGATTGTTGCTTGATTCTTCTTGTGATCTTTAGGACTACCCCCTACCAACAAACACTCCTCTTCCTCTATAATTTCTACCTCTACCCATACTTTTGTTTTATTTCCTTCTCTTCAACTTATCTTTAACTTTGATAGCCAATTGGTTACACTTCTTGACCATTCTTGGATTGGGGAGGCTCAATTCATCTTGAAGGTTTTATATCAACCTTTTGATATATCTTTCTAGTTTCTCCACATCATGTTCTACATGCCTTGCCCTTATGCTGAATTTGTAGAACTCTATATAGGTTGGCACATCCATATCCTTCCACCTAAGATTTTGAAGCCTCTTGAACAACTGAATAGTGTAATCACCAGGTAGGAACTTTCCTTTGAGTATAGCAACCATCCTATCCCAAGAGGTGATTTTATACTTCCCCTTCTTTCCACTTTCATCTTCTACATAGTCCCACCAAAGTAAGGCATGGGCCTTCAACTTTGTTTTGGCCACCTTCACCCTTTGCTCCTATGGCACATATTCATAATCAAAGTAGTCATTCAATGCTCATATCCAATCTAGGAGTTCCTCACTATCCAACTTTCCTCCATACATGGGAAATTCCATCTTGATCTCAGGACCTTATCCCTTGACTACTTTCAACAACTTTCCATCCTCAAGTCATCACGATCCATCTCTTCCTCGGACCCTCCTTGGGAAATTTCCTCTTCCCCTTGGTCACTCAAGTCTCCTATGACCACTTCTCTCTTCTTACTTGTTTCTAGGGCATCTGGCCTCTCCTTCAATTCTCTCATCTCTCTAGCCTGGTTTTCCTTCAACTCATTCACCCCTCTACCAATGGGATTCCCTTTTGGAGGCATTTTATTTCTTCTTGAACTCAACTTTTCCTCTTTAGATCAAACATATGTGTTGATTCCAAAAATTGGCAAGTTAACAACCTTTATGGGAAACTCAGTTAATGGGGGGACCAATTTCACTAGATTGAGTGACATTTGGGTTTTTAAAGAAGTCAACTTCTTATGTAATTGGGGTTTTGGAATTGGAAAAAGAAGAAAATATAAAAGATAAAGATCTAACTAAGGTGATGTGCCAAGATTTATATATAAGGAATGCTAAATCTATCTTTTGGATGTGATTTAAGGGTCCATTCAGAAATCTGCTATGTCCTCGAATAATATAAATTAAAGATAGGAGCTTGAATAATTCATTGAATGACATAAAATAATTCTCATACACATTCACTAAAAAGGGGAGTCAAAGACATGATCTAAACTGGAAAACTTGTATTAAAATCATAGAATTTTTGCAAATAAACAATTCAGGACAATAATGGCACAGTATAATGATTATCAAACAACTTAAGAAAACAAAGAGGCCAAACAATGGCACAGTCTGAGAGTCTTTTGCAATAATCTAAAAACTGTACAAAAAGGCCTAGTGTCTTTCTCAAAAATCTATGTATCTTTCGAAATCATTTTTCAGAAAGGAAGAAGCAATATATATAGATAAAAATCCCACCATCTAGTAGGTTAGTAATAGAAAAGATCATGTATGTTGAGCAATGATGCATGTAGCAATGATTTCCTTCGGCCATTGCAACATAAAATATTCAGGCCATAGAACATTGTTGCTCCCTAGCAAGATGCATCCCATGTAAATGATGGCAGTGGTCCCAAAAAAACCCCATGCAGAAAAGTATTGCTTCCCTATGGAGGCAGTTAGAACACATGGTAGCAGGTCATAGTTTGTTGTTCACTCCATCCTTCCAAAGGTAGAACCCCCATCGAGGAGACATGTGGCAGCAGGTCATAGCCCATGGTCCATTCCTCCCTTCCTATGAGGAAACCTTGCATTGGGAAGACACATGGATGCATTCTTTATTATTGACACCGATTGTGGGGTTTACTAGAAAATGTATGCGGAAAAAGGCTATGTGGCACACAAGTGGGGCCTGACTAAAAAGTGAAGGGAAGCAATCTTTGAATTCCCGCCGAGTTGACATATGGAAGCATGGTGGGGGCTAGTTGAAAAGTGAAGGGAAGAATCCCTTCAAAGAGCACCTGGTAGACACGTGGCGGTAGCCGACGGTGTTTATCAAAAAGAGGTCAATTGAAAAGCGAAGGCAAGGAGCATTTAAATATATGAGGTGTGGGAAGTTACTTAGAAAAAATGAAAAAAACCCGAATGGAGCTCAAGGAATTTTACATTCACAGCTTTTGGGGACTACCAGGGGTGTTTCGCCTATGGAATGAGGAACCCAAATTTTTATGGCTTGCAGACTAGAGTCCCATTCATTGGGAAATAGAGTTAAGGCTTAGAGAGAGTGGCCTATAGAGGTAGCCAGTCAGTCTTAGATGGTGTCGATATTTCATACAGATTCTCTTGCACTCCACTCAAATCAATAATTTCTTTGTAAGGCAACATCATAGATAAATCAGCCATAGACTCAAGTTGGAAGAGTAGCTGTGCAATTTGATAAGTGACACCTTCAATATCCACTGCAGTAGGGGGTTGGTTGTACTTCTAAAAAGTGGATGTAACCTGCTGCTTCTCTTCAATCTTCACTACCATTTTCTTTGTTGTGACCACTAACTCATCAAAAAGAAACGGGGAGGGTAGGCCCATCTCTGTTAGCTGAGAAATTTTCTCCTGTATGCTATCCATAGTTTGGCTCAATTTGGTTGTGCACACACTAGTATGGATGATGGCATCGTGGTAGTGGATGAACCTATTCATTGTTTTAGTAGAGGCCTTTTGATCCCTGATTCAGGCACCATGTATAGTTTATCAAACAATTTCCTCACTTCATAAACCTTTTCCATGATGAATCAAGGGAAACGCTCAATTGCTCCATGAAATTCCCTTCCCAAACTTGTCACCTTTGCCATAAATTGGAGCATTGGTTGAAGAGTAATGTAGGATGCCTTGACCTTATCCTAGTATGAAACATATAACTATTGGGTGACCAAAAGGAGATCTATCTGGACAACAAGGGCTTGGGGAACGCTCTTCAAAATACTGATCTTCGTATCTCTTGATCTAACATCTTGTGTTAATTATGTGATCCTTTTGTTTGTAGTCGCAAGCTATCCCTATATGTTTCTCAATTCTATGGACCAGTTTTCCTTGGTCTAGTTTTTCTTCGATGATTCTGCCTCAAGGGAAAGCTTCATCTCTTAGAGTTCCTTCTCCAATTGGGGCTTTTGGTTCTTGAAGTCTACATCCTTCTGTTGTATCTTTTGTTTGAATTAAGTGTGCTGACGTTCAAAATCCTCACTTTTTTGTTGCATCCCCTCCTCTGTCGGGGCCAATTGGTTCTGATATTCTTGGTTCCTCTACCATAGCGTGGAAACTAGATTGGGGTCATAGGATTGGAACATGGCAAGTTCCTCTCAGAGTTTAGTTTGCATTGCCTCTGCTGCCTATTTTTTCTCTGATAATCATACAATTTCTACTTCTCTCACTTTTTCATTTTCCATCAGGACCTCAAACCTTTATTTTACAATTTTCAGCTCCTCTTCCTTCTTCTTTAGCTGGTGACTAGACTTGAGGAAGTCAATGGTCACCACTTGTTGTGTTTCTTCCATGAGCTCAACTTTTTCCTTCAGTTGGAATATGTTCAAATCGAGTCCCATGGAAAACATGTTGTAATCATATGGCTACATTTCCCCCTATGGTTTGATGATGTTCAGATACATGGTTATGAAATGCATTGATTTTTGAGCTTCATTGAAAATAGTATAGACCTTTGGCTTTGTCAGCTTCTTGTCATCTTTGGCCTTTCATTTCTAGATTTTGATAGCCTGTGCTTTATATTATGGCCCTATACCACAAATTGGGCTGGTGACTTAACTAGCCTACCTATGAAAGGTGCACTAGGATGATGTGTGAAAGGGACTGTGAGGGTAGTGGTCTCAAGCATTTTATTCCTTGGGAGATCAACTTTAAGTGGGGAGAAATGAGGGATATTCCAAAGCCCATTTTTTGAACCAATGGGATGACTCATCGGATGTTATAGTGATAGCCTGGTCGTGGTAGATTCCAACTACTAGGTGAACTGAGTTGGGCCTAATATAGAAGTAGTAGGAGGGGTATCAATGGAGGCCATAGATGCAGAAAGTGAAGCAGATGTGGATTGGGAAATAGTGAAAGGTGTAAGGTTCCATGGAGGCGTTAAGTTAAATGGTCTCACTGGGGAGAATGGGGAGAAACCTCCCATGACCAGTGCAAAAAAAGTGGAAAAAGAAGGGCTGAAACTTGTAGTGATAGGTGACACAGAGACAATAGGGGACACTAAAGATTGTGAAGTAAGAGAAGAGGGAGAAAAAGTTACCTGTTGTCTAGATGGTTGTGGTCTTTGGTTTGCCACTGGTTCCTCACTTTCCTCAAGCTCCTAGCTTACTTCAGGCTCTTGTGAACTTTCTCCAAGGGCTTCCTTTGTGTGTTTCCTTTTTCTAGGTGGGGAATCAACCACCTCTATAGCTTTCAATTGTTGCTAAGTTTTTCTTGTCCTTGTTGTAGTCTAGGTGAGTGTCTATGAGGCTCTCGATATGTTCATCCACACATTTGAAGCAAATTGGCTAGGCTACTTTGTCACCTTCCTCTTTTGTTAAGCGAAGGCCATCGACACTTTTGTTTCCTTCTCCTTTCCCTTCCTCGTATCTAGACAATTCTCACTGGGGTCATTGTCCTCATTAGCACTCGTATTGAAATCCATGTGTTCATCATTCCATAAATTATCAAATTCTTCATCCAACTCCATGCTTCCATAAGGGGCCTCAAGTTGTTTGATCTCTTGGTGATACACCTAGAAATCTCTGATCCTTTCCTCATTTGATCCTTCTTTTCTTGATAATCTACTTCTAAGGGCAGTCCCCATTTTATGTTTCTCATCATACTTTTCCACAATGAAGTAGAAATTAAGCCATGGCGGCCTACTATCGTCTATATGAATGTGAATCAATTCAACTAGTAGATCATCTAGATCTTTCAGTGGGTTCCACGTCCTTTCCCAGTAAGGACTGGGGTTGTGCGCTACCTTTACATATTTATTCGGAAGGTCATTTTTGGGGTTATAATTCCATTTGTCACAAATCCATACTAACCCCAACTGAGCCAACTTTTCCACTAGAAGCTTATGCATCCTTTTCTTGTTCATGACCATCGTTTTAAAGCTCAGTGGGTAGATGAAAAATCCTCTTTTCTTGGTTGGGCCTCTAAAAAAGGTATAATCAATAATTGATACCTATCAGAACATTTTGAGGTACAACACTAGATTTGTGACACATGGTGGAAGCCAAAAAGGTTCGCTAGTGAAGTCATGCATCTGAATAAACGTGAAATCCATTTTGATAAACTAGTCACATTTGGGAGTGAAGTTTTGCATATACCCTGTCTAGTCCTTGGTGAGCTGGTAAATACCATCCTCCCCTCTCAAATATTGCAAAATCAAAATCAAGAAATAATATGAAAATGCATAATAGTCATAAGTTGAAGAGAGGAGAGGAGTCGATGCAGAAATTTTCCTTCTTTTCTCCTCTTCATCAAATATAGCCAAATTCATATATTTCCTGAAGAAATTAGGGTTTTGATGCAAAAACATATGGGCAAGAAAAGAAAGAAACCTAAAATGATGTTGTGTCTAGTATTCCCTTATCTCGCTCAGCATCTCCTTGGCAATGAATTATGTAAAGTCATACTAGAAAAAAGAATGTTGTTTGCGCAACTGAAACCCCACACATAGTTGAAATTCCTAAACATGTCTATCAGTGTCTAGGCTACAAGAAAATGCCATCATTGAGAAGGAATTCTGCATGTCTACAGGGAAATCATTGTGTACTTCTAGAATCTATGGTGGCTTTTGTTGATTTGATCGAACCCTCTTAGTCTCTTTGTTATAAAAATATAGAGAATAGTCTATGCTTCTCCATACTCTTTCCCCTTTCCCTGGATTGAATGATTCCATCTTCTCTACTTTGGAGCTTTTTGCAGGGATACATGTAACATGTTCCATATAGCTTCCTTGTAGATATTAACTCTTAGTTCCTGACCCTCGAGAGTGTTGGTAGCTGGGTTGAAATGCTTAACGACCTCATCAACCACCTCTGGGCAGTAGTGCATGAAAAGGACCATGTATTGTGGAAGTCCAGTAAACCAACACTTCTAGACTAAGGAATCCATGTCACTATTTTCTTCATTCTTTCGTAGGCCACCTCCCTAAGAGTCTTGGGGTTCTTTTTGAGGATGGGATCATGAATATTATCCCATTCCTCCTTAATTTTTCTCTAGTCTTTGTAGGTATTTTTCTTTTCTGCTATTCATGTATTTACCACTCTAGTTTCTCTAGTATACCAAGCAAAGCATATGAGATCTCCTGAAACACATAGGTGGCTGGTGCTACACACACATTGCTCAAAAAAATTGTCTGGCTCCTCCTTGCATTTGTGTCTAAGAACTTTCAGCCATCTTCCTTTTCTGCTTCAGATTCATGCTATGCTCAAATTTTCTACAATTTACCTCGGACTCTGTCTGCACTCAAAATTATTTTTCTCTAGGTAGTGTGCTGAAAATATTTTAAAATGACTGCCACTCACATGCAATACTTACCTATTTTTTCATGAAATGGTAGACAACAGTTTCCTTTTAGCATTTAATTTGGCATGTACTATCATCCTTCCTGCTTGTGCGAAATGAATTACTTGCCATTTTTAAATGACAAGAATTCATAATGAAAATTGGTAATCTTGTTGTACGACATGATTTTCCTAGGAACTTGGGATGGCGATTTGAAGGCGTCTTGGGATTTTGTAGGCATTTCCAATTAATATCCAAAAAGCAATGATTAAACCAAAGATGAAATGAATGTCTGAAAAGATACAAGTTTTGATTTGGAGTTTGGAAAATTCCTATAGAATGACACTTCAACATTTAGCTATGTAGACTACCACCAATGGCTACCACCAACTTATGCTAATTAATTAGCCCTTATTAATCTTGCATGCAACAAACCATACCTAGCAGACACAACTGGGTGGTAAATCTGAGCAAGCCCTGGTCCAATTTTTAAGTTGGTACTTGATTAGCATCATTTTTATGGTATGAAAATTACCATACATATCCTAGCTATTTTTATAAATATGTGCTTTGGCAATGGAAAAATCAGACTTATCAGTGAAGTAGAATTGGTAATAGGCAGTTGGCTTAGAATTTAGCATTAGGCAGCTGAGTAGAACTAGTATCAGATACTTGCATAGAGCTTGCCACCATGAATACCCCTATTAGGTTAGTCTACAAGAAATCCCAAACAACATTCCTAGGGGAAATCTGAACAAGGCATCTCAAAAGAATGACCAAGAATAAACATTCATTGGCCATTATAGCGATGAAATGGGTTATGGGGAGGGACTATATTGAATATGAAGACAAATATAGAGTTAATACTGACATATTCTCTCACTTCATTGCATCCATTCCTGACATCCAAGTTCCCAAGCCATTGAACCTTCACTTGGTGCTTGAATTTTTTTGAAGAAGTACCTGGGCGGCCTCAAAGAGGTGGTGGAAAATGTTGCATTTGGTCTAGGCTTTCCAATGATGAGTGACCTTCGAAAGTATATTAAAGACGATGCAGTAGTACCATGGGTACTATTCTTGAGCAAGTTTTGCATCAATTCACAAGAAGAGCATCATCAAAGGATAACCCGTGCTTGCCACATCCTATTATGCTTGTATAATGTGGTACCTATCTATGACATCAACTGGTAAACTGACTTCAGGAACCTTATGTTCCCTCTCCCACTCACAATTGCTCCTGTGGATGCTGCTATTGGTCCTATTATTTAGGAAAATGATGTCGTTCTAGATGTACAATGCCCCTATTCCTCTTGCTTGAGACTGAGTCCAAAAATCTCTTTTTATGCTTTAAGAACTAATACTCGTTAGTCTATTTTTTTTTACATATGCCTAGAAAAGGTTTTACCATAGATATATATGAAGAAGATATATAATATATATAGATATACTCTAAAAGCATGGCCTCTAAGCCATTTTTAAAATGTACTTATCAAAGCATACATATATAATGAATATATCACTTATACTTTAAATTTTTTGTCTCCTTTGTTTTGAAATTCTATAACATGGGTTCCCTTTTCTTTTCTTTCATATATGTGTTCATTTCAATTTTACATATGGGTGTCATTTTTCTTTGCTTCATGAGTTTCAAGTTAGTTCTCTCTTCCCTTTGCAATAATGGGTTTCATTTGTTTTTGCTTCTTCACACCATTGAATTTAATTAAAGACTGGCCAACAAAAAAAGGAAATTAATTACACTACTCACATATTTACACTGGCAAGATAATTGCAAAGCTTAATTAAAGAATTTTAGGTGTATTCCACTAACCATAATTCCCAATGCTTCTTGTTCCATATTTTCTAATTCAAACACATTATGTTGTTTGCATTGAATTATTTTGAAAGGGCCTTCCTAGAGGTTGTATAACTTTCCATGTTGGCCTAGCTTTGCAGCCCTTTTGTTGAATTTTAGCACTAGGTCCTCGCAGTTTATACCTTGGTCTGAGGCTTTCTTTTCGATCCATATCTTCACCACTTGCTCTCGGTTGGACATGGATATTAAGGAATTTTCCCTCTTTTCCTACACTTCCAATAATTTGGCCAGCCAAACATCCATAGCACCATTTTGTTCTATCTCAAGATATTTGAGCAATTGTAGCACTGGAATCTCCATATATATAGGCAATAACACTTATTTTCCATACACTAGATCATATGGAAAAGTCTTGAGGAATTTCTTGGGAGTTATGTAGTCCGCCCACAATGTTGTCTGAAGGTTTTTGTGACATTCTCTTTGGTGTTTTGACCTGATTCTTTGGATGAGTTAGACTTGATTTTTGTTATAGTTGATTCATACAGGTTGTTCCCCTGCGGGTAGTAGTTTGATGAAATTTTAAAGAATATTCCATGGGTGAGTGCGAATTGACATACCTTAAAGCCTAGGAAAGCCTTGGAATTGCCATAGATGATGGTTTTGGGTGGGCCAAATCTCATCATCAGTTCCTCAAGAAAGTCCACTATCTCCCCCTACGTCACATTCTTTAGGGTCATGGCTTTGGTTGACCTGGTAAAGTAGTCTATGGCCACTAGGATCCACTTGTGTCTGATGCTAGAGGTGGGATTCATCATTTTTATGAAATCAAGGCCCCATTGCACAAATGGCTAATCAACCACTATCAAATTGAGAGGAATCACATAATTATTCCTTCTTCCTATGAAGAATTAACATTCCTTGTAGGAATTTACCAAGGAGTATGAGTCGTACCCAGTGCACATGATTTTGATGGGGGTGGTCTTTGTAGAGAAGTGTCCACCCATGGGACTACTATGGAAGGTGTCAAGAATTATTTTTTCTTGCTCTGTGGTAACATACTGCAATAGAATGTCGTTGAAGTTACTATTGAAAATGATCCCTTTGATGAGCATGTATCTATTGTTCTGTAGTCGGTAGAATATTATCTTTTGAGAAGGAAGGCTTGGTGGGTATTTTCCAGTAAGCATAAACCTCACTTTGTCTACCATCTAGCATCCTTAAGATTCAGACTCATTTTTTAGGACTAGCTCTAGTTGCTTTTCTTTGGTTTCCATTTCTTCGTCATGCGCCAAATATTTGTACAATCCTCTTCCTTAGACAGTCTTTGTAGGCTTGACCTCAATGTCGTATTCAAGGATCTTGGTGATCCAATTGGCCTTTTCTTCAATTATTTCTCCTTCGATGATGTATTCACACACACTAGAATGCATGACATAAAAAATCACCTTATTGCACGATACTAGTTGTCAGAAATTCTTTAGTCCCTTTACTATTGCGAATGCTTGCCTCTCAAAAAAGTTGTAGTTCATCTCATATTCCTTTAGGGTCCAGGAGTGAAATGCTATCATATTTTCTCCCTTTCCTTCATGATCTTTCTGAGTTAAGAGAGTATCAGTGCTTAACTTGCTACTGAATACATACATTATAAAGTCCTTCGATAGGTCTAGATTGACTAGCGTAGGATATAAGGAAATAACATCCTTAACCTTTCTGAAGGCTTCTCTAGCTTCTTTTGTTCATTCAAATAATTGATCCTTTTTCAACATCAGGGTGATTTTCCTAATCATTCCTACAAAATTGAAAATAAATTTACTCACAAAGTTAACATTCCCCAAGAAAGATTGGACTCCTTTCTTGTCGACTGGTAGGGGAAGCTCTCTAATTGCTTTCACTCACTTGGGATCAATTGCAATTCCTTCTTTGGACACTACGTGTCCCAATAGCTTGTCTTGTAGTACTTTGAAGACACATTTTTTTGGATTCAACGATACCCTGAACTCCTGGCATTTTTTGAAAACCATCTCAAGGTGATCAAAGTGATCACTCTTAGACTTGGAGAACATATTCAGATCATCCAAATAGATTAGGATAATCTTGTTAATCAATTCATTGAAAGTGATATCCATTGCCCATTGGAAAGTGGCTCCCATATTTCAGAGGCTGAAAGGAATTTTAGAGTATGCAAATGTTTCCCACTTGGTAGTGAACATCATTTTGTGTTGGTCCTCCTCCTTGAATTGGATCTAATTGTAACCAAAGAATCCATCTAGTAGAGAAAAAATTTATGATCCTACCACTGTTTGCATGATTGACTCCATAGAAAGCAACAGGTCATGGTCTTTTAGGGATGCTCTGTTCAAGTCCCAAAATTTAACACATAGGTAGATATCTCCATTCTTTTTTCAGTCCAGGACTAGGCTGGATACCCATTTCTTGTGCTTGATTCAGAAGATGATATGAGACTGAATTAGCTTTGTCAACTCTTCTGCCATTAGCACTTCAATCTTGGGATTCACTATCCTCTATTTTTGGTGGACTAGTTTTTCCCCTTCCACCAGCTCTATTATATGTTGGATGATGTAAAGATTATATCCCTTAAGGTCATCATATGAATAGGCCACCACTCCTTCATACTTCTTGTAAAAGTTGATAAGCCTTTCTTTATCATGATTCAAGACGTCCTTCCTAACTTTTAGCTTTCTCCCATCTCTGACCTAAAGGTCTGCATAGTCACTTTTGTCTGCTACAAACTTCCTCTTATCATTCCTTGCGTCATCACAATAAAAATAGTTTTTGAGAGTGACCAGTCCTTTGGGGAGCTTGTTAGACTTCAACTGGATGATTTGTCCTTCGTAGGCCTTGGTAATCTTTGGTTGGAGTTGGTCGAAAAACTCACCAGACTGTTGGATGAACCAGGCGATGTGTTCATCACTATCAAATACCTGCCAACTCTTATTATTATTTGGAATTGACAGTTGGAATATCACTCGTGCAAAGTACTTTTTATGAATTAGGTCGGAGGCAGGGCCAAACTAAGATATGATTATGGCCATGCAGTCTGTTTCACTATTTTTTTTGCAAGGCACTGTCTGGATGTTGAAGGCTTCAAAACCCTCAATCTAGTCCTACACTCGATGTCTATAGGATCTCATGTAGACATTATTTGCAGTAGAGGCCTCTCGGACTCGGTTGACTACTAGTTCAAAATAGTTGAAAACCATTAATTGCTTGATGCCCATTTGCTCTACAAGGCTTAGGCCTTGCACTAGACCTTCACATTCAGCTTCATTATTTGAACAAGTGAACTAGAATCAAAAAGACCTCAATTTATTTTCATTGTGTGGGGATATCAGGGTGAAATCACAATACTGTGTCTCACTTTTTTCCCAAGATGGACATTTACATCAATATTTTTAACTGAATCTTCATCTTTCGAGATCTATAGCAGCTAAACCATTAAGAATTTGAAGATGATGTGAACTAGTGATTTGTGGAAGTTTGTGTGTAGATTCTAAATACATATTTTTTCAAATTTTTCAAAATAAATCATGAATCTTTCACCATATCCTCTAATAACTAGTTTTAGACAAAAAAAAAACATTTTCAGAAAGTAACGTTTGTGTCGTACAACATAACCTTTTTTCTATAAAGGATTAAATTCTAATTTTTGAAATATAGATTCTCAACATCAATATCTAGTGAAAGGATATTTTTTTATAATTTTTTGTTTCTTAATTTTTATAAATGAATTTTGGAAGTCACTATAACTATAATTTGGACATACATGTGTGTCGTACAACATAATTTTTTGTTTATATATCAAAATCCAATTTTTCTTTTTTGAGTGAAACAAGGACATCAATACATAGGGAATGGGTATTTTTCAAAAAATATATATAATGGTTTACTATTTTTTAACCTCTACACAACAAAGAGCTTGATGTTTAGAGAAAAAACTATGTTTAGTAAAAATTAAAACTTAAGTACATGATAAAATGTAAATATATCAAACCTATACTTGATGGAAATCTCATTTTTAGGACTACAATCTTGCAAAATATAATTTTAAAATGATGTTATTTAATCCCTCAAAAGGTAGAGAAAAAGTGGGATTTTTCCTACTTTTTGATAAGTATGAAGGAGACTCCATTGTGAGTATGATTTAATACTAGAGGGGTTCTATCCAAGGGGGTTTGATATAAGGGGGTCTTATCTATCCCTCTTTCATTAAAACCCTTTAGATGGAGCCTCTCAAGACTTAAATCATTATTTTTTGTAAAAATATTGATTTCAAGAAAAAATCAACACGTCCCAAAAGTTAGACACAGTATTGTCATTTCACCCATCAAACATATCCCGACTCTTATGCCCACTTTGCATCTTGCTCCATCAAAGCGCAATGTCCATAGCTCTAATGTTTGATTGCTTTTAGGTTCCTTCACGACCCTCAAAATCACTTGATCTTCATCATAGATGGCATAGGTTCCTAGTCTAGTGGCATGATAATTTTTGAAAGGATCAATGTCTATGTATATTCAATAAAATAAAATTCCTTTGAATACGTCCGGTCTTTGGTCACCTTTTCATCTTCTACGAACTGAGTGCAATACATTTCTTCTCTAGTGATAGAAGTATGGGCGGCCTCAAAGTTGATCATGGCTTCATCGACCACATGTTTTGAATGTAGAGCTTTAGAGACTATCTTCATTTTAGAACCATGCTTGGTCTTGAGGATCATGTGTGACCAGACCAAGGACATGTATTTGTCTACCTTTGAATTGAATTCATGGGATAGACAAAGGTCAAACATGGGAGGAACATTTATGATCACAATATCTTGCGCTACTGTGATGCTAGGGCAGGAAAATAGAGTCAATGGAAGGTCCTTGATGAGACTAACAGTCTTGATCTTATTCCCATTAAGTTGCATAACTCCTCTACTTAGAGGTTCATAGCTAAGCCCTAAACCTTTAGCTATCTGCTTGGGCATAACTATAGTGCTAGCACCTGAATCGATCATAGCATTATGCAATAATTTCTTTCCTACATAAGAGTTAGGAAAAATTGCTTTGGCTTTGGCTTATCTTTAACCTCAGAAGAGGCTACCTCTATGCTATTTGTGAGAACTTTGGCTAGAGGTGATGAATCATCAAAATTTCCCTTCAATGATTGCTCTATCAACTTTTCACTCTTGTCTTCTTGGAGGGCCTTCTACAATAATGGCTTCTGCTCCAGAATAGCTAAGATATCCCAAAGGGACACATTAGCAAAATATTTCTTTAATTTTTCCACCACATTGAATGTTGGTAGATTTGAATACTTTTTCTCCTTAGCTTTGGTTATAAAAATTTCCCTTCACATAGGACATTTTTGTAGGATTGCAGAGGTACCGGGTGTGCTAGTGGAAGCACTTTTGGGCTGTGGACTAGCTGGTTGAGTGAGTGTTGTAATCATACTGCACTTGTGGGGCTTCTGATGGGGATGCATCATTAGAAAATACCACCTCTTCTTCTTCCATCCATGAGAAGAGCGTGTGATTAGGAGCAATATCTATTTCTTACTCTAGGGACATCCCTTGCGTTTGTGCGGTGAGCACTGTGTTTTCCATTTGTAGAGAGGCATATACATAACCTCTGTGGTCTGAAGTCACACCTTAGCTACGTTGTTTTGCCATATTTTGTTGTAGATTACCATGCAGGAAATTCCAGGGAATATGTGCATTGCCACAGGGGAAGCACTAGGGGTTGATGTCATCAACTAAATTGTTTTTCCCCATCGCCAGCTCTCTGCTTGAGCTTGGGTTGGCACTTTGTAATGGATAAGGCACAAGTACTATTTGATTAGTTGTCTGCATCTACAGATTTGTGCAAGAACCTCCTTGGAGCTAGTTTTGTTGGTAAGAAGACCTTGCATCTTCATAATTTTGATAAGTTGGCTTTGGAGGTGCAGACTGGTTTCAGTTGATGATAGTTATTTCATTGGCCATAACCTGCAACATCTCCTTAAAGTCACTTATATCATCCTTTGAAGATCTGGATGTAGAAGCGACATTTTTTGGGGCACTCGGATACGTGTACATAGATTGAGGAGAAGCCCGTGCCCTGGTAGTTTCTACCTCTTGAGTGGGAACTAATATTTATAGAAATATAGGCATGATACGTCGGGCTAACAACTTCTTGATGTCTATCAAATTGTTCTCCACCTTGAAAATAATGTTGCATGTGTTTGGTAGAGTGGTTCTGTCAAGAGACTGGATCATCATCGAGATTTCGGTGTTGATAGATTTCAAGTATAACATGAGTTCCAACTCAACCAATAGGTGGATAGCAGCCTGGATTCTTTATCAAGTTATGTGGAACCAGACATTGAATTAAGTCACGGCTTCATGTGGGGCCCACTTTATGGTTGCCAACTACTGATATAGTGAAGAACGGTCTTCATCATTCAAAAATATTTTGTAAAAAGGGTCTTTGAGTTGATCCTAGGTACTAATAGTATTACCCTAGAGAGTGCAATACTAATCTAGTGCTTTTCCCCTAAAAGAAGTTGCAAGCAACCTTAGTGCTACATTTTGTGCAGTGATTCCATGCACTAGACATATGTCTGCCACATCTTGCAAATGTTCGAAGGGTGTTCTTGAGCCATTTTAGGTAAATTTAGGTGTAGTTTTTAAATCAGAGTCCAGAAAAGGGGCCCAAATGGTGGGTGCTACTGGTGTTGCAAGGGGACTTCTAGCATCCCATGACACATAATTTTTGTTATCGGTTGGCAACATGGCTAGCGGAAGGGGTGAAGGAAGTGGAACATTCACTATCTGGGTCATAGCTTGTACTATTCCTAGTGGTGGCACTAACAAACCAGGTTATTTGTTGTTTGGGATCTAGTAATAAGTCGATGGCTCATACACCCTCTTTAGAGTTAGATTCGTTTAATTAGTCTCATTGGGCGTGCGAGAAAAAAAAAATTGATGCCAAAAATTGGCAAGGAAATAGCCTTTATGGGAAACTCAGTTAATGGGGGAACCAATTGGGATATACTAAGTGACCTCCATGTTTTTCAGGAAGCTGACTTCTTTTGTAATTGGGGTTTTGGAATGGGAAGAAGAAGCATATATAAAAAATAAAGATCTAACTAAGTTGATGCACAAAGATTTAGATATAAGACATGATAAATCTATCTTATGGATGTGATTTAAGGGTCCTTTCAACAATCTTCTATGTCTTAGACTAACAAAAATTAAAGATAAAATCCTAAAAAAATCATTCAATGACATAAAATAATTCTCATACACATTCACTGAAAAGACCCGAGTCAAAGACATGATCTAAACCAACAACCTTGTATTAAAATCATAGAACTTTTGCAAACAAACAATTTCGGACAATAATGGCATAGTATAATGTATATCAAACAGTTTAAGAAAATAGAGAGGCCAAACCATGGCACAGTCTGAGAGTCTTTTGTAGTAATCTAAAAACCATACAAAAAGGGTTGGTGTCTTTCACAAAAATTTGTATATCTTCTGAACTCATATTTGGAAGGAAGAAGTAGTATATATAGATAAAAACCCCACCGCTTGGTGGGTTAGTGTGCCATAGAAAAATGGCCCCTTGTCATTTTCATGGCCTTTTAGGTCTTTTTTCATCATGTTTTACATGTTTTTCTTAATTTTATATTGCAACAAGGCTTGAACATGCTTATTTTAAATGCTAATATTAAATATTAAAGTCTTGTGAATGTGTTGTGAAGTGTTGTAAAACATTTCTACATTATTCTAGACTCTATTTAATACAATTTACCTAAAAATCATCATTTAACACGTCAACAAGTCCTATTTTGAAGTGTTGTTAAGTCTTGTAATGAAGATTCATGTTTTTCTAGGTATTTCCCCCTTATTTACACTTTTCTTATGTCTTATTGGACCTCCTTATACACTCTCATATGCTTTATTTAAGTTTATTTTTGAATAATACCCTGACACATAACATTAAATGACATTTAATTCCCAAAACTTTAACACACCTCCAAGGTGGGACCCATTTTCCATGGGTGGCAAATGAGTCCACCTTGGCATAAAATTCAAAATAATTTCAAATTTCTTTTTTTGATTTATTTAAATTTATAGTTGATATCGGCCTGTGATGATGTATTAATAGGTACTAAGACACATGAATTGTATAAATAAGCTAATTTCACCTCATTTTAACATCCAAGAATATTTTCTAAGCATTTATTCACTCATCCATCAAGCATTCAAGCATTCATTATAACATTCATTCAAGTAATTTGCAATAGATCATTAAGCAATCATTGAAGCATCTTGGAGCAGCCATTGACATTGATTTGGATTTGCATCTTCAAGGGTTTTGAGGTAAGTTGTAGTAATTTATGTTATTCATTTATCCTTCCCTTGTATTTCAATTATTTTCATTGGGTTTGAGTAACAAAGTGGGGTTTGACCAAGGAAAATCCCTATTTGCTATATCTCCAACATTTTTCCCATTTTTGCATGTGTTATTTTGTAGATTTAATAGGTCTAAAAAGTTGCTGAAAAGTAGAATCAATTCAATTGATCTCTTCAAGACATTACATCATCCTTTCATCTCTTTTGAGTGCTTTCCATCCGTTTTGTGCAGGATTTGACTTTAGCAACTCAACATTCAGGATTTGATAGATCTAATGTTGTAGAGTTACTGGCTATACTTCCTAAAATATAGGAGTGGACTGATTTGCCACCCTTGGTGAATGAGTCCTCCTTGAGATAAAAAATCAAGATTTTGTCAAATCTCGGATCTCGACAAACAAAAACCTTCTTTCTAACAGTTTTCACCTATAGGTGGACTGATTCACCACCCTTGGCGAATGAGTCCCTCAGTGAATTTTCCGTGACTTCAATCTACCTTCCAGACACTTCAACAGCTTTAGTTCTAGTCCAGGTGCACTCAGATTCAACTTTTTACTCTTTGTTTAGTATTATTTCTTCAATTTTCATGTTATTTGCATATCACATTTTGTTTTCTAGTATTGCATAAAAATTATTTTTGCATTCGTTTAGATTAGTTTCAATTCATCCATTGCATTTATTTAGTATCATTTAGGCACTACATCACTGTACATCTCATATTTGAATGAATTTAGTAGGTTTTTGGCCCCAATCTCTCTCCTTTTATGTGAAAAACCTTGAAAGTGTTAGAGGGATCCCACAAGGTGCCAAAAATCTAGGGTTCATTTTGGTGAACCCAAATTTTGAACACCTTGCACTTTATATTTTCATTAGCATTGTATCTTAAAGTTCACTTTGTATTTCAATGAAATTAGGGTATTGATTTGTTTCTTCATTTTAGCAGTTCTTTTATTTGCATTAGTGAAAGTTCACTTAGATTCTCATTATTGCATATCATATAAATTGAAAAATTAATACATTTTTCATTATATATTATTCATTGCATTTGATTTTTGCATTACATACATCTAAAATTCTTGAAAAACACAAAAAAATTGCATAGTTGGACTCATTCGCCACCTAGGGCGAATCAGTCCTTTTCTGGTTTTTCAACATTTGTTTTTTGCATCTTAATTCCTTGTGTCTATATTATGTTTTCATTTTCAAACTTTTTTTTTAGTACTTTATTGCATTTTCATTTCATTCATAATGGCATTCTCTTTCAATAAGCTTTGGAATTCTTTGAAGTCCTTGGTTGATATGTCTAATTCCACCTTTAGTTGTGATCCTAATGACATTGAACTTCAACATGCTCTTTCAACTCCTAATGATTGTCCTCCTCATGATGTTGACATCATTGCAGAAGATGATGTTAGCATGACTAAGTTCTACTATGAATACTTTGACAACTTAGAAAACAATGCATGCTTTTGTCCTTCTATGAAATCACATATCTTCCTCCTTTTGCAAATCCTAATCATTTTTCCTATTTCCATCTTGAAACCACTAATGGATCTAGGATTCCTCCATCAAGTGAACCTAGTTGCTTTCCTCAAACACAACCACATCTCTTCTACACCCATCAAGTCACCAACAATCCGATCAACCTTGAAGAAACATATGGTAGAGGCTTTACCATTTTGAGTAAACAAGGTTGTGACACAAACATTGAGCATAACATTCATCAAATTCTTGACCAAACTCCAACCAAAGCACACACAAATGGATTGGGTTATCATGATCCTTCTCATCTTGATAGACATCCTTTGCAACCTTAGAGATCTCAAGATTCTAGTACAGTGATCTTGAATGCTCCTTCTATTTTGAACATTCTTCTCCAACAAGAACATCCCTATTCTCCTTCTAATGCTAAGGATGGTAGAACCCCACGAGCTCCTCCTCCTTCTATTCATGAAAAAGGAGAATCTAGCAAGAAGAAGCAACCTTACAAAATGAAAAAGATAAAGTTTCCTACACATCCTTCCTTTGAATGTGAAAGGAGACTACAATTACTTTTAAAACAAAAGGTCTTATACTCTTGCCACCTTCCAATAGGTTGGTTATTCACCCTCTTGATTCCACTGTGCTTTATTGAAAATATCATTGTATTCTTGGACATAAAATGGAAGCATGTCGGACATTGAATGAAATACTGCAAAAATATCTCTTCACTGATACTGACTGCTTTCCTCTCATCCCTTAAATATCATTGCCCTCTCATGCAACAGTTGTAGAAACTTCCCATTCTCACTATTGCATGATCTTTTCATCTTCACCCTTAGGCTCATGCTTTTTTTTATTTTGTGCATACAAGACATTTTTAGCCTTTGTCCTTGTAATGCACTTGTCTTTGTCTCTTAACTACATTATTTATTTTCTACTTAGCCATTTAAGATTGAGAAACCAATAACTTAGTTAATGGTTGACTTGCATTTGCATTACTTTTCTCTTATATATCATTTTTTATGTGCGTATCATTTTCCCTCATATCGTGAGTTAAATGTTATTTTCTCTCTTTGTACACTTCTTCTATTTGTATCTCTCTATTCCTCTATATGTCATAAATTTTCCTTTTTGTTTTGTGTTGATCCTTTGGTGATGATGCAAAGCATAGAGATGCTCGTAGTCTCTTCCATGTTGACCCAGATGGTCCTTGTCTTTTTCCTTTTTGTTTTGTGTTGATCCTTTGGGGATGACACAAAGTGTAGAGATGCCCTTAGTGTCTTCCATGTTGACCCAAATAGTCCTTGTCTTTTTCCTTTTTGTTTTGTGTTGATCCTTTGGGGATGATGCAAAGGATAGAGACACCCTTAGTTTCTTCCATGTTGACCCACAAGGTCTCTTTTCTTTTCTTTTTCCTTGTATTTTCTTTTGTTTTTCCTTTTGGGGATGACATAAGGCATTGAGACCGAAATGTCTCCTTTATGTTGACCCAAAAACCTTTTTCATTGTCTTTTCGCTTGTGTTTTCCTTTTGGGGATGATGCAAGGCATCGAGACCACAATGTCTCTTCCATGTTGACCCAAAATGAATCTTTCTTTTCCTTTTTTTTTTGCTCTCTTTGTGTCATTCTTCTTATTCTATTTCTTTAGGGAATGATGAGAGTGCTATGCTCTTTCATGAAAACATTACAAAAAAAAACATATTGACCCCAAATACATAGATCCCTTATGTGTTTTGGTGTGTTTTCTTTTCTGGGGGGAAAATCCCTTTCATTTTATTTTACCTTCTTTTCATTTTTCCTTGATATGATGAAGCCTAACTTTGAAACATATGACTTGGAATAGAGCTTTCCTAGTTGGCTCTCATGTCTTGTTTTTCTTTTGAATTTTCTTTCTTCTACTTTAAATCAATTTCCCATGAACGAGGTGTAGCAATTACTTTAAAGTGGGGGGCATAGAACACCATATTTCACTTTGTGTTCTTTACATAGCCTTGTCATTTATATGATGTGTTCATTACTTTCTAGATGAAATTGGGTATGATTTCCTTCATAAGTGTGATCTCTCTTGGCATATTATATTCCTCTTAGTGGTTTGATATGACACATTGCATCCCCTAAGTTGTGAATCTACTCTTATTTGATTGGTCCTCTCTTGGATACATTAGATAAAATGTTCCCTAAGTGATTTACCTTACATAAACTGAACAAGGCTCCCTTGAACAAACTTTAACATTAAATTTTACATTTACATTTGTTGCACTTTTCATTTGGCCACCTTGCATAACACAATTTGCATGCATGTTGTACTATTTTTTTTTTCATGAGTTATAAGCATACGAAGTTTTGCTTGTCTCATAAAATTTTTAAACCAACATTTTCATTTTCCTTTTCATGGCGCCTTGTTAAAGTTATCAGGCAATATAACTCTGGCATGGTTTAGTGGGAAGCCCAACTAGCAGCATGAATTTTCCCCATAGTCAATTTTGTGTTTTTGAGTGCATGCCAACTAGCATATGTATCTCTGTTATTTTTTATTTTTTTGGCCCTTCTCACCCCTCAGATGATCTGAAATTCTGTGGGCCCAGAGTGATTACACATCTCATCTTCTTTCCTAGATCCAATTCACAAACATGTTGGATTGATGATCGAAGCTTCATTTAATGTCTCATCACTTGTCTGTTCCTTTGTTATTGTGTTTGGTTTGTCATGGGATCTTCATCTTGGGGGCTTGATCACCCCTCTTGTTTGTTGTTATTCCATCTTGCTAATGTAATTACATTTGAACCCTTCCTCTTTTCAATGTTCATGGCTACTTCAGTGTGATTCTGAAGAAAGTTCTTCCTCTCACTAAAGTGGGGGCTAAATGTGCCATAGAAAAATGGCCCCTTGTCATTTTCGTGGCCTTTTAGGTCTTGTTTCATCATGTTTTACATGTTTGTCTTAATTTTATATTGCAACAAGGCTTGAACATGCTTATTTTAAATGCTAATATTAAATATTGAAGTCTTGTGAATGTGTTGTAAAATATTTCTACATTATTCTAGACTCTATTTAATACAATTTACCTAAAAATCATTATTTGACACATCAACAAGTCCTATTTTGAAGTGTTGTTATGTCTTGTAATGAAGATTCATGCTTTTCTAGGCATTTCCCCCTTATTTACACTTTTGTTATGTCTTATTGGACCTCCTTATACACTCATATGCTTTATTTAGTGTATTTTTGAACCCTGACACATAAAATTAAATGAAATTTAATTCCTATCACTTTAACACACATCCAAGGTGGGACCCATTTTCCATGGGAGGTGAATGAGTCGACCTTCACACAAAATTCAAAATAATTTCAAATTTCTTTCTGGATTTATTCAAATTTATACTTGATGTTGGCCTATGATGATGCATTAATGGGCACTAAGACACATGAATTATATAAATAAGCTAATTTCACCTCATTTTAACAACCAACAATATTTTCTAAGCATTTATTCGCTCATCCATCAAGCAATCAAGCATTCATTATAACATTCATTCAAGTATTTTGCAATAGATCATTAAGCAATCATTGAAGCATCTTGGAGCAGCCATTGACATTGATTCAGATTTGCATCTTCAAGGGTTTTGAGGTAAGTTGTAGTACTTTATGTTATTCATTTATCCTTTCCATTACATTTCAATTATTTTCATTGGGTTTGAGTACCAAAGTGGGGTTTGACCAAGGAAAACCCCTATTTGCTAACCCTCCAACATTTGTCCCCTTTTTGCATGTGTTATTTTGTAGATTTAATAGGTCTAAAAAGGTGTTGAAAAGTGGAATCAAGTCAATTGAGATATTCAAGACATTAAATTATCCTTTCATCTCTTTTGAGTGCTTTCTGTTCGTTTTCTACAGGATTTGACTTTGGTAGCCCAACATTCAAGATTTGACATATCTGATGTTGTAGAGTTGTTGACTGTACTTCCTAAAATCTAGGAGTGGACTGATTCACCACCTCTGGTGAATGAGTCCTCCTTGAGATCAAAAATCAAGATTTTGTCAAATCCTGAATCCCGATAGACAAAAACCTTCTTTCCGATAGTTTTCACCTATATATAGATTGATTCACTACCCTTGGCGAATGATTCTTCAGTGAATTTTTTGTTACTTCAATCTGCCTTCTAGACTCTTCAACAACTTTAGTTGTAGTCTAAGTGCACTTACATTCATATTTTTACTCTTTGTTCTACATTATTTCTTCAATTTTCATGTGATTTGCATATCACACTGTGTTTTCTCTCATTGCATAAAAATTAGTTTTGCATTCATTTAGTTTAGTTTCAATTCATCCATTGCATTTAGTTAGGATCATTTATGGACTGCATCACTGCACATCTCATATTTGAATAAACTTAGTAGGGATTTGTCCCCAATCTCTCTCTTTTTAAGTGAAAAACCTTGAAAGTGTTAGAGGGATCCCCCAAGGTGCCAAAAATCTGTGGTTTAGTTAGTAGCAGAAAAAATATTGTATCTCAAGCAATGATGCATGTAGCAATGGCTTCCTTTATTCATTGCAACATAAAATATTTGTGCCATAGAACATGGTTGCTCCCTATCCAGATGCATCACCTATGAATTATGGTAGTGGTCCTAGAGAAACCATGTGCAGACAAGTGTCACTTCCCTATGGAGGAAGTTAGAACATGTGGTAGTAGGTCATAGCTTGTTGGTTGCTCCATCCTTCCCAAGGTAGAACCCCCATTGAGGAGACATGTGGCAACAGGTCATATCCCATGGTTCATTCCTCCCTTTCTATGATGAAAGCTTGTGCTAGGAAGACACGTGGATGTATTCCTTATTTTTGGCGCCAATTGTGGGGTCTGCCAGAAAGTGTATGTGGATGAAAGCTACATGTCACATAGATGGGGCCCAACTAAAAAGTGAAGGGAAGCAATCTTTGAGTGCCCATTGAGTTGACATGTGGAAGCATGGCAGGGGCCAGTTGAAAAGCGAAAGGAAGAATCCCTTAGGAGAGCACCTGAAAAGTACATGGTGATAACCAATAGTGTTTATCAAAAATGGGCTAATTGAAAAGCGAAGGGAAACAACATTTAAATATATGAGGCAGGGGTCAATACTTAGCAAAAATGAAAAAAAATTGAAGGGAGCTCAAGGAATTTTACATTCACACTATGCTATGATACCAATTTGATGCAGAGTAGGGGTGGACAAATTCAAAACCTCAAACAACTAATCTTTCAATCTCTCAAACATCCAATCGTGGGTTTTGCTTCACAAGCCTTCATTCATCCAAGTAGCCTTTCAAATAGGGTTTTTCAGACATAAATTTTGGTGGAGATATGACATTCAAAATGTGAACACATTTCTAGATACCCTTTTGGACATTTGTCAACTTTTCCCAAATTTAGGTGAGGCACTTTGTATGGAGGGCTCCAAAATTTGACTATCCTCACTCAAATTAGGCCTAATTACTTGAATAGGATTAGTAGCAGCAAGTTATTTGTATTAGATGGTTTATATCTCCACTCCAATGCTTCAAACATGTCATATAGGGCTTGAACCATCAATTCCTATTAGGTGAATCAATCTACAAAAGCTTTTGATCAAAAATCCTAAGCCACTAGGGTTCCTAGGCCTAATACATGAAGATATTAGGCTAGGGTAGCAACCTCACATGTGATAAACACCATCCCTAAATCTACAAGTTTGGGGAATCAAATAACACACCTACTTCTTCCATTCCACCAAGTTTTAAGATTTTTCACTTGGTGGAATGGAGTTTATTGCATTTTATCTACTCACTAGCTACCCTAACTAGGGTTTCAACCATTCCTGAGTAAAATAAACACAACTTGCTTGAAACTTGATGAAATTACATAAAACAAATTCCAACAGAAAGTAGATTCATTTCTTTACCAATCCCAATCAGTCTTAATGCATTCATGGATCGTACAGATGCGTACAAGTCACTGTAGTAGAAAAAAAATGTTTAAATATAGAAAACAATTTTTTTATTACACCAATCTTCAAAATTTCAACATCCAACCTTACCTTTGACCACACAAGGCTTTCTTGAATAATTTCCAATCATTCCCAATGGTCCACAACTAATTTTTAAATTACAAACATAACTAAACACCATTATGCCCTATTATGATAAAAAGTGTAAAGGTTACTTTGACAACATTTGTGCAACTTGACAATATTTTGCATCTAGACCCTAAATCACCCCTAATAACTCAAAACTGAGTCGAATAGACATGAAATGGTCTTAGAAGACCTTATTACACAGAAATATTGAAAATAGTAAAAGATCAACTTTTGACCCCTCTTGCGACATGAAGACCTAGGTGCCCTTGCACCAATAAACAAACCCTCTCCCCTCTAAATTTTTGCTCACCTCAATGGCAACATTATGATAGGGGTCTTAGTCGACCCCATGAGCTAAGAAAATTTCATTACAAAAGAGATGTTGTGGCTTAATTCATTGCATAGAAATAATTATGAAGGAATTTAATTTACCATTCATACACATGATGGTGTTTCTCTTAAGCCATATGGCTCGATAACCTTATCCATCCTAATTCAACCTAGGGTTGTACACATAGTATTTGACATTATTCCAGAGCTGGATTTATTCAAGATGAAGTTAGGCATACCCTAGCTAGATTCCATGAATGGAATCACCTTTTGTCATTCATAAGGGCTACTCATTAGATCATTTTTGGCTTGTCCTGATTGGTCTGCTCCCCAAAGAACATACCTACTTTATAAGAACTATGTGAAGTATAAGACTGGGGGCAAGGGATAGTTGAAACTAACCCTTCCATTAGCACAATAGCCAACTACCTCCCCTTCTTGAAAGGGAAAAGTGAAGCTATCCTATTCTTGGGAAATCTCTCCCACTCCTCTTTCTAGAGAAGAGTTTAGGATGAATATTCCTAGCTTTTATCCGCTGATTCCAATGATACCTTCTTGGCGTAAGAATAAGATTAGGATATCAAGCCTCCCTACTAAAGCACTTAGACCTTAGTACTACTTGTATGGCAAGGGAAAAGGTCCCCATGGGGAATCCTCTTTGTCTCAGCCTTCGCAGCCTCCCACTACTTCTGCTCCTAAAGTAGTAAAAGGGAAGAGGCCCACTGTCAAGGTATTAGAGCCAAATCCCCCTATTGTTTCTCAATCTCTTCCTCCTACTCCCATTCAAGAGTTTATCCCTCCATTAGAAACGGTTGAAGTGGAAACTCCCATGATTGAGTTGGAGCCTTCCATCCCCTTATAGCCTCTAGTCTCTAGCTTGAAGAGTCGCAAAAACCACCTTTTGTGTGAGCACAAGCATTAGTGAAAGGCTCTTGTGGCTAAGCAGGCATCCTTGTAGAAGAAGGAAGAGGAGTCGATCACCCCTATTTCAAGGCCTCCTGATGCATCCTCCTCTCTCCTCCCCTCTACTTCCATTCAATCAAGTTCAGTCTTGCTTCTGATTCCCGTTGTGAGTATGAGTACGCCTAACCACAAAAAGGTGTAGGTTTTTATTACTCCTTCAATGGATCGACCCTTGTTGATGTCAATTCTAGACATCCCACTATTCCCTAAACCTCTAGATATGTTGAATACTTTGATGGTATCTATCGTGGTTCTCTCCTCCTCATTTGCATCTCTCACCTCATTTGAGGGGAGTTCACATTCTCCAACAAAGTAGAAGATGGATGATGGACCTTCCAACAATGAAGGGCATAAGAGGAGCCCACTTTCTTTGAAAGGTGGTCCTATGCTGACTTGTTCTCTCCTAGTGAGGAACTAGTCTTGACTTCCCCTAAGTTTGTCACCATTCCCGAGTCACTTAGTGAGCCAAGTGCTCAACCTCAATCACAACCCTCTCCATCCATTGAGGTATGACATGGAACTCCAACAAAGTGTATGTTTACCTCTCTGGATGAAGTTTCAACCTTTTCAACGATCTTCGTGAAATCATTGACCATAGCTCCATAAGAGCCTAGTGGAGGAGACCTTATGGGGCCTTCTTCCTTAGCCCTTGTTGGGGGAGGGTTGGAAGATCTTCCCCTTAATATCCCATCATTGTAGGATTACCCTCCTTCCCCTAATAATGATCTAGATTGGGAAGAGGACAACCTTTTGGTTGATGAATGTTAGGGCCCCTTCTTTATCTTTAGATTAGGTTTTTGTGTGTGTTGTGATGTGTTCCCCCATAACTGTGTTATGTGTTCTTGGATGACCCTTGTCACCCTTGTTAATGCTTGGATACATGATTTATTTTGTGTCCTAAACCTTCTTCTATTTTTATCATCATTATTCCATGTTTATGATTGATTTTCATAAAATTGGGGACAATGCAAAGTGTTGGGGGAATTTAGGCTTCCCTTCCATGTTGACCCAATTTTTTATTTTTGCTTTTCCTTCCCATGCATTCTTCACATGGTTTGATATAGTAGGAGGTTGATGATAGTTCATTTATGCACTATTATTATACTTATGTATATTTATGAGCAGCTCTAACCCTGAAATATTAGATCACCCATGTGCCCTCTGTTTGTAATTATTTCTCTTTTATTCTTTACTTTTCTTTCTTTCTTATTCAAGCTTAAGTTATCCCTTTCATGTCTGACAATGCCATTACTTTTATTTTTTAGAAAATTTATTCATTGCCAACGAATCCTTTCTCAATAATCTTTGCAAGATTTTTTCAAGAATTGCATTCTCGACTTGGACCCCTAACGAAACACGTTTCTTTCATCATGGGTTTGTAAAGAAAGAACTTGAGAATCTTCCTTTGAGATGGGAAAAATCTTTACCTTTCCCTCACAAGAGGGAATCTTCTTCCTTTAGAATTCCTTGATGAAGTGAACATTTTTCAAAAGGATTCCTTGGTAATGAATTGATTTGAGAAGAGAACATCTCTTTTGCACCTTCAAACAATGCGCCCTTGAGTGGACCCCTTTCTTCACACCGAGTTCCCAAAGGACCCCTTTGAATGTTTTCTGACTTGTTGATGGTCTACATGACTATCCACTTACTTTCATGCATGGTCACTTTCAGACATGTTTTATCTATAGGTAAACATGTCACTTTGTAGGTGCACCTGTAAAGCCACTTTTTGGCTCTACGGAGTCTACTTTTTTAGGTTTCCCCCATGTGAGCAATCTTGGGGGATGCCTCCTTGCAGCTCTATGAGCTTATAAGGTGCTTACACCTTTGATCCTCCTCCATGTGAGAGATCTTGGGGTATCTCCCTTGCAAGTCTATGAGTCTGTAAGGAACTTTTTTTGGGTTTCCTTTCATGTGAGAGATCTTGGAGGATACCTTCCCTATAGGTTTGTGGGCCTCTAGGGTACTTTTTCTGGGTTTCCTTCATGTAAGAGATCTTGGAGGACACCTTCCCTATAGGCATGTGAGCTTGTAGAGCACTTTTTATAGGTTTTCTTCATGTGAGAGATCTTGGTGAACACCTCCCTTCTAGGTCTATGAGCCTGTGAGGTAATTACTTCTCGGGGCTTCCTTCATGTGAGAGATATTGAGGGTCACCTCCTTGCAGGTTTGTCATCCTATAAGATGCTTTCATTCTATAACTTCATAGTTCTATGGGGCTATGGAGTCATTTGCTTTCCCTGTACTTTTGAGTTCACCAGATTGTGGTCTACTTCCTTGATGGTTCAGGTATAAAATTTTAACCCTATTAACTCTTTGATCTAATTTACCAAAGTACTTATTAGTATTCATCCTCACTAAAGTGGGGAAAAAATGTATAGGAGAAAATTTTCACCCCTTACGCAAATTCCCCTTTTACACATCCTCACCTTAGCAAATCAAATCCAAAGGTGAATTTCCTCATCACCAAACTGCCTTCCTTCCACTTGGATTTTATTTTTTGTGACAGTAAGAGAATTTTTGTTAGGGACACATGCATGGTGCGTAGACATCCGCATGGCACGCTGCCATCCCTAATGGATTCTCACATCTGAAGTTCATAGAGGGATTACTCTTCTTATTGGGAATGATTTGTAGCATCCCTCTTCAACCAATTGACCTCGAAAATGGTATATTCTTCCCTCTTCTCCTTCAAATTCATCTATCTTCACTTCATTTCATTCTCTTGCACTCTCTAAGAAATAGTTTTGCATTCTCTTAGCATTTTGGAACACTCTCAACACTTTATCAACTCTGAAAAATAAGTGTGAAGCAAGCCATTGTAGCATGGTCTTGGAGCATTGCAAGGCTTCCTCTCATCATAGTTGTAGCTATGGTGGCCTTTCCAAGTTTGTATTCTCCTCCATTGGCTAGTGATATTTTTGGTGGAGGTGGTAACGTCTCATTCCTCTCCTTTGTGATTTGGTTGAGTAGCCTAATACTATTTTTTAGTTTTTTTTGCAATCTCTACTTTCTCTACTTCTTTATCACATATTTCTATCTAGTTACTATCTAGTTGTCTGTGGAGGTGGAAACACCAAAATAGGAGTCTGACTAAGGCAGGCCCATATAGATCCCAGCCAATTTTCCCCTTATTTCTTTTGTGCACCTGAAGGAGCATGTGAAGTTAGCTAGCGAATATGTATCTTTGTGAGATTATCTGTGTCACCTTAGTTTCTATTTCCTATACTTTCTCATTTTTTTTTTACCATCAAGATTAGCTAGCTAATTTGTAAATTTGTTTTCAAACAGTTTTTATTTTGTTCACTATTTTTTGACTGCACGGACACCAGCATGCCTAAGAGATTCCACTACACTACACTAATGTTCCAAAACTTTGTTGCCATCCTTGGATAGAGAGCTATCTGAGACGTAGTACTAACTTTGAAAACCCACTTGCCTAGCCTAAACCTATGTTCAGGATCTACAAAGAGATTGAAGTACATTATAGTCCTCATCATTCTTGATGCTTATTCCAAAACACCTCTTTAAAGTGAGGTAAGTTAGGGTAGTCATCTACTCTTGGATCTTCATGACCTAGAGCCTTGCCATGGTTGGTCACCCTCTCTTATAGAAATGAAGGGAAAAAATGTGTTGGGTAGGGGGGAAATTTTATGAAAGGGATTCACCCAAAAGGACATTTTTCCCTTCATCAAGGAAATGAGATCCAAACCATTAAGTGACTAATAACCACAAGGTGAGTCAAATCATGGTATGAATCAGTAAATTTCCTATCAATGCAAGGATAGGGGTATAAGCTAAATAGCACTTTAGGGAGAAATATTACAATCATAAAAAAAACTCCAAAATGCAAGCTATAAAATTCAAATGAGGAATAGTTATCAAATATAACAGAAATAGTAACCAAAAGGAAAATCTAGAAAGGGGAAAAGGATGCATACCTTTCACCAAAAGTCACCTTTTGAAGCTCACTAAGGACTCATTAGCTATATGGCAAATGGGTACTGTCTAGGGTTCCTGAAAAGTGCTTTCTAGGTTCTCTTTTACTATGCCTACACTCCCATATTCCCAGTTTTCGTTGTCAGACAATTGGAAATGAATTCTATGGAGGAGTTTGCATGATATGGCAAATTTTCTTGCAACTTTGAAAGCTTTGCAATTTTCTTCAAAATTTCTCTTCGAAGGATCTTCAACCTAAAATTTTCAATCACACATAAAAGAGATAAATATGTTTCTTGTTAGGTGAATGAGGGTTTACCTTGGTCAAACCCAATTTTGGTAATTAAACCTTGTAATGAAATGAAACATGAAGGAATGATTATGTATTAACTCACCAAACCTTTAATGCAACCTCAGATTGTAGATATGAAATTAGCATGAGTTAGTTTCAATGGATGTGGATCATGATCATGAAACTTGTCTTAAAACAATGTCCTTGAATACTTGCATATATCTTGAACACTACATCACCATATTAGCTCAAACAACATGCATGATGCAATAAATATTTAACATGATGATGAAATATTGATTGTTGCAATAATATTCAATAATTCTCCCTTGAATTCCTTGAAAGAGATCTTGAATGCCATTGAATTTCTCTCTTGAAAATGCTATGTGCTCATAAAAACTTTCTAGGATGAACTTAGTGAAATAACATCTTATTTATACATATCTTAAAATTAATTCTTGAAATTCAAATATCACAAAGCCAAAATTTAATTGTGGATTTGAAATCATTAAAATACCACAAATAAAATAATTTGAATTTAGGTCCTAGGTTCAAGTGAGAACCCATTCACCCTATAGCGAATGGGTCCTAAGTCACTTTCCTAGGACACACATTACTCATTGTTAGACCTTATGTTATGACATTTATGAATGTTGGGTTTTATCCCTTTGAAAGTGCATTTAATTAGGCTTGGATTTGAATTAAAGGTGTGAATTAAGGAAAAAATAACCTCAATTAATTAATAAAGCCCTAGATTAATGTGAAAGTGTAAAGGTACACTTTAGAGCACCAAAAATAGGGTGCAATTAAGGCCATTTTATTTAAAAGGGCCCTTAACTTAATGTGAATATGAAAAAAATATTACAACACTAAATCAGGGCATAATTAGGCTCATTTATTTAATAATTATTCCCAAATTAAGTGAGAAAAAGGTATTCTTTTTCCTACACTAAAAAATGAATACAACTATTTCCTTTATAGATCAAGCATAACTTGGAACAAAAATCTAAATCCTAACCCTAACTAGGGTTAGCAATGAAGTCTGGAATGGAGCCATCCCATGAAAATCATAATTTGGGTATGGATCCATTAAAAAAGGTCAATAATCTACAATAAATGGGTATGGGATCTCATGAAATCCACTTGCATAAGTCACCAAAGCAATACATTTCATCCTTGTAGTTCTAGAATTGAAACAAGCCACTCAAAAACTAATTTGAGCATTAACGACATCACCTAGAAAACATGTCATGTCCATTGAAAGTTTGGGGCATTAAGCCAAAAAGAAGACCTTTTGTATGCATTAAATGGTCTGGAGCCATGAAAGAGAGCACCTTCATTGGGGGTTGAGCATCAAGCCTACTTCATATCTTATACACATCAGCGTCATACAATCAGTGATTGAGCTTTGGGGGTACCACTTACTACATTCCAAATGAAGGCAAGAAGAAGGAAGAGGAAGGAAGGAACTACAAAAATCTAAAAAATTAATCCTTTTCAGGCTTTAGAGGTCGAGAGGGAGGATTACACCTTATCACAAATCCAAAAAGAGTTAAAGGGAAGATCGAAAGGATCCATCAGGGATCAGAGATAAGAGTTGCCTCTTGCTAAAGAAATGTAAGATGTAAAGGATAAGGCCAAAGATTGAAGTTTGAAAACTCAACACAGTCAAATTTTCAAAGGAAGGAGTCAAAGTGAGAAGGAAGAAGGAAGAAAGTAGAAAGTCTAATGACCAAAATCTAAAGGTGAAATTTTGGGGATTGAGGATTTGGAGGAAGGCTTATGCCTTACAAGGAAAAGATGGAGAGTGATAAGAGGGAAGAATGACCCCCGAAGTCTGAAAACACAACACTTAGGAAAATATTGAAGGATTTAATTTGGCTTTGGGTGGTAAGCTTAAGACTTACCAAAGTGAAGCGGTAAGGGTTAAAGGGTAAGGCTAAAGGCCAAAACCCAAAACACTTAGCAAAAAATGGAACACAAAGAAGAAGGAGTAGAAGCGATGAAGAAAACATGCAAGTAGAGAGGTAAGTGAAAATCTGAATGGCCAAAAATTTGTGCAAGGTGGCCCATGTGGGATCTCTAAGAGCAGTTATCAATGATGGGTCATCAAAGGGTAGCATGAAATGTCAACAGGTACAAGTAGGCTCAAGGATATGTCCACACTACCTCTATTAGATATCTCATGTTGCATGCAAGCGATGTGCTCAAATACCCAAACCTAGAGAAGGGTGCATGATATTAGTCTTTGTGTCTCATAATGTACATATCATCAAATATCATAATAGTGGTGTACTAGTATTCTTTATCCCTAAGTGAACATAGTCTATCACTCCTCCATCTCTCATATAACATGTACGAGGCCCCATGTAGATGTGTTCCTCATCCATATGGTATAAATTCTAATGCTATGGTGATGATTTTGATATGATGAATGATAGGGATGCCAACATCTACATAGACAAACCATCATAGTTATATTCAACCCCTACTATCCTCTAGAATCTATTGGTCAATACAATAAAATTGGTTAGAAAGGATATCCTCTAATGTCCTACCCTCCTCAAGGCTCAAGTTCTTACCTTAGATGGATAACTGTAGAATGCAATACACATCCTCTAATGTCACTATCATATCTCTTGTTGGAATATAGAAGGTAGACTTGTTTACATCTCATCACTCCATGAGTGCCATTAAAATTCCATCATGGTACCTCATGGTGTGCATGCTGTAGATATATAGTAAGCCAACATCTCACAAGTGACTCTACTCTAGTATGAAAACTATATGGTGTAGTCATCCATAAGGCTATATAAGCAACCCTCTAGGTGCTCCCACATGCATGATGGTACTTTTCAATCAAAAAAATCCACTCTCATTAGTTCATGCATCAAATGATATATCAAATACAAGTAACATTATGCCTATTAATGGGCACCATTGATGAACTAGGGCACCCATGTTGGTCTAGGGTGTCATTGCAAGTCAAGGGAACCCTCATGGTACTAGGGTTCCAAACTTGGTCAACCCTACCCCATTTTCACCAAAATAATTAAAAATGTTACAAATTGAGCTCCTACCTATGTGGAAAGTGAAAACACAACTTGCATCTCATGTTTTCACCCCTCGTGTGACACACTCTCTTAGGGCCTCTAGTCTTGGTGCATGATACAATCATCATTGTGGTGTTTTAACTCCTACGGATGCTTAGTTTAGCTCAAGCTTCTCTCAAACTATAAAAGTCAAAATGAATAGAAAAAAAGGTGAATTTTATTACTTATAGTTGTTTCATAAGAAAAGGAGATCCTCGGTCTAATGTTTAGTCACTAAAATTAATCATTTTCTAAGAACATGTGGGAATCTAGACTAGTGTAATATTTTAGTATATATATAATTGTGTTAGTCTTGGTAAATAACTTTTAAAATATATATATTCTTTGGAAAAGTGATCTCTTTTCTTAAGTCCTTGGTTGATGTTTCATTTTCTCTTTTGGTAATGCCTCTCCAATAGATGACAAAGCTCATCTTTCATTCTCTCCTAATGTTTTCCCTCTTAGGAAGGATATCTTGGTACAAGAGAAGGAGATCATGGATAGCTCCCTAAAAAATACCTTACCCACCATTTAAACCAAAAATCTCCTTAAAAACATGATACCCAAGAATTAAGAATCCATATACAACCATATGATCTTACCTACTCACGTTAGCCAAAAATCCACAAAGCCTATCATACCTTCCATCCCCACATGTGTTTTCATCCTTTCATAAAGAGACCCATTTACAATTTATCCCTTAGCCATTACATATACATAAAAATAATTCCCCTTCCCCTGCCAATAGTGACACTCACTTTCCAAAAAGTATTCATCCATCTCATGCAAATGGACCTAGCAATACACCTATTGATTTGAGAAAGTGTTATGGTAGGAGATTTAAGATCCTTTCTAAACAAGGTTCAAATAGAAATAAGGAACATGCCATTAAAAATATCTTAGAGAAAAATTTCATTCTTCCATAGTAGTACATGGTTACCAAGGCCCTCCACCTTTGCATAATACATTCATTCCAACTTCCAGCCCATCACCACCACCCCATTGTTAAAAAAGACATGGCCTACTCCCTACTCCACACCCCTTATTCGAGAAAGAGTATACATTATGCATTCCTCCAAGGTGGAAACTAATCACTCTCCCATCTCCTCACAAGAGAAATTCTAGCAATAAAAACAAAACAAAATTCATCCTTTTTTGCATATCATCAAATATTTGGGCATTTTACTTGATTGGATTAAACTGTGGATTCATATTGAAGATAAATGACTTTCATTATTCTATCAATTTGGTACATGCATTTAAGTTGGTCCTTGGGTATTTTGTGGTGGTTTCCTTAGTTTATTCGTTAATTGTCAATCTAGGAGTCATAAACTTGTGAAGGGTGTTGTTGTAGTCTACCTAAGGGTTAAAACTAATGAACAAAAGGGGATGGATGCATTTGGAAATTAAACCAACGTACACTTCTCAATCTAAAAATTTAATAAAATTTTATTTTTAATCACTACCTTCTTATTTCAATACAACACACATACTCTTGAATTATCATGTAAACTCTTAAAATAAACATCTTAGAGTTACACAATAAACTCCTAATTCTTAACTAGGTTTGATTCTGTTGTTTCTATTTCCTTGCAAAAATTGTGATAGGAAGTGCACTAGAAATTGCAATAAGAATTGCAGTGACAAAAATTATAACAAAAAGTGAAATAATAGGAAATTAAGTATGTTTTTGAAATAATGTGATGTCAACAATGAACAACAATTTGCAAGAACCAAATATATAATCTTCAAATTACTAGCACATTAATGAGTAATGAATAAATCTTGGAATCAAATTAAACATAACTATAAATAATCAAATCTGCATACAAAAAATCAAATTAAAAATGAATATAAATAATTAAATCTATGTACAAAAAAGAAACAAGCTTGAAATTTAATTGTACACATTTAATTACCACATTGAAACTAAAAGTAGATCATCAATTGATGCAAAGAGTGGGCCTTGTCTCCTTGGTCCATTGATGATATAAATACTAACACGTTCTTAACTTAACTTAGTCACACATGCATATGAGAAATTCAAAAGGATTTTGGAATAGCAGAATAACTTTGCATTATCATCTATATGTGAAGTCTTTAAGTTTTCACATATTTTTAATAAAACAAGCAATGATAGGTTTGTATGGTTTGTTTGTGGCCGACAGCCAACAAACAATTTAAGTTTGATAAAACAACAAAATATATGAGTTTTATGAAACTAACAATGGCCATTCGCTAGAAATATAAAACAGCCTTAACAAGTACTATCCTCGAAAATGAGCATGAATAAAAATAGCTTGATCATTTCCTTGTCTGCATTCTGAACAACCTCAGAAGCTTTCTGATTATTTTCTACCATGTAAGTCACAAAATTAGTTATCATCTCAACTGACATTGGCATTTTCAAATCATTTTACTTTCCTATTACATTTTATCAAATATTTATACTTCATGTGACAAATAATGATAGGAGGGAAAAAAAGATAAAGGAATAAGGGAAACAAAAGGTGAAATTATTGAAACACTCTAACCCCCACCATTTCCCCTAGCTTAATGTCTTGCATGTCCCAATGCAAGAAAGGAAAAAATACAAACCAAGCTAATCTACTTAATTTCTAAATAGTACTGGAAATCTCATGGGACCACTATTGCCACAACTCTTCCATTTGTATCTCATGGTCATGAATAAGAATATACTCATCTTTGGGAATTGTTACCTATTCCAATTCAACCTATAACTTCTAAATTTCATTTTCCTATAGTTGGGAGATGGAATTAGCTTGATGAAGCTAATCTTATATTTCTTTATTTGCCCGAGCCTATAATTTTTCAACTGAACTGTGCAATTCTTTCATTTGTTTGAGGAGAATTTCATTTTCCTCAAATTCTTCTTCAACTTATTCAACCTCTATTTCAATCCCTATTTCCATTTTTTCATCCTCTTTCTCTCCTTGGTTAAGAAAATTTTCTTCATTGTTCTATTTAGGTTCAACATATCCCACTATCATTAAATTCTCTGCACCAAATTACTCAATGAGGGAAAGGGAACTCTTAGGCCTTCCATGTTTACAAATTTTGCATCAGGAATAATAGGGCTTATGGATACCTTTATCTCTTTTTCTATGTCTTGAGTCTCATTTACTTGCTCATTATTTGATTTTTTCTCCCATGTGGTATTCAATTGTTCAAACCCTATTTCTATAGTTGATGCATTAATTTCTACTTCCATACTAACTCTATGAAATTGTTCCTCATTAAATTGATGTATTGGGGAAAGAGGATTCTCATGTTTGTCCTTCTGTTTTGCATCTAGTTCCCTTGCTTCCACATTAATCTTAGCAAGTTGTTCTTTTCCAATTTAATTCAAGATTTCTTCAATTTTCACATCAATTTCATTGTTATGACACAATGAATCTCTTTTAGTTATGTTTTCTATTTCTACATTGGTATCACAAACCTAACCTTCATCATTATAATGTAGTGGAGAGGTACCTTGTAATGCAGATGGAATATGGTCTTCTTCTTGCTCAGCTATGGGTTCATTTGCGGGAGGCTCACTAGCCATTGAATCTTCAGTGTTTTAATCAGGAATCTTTCTTCCTAGCTCAGAGGCAGTTTTCATTTTCTCCCTCCTATGTTCCCTACTTGATTTTACCTATTTCTTCAAGACCTCAGATAAAATCACATCTGAATCTATTTCATCACTCTATGTACTGCCCATATGATTGGACACATTGACCAAGTCTTCTAGTCAATTCACAAGATTAGTGGCAACCTATTTTCCTTTCTTGAAATGAGGAGACTCATGACATGATTCTTTTGGACATTCTTCAGACAAGGTTTTTTCCTCCTAATTTTTTTACCAGATGACCTCGAGGCTTTAGAGGACCTACCACTAGAAGTACCAGTTTCTGTAGTATTCAAGGACTTTCTAGATGATTTCCTAGTGGTTTGTTTCTTTGAAGGGATTTCACTCAAGTTTACACTAGGATATTGATTTTCTTTAGGACCTCCTTTAGGTGTGCCAATGATTCTTTCTTCCTCATCAGAATCTTCGGAGGAGGATTTACCCAAAGATTCTTTAGAAATGTCAAAAATGGTATCATCATTTAAGTTAACAAATGTATCCTAGTAACCTGGGGTAGAGAGCTTCTTAAGAGCATCAATAATTAATAGTTGAATCAAGACATGATGAGCTAATGAATTAATTTTCCCTTTTTGAATAGCCTTACTCATATGATGTAGGGAGCAATGTTAAAAATAAGGTATATTTACTACCTAATTCCACCTTAAATGTGACAAGAATCTAAAATGTTGACCATATACATATACATAATTTCCCTCGTAGGTGATATACTATATAATGAACTTGACTACACCATTCTAGATGCTAGGTAACAAACCCAATTTAGTCCCTTGGTCTTGTACAACCTCCATGGACTCATCCCGCCTTAAGAATGTTGTGCATATGGGATTTAAATTTGTTACTTTCTTTTGGCCATGAGGAAAATAATTCTCACCAATTAGTGAAAAGCATGTGATGTTGGACACTAGCACAACAATGACAGGAAATTGCAAACCTCTCATAGAAACTTTCTTGCCATTAAAACTCAAAGAAAGTTCTTTGGCAACCCTCTTATCAAATCCCCTTAATTTCTTGAAATAAACATCTCACTTAGCCTCCTTAAACACTACATAAATCTCTTTGTTCTCATGAGCCCATAGCTCTTCCAATGAGGTAGGTTCATATCAGGATCTCCTATCCTTTTCCATGGAAAATATTTGGTAGGAAGTGCGACAGTGGTTTAACAAAAGATGGTTTTAATAGTAGAAACAAAAATAATATTTATTAGAAAATAGGAGTGGTTTACCAAAAATAGGAAAAAATCATTTCAAATTTGGTAATCATGGTGGGAAGAGATGGATTTATGGTGAAACACGTAGAAAAGTATGAAGATACGTGAAAATTAAGTTGTTATAATGAATGTGAGTGGTGGACATCAAAGAAGTGATGGGTAGATTAATTTAATAATAAGGGAATCCAATAAGATAATATTTCCCGCCCAACTTAGCAATTAACCATCCATAGGTCATGTCATGATTAGGCACAAGAAATAAATGGATTTAATAAATGTAAGAGAAAAATAACTTTCAAAAAGTACCAATACTGATATGAAGCGCAGGTCTTATCAAAGAGTATGGAGCTGAAGTGGCAACTCAAACTGTTGGAAGAAATCCACATCATCATGAGAAAAGCCAAACAAGGAAGCAGGAACATGAGAAAAGGAGGCGTGACTACCAATAGTGGAGAATTTTGATGAAACAAAGGAATTAGATTGCTGACAGAGGTTGAAACATAGAAAATACAACAAAGGAATTAAGTGGCATTACAACTGGCAACAATAAAAATGTAAATGAATTTGGACAAAAACAAATAATAATTTCCTATCTAAAGAAAGAGAATAACAAGACAAATTGGTGCCAAACATGGAAGAGCCAATGCTGGATAGATGCTCATGCCATAAGAAAAATAGGAACAAATGTTTGTGAGAACCAAGACACTTAACCAAAATAGAGTGGAAATGCATCAAGGAGGAAGGCCATAAGGAGAATGAGACAAGCATATCTCCATTCCTGTCACACCATAGAATAGGTAGCAATAGGAAGATCAAGCTCCCAAAAAGGTTCCTGTCACAAAAGTGAAAGGAGCTTTATTTTGTTCCCTTTTTAAATTTTTTAAATTTTGATCTCTATGATAGACTGCCAGCAACCTGGTTTTCACCCTATCAGTTCCTAGAGGCATTGAAAAACCAATTTTCACCCCTAAGATTATTTAGTAGTTAACACCCATCAGAAATCAGCTTTCAAGCATTAACTGGCCAACAACACTTGAAGGTTTTTTTTGTTGGATCTTCTATTGCTTTTTTTTTTTTATTTTGAAAAATTACCTAAAAGGTACTTGAAGAGGCCATAGGAACTCTATCGAGGAGATGTAGTTCCTTTGGAAAATTAGAGACAAAATCCTCCCTAGAAATAAGCTTCTTGTACAACTTGAACCAATGACCATTGACAACTAGAACCATATGGTTGAAATCCATAGTACAAAGCTTTATTTCTCCATTGTTGTTGACCATTTCAATTTTGTAAGGCTCGAGCCATCGAGTGTGGAACTTTCCATTGAAATCTTGGAAATGAGAATCATAGAAGAGCACTCAATCACTTGGTTGAAATGATAGTTGTCAGATGAAATGATCATGCCAGAGAGCATGTTGTTTATGGACAATTCATGCATGGAAGAGTGCTTATTGACAAAGTTCATCTAATGAATGAAGTTGTGCAATTCATTATTTTTGTGCATCAGTTAGGTTGATACCCAATTGGAGTGTGGTGCATAGAGTTTTCACCTCAAACTATAACTCTCTTACCATAGAAAAGTTTTTAAGGTGTCAAACTAGTGGTGGATTTCTACTTTATGTGGTGGGCCCACACTGCTTCAGGAAGTCATGTGACCCAATCTCATTTTTGGAGGGAAACTGTCTGGGTAAGATTGTTCTCAAGTTCTCATTCTCTATTGGTAACATCAACCTGGCCATTGGCTTGAGGATGATAAGGTGAAGATTTATGATGTTGAATCTCATACTCACAAACCAAAGTAGAAATAAGGTCAGATGTGAATTTTGGACCTTGATCCATGACTATCTCTCGTGGAACACCAAATCTAGTAAAAATATTTAAATAGAGGAATTCAACTACCTTGGTGTCTCTTGCATGCATCAAGGAAACAACTTCAACCGACTTGGTTACATAATTTGTGCACACAAGGATGTATTCCTTGTTCCTAGATGGTGGGTTGATAGGCCCAACAAAATCAATCCCCCATTTTTCAAAGCGCTCAATGGACAACTGAGGATGTAGGGAAATTTCATCTAGAAGCACATGGGGCAACCCATATGCTAACATTTGTTAGAGTGTTGAAAATAACACTTACAATCCTTATAGATTGTAGGCCAATAGTAGCCTATAGTTAAAATCTTCTGGGTAGCCCTCTGAGCAAAAACATTTCCTCCACAAGGTTTTGTGTGGCATGCGCAAAGTATGTCCAAGACATTATCTTTAGGTACACATAAACTCATGATGTTTTCAATGCTAGTTCGACAGAGAAAACTACTGATCCTTGTGTAGTCACCATTGAGTCTGAACAATTTTTGGCATTCCCTTAGAGATAAGTGAGATGGGAACTTGTAGGTGACCAGGTAATTCACAATGTTAGTGTACCATGGACTTTTTGCTGATATAGCAAAGAGGTGCTCATCTAGAAAGGGATCATCAACTAGAACTGGTTCACCATCTTGTTGCTATAACCTAGACAAAAAATTTGCAACCACATTCTCCCAACCTAGTTTATCAAGTATAGTAATGTCAAATTATTGAAGAAAAAGTAGCAACCTAATAACTCTACTAGTTAGAACAATTTTATTCATTAAGAATCAAATTGTAGAGTGATCTATATCAACAAACACTTTATATCTAGTAATATAATGACAAAATTTATTGATTTCATAAACATCTAGAAACTCCTTTTTAGTTACCATGTAGTTTACCTCAACTCCTATGAAATTCTTTCTGATGTAGTAGATGGAGTAGAAAAGGATATCTTCCTTTTGTCAAAGGATAGCTCCCATGGAACAATTTGAGGCATCAATATGAATATGAAAAGGAATTTCTCAATTTGGACCTCTAAACTTACTAGTGTGGTACAAGCATGGTATTAATGGCTTTAAAGACTTCTTGATATTTTGGTGTCCAAGAAAAAATGACATCTTTTGCTAACAAGGAAAACAAGGGGAGGCGATCTTACTAAAATTTTGGATAAACCTCCTATAATATCCTACATGGCCTAGAAAACTACATGCATCCTTTTGGCTAGTGGGCGTAGTAAAGTCTTGAATGGTTTGTATCTTTTTTGGATCAACTTGAATACCCTTGGAAGAAATATAATGACCAAATACTACCCCACCTTGTAATGAACATATGCCACTTTTCATTGCTTAACAATAAATTAGTATCTATAAAATGTTTAGGTACCTTTTCTAATTTTTTTAGCCTCCTCATAAGTATTACCATGGAAAGTAAAATCATCCATATACACTTCAACACAATCATTTACAAGATCTAAAAAACTACTCAAAACTTCCCTTTGAAAAGCGGTAGGGGCATTACATAAGCCAAATGGCAAGACGTTATAGGAAAAGGTACCCCAAGGATAGGTAAAAATTGTATTGTCCTAGTCTTCAAGTGCTATGTGGATCTAGTTGTAGCCACTGAACCCATCTAGAAAAGTAAAGAAATTTTTACCTTGAAGAGTGTCCAACACTTGGTCAATAAATGGTAATGGAAAATGATCCTTTTTAGTAGCTTTATTAAGTGCTCTATAATCAACACAAATTCTCTAGTTACCATTTTTCTTAGGAACCACGACTAGAGGAGAGGCCCATTGACTATCTGAAATAGGATATATAAATCTAACATTTAATAATTTTTGTAACTCTTCTTTGACTATTTCACACAGGACAGGGTTGAGTCATCACTGTGGTTGCATAACTGGATGACTACCTTCTTCGATGTAAATATGGTGTGTTCAGGTGTTAAGATAAATGCCATGTATGTCTTGGTATTCCCAAGAAAATCCATCTTTATGATTTCTAAGCATGGAAATGTGATCTTGGATTTGGTTAGTGGTTAATTATGGATTAATATTAAGTGTGTGACGAGGTAAAATTTCCATGGCCTCTAATTGTGTAGGTGAATTAATGACTAGTACTTGTGAAGTGAACAATATATTTCTAGAATTTTTTGAGAATAAAAATGAGCTTTACAAACAATTATGAGGTAGCAACTAATGCAATGTAACAAAGTATTGAATAGACTATGAGCTACCTACTAGTGGAAAATTACAAAAGGGACAAGTAGTATTTATACTTGAATGAAGAACCATGCTTTCAAATATTTCATTAAATGAATATTTATTCTGAACAAAATTAACAAGAATATTATCTTTAGTAGGTTCCTCAATATCTAATTCTTGATCAATTATCAAGATTGGCAATGCCTCATCCAAGTCACTATCAACCCATACTGGATCCTCTGTCTCCAAATTGGGTTGTGCTGGTGGGTATAAATTCAATTGTTTTGTGTGTTGTCCATTAGAAATGACCATGTTTCTTGAACAACAATTAATAAATGCATCTGCAACTGCTAACCAAGGTCTTCCCAAGATTAAGGGGTATCCCACCCAGCTTAATTTTAGGCTGGAAAATCATCAATTCAATTGGGTATTCCCATGAATCAATAGAAAGGAATACATCTTCAATCATACCCTCTCGTTTGACCAAAGATCATTCTTCCATTTAGAGAACTATGGGAGTAGGTCTAAGTCCCTTAAGTGATAATATTTCCTTTGTTTCATTCATCATAAGATTAATTACAACACCAAAATAAACAAGTGTGTTAGGAATAATAACTTTACTGATGCTCACCTTGATGATAGGACTCCCTGGATCTGAATATTTAGGAATGGTTATATTACCAAACATGAGGTACGCCAGCTTTCTAATGAATTGGATGGTCTTCATATCTTTCTTCTTCTTCTTCTTCTTCTTCTTCTTTTGATTACATAAATCTCAAACTATTTTTGTACAAATGGGGATATCCTTGATGACTTGCAACAAAGTAATCTTAATATTAACATTGTGTAACTCATTGAAAAAATCAAATTCATGTTGGGAGGCTTCCTTTTGCACTAGTTCTGACTGAAATTGGTTAGCAAAGGGAGGTTCTTTTATTGGATCCACTTTGGTTTCTTCATGAATTTTAGTGATGGTGGGTCCTTAGAGAGCCTTTCTTAACCTTACTTGGACCCCATCTATTTCTATAGTATTAAAAATATAAGTAGAATAACATGTTTCCTCATTATTATACATGGGTTGTGTTTCCTTATTGTTGGGATTTGGATTTGGTTGAGTTGGCATTGATGTGGGCTTTGGTGGTTGTGTTGGATTGGTTGGTTGATCAGACTGTGATGGTATGGGTGGAAGAAATTGTTATGGATGTAGCTATGGTTTAATCATAGGAGGAGGTGGAAATTATGATTGTGATGGTTATGGCTATTGGTATGGAAAACATTGTGGCAATTATGGCCTCCATGCCTGCTTCCATGACTATGAAGCATATTGGTATTATGGCATCCATTGAGGGTATGGTGGAGGTTGTTTCCAACCCCTATACCATCTAGATTGATTGGAAAAAGAATTGGGTTTGCTAGGTACCAAAGTAAAAGAATCATTCATCATCCCGGGATGCATTACTTGGGGTGGAAAAGGTTTCCTTGGGCCATGTAGTAGATAGGTTCCTCAGAATATTCATTATTAGTTATATCTGCAGGAAGAGTCCTTAACATAGAACTTTTACTGACTTCTTCTAAGGATGAAATATTTTTCCTACTATAAGGGAAATCCTTGCTACTATGTCTCTTGTGACAACTTCGACAAAATATGACCAAGGCCTTTTCAACTTCCTCTTGCTTTCTACAAGTATACAAAGTATCTATCTATTTACCCATATGATTTAACAAATCAATTTTAAGATCTTTGAGTAAATTACCTATTTCATGCTTTATTATACCTATGGAATTTCCTGAAGAAGAAATCTTACTTTAATAACTCCTCCCCGGACATTGAGACCTTGATTAATTCCTACAAATGTCAAAAATATCATCAAAGTTCAATTTAGATACATTACCTTTTCCTATTAAATTCAATGCATCCATAGTATCATCTCTTATTCCCCTAAGAAACAACATTTTAATAGTACTAGGAGTTAGCCTTGTTTGTTGTGACTGTTATAGGTTGAACATGAAGCATTTGAGGTAATCTTCCATGGATTCATCTTCCTTATGTGTCATGCAAAAAATATAATCCTAAACCTCTTTAATTTTACAATACTCTTAGTATTTTGTCAAAAATACTTCCTTCATGTCATCCCATGTTTTGATGTTTGTGAGGTTCATGAACAAACATAAGGTTGCATCCTTCAGCATGACTAGGAGTAACTTGAGATTTTGTGCATCACTTTGATAGTCAAAACTATGGCACAACACATCAAGCTCAAATAAGAACATATCAAAATCCTCAATAGAAATACCATGAAAAAGAGGCAAAGTGGAATGGGGGATGTTTTTCATAAGATTCTTGGAATAAATTTTCAACCCATTTTTTCAATTCTTCACAAGACTCTGGATGGATACTAGAAGGGGTCTCAACAATGGTAGACTCAATAACACACTTTTTGATATTTGGTTTAGGTAGCTATTTCTCAGGTGATGAGTGCACAACTAATGGTTGTAATTGGTTTTTCATTTTTTCTCATTGTGAGCTACCTCCCTCAATGGACGGTTTTGTTTTGTTTTTTTTATTTTTTTGGTTGTGAACTATTTCCTTTCCCCCTTTTAAGAAGTCTACCTCAACTATCTCTACTACGATTCATTCACCTTTATGACTTATAATAGCATAAATCAAGAGTATTAACCTTGACAAGGTCAAAAATTGTGTAGGCTTTCCTTGTGACATACTGGTCCTAACTTAGTTCACTATGTTAACATTCCTTTAACACCATTCCTCATTAATGATGCCAAAATGATAGGATTAAACTATGAATTGATATTGAAGATAAATTTCTCTCATGACTCTATCAAGTTGGTACATGTTTTTAAGTTGGTCCTTAGGTAGTTTCTGGTGGTATCTTCAATTTATTCCTTAATTGTCAATTTGGGAGTCATAAAACTATGAAGGGTGTTGTGGTAGTATACCTAAGGGTTGAAACTAATGAACTAAGGGGGATGGATACATTTGGAAATTAAATAAAGGTACACTTCTTAATCTACAAATTTAATAAACTCCTATTTTTAAACACTACCTTCTTATTTAAATACAACATACACACTCTTGAATTCACATTTAAACTCTTAAAATCAACGTCTTAGAATTACAACATAAACTCTTAATTCTTAACTAGGTTTGATTATGTTATTTTTGCTACTTGGTTGAAATTATGAAAAGAAGTGCACTAGAAACTGTGCTAGGAATTGCAGCATGCAATAAATTATAACAAAATTGAAATAAAAGAAAATAAAGTATGTTTTTGAAATAATGCGTTGTCAACAGTGTACTCGAATAAGACTGGTGCAAGAGCACCCTTAGGACCTGATATGCCTCCATGAGGAATTTTTTAATTTTTTCTCTGGTTTGGGTTGTTTCATGTTAATTATTTCATTTTAGTCCAATATAAGTAATTTGGGGTTAGTTTGCAAAGTTGTGTTGTGTAAAATTTGCAAAAAAGATGTCAATGTTGTCATTGTGAAAGTTGTCAAAAGTGCATTAAAGTTGCAACTTTTATTAGGAAGTTAGTTGTGGGTGGTTGGTAGTATGAAAATTAGTGGGAAAGAATAAATACGTGTTGTAAACATGAATCCCAAGGTTGGGGGAAGGTTGGGAGGAGATTAGAATGAAAAAAAATCAATTTTTGCACTCTATAACTATATTTTTCTTACAAATCTGACTGTTCTTTTCATTTGTATTGAATGGAAACTTGCATTTAATGACCTAAAATTTATTGGAAATGATAGAGGATTGAATCACCTTTTGGTTTGGTTGATTTTCATCCATTTTTGAGTAAGTAACAAGCATTTTTGTAAAAATTGCTTGAAACCCTACCTAGGGTTTGCAATCACATAGAAAATGTCATAAATTTTGTTTTATCCATTGAAAAAGGATAATATTTAGTAAGAAAGGTTTGTATTGATGTCCATAACAATCCCACAAAGTTTCAGATCATAATTTGCATGTGTGAAGGAGATTTTTTCACAAGAAATTTCTAATTTTTAAGTGAAACAATCCAGAAAAGACCCTAGGTTCATTGTTGTTTTGATTAATTTATGCATTGATTGTTAAGGGAAGGTTTTAAGAATCATTATGAAATTATTTTATAATTGTGTACAGGCCTAAGAATCCATAGTACAAGTTGCTTCCTTCGTTTGGTGTCATTCCCTTGCATATACCTAGTGTCAATAAGCCTAATTTATCAATTTATTGGTATTAAACATGTGTTCAGAGATGTGCACACTTGGAGACCTTCAAACTGTGTTTATGTTGGTCCAAAAAACTCACTTTACCCTCGTTCCATGTTGTATTCAAACATTGAGTGCCTTTTAGTATGTTGCCCCACCTTTTGGGCTTTAGAAATCATTGTCCAGTATGAGCAAAAGTGCATGATTGCAGCCTTAGTATTGAAGTCTTTTTTGAGAGTGTTAGGGAAGCTATTTTGAGTCCTTCCTCTATGCAAAAAATGGGCATCAAAGAATAGGTTGGTTTGAAGATGGAAATGTTGAAGTCAAGAGAATCAAGAATGCTTCCAAAAGGGAATCTAGTCGCCAGAGAGGTGAATGAATTGAAGGAGAAACATTCAAGAGAGTTGAGACAAGTGAAGGATTCGACATAAGCCATTGTAGGCAGGCTTGTTGTAGTTGAAAAAATTTAGAAAAGAGATGAGATTTGAGTGACCGAGAAGGAGAAGGAGGGGAGGAAAACTCCCAAGAAGGGTATTGAAAGAAGAGATGGATCCTAATGATTTGAGAATGGCAAAGCTATTGAAGGCAGTCAAGGGATAAGGTCCCAAGATAAAAATGGGTTTACTAGTGTATGCAAGAAAAATTGGACAGTGAAGAACTCCTAGATTGGATAGGAGCACTAGGAAACTGGGTATGAGTAGGATCATCATGGAAAAAATAGGCCCTTAAGTGGTGAAAAATTCAAAAAAATCAAAGTTAGGCAACTTGAATTAAAAATTTGAATAAGTTATCTATATTATTTCAAAAATATGTAAGAGCAAAATCTGTAGCAAATTGAATTTAGTTTCCAAACTACTGGGTTTTTTTTTTTTAAAAATCTATTTGGTAAAAATTTGAAATTTCAATGCAATAGTACTTAAATTTCAGGGAAAAAAAAGTAGGTGTCTTTCTAACCACCCTAACCACCATAAAATGATAATATTTTTTTATAAGATTTTAGATATAAGTAGAAGACTCATGTCTCAATGTGATGCATATCTTTTTGTAATTTTTTCCAAGTAAATAATGAATTATGTTTTTTTTATTACAACTTTTAAAAATTATAAAAACTTGTATGTCTGAGCACCCTAACTTGGTCAAAACTTCATGAAATTCATTTTTTTCTTCCTATAGTATGCAAAGCATAGAATGTGACGCATGTTTTAGATTCAAAAAATGTGATATCATTTGAAAGCTATAGATTTTTTTCAATCAGCCTATCAATCAGGAATTTAATCGTAATTCAAATAGAAAATGAATAATAATTATTTAATAAATTCAAAGTAAAGCATTATTCATATTGGTGGAAAGTTGAGAATCTCCTTTAAAAACCCTTTCTGTTTCATCAATTTTGGGTAAAAAAAGTCGTTAGCCACATACCATACACATACCCATCACATCGCCACTTTTTGGCCCATCAGGATCCTGCACATACCCAAGTACTTTGAATATGAAGACGTACCAAAAGAACAAAGAGTGAAGTTGGCCATGAAAAAATTGAAGGGTCATGCCTTACTTTGGTGGGATGATGTACAAGATGAGAGGAGAAAGAAGGAAAAATATAAAATCACCTCTTGGGTTAGGATGGTTGCTAAACTCAAAGGAAAATTCCTACCAAGTGACTATGCCATTCAGTTATTCAGAAGGCTTCAAAACCTTAAGCAAAAATATATGTATGTGAAGGCCTATACTAAGGAGTTCTAAAAATTGAGTATAAGGGTAGGTCATGTAGAATATGATGTGGAAAAAGTGGAAAGATACATCAATGGTTTGAGATACAACCTACACGATGAACTAAGTCTCAGAAACCCAAGAATAGTGGAAGAGTGCTATCAATTTGCCATAAGGGATGAAGATAAGTTGAGGAGATGGAAAGAAAATCAAAGCAGGGGTACATGAAGGATTTTTAGATGAAGAGGGTCATTTGTTGATTCTAGAAAGCCACATGGGAGTCAAGGAGATACAAGCAATACACAAGAATAAGCTACAGATTCAAGATGCATTTTAGGGGAAGAAGATCAGATTCTAGGGGAATATTTGGGAGTAGAGGAGGATCAAGTGGATTCACTGGGAAATTTTATAAATGCAACAAATTTTTAGGTCACCAAGCATGGCAATGTACCGAGGATCAACCATCTACTTCTTTTTGAAGTGAGAATAAATTAGACTACACAAGGTAGAGATGACACTAAGAGTGTACATTATTCACCACACATTGAAAGACCAGAGATAGGAGAGTTTTTTCTAATGAGAATAACTCTAATCAAAGGGCCAAGAGAGAAGGAACCACCACAGAGAAAGTCACTCTTCAGGACTACATGTAAAATCCAAGGTGAGTGTTGCAAGGTTGTTATTGATTCTGGTAGTACAAACAATTTGGTTTCTCTTGAAATGGTAGAAAACTTGAAGTTACAAAGGTTACCTCATGCCACTCCCTACAAGGCATCTTTGTTAAACAAAGAGTAGCAAGTAGTTGTGAATGAAAAAATTTGGGTAGAATTTCACATAGGGGGTTATAAGGATAAGTTCTTGTGTGACATAATTCCAATGGACATTTGCCATTTGATTTTGGGTAGGCCATGGTAATATGATAGTATGCTAAGTATGATGGTAGGAAGAATACTTATGACATTTAAAAATATGAAGTCTCTTTTACTCTTACACCTAGGAAGGAGGAAGACAAAGATCCAAAAGTAGGTTCAAGTGTGATGCTAATGAGTCATAGAGAATGTCTAAAGCCAAAGGAGGAAAAAGTAGATATTGACACAATAATCAGATCTAGGATAATAATAAGAGAAGTACACATTGATGAGTTTCCTTGGGACATATAGCACATGTTGAAGGGTAGTATAAACATTGTTGTTGATGAACCTACTAATCCATTGCCTCCAATGAGAAGGATCGGTTATTATTTAAGGATGTTAGAGGGTAGTAAATCTGAGTCTATTGACTTATTTACCAATATGGGAATGTATGATAGTAATAATGTCAAGAGGAAGCAAGCTAATCAATCTACCAAGTCTATGGAGAAGGAAACAATAAACCTAGTTAATTGGGTTGGTCAACAGTATATGCAAGGTCATTGTTCTTTGTGCCTATTCTAGTATGTTTTCTCATCATGTTCTCTATCTGAGGATGATATGAAGAAGAAACATATCATTCATTCTACAAGTACAATAGAGGGGGAAACAATTAACTAGGTAATTTGTGATATTATGAATGCTCAACCTATTAATCCTCCATCAAAAGTTGTAATATTTGTAGGATCAATAGAAGAATATGAGAAGCAAAGCAAACAAGAAATTGTAGAGGGTAATGCTACACAAGAAGTTGAATCCTTTCACACCAAGAAGACCAAGGGCTTTGAGTTTAATGTTCATACACAATGTAGTGGTAAATTTTTCACTATTGAAGCAATGTTGATACAGGACTTTAGAAATGCATATGAGAGAATGATTGCTCCTTTTTATAGGCTTAAATACTTTTGTAAGGCACTAAGGAGATCTAAAGTTAAGATGAGACAATTCTTTATTTGTTCTACCAAAGCACATGTATATAGTAGCATGAAAGAGTTGGAGCAACATCGTACATGTCAGATTAATCAGTTAAAGGAATCCAAGTTGAAAAATATTAAAGCTCTTCATTCAAGTGGACTTGAATCTTTTTCTTTTCCTTGGATGTATGGTGCAGGAACACTCTCGGGACCTAATATGCCTCTAGGAGGAAAAGTTTGGATTTTTCCTTTGTTTTGGGCTGTTTTAGGTTAATAAGGTAATTTTAGCCCAATATAAGTAATTTGGGGTCATTTTGCAAATTTTTGTGTCATTTGTGTAAAAGTTGCAAAAAAGATGTAAAAGTTGTCATTGTGAAAGTTTTCAAAAGTGCATTAAAGTTGCAACTTTGATTAGGAAGTTAGTTGTTGGTGGTTGGTAGTTGGAAAAACATTGTGAAAGCATTAATACATGTTGTAATCATGAATCCCAAGGTTGGGGGAAGATTGGGAGGATATTGGAATGAAGAAATTTCAATTTTTGCACTCTAAAACTATATTTTTCTTACAAATTTGACCGTTCTTTTCATTTTTATGGGATATAAATTTAATTTCATGACATGAACTTGATTGCAGATGATATAGTATTGAATCACCTTCCAAATTCAATTGTATTGGTTGATTTTCATCCACGTTTGAGTAAGTTACAAGCATTTTTGTAAAAACTGCTTGAAACCCTACCTAAGGTTTGCAGTCACATAGAAAATGTTATAAATTTTGTTTTATCCATTGAAAAAGGATACAATTTCTAAAAAAAGTCTCTATTGATGTATATAAAAATCCCACAAAGTTGCATATCATAATGTACACATGTGAAGGAGATCTTTTCACCAGAAATTTCTATTTTTTTAGTGAAACAGTCCAAAAAGACCCTAGGTTCATTGTTGTTTTGATTAATCTATGAATTGATTGTTAAGGGAAGGTTTTAGGAATCATTATGACATGATTTTAGAAGTCTTTATAGGAATGAGAAGCCAGAGTACAAGTTGCTTCCTTTGTTTTGTGTCATTCCTTTGCATATACCTACTGTCAATAAGCCTAATTTATCAGTTTATTGGTGTCAAACATGTGTTTGGAGATGTCCATGCTTGGAGACCTTCAAAATATGTTGATTTTGGTCCAGAAAACTCACTTTACCTTTTTTTTTATGTTGTCTTCAAACATTGAGTTCCTTTTAGTATGCTTCCCCACCTTTTGTGCTTGAGAAATTATTGTCTAATATGAGAAAAAGTGCATGATTGCAGCCTTAGTATTGAAGTCGTATTTGAGAGTGTTAGGGAAGTTGTTTTGATTCATTCCTCTCTACATCATATCCTCAATTTATTCCTTAATTGTCAATCTATGATTCATAAACTTGTGAAGGGTGTTGTGGTAGTATATTTAAGGGTTGAAACTAATGAACTAAGGGGGATGTATGCATTTGGAAATTAAACCAAGGTACACTTCTTAATCTAAAAATTTAATAAACTCCCATTTTTAATCACTACCTTCTTATTTCAATCCGACACACACTCTCTTGAATTCTCATTTAAACTTTTAAAATCAACATCTTATAATTACACAATAAACTCCTAATTGTGAACTAGGTTTGATTATGTTGTTTCTGCTTCCTGGCAGACATGACGACAAGAAGTGCACTAGAAATTGCATTAGGAATTGTAGTGACAAAAATTATAACAAAAAGTGAAATAATAGAAAATAAAGCATGTTTTTGAAATAATTTGTTGTCAATAGTGAACTACAATTTGCATGAACCAAATATTTAATCTTCAAATTACTAACAAACACATTGATGAGTAATGAAATGAATCTTGGAATAAAATTAAATGTAACTATAAATAACCAAAACTATATACAACAATAAAATTAAACATGATAGTAAAGAATTAAAAAATTGTGTGGAAAAGAAACAAACTTGATATCAAATCACACACATTTAATTACCAAACTGAAACTAAAAGTAGATCACCAGTTGACGCAAAGAGTGGGCCCTCTCTCCTTGGTCGATTGATGATAGAAATACTAATGCGTTCTTAACTAAACTTAGTCACACATGCATATGGGAAATTCAGAATGATTTTGGAATAGTGGAATAACTTTGCATTATCATCTATATATGAAGTATTTAAGTTTGCACATATTTATACTAAAACAAGCACAAATAGGTTTGTATGGTTTGTTTGTGGCCCATAGCCAGCAAACCATATAAGTTAGATAAAACCAAAAAAAAAAATGAGTTGGATAAAACTAACAATGGTTGCTGGCCAGAAATATAAAATAGTCTTAACAAGTACAATCCTCAAAAATAAGCATGAACAAAAACAACTTGATCATTTCCTTGTTCGCATTCTGAACCACCTTAGCAACTTTTTGATTATTTCCTGCCATGTCAGCCACATATTAGTTAGCATTTCAACTGACATTGGCATTTTTTAATTGTTTTACTTTCCTATTACAGTTTATCAAATACTTATACTTCCTATGATAAATAATGATTATACTTCCTATGATAAATAATGACAGGAGGGAAAAAAAGATAAAGGAAAAAGGGAAACAAAAGGTGAAATTATTGAAACATTCTAAGCCCCATCACTACTAATGAGTTTTATGTTTTAAAAATAAAATTACAATGGTTAATTCAATTATGTGACATCAATGTAGGTCCATAAAAATAAAAATTAATTGTTATGGTGTTTCTCCTTTCTATGTGGTATTGTAGTATCATATGATGCTCAATGTTTTGCATGGGGGCACAAAAACATTGTTGTGCAACCATATTTCATTAATGGGGAGCAACATGATAATACACACAATGGTTTTACTTGTCCATACACTTGAGGGCGGAGGATAACTTATCTTTTGGGGTGTGTATCCTTTCTAAAGGATCCCCTCTTTATCAATTATCTCCTTAAAATATTATTGTAGCAAGTGCACTAACATTTTAAGGGGAGTTTATTTCCCATTCTACTTTGTCATCCTCTAATAATTTAAATCGCATGCCCTTTAGTGGTGGTATTTGGTATATTGTTGGAATATACACTCCAACAAAATTGCAGCTATGTTAATTACATGTCTACTAGTCTTTCATTTATGTGTCAATAATATTCAATTTACTTTAGATCAATTGTGGTTCACTAACAACAGTTGACATGTGTTGTCAAAATCTTTACCACTTTGATAGGAATGCTATTGAGTTTGCTTGATCTATAAATTTGTAATACATTTTTATGAATAAGACATAAACATGACAATTGGTTATTATGTGCTCTAATTTTTGGATTGAAACTATGTAAATTTTTATATAAAAAATTTACACAGTTTCAATCCAGAAATAAGAGCACATAATTATCATGGATCGTGGAAAATGGATGTTGTCAATGAGAATTCTACTTTCCCAAATTCTATTATTAGAGAAAACCAACTCCATAGTTCTCTATTATCCATGTAGTTGGTATGTAGAATTCTACTTTCCCAAATTCTATTATTAGAGAAAACCAACTCCATAGTGCTCTATTATCCATGTAGAAAATGGTGCCATTGTGCGACATGTAGCCAAAAGGAAGGAGTATTCTTTGATGGAGTCTCCAATAGTTTCAAAGTAGGATCAAATCCCAACAATAGAGAACATATATCCTATGATGCATTCTATATAGATGACTACAATAATGAATTTTGATCCATCATAAGGGCTAAAGCTAGAACAACCTAGATTAGAGAAGTTATTTCCAATATCATGAGTGTGTAAATTTTATGCTGCAAATATTCTTTCTGTGAAATATTCAAGAAGATATTTTTTCTATTTTTCATCATAGAAGTATTTGAAAATGGAAACACCTCTAGAAAATCTTAATGGTCATAATTTTCAAACAAGAAAGATGAAAATACAAATGTAATTGATAAAAATATATATTGGGTATAGTGAATGAAATGATAGTAGTACCTACTAATGTTAGAAGGAATTTTGATTAGGAAAGTAGAGATTAAAAAGCCATGTGTATTATTGGCCTTGCTCTTTCAGATTTGGAATTACATCATGTTGATCTAGAAAAATCATCTAAAGAAATCTGGGATTAATTAAATAAGTTGTTTGGAGTAGAATCAACAAATGCAAAGTTCTCTCTAAGGCTAAAATTATTTAGATTCAAGACGTATAATGATATTACTATGTCTAACCACATAAATAATCTCAGATATGTCATTAAAGAATTAGCTAAAGTTGATGTTGTGGTAGATAAAGAGGATTCTAAATCTATCATTTTGAATAGTTTTCCTTCAAAATATAGTAATGTTGTCTTTAGTCTAAGTCATATGTATTCACAGACCTTAGAAGATGTGATTTTTATGCTCTTAGTTGAAGAAAAGAGAGAAACTACAGAAGATTCAAGAGAAGATACTCAACAAGAGGTTGTATTATATTAAAAATGAGGATGGGAAAGAGAATGTTAGGAAAGAATCTGATTAAATGTTACTACTATAAGAAAATAGGGCATACTATAATTAATTGTAAATTTTTTGTAAGTGATATTCTCAAAGGGAAATGTATACAATTAGTAAATATAGCTATTGTTGAAGAACCAACAGATCTTGAGAGTGGTGTTGATTTCATTGAAGATGAAGTTCTTGTCTTATTTTGAAGAGGATATCGCTTTGAAGACAAAGAAGGATGTAGTAGAGGATAGATAGATACTCAATATTCTGAGGTGCTTGTGGATTGGATAAATTATACCTCATTGGGGTTATGAGATATACATGTGAGGATTGATGCCCAATAGTTTAGGGGAGATCCAAAATCAAGAAGTTCAACATCTTACCTTTATGAGGGTTATGAGACACTTCATGTGCAAATGGTGTCCAATGATGTTGGGAACTTGGATGATAGCAAGGTAACTATACTTAGGAGAAGCTTGAAGAAGTCTTATCGATACAAGAACTATTTTTAAAGACAAACTTCTACATAATGTATTTCCTATTATTTTGTTAATATTTAGTCTAATGTTATAGCATTAAGAGGGGGTGGTGGAATATATGCTCTAGTACAAGTGTAGTGTTAATTTCATGTTAGCTAGTCTTTTTAATTAAGCGCCAATAATATTTATTTTATTGTAGATCAACTATAGTTCATTGGAAAGAGTTGTAATGCATTGCAAAACACTTTACCAATTCAAGAGGATGATTGTTGAGATTTCTTGATCTATAATTTTTTAATATATTTATTTATGAATAAGACATCAGTGTGAGAATTGGTTATTCTATATTTTGTTTTTTCAAATTTAATTGATATCCCCTAAGGTGTGGCCTTCCAATCCATATTGTGCACATTTAGTGGTCATATTATGCATCATATCCCCTAAGGTGTGGCTTTTCAAATCTGTATTCTATCCTTTTACTAGTGATATTATGTGTGATATCCCTTAATGTGTGGCCTTTCAATCTATTTTATTTCCTTTAGTGGTGGTATTATGCATGATATACCCTAATGTATGGCATTTCAATCCATAGTGTGTCCTTTGGTGATGACATTATGCATGATATCCCCTAAGGTGTTTCTTTTCAAAATTAATTCATGTCCACCCTTTATGGTGGCATTATTTATAGTGTCCCTTAAGGTGTGGCTTTATTTTTCATCCCTTGTTAAGATAAACTTTTGCACACCCCCAAAGGTGATTTTGTCCCCTGTGGCATTAAATTTTCTCTCATTACATCAAAATTTTGTATACCCCTTGAGGTTTTTTCATCTTTTGTGACATTAAACAATCTCCCACGATGTTAAACTTTCATACACCCCTTGAGTTGATTCATCCCCTATGAAAGTAAACCATCCCTCATGATACTAAATTTTTATGATCTCCCTAAGACATGATTAGAAAAATAGTCCATGGATTTGGTATAATACAACTTTTTGATTCATGAACTTGAGAAAATTTACATGGCCACCTATTAAACACAACTTTCTTTCCAATGGAGCCATGTTTTTCATGAGGAAATTAGAATGACACAACTTTATATCCTTGTGAAACCCATCATATTGCATGCACACCTAGCATAACATAAATTGGTATCTAGTGGATCTATGTAGCTCATGAGTGATCTACATAATGCAACTTGAAGGTCCTTATGAGAATTTTTTTTTATCTAACATTGTATTCAATGGATGATGTTTGGTATTTGAGACAAATTTAAGACTGGGGTCTCTTTACCTTACTAACTTGAATCCTTTTTAGCATCTTTTTTTTCTATTTTAGTTGTGTCTTCATTATGTTTACAACATGCAATGTTTACATTATGCTAGTTATTGTGTCTTAATTGTGTATGCTTTATTTTTTCATGTTGCATTGCATCTCATGTATGTGTTAATTTTTCTTTACATCATTGTGCCATAATATCATGAGCATAGGGGGTTTTGCATCCCCTGGATTTGATGTTGTCATGTCTCTTCAATGTTTGGATAAGAGAACCCTTCTTAGATTATCTTTACTTTAGTGTGAGCATGAGTGTAAGTTCATGCTCTCACTAAAGTGGGGGCTAAATTTAGCATCATAAATTGTCACCCTTGATAATTTCACACTAGGTTTAGCTCCACCCTATATTCCTAGACCCATTCGTCCTCTTAAATTACCTATTTTTTAAGATTGCAGGAATCAGGTAGCCCCCTATAAACTGCAATGCACTTGGTAAACTCTTTTTCATGTGAATGATGATGCTTGTGTGAAAAAACCTCTAGTATCATGGGGATAGGGGTAAGACGAGACCTATTAAATTCTTTCTTGCAACAAGATTCTTTAGCCAATCGAGCTAGGCCCCTCACTCCAAATTACCCGTTTTATTTTCATACTTGAAAAATAAAAATTAAATTGGGGATTATCAATTATTATTTATTTAAACACATTTAAATCCCCAAAATAGGTTTGGAGTAGGGAAATAGTGCCCTAATCAGAATTCTTTCCTGCAACAAGATTCTTTAGCCAATCGAGCTAGGCCCCTCACTCCAAATTACCTGTTTTATTTTCATACTTGAAAAATAAAAATTAATTTGGGGATTATCAAATATTATTTATTTAAACACATTTAAATCCCCAAAATAGGTTTGGAGTAGGGCACTAGTGCCCTAATCCAACCTATTTTGGCCCCAATTTAAATATTTCATTACCAACATTTGAACATTTAGAAATTTGAGTTTACTTGTTGACCATTAGTAATTAATTTATAATAAATTAAAGAAATGCATACAAATACAAGTATTTTTCACCATTTAAAATGGTAATGAATGAATTGAGCAATTACTTCTTAGGTCAGCCCACAATACTGTGTCAACTGTTTTGGTCAAAGTACGACATGAGAATCAACATTTTTCACCAAATTTCAATTTATGAAACCTATAGAAACTAAACCATTAATAATTTGGAGATGATGTGAACTAGTTATTTATGAGAATTTGTGTGTACATTCTAAATATATTTTTAAAATAAAAATAGAAATAAATTATGATTTTTTTATGTAACTTTTAATAACTTTTTTTTTGTAGTAAACAACAATTTAAAATAGTGGCATTTATGTTGTCACACATAACTTTTTTATTGAAAGGATAAAATTATAACTTTTAAAATTTTGATTTGTAACATCAATATCTAATGCATGGATATTTTTTCATAATTTTTAGTTACATATTTTTTTAAAATTAATTTTTTAAGTTAGAGTAATTATAAGTTGGACATAGGTGTATGTCATCACACGTAACTTATTTTTATGTATTGAAATTATTATTTATTTTCTTGGTAAAACAATAACATGAATACCTAGTGCACATATTTTTTAGAATTTTCTTTTCTCTATTTTTCAATTTTTTTACATGTGTGAAACAAATACCTTGATGTTTGGTGAAAACCTACAATGACAAGAAATAAAATATAAATATAATAATAAATTACAAATAATAAAAATATAATTCTTTGAAATCTTATAATAATAGCTATATATTTACAAAATATAATTTCTAAATGACTTTATTTGATCCCTCAAAAGACAAATAAAAAGCTTGGGTTTTTGTTAGCTTTTTGATAGGTGTGAAGAAGAATCCAATGTGGGTATGATTGAAGACTAGAGGTTTTCTATCCAAAGGGATTTGATCTAAGATTCTCTTATATAATCTTCTTCAATTAAAACCATTCAGATAGAACTGATCAAGGCTTAAATCATTATTTTTCAAAAATATGTGATTTCCAACAAAAATCAGGATGTCCCAAGTTTGGGAGCTATTATTGTGGGATGAACCTCTTCAATCCTCTCCCAAATTTTCTTTAAATCTATAAACTATAGATAAGAGAGGAGAGGAAGGGTTGTTTTGTATAGGGTCTTTCCTAAGTCAAACCCCATTTTGGTATTTCTACCTCCACAATGGCTATGATGATGTAAAGAGAGTGCTCACCCTAGGTTGAGCTAAGGAAAATAGATAAAAGAATGATAAATTGAATTTTTTTATAGATTATCACTTAGATATACTTTTTTTTAATGATATATAAAAAAATTTTATTCTCATTTGAACATTAGAAGTAAATTATGAGTAAGAAGCTATTATGATGCAATTATGAAGATATATTGAGTAGTCCTGTACAAGCTATCTATAGAAATCCATTATGTTTTGGGAACTAACCTTTGATAAGTCTATCAAGCAATCAAGGCATTCATTAATACAAATTTTTGACAACTTGTGATGAAGCATCACTACATCAACGATTTCATACCAAGGTAACATTGTCATTTATCATTTTCTTTTAGTTAGTTGTTCTTGTTCTTTGGACTATGCCTGACCTAGGGTATGCCCTCTTGATCATCATCATTTTTTGTACCTGGAGGTAGAAATACCAAACTGAGATTTGACTTAAGAAATTCTATATACAACACAACCTTTCCCCTCTTTTCATGTTATTAAGAAAGATTCCAATTTTTTATCAAGAGCTATCATAGGAAACATAGTGTGGATATTGAATGCACAAGACAACTAAGAGGGGGAGTGAATCAATTGTTCATTAAAACATCAAAAAATCACTAATATTCAGATCCACATTTAACCTTAATTTGTTATAATAATTGAGCATGAAAGTAAATAAAAAAAACTGAAAACACAACACCCTACACAAAAAACACTAGATTTACATTGAAAACCTATGAAGGGAAAAACCATGGTGAGGATTAGCTCACAAAATAAAGTAATTGTAACACCGAATACAATGGGATCACTCTCAAAGGGCTCACTACCCAAAATAAAGAAGGTTTCACTACCAATGGCTCACTACCAAATTACAGAAATGAAGAAAGAAGACTGTTACAATGAGAAATTCATCATAGAGAAATAGAAAGGTTCCACCATTGTACCACTAGTACACACACTCTCTCTCTGTAGAGTGTAGACACCTTCTGCTCATTGCTTCCAATAGTCTTAGGCATTAAATCTCACACAACACTTCACACTTTCACGCTTCACATCATATCACACACATTTCACATTCATCCTCCATCAACACAACATACATACATACATGCATGCATACATACATACATACATACATACATACATGTACATACATACATACATACATATATATATATATATATATATATATATATATATATATATATATATATATGTATATATATATATTTGAAAACAATCTACAAGGTTGACTATGCACCTAAATTATGCAAATTCAAATTAAGTTGGAACTAAGCATTACCATAGTGGAGAGGAATGAAATTGAACCACACCACACCTTAAATCAAACCTAAATCCACTCATACACACCATGCCACACTTCCAAAAACACTGAAACAAATATGCAATTAGTGTAAACACCCAAGGTTGGTCAGACCTATGTAAAGACCGTTGAACATTTAAGTACACACTCCCTTTTATCCAAAGATGACTTGTGAACCACACGCAACACTCAAATATAATTTGGAATATTCCATCAACATCCTTAAATTCAACAAATTACTTCATAAAAACTTTCACTTGTAGAATACATTCATCCTATACACTAGTTAACCTTCCACATGCAGTAATATATGAATCCAACCTTACAGAGCCCCAAACTTTGAAGAACTCATACTGAATATAGATATTAGCAATGTAAGCACAACCTTAGATCCACAAGACTAGAAACCACACTGTGGAGAAATGTGGAGTGAAAAAATTTATCCTGGACAACACTGCTTTCACAATTCACACACTAGTGAACACATGATGTAGGAACATCCAACGGTGTAGGGTAATCTTGCATCACCCAAAAAAAATGTTTTTTTTATTCTCTTTAGTTGTTTTGAGTCCCATGATGGCACTTAAGGGGTGTAAGACAGTTAGGCATCAAAAATAGAGAAAACATGCACTTACTATTTTTAGTAAGTCAGCCGAAATAGGCTCATATGGACGTGAAAATTTACCCTAAGGAGCAAAACTGAAAAAAATTTACAGTCCCGAAAAAATCACCTCAATACCCTACACAGTTTGGGAGATATTAATTTTTTTGTCCCAAGAAATTTCTCCAATGCTCCTTCAATTTTAGATATGAAGACTTTAGAGGCCCCAAAATAGGTCAAAAGGTTGTCGAACCAACCCACGACGTGTTTATGTGTTGTAGATCTCTTCAAGATCTTTCCAATGATATACAATAATAGAAAATCAGACAACCAGATCAAAAGTTATGGCCCCATGAAGTTGCCCCTCTAAAAAGTGAATTTCATTAAAATTTCTTCCTAGGCGAGAAATCAAACGGCAGGACTTTTGGCGCCAAAATAAAAGGGAAAGTTGAACTTTCTAGAACATTCTAGGGTGGTTATTGAGTAAAATAAGAAGGGTTAAATGGAGTTGTAGAAGGTGGCTCCAATAGTGCATATTTTGGGCTCCGAATAATATATTTTCTTTTATGTGTTGATTTTGTTGTAATGAGTCAAGCCCATGAGGTTGTAGCATGCACGTTTTGAATTTTCAATTTTCTTATCTGAAAATAATTGAAAGTTGGTTAACTATCTAACATCTTATGTGTTGGTATCTATTGTTGTGATTTGTGTGGTTTCAGGCATCTTGGCCTTCATCAACACAACTTTCTCTACACAATGATCCAAGATAAGAAACTCTAGATATAACACCTTTGAACACCTATGATCAACATATTTGAACTACATCTGTAGATCTTCAATATAGAAGAAATGTGGAGAAAAAAATAGAACACTACTCAACTAAATTGAGCAGTCTTTAACACACTATATCCACTTTTATTTAAAATTTCATAAAAGCACTTGGAAACTAAGCACAACAAAAGCAATATCCTCATCTAAAAAAATTCCTTATCACAGCCAAACCAACTACAATACAAAAACTCAACCACACACATTCTTATCAAGGAAACACTAGGGGTTGACACCAGGGAGACCCCTAATGACAACATAATGCAACAAATTGAAGCAACTCCATAGGTTGACATCAATGCAAAAAAAAAGATCTATTGAAATCAATGACAACGCAAATTGCACATACTTAGAAAAATATTTTCCTTTGTCATTGATGGCAATAAATGTTATGAAAATTTAACACCAACAACAAAAGCAAAAATTTTGATTATGCATACTATACAACAGTGAACACTGCTCCCTCTTACACAAACATCTATCTTTCTAAAAATTTCTCTTTCTCCCCATTACTTCATAAGGTTTTTAGTTGAATATCTCCCCCTTTCACATTGATCACAGATGTATCTCCTTTGAAACTTCCTTTTCTTCTACTACAATTTGTTTTCTTCACACCTTTACACACTCCCCTTTAGGAATACAAAACATACTGCATCGACTATCAACTACTACACATATCCTTTGACATGAATGACAAATAAAAACACTTAACTAACAATTCTACCACCTACTCCCCCTGAGAGGTATCCAAAAATATCAATCTAGAGCAAGGAATGAATCTTGAAATTCACTAGACTAATGCATATCCTTATGCATCTAGTTGAAAGGAGGGGAAATAACACCTAACTTATCCCAGAGATAATCAAAAGTATCCTTAGGAAGATCCTTTGTGAAGATATCTACAACTTGATCCTTTGTAGGCACATACTCCAACTTCACCTCATTCTTTGCAACCTTCTCTCTCAAAAAGTGCTACTAGATTCATATATGTTTTTTCCTTGAGTGAATTACTAGATTCTTTGAAATTTTCATAGCACTTGTATTATAACAAAAGATAGAAATTAGTTCATCATATATCACTCTAATATCCTTTAAATTTTTCTTCATCCACAACACTTGTGTGCAACAAGATGTTGTAGAAATGTATTCTCCTTTTGTAGTAGACAATGACATTGAATCCTACTTTTTTCTAAGACAAGACACCAACCTATTTCCATGAATGAATACACCATCACTTGTAATTTTTCTTTCATCAACACAACTTGCCCAATCTGCATCAATATAAGGGTATGTGCAAGATCATGATGGGCCAAAAAGTGGCAGTATGATGGGTATGTGGCTGACGACTTTTTTTTTACCATAAAATGATGAAACAAAAATGGTTTTTAAAGGAGATTATTAGCTTTCCACCAATATAAATTATGCTTTACTTTGAATTTAATAAGTAATTATCATTCATTTTGTATTTGAATTATGACTAAAGTATGTTGGAATTGTGTGCCTCAATCATCACAGGCTGTAACCTCTAAGAGAGCCAAGTCGGTGTGACAAATGTTGTGGCTGGCCGACTACTAGCTGGAAATTCCCTAGTCGCTGTGACTTGGTTTCGGTCTTGTCAAATAGAACATTCACTGTGACCTTTTGTCAAGTGGAGACCTCTGGCTGATAGTATGCTCTTATCGAGCATTGGGGAAACATAATGGTCTTGGGGAGAAGTCCTAGTGACTGGTGAAAGTCTTACCAATAGCATATGGCTATCTGGGTAATCACATGGGCTTCAGTAAGATGTTCCAGCGAGAATGAAATGTCACACCGATGGGGAATATCTTGGAGTCATCGGAGTAGCTCAAGGTGATCGGGATGATGTCCTAGCAATAATGGAGAAGTCTCGGTGATAGTGCTTGGGGTCTTCACGGTGACTCAAAAGACTTTGGCATGAAGTCTTGGTGACTAGAAGGAGTCTCGCCGATACTCTTCGGTATGACATGTTCACTCGGTGAAAGGTCTTGGCGAAGGTCAAATGTCTTACCGACTTGGTAATACATGTTTGCTCAGAGTGAAGTCTTGGTGAAGCACGAATGTCTTGTCGACTGCCAGGTGCTTCGGTGAAACTTGAGGAGACTCGACGAAACCTCTTGGTGAACAAAAAAAGTCTTGCCAATGGAAAAGTTGAAATTGATGTGACTTGTGAGCATCGGTGTCATTCTTGCCGATGAGAAATCTCTTACTGATAGCAATGCGATGGATGTCAGAGGTTTCGGTATGACTTTGGAACCTCGGTATGATCTCCTCACAAAAATAATAAGTCTCGCCGACTGGTGGATACTTCAGAACAACATGAAGACTCAGTGAGAGGTCTTGGCAAGAGCAGAATGTCTAGCTGACATAAGACTTTGGGGTAACTTGAGAGGCTCGGTGTGAACTCCTAGTGACCTCAATTGTCCTATCGATGGGAATCCTAATGTAAGTATGACTCTTGGCGACTGCTCGATGTTCGATATGACTTGAAGTATCAGTATGATGTCTTGGAGGAAGACGTTAGTCTTGCCGACTACACTTTAGAGTGACCTTTGAACATTTGTATGAAGTCTCATTGAATGGCGATTATCTCGCCGATGAGAATGTTGAGGTTGATGTGATTTGATGACTTTGGTGTAATGTCTGGGTGAAGAGCGATAGTCTTGCCCACTGATGAACTCTTCAGAATACCTTGTGATCTTCGGTGTGAAGTCTTGGTGACATCACAAAGTCTTAGCGATAGCTCTCTAGACTCGGTGTAACCTCTTGCCGCTAGGTATGACTCTTGGAAATATCGAATGCTAGCTATGTTGGCATCGGGGAGACACGGTTAGTGTCTCACCAACATAAAAAAAATAGGTTGTTTCCTTGACCGTTTGACTACCAAATGTGATGGCTCGTAAACCAATCAGAGGAAGCGAAATTCAAACGGTTGGCGGTTGGATTTTTGCAGCAGTTGTGATGGAACTAAATGGTATGCAAGGAAAAATATACACTAGAATAGAATGATGATAATGATGCTGAGCTAGAGATCGTTTTCTTACAATTGAAAATGAAGTCCGTTGATAATGAATGAAAAAAAAATGTATGCATTGGATGTTATTAAGTAGGTGCTGTTAAGCCAAGGAGCTAAAGAGCCGAGAGCCAGAGAGAGATAGTGGGGACCAAGTGGCTAGCCGAAAGGCCAAGGGAATGAGGTCAAAGCAGAGGAAGAGAGAGGAAGAGTTGTGTTGGAATCTCTCTTGATCATGAATGCCATGGTTGATCTCTCTGGGAGAGTTTGCTACCAGTTGTATCTAGAATGAACAAGATGAATCTCTGAAGAGGATATGAGCCTGAATTTGTATTGTAACCATTTTGTTGCTGAATAATACAATGGTTGGATCTTTGGAGTGTGGGGTTTTTTATCTGAGAGGATTTTCCCCACATAAATCTTTGTGTTATGATTTTTGTCTTATATTTCATCTATATTGATTATGTGTTCTGATGGAAAAGGGAGTTGATCATGTTATGATCTGTGTCTCCTGGCTGGTAGAGGTTTAACCTTGGAGTATGAGGTGGATTTCTATGCTTCATGGATGTGTAGCAGTAAAGTTTTCATATTGGCTATCTGTGTGTCAGGCTCTTAGGTGATATGGAGAAGTCTAGGTTGTTTCTCAGTCATGGAAGAGAGTGCTTATTCTAGGTGGTGGTTCCTAGAGTTGGAAGGCACTATTTCCTGTTAACCTTGAATGCTTGAAGGCTATGGAATTAATCATTAGATGATTTGCAAGCTTCTGAAATAGCCTTTCTCTCCTTCTCAGATGCATGTACATGGTGGTTTTAGAGTTGGCCTGAAAGGGGCCTGGATTCTCTTGAACTACTATTTTCTTTCTAAGGATGATTTGTACTTGCATGGCTCTATGATTTTGCAGGTTTTACATGGCTAAACAAAACTTGTGGTCATGTGGAGTTACTGTTAAACTATTTTCTAGACCCTAGCTTTTGGGGTGGTGCTGGATGAGATAGTTGTAGTTCTGCATGCATGCTTGGTGCATGGTTTGAGGAAGTATTTTTTCTTCTCTGAATGGGAGTGTTGGTACGTGATTCGTCACTCAGCATTCCTGTGGTGGTTCTTGTGGGTTTGTTGATTATGATCTTCAATGTGGACATGATTGGAAAATCATATTTGGTGTGATCTCATGTTTGAGTCATGTTGTCTACATGATTATTCTCTTTGATATCTCAATTTTGCATTTCCAATGCGATGATGGGTTTACATGTTTCTATTGAATGGATCTACGGGTTGTGCAATGTTGCGGGTTGTCTTTACCTACATGGTTGTTGTAAGACAACTCAGAAGTGGACTGTTTATATCCACGAGGTTAATTCATTGTTGGGGTAGACTTGTTAGCTGGTCTTGTCTGTGGTCACTTGTGCATTGGTGTGGTGTTTTGAGATGAGAGGATGAATACTATTGAAGTACCCAAATAATTGGTTATGGGAATCTATAGCAGGTGGTCATGATGCTTGGAAAGCTCGGGTGCCACGTTTTAGTGGGAGCTTTAGCAGTGACTATGGATTCATCACATGGTGGTGAATGGTCTTCTTTAGTGTTGCAGAAGGGTTCTTTCTCATTTGCATGGACATCATTTGAAGATGTGCAAACATCTTGGAACCATGGAGGACGCTTGGAGTATTTGGTTAAGATGTTGGTGGTGCTTGACAGGTGATGTTAGTTTTAAGTCTATTTGTTGTATGTCATGGTATACTTCTGGTGCACTAGAGTTTTGGCATTGTGCATTATACTTGAAACAATGGAAAAGTAACTTGAAGCATGGGATCTCCTATGGAGATGTGTAGATCATGGTGTCATGATAAGTTCCTAATTTAGCTGATTGGAGCTTTGACAATGGGCTGAAATTCCGAGAAGGCTACACCTTGGTTCAATGTCAAGTTCAATAGAGACCAATGAGGAGATTGCTCTTTGATTAGTCACGATGACTTGAATATCTTGAAGGAGTATTCTCGTTCCCACTCTTGGTCTACTTGACAGTTTATCTAAAATTTATTTGGCTCATTATATTTTTCAGATGTGTTTTATTAAGTTCACTTTCATGATATGGATATTGAATTGTTGTCTAATGGTTCCAGAGGATTCATAGTGGAAGTTGTATAGTTTTTTGTTTCTATCTCCTTGTTGCTAATAAGAATTGTTAGGAGATGTTGTATGGGCTGATTTCCTGAAATGGGAAATGAACTAGCTTGATCTTCTTTGAGATGCTTACATCCATGTTGTTTTAAAGATGGTTTGATCTTGGTGATTGAACAGATGGATGTTGTTAAGGCTCTTCTTTTGGGATGTGAAGGAGATCATTCTTGACACAATTGGTTGTTAAAAGTGTATGTAGGAGGATGTTCTACATGAAGATGATGTGCAGAGTTTCTCTCTGTGTCCGTGAAGGTTTCTGGTGAGAGAAATGTTTCTTGTGGTAGGTTGTTGTAGGTTGTGCATATCATTGTGGTTTTTTCCTTGGTACTATAGGGTTACATTCTCTATGTGCTAGTATTGGTAGACTTGTGAGGCCTTTTGATCTTTCAGATCTGGATTACTTAGGTAGTGGGAGTTCCTATATGTGTCTTGTCTTTGACTAGTTGACACTGGAACTTGTATTTGTTGTTAATGGATTAGAAGAAGTTTACTAATGGTGATATCTTCAAGGTATGTGAGATTGGATGGAATAGCACGAGCTATGGGTGCTATTTTCAGTCGAGTGGGTTTGTTAGTTGGATGGAAGCAGTCAGTCTGATTGGTGTTGTAACTGATGTTTAGTTTCTTTTTTCTAGATAATGACTTCATGGTTGTGCTCTATTTGAAGCTTTGAAGTTGAAATTTCTTCTGTATAGCATTTGAGCACAATGAAGTGGTAGCAGTATCTTTTTGGTGATATCACTGGGATCTTTTGCTTGCGTTCGTTGGAATGGTGCTTATACACCTTGAATTTTTATTCTTCTTCCACAGGTGGCATATTGGAAGATGACAAGATTGTTGCCTGAAGGTGAACATCTTGGATGTTGGAGAAGAATTCTTGTTGGAGGATGAGAGCATGTTTGAGGTCTATGTGATTTCCTGCAAGGTTGTGATCGATTGCATTTTGGTTGCCTTGTTTGGACAGTTAGTTGTAGTTGGATGCCTACTCTTTGTTGCAGATTGTCTGGTGGACTATTATCTATGGAGACTTGTTGATTAGGTGTCTTGAGTATTGTGGGCTCTGAACTAGTGGAGCTAGTGTGATCCTAGTTCCTAGTTGCTTCAGAGTTTCCTTTGTGATCTTCATCAAGTGGGAGATTATTGGAATTGTGTGCCTCAATCATCACAGGCTGTAACCTCTAAGAGAGCCAAGTCGGTGTGACAAATGTTGTGTCTGGCTAACTACTAGCTGGAAATGCCCTAGTTGCTGTGACTTGGTTTTGGTCTTGCTGAATAGAATATTCATTGTGATGTTTTGTCAAGTGGAGACCTCTGGCTGACAGTATGCTCTTATCGGGTGTCAGGGAAACACAAGGGTCTCGGGGAGAAGTCCCAGCGACTGGTGAAAGTCTCATTGATAGCATGTGGCTATTGGGGTAATCACATGGGCTTCGGTAAGATGTTCCAGCAAGAATGAAATGTCACACCGATGGGGAAAATCTTGGAGTCATCGGAGTAGCTCAAGGCGATCAGGATGATGTCCCAGTGACAATGGATAAGTCTCGGTGATAGTGCTTGGGGTCTTCGCGGTGACTCAAAAGACTTTGGCATGAAGTCTTGGCAACCAGAAGGAGTCTCGCCGATAGTCTTCAGTATGACATGTTCGCTTGGTGAAAGGTCTTGGCGAAGGTCAAATGTCTTACTAACTTGGTAAGACATGTTTGCTCGGAGTGAAGTGTTGGCGAAAGACGAATTTCTTGCCGATTGTCTGGTGCTTCGGTGAAACTTTAGGAGACTCGGTGAAACCTCTTCGCAAATGGAAAAAGTCTTGCTGATGGAAAAGTTGAAATCGATGTGACTTGTGAGTATTGGTGTGAGTCTTGCCGATGAGAAATCTCTTGTGCATAGCAATGTGATGGATGTCAGAGGTTTCTGTATGACTTTGGAACCTCGGTATGATCTCTTGGTGAAAGTGATAAGTCTTGCCGACTAGTGGATACTTCGGAACAACATGAAGACTCGGTGAGACATCTTGGCAAGAGCAGAATGTCTGGATGACACAAGACTTTGGGGTAACTTGAGAGGCTCGGTGTGAACTCCTATTGAACTTGACTGTCCTGTCGATGGGAATCCTGATGTCGATATGACTCTTGGCAACTACTCAGTGTTCGATATGACTTGAAGTCTCAGTATGATGTCTTGGCAAAAGACGTTACTCTTGTCGACTACACTTCAGAATGACCTTTGAACATCATTATGAAGTCTCATCGAATGGAGATTGTCTCGCCGATGAGAATGTTGAGGTCGATGTGACTTGATGACTTCGGTGTAATGTTTGGTTGAAGAGCGATAGTCTTGCCAACTAATGAACTCTTCATAATACCTTGTGATCTTCGGTGTGAGGTCTTGGCGACATGATGAAGTCTTAGCGATAGGTCTGTGGACTCGGTGTAACCTCTTGCCGATAGGTACGACTCTTGGCGATATCGAATGTTGGCTGTGTGGGCATCGGGGAGTCACGGTTAGTGTCTCACCGACATGACAACATAGGTTGTTTCCTTGACCGTTTGACTACCCGATGTGATGGCTTGTGGACCAATTAGAGGAAGCAAAATTCAAACGGTTGGTGGTTGGATTTTTGCAGCAGTTGCGATGGAACTGAATGGTCTACAAGGAAAAATCTACACCAAAATGGAACAAAGATAATGAGGCTGAGCTAGAGATTGTTGTCTAAGAATTGAAAATGAAGCCTCTTGAGAACGAATGAAAAAAAAATGTATGCATTGGATGTTCTGAAGTGGGTGTTGTTAAGCCAAGGAGCTGAAGAGCTGAGAGACACAGAGAGAGATAGTGAGGACCGAGTGGCTGGCTGAAAGGCCGAGGCCATGAGGTCAAAGTAGATTAAGAGAGAGGTAGAGTTGTGCGGGAATCTCTCTTGATCATGAATGCCACGATTGATCTCTCTAGGAGAGTTTGCTACCAGTTGTATCCAAAATGAACAAGATGAATCTCTGAAGAGGCTATGAGCCTAAATTTTTATTGTAACCATTCTATTGCTGAATAATACAATGGCCTGATCTTTGGAGTGTGGGGTTTTTTATCCGAGAGGATTTTCCCCACGTAAATCTTTGTGTTCTGATTTATGCCTTATCTTTCATCTGTATTGATTATATTTCTACAATTTGTTATTGCTTGTTGTTGAATTGACATGTGTTTTTCTAAGAAGGATCAATATGGGAAATAAACTATGTCTATTTTCACTTTAGGACATAGTAGTACGTGTCTTTGGGCCAACCTAATCAAAATGAAAGTTACTGAAGGCACTATTGTTTGGAGTTTCTATGAGATGTACTCCATAGATTTCCTTACAAGTGGTATCAGAGCCTTCTTTTGGTTGTTCATTCTAGATATTTCTCTTGTGAAGATTTCTTAGCTTGATGGGCTGAAAGAAATCTAGAGGAATGGACTGATGTATTGATCCTTTTGATGAGTGGAAGCCTTGTGGTATTCTAGGACATCATGCAGCTTGAAGGATGGTCAAGATGAAAAATGGAGTTGATCATGTTATTATCTATGTCTCCTGGCTGGTAGAGGTTTGACCTTGGAGTATGAGTTGGATTTTTATGCTTCTTGGCTATGTAGCAGTAAAGCTTTCATATTGGGCATCTATGTTTCAGGCTCCTCGGTGATATGGAGAAGTCTAGGTTGTTTCTCAGTCATGGAAGAGAGTGCTTATGCTAGATGGTGGTTCCTAGTGTTGGAAGGCACTGTTTCCTGTTAACCTCAAATGCTTGAAGGCTATGGAATTAATCATTAGATGATTTGCAAGCTTCTGAAATAGCCTTTCTCTCCTTCTCGGATGCATGTACATGGTGGTTTTAGAGTTGGCCTAACAGGGGCCTAGATTCTCTTGTACTGCTATTTTCTTTCTAAGGATGATTTGTACTTGCATGGCTCTGTGATTTTCCAAGTTTTACATGGTTAAGCAAAACTTGTGGTCATGTGGAGTTACTGTTGAACTATTTTCTAGACCCTGGCTTTTAGGGTGGTGCTGGATGAGATAGTTGTAGTTCTGCATGCATGCTTGGTGCATGGTTTGAGGAGGTATGTTTTCTTCTCTGAATGGGAGTGTTGGTACATGATTCATCACTCAACATTCCTATGGTGGTGCTTGTGGGTTCCTTGATTATGGTGCTCGTTGTGGACATGGTTGGAAAATTAGATTTGGTGTGATATGGTGTTCGAGTCATGTTGTCTACGTGATTATTCTCTTTGATATCTCAGTTTTGCATTTCCAATGCGATGATGGGTTTGCATGTTTATGTTGAATGGATCTATGGGTTGTGCAATGTTGTGTGCTATCTTTACCTACATGGTTGCTCTGAGACAACTGAGAAGTGGATTGCCTATATCCACGAGGTTGATTCATTGTTGGTGCAGACTTGTTAGTTGGCCTTGTCTGTGGTCACTTGTGCATTGGTGTGGTGTTTTGAGATGAGAGGATGGATAGTATTGAAGTACCTGAATAGTCAATTATGGGAATCTATAGTAGACCTGTGGTCATGATGCTTGGAAAGCTCGGGTGCCATGTTTCAGTGGGAGCTTTAGTAGTGACTGTGGATTCATAACATGGTGGTGAATGGTCTTCTTTAGTGTTGCAAAAGGGTTCTTTCGCATTTGCATGGACATCATTTGAAGATATGCAAACATGTTGGAACCATGGAGGATGCTTGGAGTCTTTAGTTAAGATGTTGGTGGTGCTTGACAGGTGATGTTCGTTTTAAGTCTATTTTTTGTATGTCATGGTATACTCCTGGTGCACTGGAGTTTTGGCATTGTGCATTGTACTTGAAACAATGGAAAAGTCACTTCAAGCATGGGATCTCCCATGGAGATGTGTAGATCATGGTGTCATAATAAGTTCTTGATTCAACTGATTGGAGATTTGATAGTGGTCTGATAGTCCGAGAAGGCTACACCTTGGTTGAACATGAAGTTCAACAGAGACCAATGAGGAGATTTCTATTTGATTAGTCACGATGGCTTGAATATCTTGAAGGAGTATTCTCATTCCCACTCTTGGTCTACTCGACAATTTATTTGAAAGGTATTTGGCTCATTATATTTTTCAGATGTGTTTTATTAGGTTCACTATCATGATATGGATCTTCAATTGTTGTCTAATGGTTCCAGAGGATTCATAGTGGAAGTTGTACAATTTTTGTTTTTATCTCCTTGTTGCTAATAAGAATTGGTAGGAGATGTTGTATGGGTTGATTTCCTGAAATGGGAAATGAACTAGCTTGATCTTCTGAGATGCTTACATCCATGTTGTTTTAAAGATGGTTTGATATTGGTGATTGAACGGATGGATGTTGTTAAGGCTCTTCTTTTCAGATGTGAAGGAGATCATTCTTGACACAATTGGCTGTTAGAAGTATATGTAGGAGGATGTTCTACAGGAAGATGATGTGCAAATTTTCTCTCTGTGGCCATGAAGGTTTGTGGTGAGAGAAATGTTTCTTGTGGCAGGTTGTTGCAGGTTGTGCATATCATTGTGGTTTTTTCCTTGGTACTACAGGTTTATTTTCTATGCTGGTATTTTTTAGACTTGCGATGCCTTTTGATCTTTTAGATCTGGATTACTCAGGCAATGGGAGTTCTTGTATGTGTCTTGTCTTTGATTGGTTGACACTAGAACTTGTATTTGTTGTTAATTGATTGGCATAAGTTTACTAATGGTGATATCTTCAAGGTATGTGAGATTGGATGGAATAGCACGAGTTAGGGGTTCTATTTTCAGTCAAGTGGGTTTATCAGTTGGATAGAAGCAGTTAGTCTGATTGGTGTTCTAACTGATGTTTAGTTTCTTGTTTCTAGATAATGACTCATGGTTGTGCTCTGTTTGAAGCTTTGAAGTTGAAATTGCTTCTGGATAGCATTTGAGCATAGTGAAGTGGTAGTAGTATCTTGTTGGTGATATCACTAGGATCTTTTGCTTGTGTTGGTTGGAATGGTGCTTATACACCTTCACTTTGTATTCTAATTCCACAGGTGGCATGTTGGAAGATGACAAGATTGATGCCTGAAGGTGAACATCTTGGATGTTGGAGCAGAATTCTTGTTGCAGCATGAGAGCATGTTTGAGATCTATGTGATTTCCTGGAAGGCTCTGATCGGTTGCATTTTGGTTGCTTTGTTTGGAAAGTTAGTTACAGTTGGATGCCTGGTCATTGTTGTAGATTGTCTAGTGGAATTTTATCTATGGAGACTTGTTCATCAGGTGTCTTGAGTATTGTGGGGTCTAAACTGGTGGAGCTAGTGTGATCCTAGTTCCTGGTTGCTTTGGAGGTGCCTGTGTGTTCTTCATCAAGTGGGATATTGTTGGACTTGTGTGCCTCAATCATCATACACTTTAACCTCTAAGAGAGCCAAGTCAGTGTGACAAATTTTGTGTCTGGCTGACTACCAGCTGGAAATTCCCTAGTCGCTGTGACTTGGTTTTGGTCTTGCTAAATAGAATATTCGTTGTGACCTTTTGTCGAGTGGAGACCTTTGGCTAACAGTATGCTCTTATTAGGCATCGGGGAAACACAAGGGTCTCGGGGAGAAGTCCCAATGACTTATGAAAGTCTCACCGATAACATATGGCTATCGGGGTAATCACATGGGCTTCAGTAAGATGTTCAAGCGAGAATGAAATGTCACACCGAAGGGGAAAATCTTGGAGTCATCGGAGTAGCTCAAGGTGATTGGGATGATGTCCTAGTGACAATGGAGAAGTCTCGGTGACAATGCTTGGGGTCTTCGCTGTGACTCAAAAGACTTTGGCATGAAGTCTTGCTGATAGTCTTCGGTATGACATGTTCACTCGGTGGAAGGTCTTAGTGAAGGTCAAATGTCTTACCAACTCAGTAAGACATGTTTGCTAGGAGTGAAGTCTTGGCGAAAGACAAATGTCTTGCCAACTGTCAGGTGCTTCGGTGAAACTTGAGGAGACTCGGCGAAACCTCTTGGCAAAAAAAAAAATTCTTGTCGATGCAAAGTTGAAATCTATGTGACTTGTGAGCATCGATGTGAGTCTTTCCGATGAGAAATATCTTTCAGATAGCAATGTGATGGATGTCAGAGGTTTTGGTATGACTTTGGAACCTCGGTATGATCTCCTGGCAAAAGCAATAAGTCTCACCGACTAGTGGATACTTCAAAACAACATGAAGACTCAGTGAGAGGTCTTAGCGAGAGCAGAATGTCTGCTGGACAGAAGACTTCGAGGTAACTTGAGAGGCTCATTGTGAACTCCTAGAGAACTTGATTGTCCTGCCGATGGGAATCCTGATGTTGGTATGACTCTTGGCGACTGCTCGATGTTCGATATGACTTGAATTCTTGGTATGATGTCTTGGCGAAATATGTTACTCTTGCTAACTACACTTCGGAATGACCTTTGAACATCGATATGAAGTCTCATCGAATGGCTATTGTCTCACTGATGAGAATGCTGAGGTCAATGTGAGTTGATGACTTCAGTGTAATGTTTGGGCGAAGAGCGATAGTCTTTCCAACTGATGAACTCTTCGGAATACCTTGTGATCTTCGATGTGAGGTCTTGGTGACATGATGAAGTCTTAGCGATAGGTCTCTGGACTCGGTGTAACCTCTTGCTGATAGGTATGACTCTTGGTGATATCAAATGTTTGTTGTGTGGGCATCGGGGAGACACGGTTAGTGTCTCACCAACATGACAACACAGGTTGTTTCCTTTAGTGTTTGACTACCTGATGTGATGGCTTGTGGACCAATCAGAGGAAGCAAAATTCAAACGGTTCGTGGTTGGATTTTTGTAGTAGTTGCGATGGAATTGAATGGTCTGGAAGGAAAAATCTACACCAGAATGGAATGACAATAATGATGTTGAGCTGGAGATTGCTATCTGACAATTGAAAATGAAGCCCGTTGAGAATGAATGAAAAAAAATGTATGCATTGGATGTTCTGAAGTGGGTGTTGTTAAGCCAAGGAGCTGAAGAGCTGAGAGCCAGAGAGAGTGATAGTGAGGACTGAGTAGCTGGCTGGAAGGCCGAGGCCATGACGTTGAAGCAGAGGAAGAGAGAGGCAGAGTTGTGCTGGAATCTCTCTTGATCATGAATGCCATGGTTGATCTCTCTAGGAGAGTTTGCTACTAGTTGTATCTAGAATGAACAAGATGAATCTCTCAAGAGGCTATCAGCCTGAATTTGTATTGTAACCATTTTGTTGCTGAATAATACAATGGCTCAATCTTTGGAGTGTGGGGTTTTTTATCCGAGAGGATTTTCCCCACGTAAATCTTTGTGTTCTAATTTCAATCTTATCTTTCATTTGTATTGATTATGTTTCTAGAATCTATTATTGATTGATGTTGAATTTACATGTGTTTCTCTCAAAAGGATCAATGTGGGAAATAAACTTGTGTATGTTTCCGCTTTAGGACATAGTAGTATGTGTCTTTGGGGCAACCTAGTCAAAATGAAAGTTACCGAAGGCACTACTGTTTGGAGTTTCTATGAGATGCCCTCCATAGATTTCCTTACAAAGTCATGATTGATAGGCTGATTGAAAATCATTTATAGGTTTCAAATGGTATCACATTTTTTGAATCCAAAACATCCATCACATTCTATGCTTCGCATACTATAGGATTTTAAAAAAAAAAAAATTCATGAAGTTTGACCAAGTTAAGGTGGTCAAACATACGAGTTTTTATATTTTTTAAAATTTGTAATAAAAAATAAATAATTAATTATTTACTTAGAAAAAAATCACAAAAAAAATATGTATCACATTGAGACATGAGTCCTCTACTTATATCTAAAATATTATAAAAAAATATTATTATTTTATTGTGGTTAGGGTGGTCAAACAGACACCTACTTCTTATTTTTTCCTAGAAATTTAGTACTACTGCATTGAAATTTCAAAATTTCGCCAAATAGATTTTTTTCTTTTAAACAAACCTAGTAGTTTAGAAATTATATTCAATTTTCTATAGATTCTATTCATACATATTTTTAAAATAATATAGATAACTTATTCAAATTTTTACATCAAGTTTCATAACTCTGATTTTTCTAAATTTTTTGCCACTTAAGGGCTTCTTTTTTCCATGATGATCCTGCACATACCCATAAGCACTCAAATATAAATTAGTATCCTTTGGATACCACAAGGCATGTTTCAAAGTTTCGTTCAAGTATCTGAATATTCTCTTCACTACTGCCACATGTGACTCTCTAGGATCTTCTTTAAATCTAGCCACACGATAAACTAAATGTATGATATCTAGTCTAGTAGTGGTTATATACAACAATCCTCCAATCATTGATTTGTACTTTCTTTGTTTAGCCTTAGGAGATTCATAATTCTTGCTTAACTTGCTATTAGTAACCATAGGAGTGCATACCCTTTTAAAGTCTTCCACTCCAAACTTCTTTAGCATTTCCTTGAAATACTTTGATTGTGAAATGAATATATTTTTTTCTAATTTATTTGTAGTCCAAGGAAGAAATTCATCTCCCCATTCGCATTTCAAATTCATTCTGCATCTCTTTTGCAAATATCTTGTACATACTTTCATTTCCTCTAAAGATTATATCATCAACATACACAACCACAATCAATATTTGATTTTTTTCAACCTTAAATTAAACATTTCTATTTGGAGTACCTTTATTTAATCCTTGCTACAACAAGTACCTATCCAACCTTTCATACCAAGCTCTAGGAACTTGCTTGAGTCCATACAATTATTTCTTCAATCTATTGAACATATTAATGTTACTTGATAACTGAAATCCTTTCAGTTGTTCAAAGTAAACTTCTTCTAGCTCACCATTTAGAAATTTATACTTCACATCTATTTGATAAAATTTGAAATCCTTGTATGTTGCAAAATCAAAAAACAACATAATAGCTTTCATTCTTACCACTGGAGAAAATTTTATCCTCAAAGTTTATTCCTTCCACTTGTGGGTAAACTTTACATACTAACCTTACCTTCTTCTTAACAACTTCTCCATCCTCATTCAAATTATTTTGGAATAACAACTTAGTTCCAATTACATTCATTTTTTTTTATCTTGGGACAAGTCCCCAAGTCTGATTTTTCTCAATCTGCATTAATTATTTTTCCATGGACTTGATCCAATACTCATCTTTACATGATTCACCCATTGTTTTAGGTTCAAATTTAAAAAGTAAACATAGGTTTACTTGTTCTTTTGTCATAGCATCCTTTCTTCTTGTCAATGCACCTCTACTTTTTTCACCAATGATGTGATCTTTAGAATGATTCTTCTGCACATACTTAGGAGTCTAAAGGGATCCTTTCTAGATCTTCTTCCTCTTCAACCTATACATCATTTTCCTTACCTTTATCTTTTTCTTCTTTTCTACAAGAGGAATCATTTGATTCATATCCATCGATCATCATTGAACTTTTATGTAGATCTTCATCCACCCTGAAACTTGCACTTTCAACAATTCTTTTTAGCCTCTTGTTGTAGCCCCAATAAGCTTTTCATTTTATAGAATATCCAAGGAATATTCTTTCATCATATCTTGCATCAAACTTTGCTAAGTTTTTTTTTATCTCTCTTGACATAGAATTTTCTTCCCAAACACTTTGAAACATTTGATGGTATGAGTCCTTGCATAACATAACTCATATGGAGTATATGAACTATTTTTTCTCACTGGTGCTCTGTTAATTATGTATAATGTAGTATGAATTGCTTCTCTCCAGTAGACTTCTGGTAGGTTTTCTTCTTTCATCATTTTTCTTGCTACTTCTTGAACAATACTACTCTTCCTTTCAACCACTCCATTCCACTGAGTAGTCCTAGGGGCTGACAAATGTTGAGCTTTATTCCTTGAACTTCACAAAAAATATTGAATGAGCATTGAAGGTGATTTCTCCACCTCTGTCAGATCTCAAACATTTGATTCTTGTATTCATTCCATTCTTAACCATAGCTTTAAAATCCTTAAACTTATCTAGAGCTTCTAATTTTTCTTTGAGAAAAGTTACCCAAGTCATTCTAGAGTAATGATCAATCAACATCTAAAATACCTAGGTGAGTGCAGTATCATGGGGGTCCAAAAAGTGGTGATATGACCAAAAATGGTTGATGAATTTTTTTATCCAAATTTGATGAAATGAAAAGGGTTTATTCATAAAATTGTCAACTTTCCAAAAATAAAAGATAAACCATACATGGAATTAAATAAATAATTATTATTGATTTTATACATACATTCTGACTAAAGTCCTAACTAATTGGATGATTGAAACAAAACTATAATTCTTATTTAATTTCAAATTTTTTGAATCTAAAAGATGTAACATAGTATATGCTTCCCATACTATAGGATTAAAAAATTAAAAATGAATTTCATAAATTTTAGACCAAGTTATGGTGATTAGACAAAAATGTTTTAATATTTTTGAAAATTTTACCAAAAAGTTTATAACTAATTATTTACTTGCAAAAAATTTACAAAAAAAAATGTGGCATATCCGTGAATGTGTTTTCTACTTATATTGAAAGTTTAAAATAAATATATTACTTTTTTCTTGTTCTTAGGTTGGTTAGACATACACCTGCTTTTTATTTTTTCTTGAAAATTTAGTACTACTACATTGAAATTTCAAATTTTCACCAAATAGGTTTACTTTTTTCCAAAAAAGGAATAGTAACTTATAAACTTCATTCCTTTTTCTAGAAATTTTTTTCTTACATTATTTTCAAATTATGTTAATAACTTATTCAAATTTTTATGTCAAGTTGACTAAGTCTATTTTTTTGAACTTTCATTGCCACTTAAGGGCCTAGTTTGGACCCCCATGTGATCTTGCATTGACCCACTTGTCACATTGAAAACTTCTTATTCTGGTAGGTCCACAAAGGTTTGTATGCACCAACTCCAAAGGACCAATAGTAGATTGTTCTTTGACTTTGAAACATTTTCTAGCTTACTTGCATATCTAACATTCCTTGCAGACAACATTGATAGGATTTGTAATATTTGGCAGATCTCTCACAACTTGAATTGAATTGATTATTACTAGGCTATCAAAATTTATGTGACACATTCCTTTATTCCATAACTAACTTTCATTAATTTGTGTAATAAAGCACATACCATTAGCACCCTTAAGCTAATAAATATTTCCATCTATTCTTCTTGTACCAACCAAATTCCAGAGCCTTTTTTGATCTCACAACCATCATCCTAAAATACAATGTTATATCATTTGCTACAAATTTTTCCTACACTCAAAAGGTTATGCCAGAGACCCTTAACATAAATAACATCATCTATATTAATCTTGCCATCAAAACTGATTGAACCTTTTCCACATATCTTAGTAGATGTATCATCACCAAACTTAACAAGACCACCTTCAAACCTTTTAATTTTAAAAAACTCACCCTTATCACTAATAATGTGATTCGAGAATCCAATGTCAATGATCCACTTATTCTTCTCTTCTCTAGCATGAAAGGAAGTCACTATTGCTCCTTCAATATTATGACTTGTTTATTGAACAATTTCCTTCATACATCTCTCAGAGTTAGTAGAATTAGCTCCATCATTTAGAGCCATGAACAAGAATTCTTTATCCTCATCATCAAATATCCTAGCATCTTCTTTAAAATAATAAATTATCTTAATTGATTTACCTTCATTCTCTTTATATTTATATTTTGAAGCTTTGATAGGACATCTTGAAGCATAATCACCATTCTTTCCACAATTGAAACATTTGAAGGTAACTTACCTCCCTAATTTCTAGTTCCCCTTTTCAATCACCTCACAAAGTTTCTTCTACATCATCAACATCATCCAAATTTGATTCTTCATTCTTTTCATCTTTTCCAACTTTAAAAGTAGTTTCATTCTTTGAATCACTTGGACCAAACTCTCAATTCAAAGACAATTAAATCACCAAAAAATTGACCTCTAAAATATAGATTTAAATTTTGAACTTCTTCAATAGAAAAGACTTTATGACTATAATATTTAGGTTTAGTTCTTAGTACCTTCTTTACTACCTCATCTTCTTCAATTTTTCCACCAAGACCTTTGATGGAATTGACAACTTCATCCACTTTATGCATGTAGCTTATAATATCTTCATCCTCTGAAATCCACAAGGTTTCAAATTTGATCTTTAGGTTCTACATCTTAGCTTTCTTGAATTTTTCATCTCCTTAATAAACACTTTCCAGCCTCTTCCAGATCTCACTAGTAGATTTGAGATTCATAACTTTTACAAGTTCAGTATTAGAAAGACCACCCAAAAGAGCATACGTTGCTTTTTCATTGTTCTCATTGGCCTCGATCTCATCATTAGTTCCTAGACCATTTGCATACATAGTATATCCAGATTCAATAGTCTTCCAAACTCAAAATCCTAGTGAAACAAGGAAACATTCCATCTTGGTCTTCTAGAATGCATAATCTAATCCATCAAACAGAGGAGCGTCCTCTTTTTGAACCATCCTAGATCTACCTCAAGATGTTAAGCTTTCTTCCAAAGAACCTTGATCAAATACCAATTGTTGAATACACAAGACAACTAAGAGGGGGGTGTACTAATTGTTCAATAAAACATCAAACCCTCACTAGCATTCCAATCCACATTTAGCCTTAATTTTTTATAATGATTTAGCATGATAGTAAATAGAAAAAACTAAAAAAATAGCAACCCCATACATAACAGAACACCTAATTTACATGGAAAACCCAAGAAGGAAAAACCATGGTGAGGATTAGATCACAAAATAAAGTATTTGCAACACCGAATACAATAGGCTCACTACCCAAAATAAAGAAGGGATCACTGCCAATGGCATACTACCAGATTACATAAATGAAGAAAAAATATTGTTACAATGATAAATACATCTTAGAGCAACAAAAATGTTCTACCACTATACCACTAATACAAAAACACAGTCTCTGTAGAATGTAGACACCTTATGCTCACTACTTCCACTAGTCTTAGGTGTTAAAACTCATACACTTCGCACTTTCACACTTCACATCATAATTCACATCTCACACACTTCAAATTTCCATTGTCCATCAACACAACACACACACACACACACACACACACCGATGCAGAGGGTCAGGGACTTTGAAAGAAACACCAGACAACAAGACTAACAATGTTTTCACTTCTCAACCTTTCAACTAGACACCAACCTGAAGATAAGGCCTCAACTTTGCATTCATGACTTATTTGCTTCCCTTGTGGTTCCAAACCATTGGAATGGTCTCAAAAGACTCAACCTAACCTGACTCAAAAGGTTCTCAAGCCCTAACCCTCTGTTTTGAACAAAACTCACCTTTGCTCCTCAACTAGCCTTCTAGCCCTATTAGGCCTTTGGCGAAGGATTCTTGACTTTTTCCTCAAACTTTGCAAATGAACCTCCAATCTAATGATTGTTTCAGATGTGGTTTGTGATGACAAACATCATATCAACTCCTTGGCATCACTTGTTTCAGACAATCTTTCTTCAAAACCTGCTGTTTCCTTAAAACTAGGCCTAATTAGCCCTATTTTTCAAAACAACCCCTCTTTAAAGTTGTCCCCTGACCTTTAAAATCTCAACAGTCTTCCAAAACATTCCCAAACCAAAGATTTTCAGACTTTTTAGGGTGATGTCAATAGTGGTTTACAATTTCTCGAGAGGAATGGATTTTTAGCCGAAATCACATATTTTTAGAAAATATATCGATTTAAGCCCCTAAAAGTTCCATTTTAAGGATTCCAATTGAAGAGGGTTTGATCAAATCACCTGTCAAACCCTTGATAGAACTCTTCTAGTTTTAAACCATACCTATAAATGCGTCTCCTTTACACCTATCAAAATGGTGATAAAAAATCACTTTTGATTTAGCTTTTGGGGATCAAATGAATTCATTTAAAATTTATTTAAAATGATTATGGTATTCCTCAGAACAAGCTATCCAATGAATATAATTTTAATATGTTTTGGTTTTGTTATGTATTTGTTTTTAAAGTTTTATTAAACATAGGTTTTTCATCGAAAATGAATTTCTTTGTTCTTCACATGTGGAAAAATAGAAGATTATCAAAAAAAATTTTGAAAAATATGAGCGCACCAGATATTGAAGTCCTTGATCCAACAAAAATAAAATAATTTTTTTGACATATACAAAAACGCTACGCCAAGCACGGTCGCCTCACAGGTCCGAATTGTAATTGGTTTCACTTTGAAACTCTGATTAAGGAAAATATTCAATAAAAAAACTATCTAACCAAGTGGAAGCACTAGATATTAGAGTTACAAATATAAATTTGAAAGAATAGAATTTCATCCTTCATGGAAAAAGTTATGCATTATAATGGGTGTGCATCACTTTTAAAATGTTGTTTCTAAAAAAAAAAATCAATTTTCGTGGAGATGGAAAAAGAAGTGCAATTTGATTCCAAAAAATTTGAAAAAATATTTTAGAATCTACATAAAAATTTGATGAGACTCTAGTTTGCACCATCTTCCAAATTCTGCTTATTTCAGAAGTCCTAATGTGAAGATTTAGTTAAAAATAATAGTTACAGTTGTCCAGTCTGGCCAAAAATTGTAAACCACTATTATGGATCACCCTTAGTCTTCTATGTTACCTTTAACATGCCCAAATACAAAACCCTCCCTAAATTAGCTTAAAACTAGGGTTTTTTGATTCTAGGACTTCCAAACACTTCCAGGTCTTAAATTTTGACTTTTCACCATTAATTCAACATTGCTCAACTATTGCAACTCAAAAATATACCTCTTGTTAAGGCAGATCCTCCACTGCTATACCTTAACCCCCATCCTCATGCACCTTGCACTGTCAAAACTTGGTGTACACCGTATAATTCTTCTTCCCTGCACTTTTGGATTGTTAGTTTGATATGATACAGGTTAATTATGATCCATTTCATTGGTCTCAGTCATACATTCCCATGAAATGGATCATTCATCATGAAAAACCTTCAAAATTAGTGCAATTTTTGTGTTTCCTTGAGGACAGTCAATGTATTGTACAATAATTTGATTCCTATTGTCTTTCAGAGCATACAAAGGTTTGAAATCATGCAAATACAAGTCCCTAATCCATCAAGATGAATCAAACTTCAATAGGAAATCAAGAGACCACCAAAAAGAACACAAAAGAATGCAAAAACTGTAGTTTACTGCTTTTTTCTGAGAACAGTCCGTACAACCCTTATTCAAAATGACCAACCTCCATACAAGTGATTCTCCTGGGGTTATAGATCAATCCCCCAACTGTCCCAACCAATTAGAGTCAGTTTCCATTACATTAAGGTTGATTAACCCCCTAAACTCACTTACCCGCCCAAACTAAAATTCAAAAATTTGAAATTACAAACTCTCATTTTATTGATTTATACTGACTAAAAACTATCTAAACTTCAATATCTAACCATAATTGACCTAATTAGAACATTATAAACCTACCTACCCCTCTTGGACACTATTGGTCCACTTACAAGGTTCCTTGGTCCTATGGTCCTTTCAGGACCCTTAGGACTTTTAACATCCTCATTACATCTATTCATCCCAAATGCCATTATAGGCTCCAAAAGGTCATAATTGATGTTTTGACTTGCTTGAAAGGTCCTCCTGACCCCTACACACTCCTGATCCTTGAAGTGTTCCTTGAAGGGCTTGGGTGCTCCTGCACCATTCTCCCCAAGAAAGAAAGAAGTCTTGCCCCAAGAAGTGTCCCATGTGTTACCACCAAAAGACCCTTTTCTCTCATATGTTTTCATCTTCCAATGAGTAGGTATGTAATCTCCCAAAGTCATTGTCTTCCTCTTCTGCCAATCTGCATTCTTGACAGAATCAAAATATGGATTAGTGTGTCCTCTTTGCTACTTGATAACAGTAGGTTCTTGTGCCCTGCTCCTACCCTCATTCCATTGTCTCCTTTGTGAAATAACTCCACCATTATCACTCTCAATTATAGGGCATTCAATGCCTTCAACCTTGATACTGTCCAAATCCCACAAAGCCTGATTTGAAGGATTGTCCACCTCATAACCCTGCTGCAACTTGTCTTTTTTCAACTTACCAATGTCTTCCCCTGTTTCACCCTGCTTATTCACCTGCAAACTCTTCTCAAAACAAATCACAAAACTATCATTAGACTGCTCCAAAAGAAAAGGAACCAACTCATATCTAACATCTCCTTTGTGAACCAAATATGTGTTAAGAAATCCATCATGCAATGTCCTTCTAGCATACTGCCATGGCCTTCCCAAGATGATATGACCACAAGTCATTGGAATGAAATCACAAAGCACCCTATCATGATATGAACCAATTGAGAAATCAACAAAATCTCTCTTACCAATCTCTACATGTTGTCCTTGAGTTACCCAACTGGCCTTGTAGGGAGTAGGATGATCAAATGTTTCAATCCCTAGCTTGGTTATCATATCAAGTGAAACTAAATTGCTATGTGACCCTGAATCTATGATCAATCTGCAGATCTTACCATGACTGAGACAATTAGTCTTAAAGATAGTTACCTTTGGCTCTTGATGAAGTCTTTCTCCTTGCTTGATCATGAGAAACTCACCATCAATCATAGGGTCTGCCATAAATGTTTTTGGTTCCTCCTTCTGTCTTCTTCTTCTGGTGTACCAAGTTAGCTCTCCTATCTCTCACTCTTATCATTCCCAGTTCCACTTGTATACTGCAAGAAAGGATGTCTCTAGTTCATTTCCAATTGAAATCTACCTAAGTGAATGGTCCTCTACCTTGTCCAAATTCAAGGGCCCTCCTCTAGGACTCTAGAGGTGATCCACCTTTGATCAGAAAAATATCTCTTTGCCTTTGTCATTGCTGCTCTTATCATTACTGTCTTGTCCTTTCTCCTATTACCTCTTCCCCATTTGAACTACCTCTTCCACCTGCTGCCTATCTTCTTGCTTCCTTTTCACCTTTCTTCTTAATTTTAATGGCCAACTCCAAAAACATTCTCCCAATGTCCTGGGCAATTGCAAACCAATCTCATCTTGTAGATTGTACCTCAAGCCATTGATGTACCTGGCTATTTTCTCATCCTCTTTCTTCTCATAACCTCCTCTCATACTAAGCTTGTGAAATTGCTTCAAGATAGGACATCACATCCATGTCCTTTTTGTTTTTAAATTCTGCCTCATCCTTTTCTACATGAATGGTATAATCAGATGGTAGGAACCGCTTCTTGACCAAACTTCTTATCCTTGCCCATGTAGAGACTCTTTTTCCAACTTCTCTAGCCAACTCTATCATTCTGAAAACTAGTCCACTATGTCAATGTTGTGCCTCTCTAACTTGGTTTTGGCAAACTTAACCTTCCTCTCTTCATCCATCTCCTCAACCTCAAAATAAATCTCTAAGGAATCAAGCCATCCCAACACCTCTTCACTATCCATCTTCCCTTGATAGATAGGCAAGTATATGTGACTCTTTCCTCCATGACCTTGTACTGCCTTCAACAATCTTAGTAACCTCCTTTCCTCAGGGTCCTCTATCTCATCTGCTTGCTGCTCCTGATTTACCCTCACATGCTCTTCTTCGTCATCATTGTTTTCTTGGTCTTCTTGTTCTTCCCTCCTCCCACTCCTCTCAAGGTTATTTATCCTTTCCTGCATAGTATCTCTCTCTCTTCTCCATTTCCTTTCTTCTCTTGCTCTTGCTGCTTCTTGTTCCCTTCTTTCTCTTCTCTCCCTCTCCAAGATCTTCAACTCTTCCAAATCTCTTGCCAATTGGTTTTTTGGTTCCATTGTTGTTTCTCAAATCCCTAAAGGACCTACTCACTACTCTAATACCACTCTAATGCAAAGGGTCAGGGACTTTGAAAGAAACACCAAACAACAAGACTAACAATGTTTTCACTTCTCAACCTTTCAACTAGACACCAACCTGAAGATAAGGCCTCAACTTTGCATTCATGATGTATTTTCTTCCCTTGTGGTTCCAAACCATTGGAATGATCTCAAGAGACTCAAATTAACTTGACTCAAAAGGTTCTCAAGCCCTAACCCTCTATTTTGAACAAAACTCACCTTTACTCCTCAACTGGCCTTCTAGCCCTATTAGGCCTTTGGCGAAAGATTCTTGACTTTTTCCTCAAACTTTGCAAATGAACCTCCAATCTAATGATTGTTTTAGATGTGGTTTGTGATGAAAAAAATCATATCAACTCCTTGGCATCACTTGTTTTAGACAATCTTTCTTCAAAACCTGCTGTTTCCTCAAAACTAGGCCTAATTAGCCTTATTTTTCAAAGCAACCCCTCTTTAAATTTGTCCCCTGACCTTGAAACTCTCAACAGTATTCCAAAACATTCCCAAACCAAATATTTTCAAACTTTTAGTCTTCTATGTTACCCTTAACATTCCCAAATATAAAACCCTCCCTAAATTGGCTTAAAACTAGGGCTTTTTGATTCTTTCCAAACACTTCCAGGTCTTAAATTTTGACTTTTCACCATTAATTCAACATTTCTCAACTATTGCAACTCAAAAATATACCTCTTGTTAAGGAAGATCCTCCACTGCTATACCTTAACCCCCATCCTCATGCACCTTGCACTGTCAAAACTTGGTGTACACCGTATAATTCTTCTTCCCTTCACTTTTGGATTGTTAGTTTGATATGATACAGGTTAATTATGATCCATTTCATTGGTCTCAGTCATACATTCCCATGAAATGGATCATTCATCATGAAAAACCTTCAAAATTAGTGCAATTTCTGTGTTTCCTTGAGGACAGTCAATGTATTGTACAAGAATTTGATTCCTATTGTCTTTCAGAGCATACAAAGGTTTGAAATCATGCAAATACAAGTCCTTAATCCATCAAGATGAATCAAACTTCAATAGGAAATCAAGAGACCACCAAAAAGAACACAAAAGAATGCAAAAACTGTAGTTTACTGCTTTTTCCTGAGAACAGTCCGTACAACCCTTATTCAAAATGACCAACCTCCGTACAAGTGATTCTCCTGGGGTTATAGATCAATCCCCCAACTGTCCCAACCAATTAGAGTCAGTTTCCATTACATTAAGGTTGATTAAACCCCTAAACTCACTTACCCGCCCAAACTGAAATTTAAAAATTTGAAATTACAAACTCTCATTTTATTGATTTATACTGACTAAAAACTATCTAAACTTCAATATCTAACCATAATTGACCTAATTAGAACATTATAAACCTACCTACGCCTCTTGGAAACTATTGGTCCACTTACAAGGTTCTTTGGTCCTATGGTCCTTTCAGGACCCTTAGGACTTTTAACATTCTCATTACATCTATTCACACCAAATGCCATTATAGGCTCCAAAAGGTCATAATTGATGTTTTGACTTGCTTGAAAGGTCCTCCTGACCCCTGCACACTCCTGATCCTTGAAGTGTTCCTTAAAGGGCTTGGGTGCTCCTGTACACACACACACACACACACATATATATACCATCTTCAACCTTGACAAAAATCTAACAGGTCATCTATACACCTTAGCTGTGTATATTCAAATTAGGTCAGCTCTAAAAAATCCTATGATGGAGAGGAATGAAAGTGGACCACATCACAACTTAAATCAGACTTAAATCCACTCATACATGCCATTCCATGCTTCCACAAACACCAACACAAATTTTCAATTAGTGTAAACACGCAAGGTTGACTGAACCTGTGTAAATGCCATTGAACATTTAAGTATATACTCCTTTTTATCTAAAGAAAACTTGTGAACCACACACAAAACTTAGACATAATCTAGAATATTCCATCAGTACCCTCAAATCCAACAAATTCCTTTACAACAACTTTCACTTGTAGAAAAGAATCATCTTGTACACCTACTTTGCCTTCCACATACTATAACATATGAATCCAACCTTAAGGAGCCCCAAAATTTTATGAACTTGGAATAAATATAGATATGAGTAATGTAAGTACACCCTCAGATCTATAAGACCAAAAAGCACACTATAGAGAAATACGGAGCAAAACAACATTTCTTCCACATTTCACACACTAGTGAACACAACTTTCTCTACATAATGATTTAGGACAAGAAACTCTAGATATAACACCTGTAAACACCTCTTATGAACATATATGAACTACATGATCAAATCTTTAATATAGAAGAAATGCAAAGAAAAAACCAAAATACTACTCTACTACACTATGCACTCTTTACCACACTATCTCCTCTTCTATTCAAAATTTTTCAAATGCATTTGGAAACCACGTACCACAAACATCATCCCCTCATATACAACATTTCCTTATCACAATCAAACCAAATTCAATACGAAAATTCAACCACACATATGATTATCGATGCAACACTGGAGGTTGACATCAATGAGATTACTAATGACAACATATTGCAACAAATCAAAGTAACTCCATAGGTTGGCATCAATGCAACAACAAAGATCTGTTGAAATCAATGACAACACAAAATTCATAGACTTCCAATAGTAGACTATAAGATAACATTTGAGATTCGTAAATTCAAAAAAGGAAATTTATTTCGTTTAGGTTACCCATGACCCTATCCCTGCAATTTAGGATCAAGTTTCATTAACATGTTCCTCTTTGTATCTCTCTTGCAAATCTACAACTGTTGTAGATTAATTTTAGTTTTTGTATATGTGAAAAAATAGATTTTTAGAGCTAGGGCTTTATCTCAAATAGTCTTCATTAAAAACACAAAAATTTTCATCTTTTAAACTCAAAAGAAAAAATTCCCAGGAGATAGAATCTCAATGAGGTAGCAAGCCAATCATCAGCTCTAGTTGGTTTTATGTCCAAATGTGGATTCAAGTTTAAAAAAGGTAATCCTAGTTCAATCTAGGATTACTTTTCCTAATTCACATTTTTTACATAAAATTGATTCTTGTTTTAAGTTTAAAAAAGAAGATATGAATTTGAATGATTTTACCTAAATTCTAGTGCATGACTTGAAGAAATACCTTCACCCACAATGTTTGTATGGAGACAAACTTTCTAGCACCTAAAAAAAAAAATCTAATTAATACATCAAAATTTACTATCATTTTTGTGAAGGTGTGCTTTTTACAAAAAAACATATAAATAGGGCTATGTCTTAGTGCTTGTGACTTAGCTCCTAGTCACCAATGTGTCCAAGGGATAGGTTGGGCCAATACAAAATAGATTCATTAGATCTTAGCTCATGAGACTAGGAGCTAAACAATGATAAGGTGGAGAAGAGAAACCCTAAGACCTTAAATGTAATGATATGACTAAAAAATGATGCAAATAACCCATTCTGATGCAAAAATAACAGATCTAGAAAGTCACAGACAAATTTGTTTTTCAAAAACAAACTAAGTAGAGTTTTGTGCACCTGACATAAAAATCTAGAGCTAAATTTGACAGACCAAGTAACCTAGGATGACTTTTTCCTAGTAACTGAAATTGGAATATGATTCCATAGTCCTCTAAATTATGATCTGACCCTTCTTCCTTCTGAGTTTCATAATTGGATTTTCCTTAGGTGTTGAGCTAACTAAGTTTCCATATATTGTCAAGTTGTAGGGTTTGAATGCAACAATGAATAAATGATGCTCAAACTTCTCTCAATCTTCTTAAAATTTGAAACCTACACATTTAGAGAGAGAGGAAGGATTGTTCCATATAGGGGATTGCCTCATTCAAACCTTATGTTGGTGTTTCCACCTCCACAATGACAATTCCAATGAAAGGCAACACATCCGTTTGAGGGATATAGGAAAAGTTATAAATAAATGATGAATATAAAATGGTCTGCAACTCACCACCAAAATCTAATTCCTTGAAGGATTGAATTCATGCAAATCTTCTCAAGGTTTGACACTACAATATTCAACTTCAATTTCTAATGAATGTTTGTTGAGATTTCGAAAAACTATTTTCAGAACACCGACGAACCACTGAAATAATTTGTCACAACATTTTCATCGCTTTCTCGAAAAACCTTAAACCGTTGAAACAATGACCTAACTTCATCAGTTGTCACCATGAAAAATGGATCAGGTGTTCATTGGAATATTGATGAAAATTGTGTTGATCTAGCGACGAACAATGGCTAGAACACAAGTGGGATGCCTCTGCCAAAATGTCAAAAAAACACTAGAAATGTGTCAAAATGGTGATGAAACTTTCATGAGAGGTATATAAATTTCATTGGATGCTTTTGGTGTTTCATTGGTTGAGTTTTTCAAAATATCGACGAAACAATGTTTTTTTTTTAAAAAAAGTATTTGTTCCAATTTAGGCATTCTTTCATTTGCAAACATGCTAGTCTAGAAAATGCAATTGTGGGTGTAAATACAAATCCACAAACTTTGCCAACATCCTCCCTACCTGTGCCAAAAGGGGAGCTTTGTAATAGGGTATGGACATCCATCAAAACATAAAGGATAGAGGAATTTCATCAGATGTGTTTGCAACTGCCATGTTAGACATGTATGCAAAATGTCAAAGCATATACAAGGAATGTGAATTGTTTGACAAAATGCCTCAAAGAAATGTTGTCTCATGGACTGCAATGATTGCAGGATATGCACAAAATAGATTTGTTCAAAAGGCTTTATAAATTTTAAAGCAAATGTAATTGGCTAGTGTAAAGCCAAATTCGACAACCTTTGTCAGCATCCTCCCTTCCTATTCCAAAAGAGGAGCTTTGGAATAGGGTATGGACATCCATCATAACATAATCGAAGAGGCAGTTTTTTCAAATATTATAGTTGGAAATGCTCTAGTAGACATGTATTCAAAATGTGAATACATAGATAAGGAACGTGAACTATTTGATGGAATGGCTCAAAGAGATGTCATCTCTTGGAATGCAATGATTGTATGATATGCACAAAAATGACTATTTAAATAGAAATTGTTTTGATAGATGCAAACTATTTCCATCATTTTAAATAGGGATAATGTTCTTGAGGAGATGATTGGTGATGCTAAATGAAGCAATCTGAAAATTAGGCTTGCAATATGTTGTAGTGGCAACTTCCCTGGTAGACATACCTACAAAGAGTCTATAATGCACCTTCAAAAGCAACAGTCATGCCTATCTTATCTTGTTCCCCACATGAACATATGTTCAATTAGATAATAGAATACAAAATAAAATAAAGAGTTTAACTAATGAATTGTAGAAAATATGTTTTTGTAGTTTATATTCATATCACTGATTACATTCATTGCATTGCACACCTTTCAAAGTCAAAGTATTACTTCACATTGCATAACTAATAACTAGATGTTGATAGATGACGAAATTTCAATTACAATATAGTTTATTATGGTCAACCTAAACAGCTATGCAATTACTTCACATTGTGCAACTAATAACTAGGAGCAACTTCCAATTGCATTAGCTTGTCATGGAATTTCATGAGACCACATTTATTTAAGGCAAATTTTCAAAGAGTTCACTTCCTTGTATATGCTATGAAATTTTTCATACATGTCTACCAAATTATTCTATCAAACAGTTCACTACCTTGCTGCTATTATCTACTATTATCCTCCATCTCATGGAATCTTTATCACTATCAATATGTCTAGATAGTCATGATGATATGACTATCTTTAAATCTTACTCTTCATTAAGGGCAATCATGACTTGTCCTTCCTATGACTGCCTTTAATGGACAAAGGCTATCCTAAACTTTGCATTCATGGTCATTGTACTAAACATTATCATGATTGTCCTTACATTATTGTTTCGTCTTCATTTTATGGTGAGTATTAAACTTATTTTTATGATTATCCCTAGTTTTAATATATGGTTGTAGGCAATGTATGTTGTTTTTAATTATTTAGGTATGGTGAATCTAATATGCATGAATGATGACTTGACTACAAAAAGGATAGTAAGATGGAATGGATAGAGTTGTGAAGTAGATGATGAACCTATTGTCTTGAAGGTCTGATAATTGGTTAAAGTGAGAAGGTATAGATGTTTGTTAATGTTCCTTAGTGATTTGGTATAGGTGTTTGATTGTTTTTCCTTGAAGGGATACAATTGCAATAAAAATTGATATGATGTAAAGTAAAGGATGTGAATGGCTCTCTAATCAAATTTTTATGTTGTAAAGTAGAGGATGTGAATGGTTCTCTAATCAATTTTTTGATGCAATGACATACCAAAGGAACAACGTTGAGAGAACAAATGCAAGAAAACAAATCACAGAGTAGGAGTCATAGAGCATGAATTTTTTTGTGGAAAGACTTGGAGGCATGAAGCATATGAGGACATGAGTCTTAGGTTTTACATGCTAAACTTCAAGACATGGAAAGTGATCATAGATATGAATTTGAAAACAATCCAAAAGACTATCATGTTCCCTTAGCAAAGGTTATGACTATGATGTATTTTCAATGGTTTTATGCATTGTGAGTCTCTAATGGATTGGTAGACTGTGGTTTATCCTACATAGGTCTTTATGAAATATGTTTACCCTTAACTAGTAATATATTAATGACTATTATCCTTTTTGTCAAGAAAAATATTAATGACTGAGATTGAAGCATTATGGTAGTGTGCTAGTTATGGGTGTGGCTTAACAAGGGTAGATTTTGGTAAGGAAGACAGTAAGTTGAATGAATGTAAGTAGAGAAATTTTTGCATACCTGTAGATGGTACAAAATTTCATGGTTAAGCGGAAGCCTCCCATCAACAACAATATCCAAATATTTGTGTATCTATCTCAATCGAGCCTCTAAACCCTTCAGAGCTATCAAATTTTCCACTAACCTGTTATGCACAAAAAAAAAAAATTTAGAGTTATGTCACCACTAAAAACAAAAGAAAAAGAGTTTTGAAACCAAATCCACACACAACACAATGTGGTATTCATACAAATCCATACAAACAAACTAAACACAAAACATTGGAATTGAAACAACTTCAAAATATGATGTAGAGCATGGATTCAGTTTACTCAAATAGAGGCACATTTCACAATAATGGGTTCTTCATGTAAAACATTTGTACGAGGTTCAAATAGTAAAGAGATTGATGAAAGATAAAGGAATTATAAAGATACTTGGATTTAGTTGGATTATGCTTCTCTTTGTTTCAAGAATAGTTTAATATTGTCTACTTAACAGGGCCAACCATGTGTCAGTGGAAGCTCATTTGGCCCCTCCCCCCCCATCACATCACTCTCAATTCCCCATATCCGATCATATAACATTAATCATTCATTCATACACTAATAAAATATAACATTCATTCATTCAGTTTTTATATATTATCAAAAATATGGTTGTCATAATATGATTACAATCACTTTTTTTATGTTTCTTTTTTGAAGCTAAAAAAAGCTGAAGTGGAGTATCATTTTCTAAATCATTTGTCCCCCCTTCAGTTGTTCTTCCCTCTACTTGTGATATTAATGTACGCCTAGTCGTGTACTGATCACGACGTGGAGGCCGCTACAAGGGGGGGTCTGCTGCAATGAAAAAGAAATGTTAAATTGATATGTTTTGTTATTATTGTTACAAGTATTTTATTAATTAAAAGAACATTAGAGTGGTGCTCTTTACCTAATGGGGCCACATCATGTTCCTAATCTTGTCTTATAGCCTCATACTCAACATGTTGAACACCCTCTAAATCCTAATCTAGAGTTGAAACATGAAAGGTTACATTAATTAATACACCAATTGCAATTAAATATGTTTAAAAGAACATTAGAGTGGTCCTCTTTACCTGATGGGGCCACATCATGTTCCTGATCTTCTCTAGCCTGATCATGCTCAACATATTGATCACGCCCTACATGCTCTAAAGTTGAAACATGAAAGGTCACATTAATTAATACACCAATTGAAATTAAATATGATTAAGTGTATTAATCCATAATGTGTTTTGTATAGCACATTAATACATCTAGTATCGAGATGCACACCATGACCTTCATCTGTAGGTTGTGCTCCATCCTCACCAGGCTGCATTCCAATGTCATGAGCAGTATGATCATTGCTTGTTTGTTTAAAACAAATAGGCATATAATTACTTTATGGTTGAAATTAATATTGAATAGATTGCACAAGTATTCAATTTTCAATAAACTTCATTGAGTTTATTTACCTCCATGTCGGATGTAGTGGAAGATTGTGTTTTCCCAGTTAAGACTCTTAGGCGTTCAACCACGACTTCATAGCCTTGCTAGAAGGAAATCTTCATGTCCTCTTCTATGGGTGCTATGTTGAATTCAGAGCCTTGCATTTTTGCCTAAGATCATGAATTTTGCTTCTATGGTGTGATTAAACCAAAATTGTTTGCAATTTATTATTTGGATGCAATATTTCATTTATTGATACTTACAATTTGTGCAACTAATTTCGTATAACCACCAGAGAAAAGTTTGTGTTTCCTATGTTTTTCTAGTCTTTCCTTTGTTTCCTTTGATGTGTCGGGTGGCCTATGAAAATTTTGAAATTCATTAGACTATGTAAAAAGAAAAAGTAATCAATATATAATTACATTGTTGATAGTATCTCATACCTTCCTTGTCCTGGTGGTGTCTTTCCTTTTTTCTTTTCATCCTTCTCCTTTCCAGCTGACACCAAGTCCTTCCACTCCCTCTCTGAAATCATGGGGGGACACTCGTACTTTTTGTTATTCTCTAAATGTGACCTATATTGGTCCCTCACATAATTTAGATAGGTACCATCTTTCTTAAGGACCTTCTTTTAGTTGAATGTTTTATCACTGAACAAGACAACTAAATGGTTAATGAGCTCATCTTTTAAATCTTCATTTTGGGCATTCCACCGTGTACGTATGGTGGGCCTGAAGATCTCCAATGTAATATCACTTATATTTTTATAAAAAATATCATTTCCTGCAAAATGATCATGGGATCATTAGTCTAAAAAGAGTGATCAATGAGTAAATTTCAATTGGATTATATATAATAATAATTAGAACATTTTAAAGTACCTGGGACCTTCTCTATCTTTATGGGAACAAAATCCTCGGTCACCACAAATGTGACTAAAAATTTTCTTATACTAGTAATACGGGAAGATCCATGAAATGTTGCTAAAACATCACTAGTACTAGTGGCCTCTACATCTCAAGGTACATGTCCTAACACATGTTTTGGCATGTGTTCATTGCCAGAGGGTGCACTACCTGATGCCTGCATGTTATGTGTTTTTGACATTTCAGTCAATAATATAGGCATAGATGATGGGGTCAAATGATGTGATCTATGTGTAGGAAGATCAAGATCGACACTTGTACCAACCCCTACTCCCCATGCAGCACCTGCAGTACCCTGATTATGGCCAGCAGCATCATGAGGATGCAAAAAATCCTGTAAAAACAACACATATTTTAGTTCATGACATAAAAGAGTACAAAATATAAAACCATGAATGAAATTTTGTTATAATTAAAGATCTCATGACAACTTACTTGCAAGTTTTGTGCTCTCTTAGTCAATATTTTGAACCCTTTCTCTTATCTCATCTGTTTGAGGCATTATGAATAACAACTAAAGGATTTCTTCATTGCATTTTTTTGGGTCTTCCTTATCATATCCAAAGGGTTTACAGAATATGTGATGTCATCATCGCATAATAGTGACTCCACGTCCCTATGGATGCTCTCCTCTACTACCAGTTCCTTTCCCTAATCATTCGACTGTGACAAGAATATTAAAAACATTATCGAAATTAAGCCAATAAACTTATTAAAAAAACATAGTAATAAAATATTTTTCTCGTATCTAATTTGTACAATTATGATGAGGTAAAACTATTGGGTAGAAGCGCCTAAAGATGCATTGCGATCTATGCTCTAGGTCAGAGCCTTCCCCATATGATCAATGTCCCACTGTGACAAAAATTAAATATAAAAAAACATTACCAAAATGAAACCAATAGACTTATGAAAAAAAAACATAATAATAAAACATTTTACTTGTATCTAATTTGTACAATGAGGTAAACCTATTAGGTAGAAGCACCTAAAGATGCATCGTGATTGGTGCTCTAGGCCAGAGCCTTCCCTTTATGATCAATGTGTCGCTGTGATAAAAACTAAATATAAAAAAATATTACCGAAATGAAACCAATAGACTTATGAAAAAAAACATAATAATAAAATGGTATATTGGAGTCATTATTTGGAGGTTGGGTATAATGGTATATAGTACGTACCATCCCCATAGTAGCCACGTTTGTATCTATGCGATTCAAATTATAATCGATTAACAACTCTTCCCCTGTAGTTATTGATTTTATCGCACAAACAAATACACGGTTTCCCTTGCGCACCTCCAATATGCAATTGGGTTACTTATTTGTTGACCTAGGTCGTGTACTATTTATAAACCCTACAATATTCCCTGGTCCTTTTGGCCTTTCATCAATGTACATAGCCACTCCTTTATTTTGATCCTTATCTTTTAGTTGTATATAATTTGTTGACAGTGCATACATACACATACTTCATGTATATTGAACTAGCTACATCCAATATTTGTAACTATAACAGGGTCTGACATATTCCATCAATTCAGTAACTTTTTCATAACATACCTTTATGCCATCCACGCAAAATAGGCCCAAACTATGTAATGACGATGGTGCTATCCGATATATCCTCTTGTCGACACAAAAATTAGTGTTTATTGGAGGAAGTTCCTTGGGTACCCATTGTTTTCGTAGATGTTTGTACCTCAAGGGCACCTCGATTTTTCCTATTCTCTCCTCATCATAAGAACATGACCCCCCTTCAACAAGAAAAAATTCCATGCGTTTACAGAATTTTCTTCTAATATTTTGACCTCTAGTTGATCTCCCTCTTTTAGACCTACTACATGTCTTGATTTCCTCTTCTCTTCCTAAATTTCCCTCCCTCGAGGAAGAAAAATACGAAAAATACCTATTTGATGGTACTTGCACTCATAAGGATGTTGGATGAAGAACCACAAAATGTATCGAAGTTCATTTCTTTCTTAAGAATCTAGTTAAAGAGGGTAATTGGGTCCCTCCGTATCCAACATTCCTTCACCATTTTCCAAACACCCACATCATCTTCAAACCATTTATACTCTTTTGGATCTTGAAAAAGAAAAGTCCACTTTCATTAGTGTTCTCTTTTGGGATTTCCCTAGTGCTGGCATCTATACTGTTCTTTTCGAGGTTTGGTTCAGTCAATGAAATATTCAAAAGTTTTTAATGGCTCCTTGTATTTTTTTCATCTCTTATACTTGTGTAGGAGCACCTTGGCATAATTAGGCCTTTATAAAGCAATCTTTTGAAATTTGATTCAATTTTGTTGTTCCTACTTTGTAAATCATGTTATTAAAGTCATATTTTGTGAAATGAGCTTTAATGTCAGATAGATCTTGGTTCTCATTTTCAACTTAGATATGTGGGTTTTTTTTTTCTTTTGTGTAGTTGTGGAGTGCGGATGAATACTGCATAAATGAAAAATGATATTAGATTTTAGAAAATGTGATGTGTATTTGTGTACTTATGTTTAATTTCATTTTTGGATAAATTTGGTATAATGCTTTGCGTTAGCAAGTAGTTTTGGCTTTATTGGTAAGGTACATTTTTTTAGGGTTTTAGGGTTGTCCTCATTATTATAGGGTTCCATAATTTGATATCAGGAACAAGTTTGAAGTGCTCAGGGAATATCCATCTAAACAATATGTTATTTGTTCCTACTTTGTAAATCACTGTACTTGTACCAAGATTTCTAAATGTGGGGGAAAAATCACTTACAGTCATTGTTGCTTGGTCAGTTTTCCCTTTCTAAGTGCCCTCACCTCTCGCTCTAGCTTTCCTCCTGCCAAATGGTTCCTAGTCTTCCTCCTCGACTCAATGGCCTTGCAACACTAGTCCAATGAAGTCTCACAACTCTCCACTCAGGGGTTGGATATAGTGGTTCTCAGTGCAACTCTCCAATTAGGGTCTTGGTGCAGTATGCTATGTCATGCTCCTACATGCATAGGGCCAAAATTCAAAATATATAGTAAATGTGCTTTATAAATTTGAATTGAGAACTAACCAACCTAGTAAGGAATGCATGTGAGAAAATGAGATTGAGATTTCATACAAAAGTATCATATGAGTTTATAAGGTAAATTAATATATCCACTGAATATTAAATATAAATTGTAGAGATAAATATAACACCAAGGGAAGAACATCATGAATTAATTATGTAACCATATAAGTCAAATATAATTCTATCAAGAAATCAATATCAAATAGATAATATAATCGCATAACTCATACATTTCAATGTCATTGATCTTCTTCTTCATCCAACTCTTTGTTTGTATTATCTAATCCAGATTCAAAATTGTAAGGATTGGTCATATCATCATCATCGTCATTGATATCAGTTTCGATAATATCATCATCCACACAGATATCATCTTCATGAACATTAACTCCTACATCATCATGATGTAGTTCCTCTTCTTTGACATCTTTGTCAGGTACATCATCAACTAACTATTGATCTTGATCATCATCTATATCATCTTCTAGTTCTTCGGTATCTTCTTCTTCCACCACATTATACTCTATCGGCCTTCCTCTTGGATCATGTCTAACAAGAAATGACCAACCCGGTTTACCTGGAACCTCTGAGTAAAATACCTACTCACATTGGCTTGGAAGAACATAGGGCTCATTTCCAGCTCGCTCAATCGACCTTGTATTAACCATGATAAATCCATTATCATGTTCAATAACAGTTCTCTTGAGATCAATTTCATTCAATCATAGCCTGTACCATTGGACGATGAATAGAACTAATTTGAAGGAATTAAAGTCACACTCAAGTATATAATCCAAAATCCCATAGTATCGATTTTTTGAGACGTTTGGATGTATGTCACTTCTAGATGAAACCTTAGTCATCTAAAAGACTGTAACTATCCCAGAATCACAAGTTTTCTTATTGTCATTCAACTTTTTGATTCAAAATTTATGACCATTGCAGCACATAGCCTTGTGGTGTTTCACCTGCAATATTTCAAACATGTAAAAATTATTGCATTGTCAATTGATAAACATATTTATTCTTGGCCGAATGTATGCAAAGAAAAAAAACTCAACATATATATACATCAATATAATTGAAAATAATTAAATAATATGGGTGATTAATATATTTATACATACCTGTTTATCTCTTAAACCAAATGCTAAATCAATTTCCCTTGGTGTAACATTGGAATTTCCATTACAATAAGCTTCTTTAACCAATGAAGCCACACCTTCCCACATTAATGCATGACCAGATTGTTGACATCATTCAATCCATACCATCATCCAATCAAGATTGTTTGCGACGTACAAATGTAGTGTATCCCACTCTCGACCAACTATATAGAAAAAATTGAAATTCACAAACGACGTATAATTAGTTAATTACCATAGTATATGACCTTCATTTATAATTGATGTACCTGAAAACCTAACATCCCACTACCAATAATCTTATTATCTTTCCTAATAAACCTCTGAACTATATGTATCCAAGAACCATTTCTCACACATTTCAAATTGAAGAGATATAACATATCAGATGCCCTACATGTGTTGGAACTAGAATTTTCATTCAAAATTTTGATGGTCCGTTCATATGAAATCATTTTTTTCCTTGAAAACCATGTTTTTACCATTCACAAGGTCAAAATTGCCTTTTACCGCCTTACTGCAGCCTCCAAGAAAGCAACTCATGGTAGCAGTATGGGTAAAGGAAGTAATATACTATATACCGCTATACTGCAGAAGGTTGATGTCTTGTCTGTGGTAGAGTGGGGTCATGGTTAATACTAATAGAGGGAGCCGCTATACTACGAGGAGTTGAAATGATGCCCATGGTAGAGCGAGGTCATGGTTAATACTAATAGAGGGAACCGCTATACTGTGAGGGGTTGAAATGAAGCCCATGGTAGAGTAGGGTCATGGTTAATACTAATATAGGGAACCACTATACCGTGAGGGGTTGAAATGAAGCCCGCGGTAGAGTGGGGTCATGGTTAATACTAATAGAGGGAACTGCTATACTATGAGGGGTTGAAATGAAGATCGTAGCACACCGATAAGCTAAGAATAGAGGTAATAATCCACCACCATACCGTGGAGAGTTGGAATGGATCCCGCGGTAGAGCGGTGAAATAAGAATAGAGATAAGGAAGAACTGCTATACCATGGGGGATGAAAAACGTCATGCTGTAGTGCGGTAATTTGTCATTGGAGCATTAAATGAAGGCCAGTCACATCAATCAGCATCGAAGTATGAAATTCAGCTCGATATGAAAGACTTGAATGATGAAGAACTTAAGCTATGAAATTAATGTAGTATGATATCAAAATTTAACAAGGTAAATTGAAAATTCATGCACTCATGCTAGCAGAAGCTAAATACAGGTGAGCTCAAAGTACAATGGTGGAAGAATTTTGTAGAGCGAGCAAAATTTTGGGTAAGTCTACTTTCACTAAAATTTAAACAATGGTGCCAAAGAAATCAGAGGCATGAAATAAAAAGGAAGAAAAATCTACTAGAATTTCATTGTAGTCGCCATTACTTGACCTATTACCTGGTTCAGTAGATAAGGGTTCTAAGAAAGTCTTTAAGGATTTAGCTCAGGGGTGTAGGGACCCAATAATTTTGCAATCTGGGTGGAATTTATATTGGTATTTTTATAAGAATAGAGATGAAAGGGTTTCAGTGTTAAACCCATGGACTTTTGACATGGGAAAATTAGTTGTTCCTAATGTTTTTGTTGATGTCAAGCTAATTAGAGCCTTGGCCAATAGATATCATGCCCCATAAAAAAAGGTCAGAGTTCGAGATGGGCAATATCTGGTAGATATCTCGAGGGAAGCTATAATTAGGTATTTTGACCTAAACGGGCAAGCTATCATTGAAATTGACTTGGGGAAGCTGGAGCAAGAATATAAAAGGTTGAAAATGACCTATAGAACTAATTACCTCCCCTTACACATGAAAAGGGGTGAAAAAAATAGAGTCCTACCCATTCACTCTTCAAGACTTGAACCCTTTCCAATGTCTGACTTTCAGACCTATTTCAAAACTACCTACTATTCATTATGTCAAATTCTTGGATTTGATGCACATGAGAATATGTCGATAGGGTTGATGAGAATGGCCACGATTATCCAACATCCTAAACTGAATGTGGAGTTTTATTTTACTTCATTCATTAAGGAAAAAATTCATGGAGGTCTATTACAGGTTAGGGAAGCCAAGGCCCCCATAACTTTTAGAAAGTACTCCTTATTATTTCATTTGATTATATCTCAAAATGAAACAAAATGGACAAAGAGGATGAAATTGAGTACACATGAGAATGAAGTTATGCTCCTAGTACAAAATTGGTGTTATATTTGGGACAATAAATGCAATGAAAGTGATTATGTTTTATTTAGGGATGATTTTGTCACCAGACTGATTGCTCAGCTTGGTTTTCCTACACCAAGATTACCACAATCCCTAATGGATGTCATGAGACCCATGCAATATAAACCAGATCAAGGTTTTACACATAATTATGCTGATTGGTTTTTGATGCCACAACACACCATCATTAGGGTGTATGGTTGTGATTAGTCCCCTCATATTTTACCAAAAAAATTTCCTAGAAGAGTATTGTTTTTAGAATTTATGTGGTAAATGCTCTGGATGGAGCATGATTTGATGAAAAATAAGAAAAAAAGCACATTTCTACCCAATTTGATGGTATTTGAAGAATTGTCAATTGGATCAAATATGTTGGAGGAATTGCAGAGATTTATAAAAGGTAATTGAATATGTGATCCAAAAGGTCACATCAACAATATCAAAAGAATCCTACTCATAAAGAGGGAAATAACACATGAATTTCATCCGGAAGAGGATGTAATAAGAAACTTGGTCAATTTTGCAGATGTGTTTGAAAGAAGGAAAAGATTGTTAATGATGATGAGATGGGAAGATCAAGAGAGAGGAAAAGATAAGAAGTTCAAGGGGTTTTTTTATGAGGAGCCAAATTTGTTGAAAAGAATGGAATTAGTCCTTGGTAAATTTGATGAATTATCTAAAAAGGCTCAAGAAGAGAAATCAGCCCCACTTCCTACACCCTAGCCACTAGCATCCAAAACCTCTACATCACATACACCACCTTCATCACCAATTCATCCATCTCCTCCATATCAAATAGACGAGCTTCCTACCAAGAAACAAAAGATTGGGTCACTAGTGGACTATGAGTCAAGTGATGAAGAACAAGAGGCAGTCTTAAGTTTGGCTGAGATGAAAGAGGTTGTAGAGAAACAAAAAATCCTTGAGCCTCATGATCCCAAGATGAGAATATCGGAGGAGGCTATTGATGAAATGAAGGATGATGAAAGAATTATTGCTTTCCTGAGATTCATGGAGGAGGATGACTTTATCCATACTAGGGAGTTCAAATATTTTTTGATAAAAAAGAAGATGAAACAATTTGATGATAGACTGAAAATTAACCTCATTGGAGTTGATGATTGAAAACATGCAGAAGTGCAGGAACAAACAATGGCAGAGTTAACTATTGACAATGTCAATATTACTCATAAAAAAGCAAGGGATTTAGTGTTGAAAACTAACATGCTCATTATACCAGGAATGGAGCTCTCCAAATTGTTTCTATTGGATCAAATCAAAGCTTAAGATGATCCCAAATTGGTTACAAAAATTGATTCAAAAGGAGTATCAGGGATAGGATATAATCCAACCACCCAGACACTTACCCTATGGACGAAACAAAAAAGCACAAAGAATCCTAGGCTTCTAGATGTGGTGCTGGAAATGAGAGGGTCTACTCTAGTCATAACTATGAAGGACACTACTCCCATAGAAGCAGCAACCATGACAATGCATTCAACAATGTTTACAAGAGATGTAGTGGAAAACATGGAAAAGAAGATGGTAGAGTATGAGAAAAGACTCAAACTATCAAATGAGGAGATAAATAAGTTATTCATTGAAAATTTCAGATTGAAACAACAATTGAAACAAGCCACAAATGTAAAGGGGAATGAAATGGTTTTATATCATCCACCTACTTTAGGTGAAGATCCACATATTCAACAATTAAAAGAAGAGGTTGAGAAACTAAAGAATCATAATATGGATGATATCAAAGGGAACATCTTGAGTACCTTGGAGGTAATACTAAAACATAGAGTTGAAGTTTTAATAGAGAAAATCAGTGAATTTCATGAGGGCTTCAGTCATTTGGTAAAAGTTCTGGAACAAATAAATACCAATTCCCCTATCTTAGAGAAATTACAGAAAAGATGGTAGACCACTTACCATATCTTAACCACTTTTTGTAAAGCCACTCAAAGAGATCCTGATGCACCCCCAAGGTTAAAATATACTCAAGATATGGTAAAAGGAATCATTGATGAGCATAAGTATTAGATTGATATGAAGAAGAAGGTAGAAAACATAAGGAATTCATTTGATTCAATAAAACACAGTTTTAGCCCTCTGATCGTTAAAGGTGATGGTCAACTCAAGGATGTGGATGAATGGGGAAATGAATTTGATCAAATGGTTCCACAATGTTTGACACATATACAGGGTGATGGTAATATCAATCTACAAAAATTTCATGCTCTACTTGATGTAATTATTGCATTGGATAATGGTTATACAAAGTTCGTTGTCGATGCCAGAAGCTTACTTGATAGCTAATGGAAAATACACGTGTCAAACTCCACTTCTGCACTGGAATACAAGTGGTTGAATGATTTAACAATAAGAAAGTGGCAGGAGAAATACCTCAGTTTAGATGAAGATTAATCACTATCAATGATGATTATCATAAAGTAAAAGCTTTGCATAGGTCTTTGGTGACTCGAGCTTTTACTCAGAGATTAACAGAATTGTCATGTGTTAGTTGTGAATTGTTTCAGTTATATTTTACATGTTAGTTAAGTTTTGTTATCAAAAGTCATGCCTTTTGGTCTGAAGCTTGTTACCTCTACTATAAATAAGAGAGACCAGGATTAAGAAAAAAAAATTAAGATAGGAGTAGATAGAAGAAGTAGGAGAATAGGGATTGATACAATGTTTACATCATAAAGGACCAAGATGCACATGTACATTTTTTTATGAAGTTAACGGTAAATCTCTAATTTGGTGACTCTATGTTGGTGTCAATTGTTTGTTAAGTTAATTGAATATATTGCCAGATTGTCTCCATATTTAATATTACTGTGTTTGTTAAATTGATAGATCAAGCATATTTTCCAGTAAAGATTAAAGTTTGCATGCATTTGTGAGCACGACCTTTGGGTTTAGAAAATGTTTGTATTGCATGTGTTTGTGAATGCGTTGGGATTCTTCTTGTTGTCTTGCTTGGCAACCTTGGGGTCCATCCCCTCACCTTCCTGCACGGGCCAATGACCCATGCACTTTATTCATTTTCCATCGTTACTTCTGCTACGTTGGGATTTCAAAGAGTAGAGAAGGTAATATGATGATGCACAGGTAGAAGAAGAAAAGTGATGAAGATGGAAGGGATCTAAAGGCTGACTATTGTGTCGTTCTTGGACTGGAGAAACAAAGTCGATGATTACGATAGACTGAAGAAAAAGAATGGTAGGTTGAGCTTGGTGTCAGCATGTGGAGGAGAATCAGATGGCAATTTGAGGATGTTTAGAGAAAGTCCATGTTTGTCATTTCTTAGTCTAATGGATCATGGGAAGCAAAGATCTGTGAGAAACTTCAATGAATACAGGTGGGAGAGGACGACTGACTATAGGCGCAGGATTGGTACTTTGTTATGTGCTATTCATTCCTACCAAGTTCCATTATGATATAATGAGAACTTACTTCCACATCAAGCACCAGAGCTCAGGATAGCATTTATTTTTAGTAATAAATGAAATACCTCCGAATGACTATCCTATGGCATCCAGTTTGTTCCCTTTTAATTATGAATGGAAAATGGGGATTTGGAAAGTAACGTTATGCTGGAGAAAGAAATCCTAAGAAATCTGAAATGGCATACAAAAAGTGATTTGAACAATTGAATCCAAGCTATGATTCTATCCAAAAATGTTAAGAAATGCCATTTTTTGAAAATGCAATGACATTAATATTTGCAGCAATGTATGCTATAAAAGAACTCCAACTTTTAGATGATTTTTAAAACATAAACAATGAATGACTGAAATATACGCCTCCCTGACATTTCTACTTTGGAAATAGTGAATATAAAATAATAAAGCAATTCCCATGATGCAAAAAAGCTACAGGTATTATTCCTTTTAGAAACCATTAGTATGAGACAATAAAGCAATTCCTATTTTCAATATCAAATAAAGCATGATGAAATTTCCGTAGTAGCGGTGAAGTAGATTCAACAGTGAAGTAGATATGAATGTGTAATGAGAAATAAAACCCAGATGCTAGGGCTCAAACAAAATTCCTAATGAAATAGAAATATGGTTCCACCCTCCTTCTAGTGCCATAATATGGATGTGAAAATCTGCATTTTGGTTAAATCCTAACACACAAAGCATGATTATTATTTTAAAACAAAGCCAACAATCAACATCCCTATGAAATAACTCAACATGCCTAATAATGCAATCAAAGCAACAAAGGATTAGATAAACAAATTGAAAGCATACAATAAAACATGGAGTAAATTATATCTCATAGTGGATTGGTGCTTCTGTAGAAAGAAGCCCTTTCCCATTCCTTGATAAGCTTTATGATAAAATGCCTTGGAGATGGAGTGGAAAAAACCAGTTCTCAATTGGAGAGAGTGACTTTGCGTAAGCTTTGTGGATCAAGTTGTGGAGGATTAAACCAATGGAGATGATCTTTATTTATAGAATAGAATGATATAAGAATTCCAAACATGGAGGATGTGGGACTAAAAACAAGCCAATGAAAAGAGGCCACTTGTCAAGTTATGATAGGTTGGAGGATGAGCACATTTTGGTCAATGTGCCAAAGAGGGGGAGATTTCAAATTTGAATTTGAGAGTTAAATGCTGAGTTTGACTTGTTCAAGGGACATGTAAGAGACATGTAAGACCTATTAAATGCCTTGTTGGATGTACATTTCAACTTTCTTTTGAATTCAAATTTGAGGGAATATTCCTCAAAGATGCCATGTTGATGGAAATTGCTGATTTTAATAAATCAATAAATTGATTTATTGGTGCAATTTGGAAAAGCTAGAGGATGTGACATGCATTAGATTAGATTTAATCAAGATTAGATTAACTTAGATGATGATTAGATGATTTGACCCATTTGACTTGAATATTTTGATTTATTTAAATCAAAAGGGATGGAAGGTGATTTCAAATTTAATTAAATAAATGCTTGATTTATTTAATTAAGGAGGGTGATGTTAGGATCAAATTTGATTTATTTAATATAAGTTGGTGACTTTAGGAGACTGATAAATAAACTTCATTTATTTGATGAATGGATGAATATGACCTAATCAAATGCATGATGCTAATTTTGCATGTCTACAATATGTATGAGCAATAGTATCATGACTTGGCTGCTACAATACATTATACTTAGGTGGGTAAAGGTTAAGTTTAGGTTTGTTTTGAGTTTGGTGCTTGTGTGAAGGTGGGTAAAGAACTGGAGGATTTTTAGGATGTCCCATAGGATATGTAGGAGGTCCATTAATCAAAGGGAATCTAACAGACACCCGCAGATACATGATCTCAATGGTCTTGGTTTGATATATTTCCAATAAAGGGCAATCTAGAATCACCTTTTTATCCTCTCCTAAAGAAGCCAACTTATTATTGCTATCATTTTATCGCACCATGATATTCTCTCTAGGAGGAGAGTTGTTATGAGAACTACAAATCAAATTTTCTTGACATTTAAGGATTGGTTCTTCCAAAATGACTTCATCGCAAGTAGGGGAATGATCAATGGTTGAATTGTCTTGTTTTTCAATAGTGGGGATATTAGGAGCAGGATCTATTTGTTTGTTATTTTCCTCTAACGTCTCATGTTCTTGTGTCGTATTAGCTACCCTAGTAGGGGAGCTTGTAATATGTTCATTCATGGTTAAATTTTGTAAAGAAACTTCACCACAATTAGGGGAGACATCAAGAGAAGGACCAGTATAATTTTCATGCTTACAAAATAGATCTTCCCATATTATAGGAGAATTCGGAAAGGAAAAAATGAGATTGTCATGACTTTCAAGTATATATCTTCTGACACAAAACTATCATCTTCATTACTATGAAGGATATTAGGAGAAGAGTCAATTTGATTATCATGATTATCTACAATTACACCCTTATTCCGTATACTATCTTCCCAAGTGGGCAAAGTAGGATTGTCAAGGCTCTCAATTATAAGATCTCCTAACACCAACATGTCTTGCTCATAAATTTCATCTTCATGGTTATTCATGATTGTAGCGTTGTCACAAGTAGGGGAAATGTTGAGAGAGGAATGTAAGGTGAGTAAGCTAGTAGCAATGATTCCATCTTCTAATGTTATACTATCTTCCCAAGGGGAATAATGAGAAGAGAAAACAAGACCTACATGATTCTAAACTATTACATCTTCTTTCACAAAGATACCTTCATCACTAAAAGGAGAGGTATAGGGAGAGAAAAAATGATGATCATCATGAATGTACATGCTTATATCTTCTTCTATCACATCATCCTCACAAATAGGATGGATAAAAGTGGTTGTTGGTTTAAGGAAAGCATGAACATGTCTACTTTTTCGCCTTAAAATACTCTCATAACTAGGGAATGCATTGAATGAATGACTAACATATTTATCTACTAACTTTTCCTTTGTGAACCTAGAAAAGAATAAAACTAACATTTTTTATAAATAATTTATGCAAACTCAAAATGAAATGTAGTTTTACTGGTTACATTATGCAATGTTCCGAAAATGAAATGTTGCAAATGCAAATTTGGAATGAAGCAATGCATGAAATGGACTAATTTAAGCTAGTTTTAGTGAAATTCATGTATTAGAAAGTTAACCCAGTGAAGCAATTAACCAATGGCAGAAAACAAAAGCTTAAAAACAATGTTTTTAGTGCTATAAAAGGAAATTTTAGATGTTCTCTCGGACTGATTCACCTAGGGTGGCGAATGAGTCCTAGTAGGATTTTTTTTCTAAATTTTCAAGAATTTTTAATGGATTTTGATAATTTTTATGTTGTATGATATGTATCCTAAGGGATAATGTAATTTTTATATTATTTTAAATGATTTAAGATGCAAAGATGCAACCTATATGCACTTTCACTAATGTAAAATTTTAGAAACCCTAGATGTCAATTAACTAATGCAAACCTTAATGCAAAGTCAATGCAAGCTAGATCTAGGAGGATGATGGAATCCAAATAAATAAAGAAGGTATTCAAAATGTAGGTTCACCAAAATGAAATGAAGGTTTTTGTACTCTCTTACATCTCAAGGGTTTTGGATCTAAAAGGAGAGACAAAAACTCCTCACTTCACTCAAGAAGAAACTATTGAGATTCCAATGCAAAGGAGATTGAAATATGGTAAAGGGAATTGTCTTAGGGGCTGAAATTGATAAAAGAGGTTCACCACCAAGTGTAAACTTGGAAAACATAGTGTGAAATGCAAACAAATGCTAAGTGGCCTCCAATTATGAACAAAATGCAATGAAAAGTTATGAAATTGAAAGTGTGCACCTAGGAACTTGTATAGGCTGTAGTGAATATTGGAAATGGCTCTAAAATTTTGAAAATTCTAATTTTTAAACTTGGTGGGACTCATTCGCCATTCTGGGAGAATTAGTCCCAGTTCTAGAAAACTGTCCTAGAGCAAGTTTCGGGCAAATGGGTATCCAAATCTCCAAAGATCTTTGAAAATACCTATAGTGGGACTCATTCACCACTAAAGGTGAATAAGTCCAATTTGAATTTTCTAGAAATTCAAAATTTGGATCTGCTCTCCTCAGTCTGCTCAATTTGTTCCTCTAGGTGTCGAGATTCGAAACCTTGACTTTTGGCACTGTAATGGACTTTTTGTGAAGATTTTGACCTTACAAGTAGGGAGATGAATCCAACAAGTTTGAAACCTATTTTTCAATCATCTTGAAGCCTTGAAATCACCTAGATCTGTAATCACACAAAGAAATAGAGAGATAAAATGTTGATTGTTAGAGGATAGGTGTTTTCCTTGATTAAACCCCTTTTAGGTAATTAAACCAAAATGATGAAATAAGATAATGAAATTAGAACCTTTCCATGATAATGGATCTTGAAGTGGTGCAACAATTGATGAAGAATATTGCTCTTGAGTGCCTTAGAATTGACCTTGAAAGCTATCTTGATGACCTTGTGTAGACTTGAAATGCTTAACCCTTGAGTGCTTGACTTGACAATATGAAAGTATGATAGATGGATGAAATAATGATTTGGAAGCTTATTTATATAGGAAATCCACTAACATGACCCTTAATTTGATCCCCAAGATTTACATTGAAGAAATTTAAACTTAAAACCTAGTTTTTCCCACTAAAACATTGAAAATAGCTCAAATGGGACTCGTTCGCCATCCTTGTCTAATGGGTCCCATAGGGGGCTAGTTTTCCAACTAGAATGCCAGAGAGTACATAAATTAACTTTATATGTTGATCTAGTTAATTTTTTGATTAAATTATGCCTTGGGATACATAATATGGGGTCATATGGGGCCTATTAATGATGATATTAAGGTCATAAATGAAATAGTTTTCAAAATCCGATGTGAAAGTGTCAATTAATACACTTTAAATTGCTAAATTAAATAAAAAATGAGTCTATTTAGCTTAGAAGGTCCCCAAATCCCATGTGAATGTGTAAAACACATTACAACACTAGATTAGGTCCACCTGATTTACAAGCCTATTGAATTTAATGTGAAAATGTAAATAAATACACTTTACAACATTAAATTGGGATATAGTTAGGTTAATTTATCTTGAAAAGGGCCCAAGACCTAATGTGGATGTATAAAACACCTTACGACACTAGATCAAGGTAACATTAAGTCTAATTTATCATTAATTATTCCCATATCAAGTGTGAAAATGTCAAGGGATACATTTTTTCTACACTACATTTAGCCCCCACTTTAGTGAGAGGATGAACTTGCTTCAAACTCACACTAAAGTAGACATTCAAGAGGGGTCCAAGTGTACCAATGTGGATGGTCTAGGATAATAAAGATCGAGGAAGTGGTCAAGCCCCTAGGATCCAAGATCCTAAGTCAAATCGACATAAGCACAAAAGGACACACACAAGGTGTATGATATGTAGCAAAAAAAAAAATGCGATCATGCAATGTCTACAATTAGAAGAAGAAAAAAAATAAGAAAAAATAATAAGGAAAATCAAGCTTTGACCATTTGTCCAACACGATGTGGATCAGATCTAGGTTGTTTGTCCAAAAATAAATGCATACTCACTTTGAGTCAATGGAACTCATGGTTGTTCGCCGAGTGAGAAGGCCTAAAAGGGTGAGAAACATACACTCATGGATAGTATGTATTCACACACACACAAAGGATATAATAAATTACATTATTCTTCCCCTTTGAAACTGAACCAAAATACATAATTTGAATACTCCCCCTTTGGAGTTTACCCAAATAAATGAAAAAATCAACAAAAATGATAACACATGATAGTACCCACTCCTCCTGAGAGGTATCCACCAACATCATTCCATAAAACAAGATTGATCCATAGATGCATTGGACTGATGCATCTCCATATGTATCTAGTTCAAGGAAGGAGAGGCATTAACCCCCAACTTCTACCAAAGATACACAAAAGTATCTTTATGAAGTCAAGCTTCACTTCATTCTCCATAACCTTCTCTCTCAAAAAGTGATACCTAATAAATATATGATTTTTCATCGAATGCATCACTAGATTCTTTGAAATGCTAATTACACTTGTGTTATCACAAAATATAGATATAGGCTCATCATACACAACTTTGATATCCTTCAATGTTTGTCTCATCCACAACACCTATGTACAACATGATGTTGCTACAATATATTTAGTCTCTGTAGTAGAAAAGGAAACTGAATCTTGCTTCTTACTCAACCATGACACCAATCTACTTCTAAGAAAGAATACACCACCACTTGTACTTTTTTTGTCATGAACACAACCAATCCAATCTGCATCTATATAAGCACTTAATGTGAAATCAATATCCCTAGGATACCACGAGCCATAATCAGGAGCACCTCTTATATATTTGAATATCATCTTCATAGTTTCAACATGTGTCTCTCAACGATCTTCTTGAAATATAGCTATAAGAAAAATTACATGCATGATATCTAGTCTAGTAGCAATTAAATACAACAATCCACCAATCATAGATCTATATTTTCTTTGATTATCCTTAGGTGAATCATTGAATCTTTGCAAAATTTACAACCACTCACCATATGAGTGCATACCAGTTTGGAGTCATCAACTCCAAACTCTTTTAACATCTCTTTGACATACTTAGACTGTGAAATAATTATCCCTTTATTTGTTTGATTGATTTGTAGCCCAAGAAGAAAATCATCTCCCCAAACATCATCATTTCAAACTCTTTCTACATATCCTCAGAAAATTTATTATACATATCTCCATTTCCACCAAAAATAATATCATCCATATACAATACTACTATTTTGTCTTCCTTAATTTTAAAGTAAAGATTACTATCTACAATGCCTTTATTGAATCCTTGTTGTATTAAGTACCTATACAACCTTGCATACCAAGCTATGGGAATTTGTTTCAATCCATATAATTCCTTCTTCAGATTACATACCATATTCGATAGATATGACAACTCAAATTCTTTCGATTGTTCCATGTAAACCTCTTCTAATTCACCACTCAGAAAATTAGACTTCACATCCATCTGATAAACCTTAAATTCCTTATGTGTTGTAAATTCCAAATACATTTTGATACCTTCCATCCTAGCCATAGGATCAAATGTATCCTCAAATTCTATACATTCCACTTGTGAGTAGCGCTTACACATGTCTTGCCTTATTTATTACTACTTCTCCATTCTCATTTAGCTTGTTCCTAAATACCCACTTAGTTTCAATTATGTTATTATTTTCCAATCTAGGGACCAATTCCTAGGTCTAATTCTTTTCAAACTGCATAAGTCCTTCCATTTCCTTCACCCAATGTTCATATTTACATGCTTCACTCACTACTTTAGATTCAACTTTAGAAAGTAAACACGAATTTACCTCAACTTCAACAACTTTGCTTCTTGTCAATACACCTTTAGGCTTGTCTCCAATGATCTGATCTTCAAAATGAATCTTTTTCACATACTTAGGGGTCTTAGGGGTATTCTCTAGAGCCTTTTCCTCCTCATTCTACAATTCTTGTTCATCAGTTTTTCTATACAATTAGGTTCATCTGACACATCCATCCACTACAATTGAATTATGCAATTTTTCATCAACCTTAACATTTGTAGTTTCAACAATAATTCTTAGCCTTTCGTTATAAAATCTATAATATTTAATTCTAATAGAATATCCAAGAAAGATACATTCATCAAACTTTACATCAAACTTTCCTAAGTTTTCTTCTTCTCTTTCGATGTTACATTTTCTTCCAAATTTACTCTAAAGTACTTCACCATAGGAATCCTTCCATACCATAACTCATAGGGAGTCTTTGTGTTGTTAGCTTTATCTTGAACTCTATTAAGTGTGTAAACAATAATACAAAGAGATTCTCTTCAGTAGACTTCTGATAGATTTTCCTCTTTCATCATAGTCCTTTCAACTTCTTGAATAGTTTGATTTTTCCTTTCAACAACTCCATTTTGCTAAGGAGTTCTAGGAACATATAATTTCCTCTTTATCCCATGAACTTCACAAAACATGTTAAACTCATTGGAGGTGAATTCACCATCTCTATTAGACCTAAAACATTTTATTTTCATATCCATTTCATTCTCAACCATAGCTTTAAATTCCTTGAGTTTATCTAATCCATCAAATTTCTATCTAAGAAATGTAACCCATGTCATTCTAGAATAATCATCAATTAAAAGCATAAAGTACATGTCACCTTGTAGACTTCTCACCCTTGTAGGACTACAAAGATTTGTATGTACATTTTCTAGTAGTCTAATAGCAGATTGTTCCTTTCCCTTAAGGCTACTTCTTGTTTGTTTTCCAAATTGACAACTCTCACAAACAACATTGATATGCTTTGTGATTCTTTGTAAATCTCTCACTGCATGAACTGAACTAATTCTTTCCAAATTATCAAAATTCATGTGACACATCCTTCGGTGCCAAAACTAGCTATCATTAATCTAAGACATAAAAAAATTCCCATTAGCACCCTTGAGTTGATAGATGTTTCCATATGTTCTCTTACTAGCAACAATTATAGTTCTAGACCCTTTCTTGATCTCACATGTTTCATCCTTAAACACAAGATTATATCCTTTTCTACACATTTGTCCAATACTCAGTGAGTTATTCCTTAAACCATTAACATAGTAAACATTTTCAGTATTATGCTTGCCATCAAAACTAATTGAACCTATTCCACAAATCTTAGCTCCTGAATCATCTCCAAATTTAACTAGTCCTCCATATTTTTCAATTTTAACAAACTTACTCTTGTCTCTGGTCATCTGATTAGAGAAACCACTATCAACAACCCAGTAATTCTTATCCTCTTTAACATGAAAACCAGATACCAAAGTACCTTCAACCTTGTCCTTCATCTTTGGAACACTCTCCTTCACAAAAATTTCAGGGTTAGTAGAACCAAATTCTTCTTTTATAGGATGATGGATAGAGGATGAAGGATAGTGGAAGGAATGGATAAGATTTAGTAGGTAGGATAAAATGGATGAATATTCCCCTAGGTGTATAGTTCATGAGGATGGGGGATAACAATTGATGCCTATTTTCTACGCTTTTATCATAGTTCTTTCCCAAGGTACTACAAGAATTGGTTTTCACTATTGGATTAATGATTTCTCTTTACTCTTTCATTTTCTTTTAGATATTTTTGGAATATAAAGGATGTAGAAGGATGAGGATAATGTTATGGATAAGTGGATTTGGAAGATAATGGATGCATGATAGGGAGATGGAGGAATGAATCAAGTATCTAGTTCCATCTATGGAATCCCTTGAATAATTGATAAAATGGTTCATGGAGATTGGATGTATGCTCATAGATGTTTGTGAAATGATGACATGATGGAAAAATATAAGTATTTATGTAAAGTCTTGGATTAAAGGAGTGTGACATGGAATGAATGTTGGATAATGGATGGGGTGTTGGAGGACTTTTGGATGAGTGAATGACAATGTTGGCACAATCATCATTGGCACACACCTTGAGAGGTGGTGGAGTTAATGGATGTCATAGGATAATGGATATTAGGATATAAGGGCCCAAAATAAATTTGGAATACGAGGTATTTTAGATGGAGGAATGGAATATTTTGGATCAATAGATTTGATACCAATTCATATTTTCCTTTAAGAAGCATTTCTTCTATAATTTTCCTTGAGATCCACGTGTTTTTTTTTTCATGGGAATTTATGGCCTTTTGGATTTAGATTTTTACTTTTAGATCAAATTTCACTTTGTGTTAGCATGTATTTTCCATGGGACATGGTGATCCTTGATATTGTATGGATTTTTGATCTTATGAATTTGATATTTTGCATACCAATTGCTTCCAAGAGAAATGGGATGCATATCTAAACAAGAATGATATGGATATTTTATGGATAGGTTGATGTAGATAAGATGTTATAAGGGCTTCAAGGATATATGCATCGGTTGATCTTAATTTTTGATTTACGTGATAAATAAATATGCTGAAGATATTTTGAAATAGGAGTGATGGATGGTGGAATGTGAGGAACCAAGATGGATGGAAGTGATGAAAGACTTGGTTTTGGGACATAAGGGCCCAAAATGGATTTGGATGAGGTAGGAATGTTCTTTGGGACATAGAGATACAAAATAGAATTGGAATATGAAGGATATGAATGTTTGTATTTTAGTGGAGGGGTGTGGGCTTTAGGAAGAATAAAAACCTCTTGAGAATAAGAAATATTTCCAAGGCTATGATAATTTGATTTTTCTTTGATACAAATGTGTTCTAAAGTGTCTTGTTAATGAATTCATAATCCATTTCCTTGATAAATTTAAGTTTTGACAACTAATTTTATGAATAGGATACTTGGTTTGGAAGTAATATGCAAGTCCATTTTAAGGGGGATATGATGTTGAAGGAATGATATGTTCTTGAAGGAAACAATATTGGATGAAAGTGGAGGAACCAATTTGATAGGTATGGGGTTCATAAATATCTTGGATAGGGGTGATGGGATATCATGGAGGATTATGATAATGAAGGGGGATTAGGAGGGCTATTGGGATTTGGAGATGGATCAAAATTATGACATGTAGATGAAGGGATACTTTGATATTTACTTGGTAAGGGATCATGAGGGGGAGAAGCGGAAGGAATGATTTCATCTTCAGATGGAGTGGAAGAAATGCTTTGATCTTGATATGGAAGGGGATCACAAAATGGTATGGAAGCAATTATTTTTTCTTCATATGGAATAAGATCTTGAGATGGAGTGAAAAGGATAATTTGATCTTAATATGTGAGGGTGTCATGATATATCATGGAAGGAGTGATTTTTTCTTGATACGGTTGGGGATCATCTTGGATTTATTTCTCAATGGTATGATTCTAATAAAAGTTTGGATTATCTTGGATGATCTAATCATAAATAAAATCATTATAAAAGTGTATTATCATTGATATCATGATCAAACATAGTATCTTAATTAAAGATTGGATTATCATGGACATAAAATATTTTTGATGGAGTGCATGGTGGTGTTTGATCTAAAGTTTTTTTATCATGGACTTGATCTTGATTTAGGCTATAGGATACACATGGTCATGCTTTGGAAAAATATTTTGGCATGTTTATATTTTTGTGAATGGTGTGATGGGAGAATAGTGTTTGATATAATTTTCAAATTGGGTAGATGGGGTGTAGGTATGAAATGGGATGTGGGTGGGATTTGATAGGAGCTTTGGATGGGTGTTTGGTTTCCCTTGTCAAAGTAAGGAGACAAATGAATATTAGGAGGTGGATTTTAATTGGATGGATGTTTTTCCCAAGACTTATGAGGTATATAACCATGCATTCTTTTTCATTGTTAAATTAGTATGAGGGAAAAAATTGTAAGGGCCTCGGGATTGGAAATTAGATAGTCTTTGATGTTGGAAGAGGTAGAGGATAAGGATGATGTGGATGGTAAGGATGTGGGAGATGATAAATTTGAATAAGAAATGGAGGCTTCAGTGGTTTTTTTATCATGGATGAGGATGAGGATTTTGTAAATGAAATAGAGACTGAGATTTGTGATGTGGATGAGATTTGAGGGGAAATTTGGATGAGGGTATGGTTTCCCTTGTCAAACGAAGATGAAGGATAAGAAATAGGATATGGATTGGGATTGGGTATAGTTTTTTGATCTAACATGGGTAAAGATATGGTAGATAGAATTAAGGTTATGGGATTGACTTGGTAACTAGGTTGGCATGAGAGATATGAATAGGCGAAGGTTGGATAACTTTAAGGAATGTGTAAGTTGGATTGGTATGATTGAAAGGTTTGTTTTGATGGCATGGGCATGTAAGAGAATGAAGGTTTCCATGGTAAGGTATGTTTGATGTATTGGAGGTATGGTATGGCGAATGGGGTTTAACATAGATTTATTAACTTCCATAACCATTTTTTCAAGCCAATTCATGATGTTTATATGTAGGTTTTGGATTAGGATTAGTTGATTTATTAGATGGGGTTTGGGATTGTATATAGATGAGCTTTGGAAAATGAAGGATGAAGGGTGCTTAGAAATCAAATAACAAGACATTAAAAAGGTTTAATTTGATGAGGGATTATTATCTATACTTAAGATATATTCATTAAGTACAAGTTGATTGGATTAAATTTATACTTAGGGTAGGAAAAGTTATTAAGTAGGAATTGATGAGATTTGACAACTATACTTAAGATAGAGTAATATTATTAAGAAATTTTGGATTAAGGATGAGATAAAATAAATGTATTGATTTTTATTGGAAGGTTGGATTTGAAATGAATGATAGTGGATTAGGGATAGGATACTTGGCTGAAGGATTTGGATGATGAAATTTTATGGGGAATGAAGGAGATTAAATCCTCAACAAAAATTTGATGTGTAAAGGATTTTTTTTAATTAAGGATTAGGGATTAGATGATTTATTAAGATAAATATATGGATGATGGGTGTTGAAATTTAGATGAGGGGTAGATGGATTAGACTATTATTTGGTTGGAATGTGATTAATTTGGTAAGTTGATTAGATTATGATGGTGATGGAGGATGTGGATTAGGGATGATAATGAATAGTGGATAATTAAGAAAAAGATGAATGGTGAAATTGGATTAAGAGTAGTAGATTTTGAAGTGGATTATGGAGGAAAAATGGATGGAGGATGGGTAGGATAAGGATTGGGACCTTGATTGGATTATGAAAATTAATTAGGATTAGGGTCCTAAATGGCATATTAGAGATGGAATGGGGATATATTGGGATTATTAGAATAGTTGGGATGTTGTGGATTGGATAATTAGAGGTGATTGGGAAAGTATGGAAGATTAGGATGATTAGGGGGATAATTATAATGATTATGATGATTAGTTTGTTGAATGAACAAGACAACTAAGTGGGGATGAATTAGTTGTATCTAATAATGTGTCATAGAAAAAAGTACCCTTTGCTTGACAGGGGATTAATTCATGATAAATTGGACTTAATGAGTCCTTGATTCAGGTGTTTTGAGGCATTTTATGTATCCACACTACGTCTTGGACCCTTAATACGTGTTTAACGTCTTGTAAAGGTGTTGTAAAGTATTGTAAGATGCTTTCACATTTTTCTAGACTTAATGAACCTATTTCTCCCTAACTCAACATTATAAAATGTGTTGAATAACATTATTATATCATTATAGAAGGTTTTTGAAATAAACTTAATGTTAAATTAGTTTTGTATGTTCCTTTCACATTCACATTGATTCTTGTACCTTCCTAGGCTATGTGGACCTCATTTTATTGTTGTAAAGTGTATCTAATCACACTTTCACATTGCTTTTTGTGTCCCAAGCTCTATTTGAAATTTAAATCATCACTAATAGTCCCATATTAACCCATATTGTGCATCCCAAGGCTCAAATTGATCAAATACCCAACAAGGTTACATTTTAGACCTTATTTCCTAATATCTTGGCATCTGAGCTATCAAATTGGCCCCTGTGGGACCCATTCGCCATGCATGGTGAATCAATCCCATATAGGTGGGACCCATTCACCATGTGTGGTTAATGAGTCCCATTTGTCTCAATTTTTAACTTTGAGTGGAAAAAAAGTGAAATTTGAGTTTAATTTTGCTTCATGTCGGCTTGTGATGAGGTATTAACGGGTTACTAACACACAAGTGTGTATAAATAAGTGTTTTTATCCTAATTTTACATCTCTCATTAATGCATTCATCCACTAAATTAATTCACATCTATTCTTCATTATTCATCCACCAATATTTCATCTCAAGTCAAGCAACATAGGGTTTTATCATTGAAAGACATCAAGAGAGCTCCTAAAGACATTCAAGGGTTGAATCTCCCTCCCTTATTGTAGAAATACAAGATCAACATCATGGAAATGTAATATATCACATTATTGCATGTTTTATTCTATTCTTTCATCATTTTGATTTAACTACCTAAATATAGTTTGACGAAGGAAAACTTACATGCCCTAATGTTCACCATTTCTTCTTCGCTTCTTGTTTATTTGTATATTTAAAAATTTTGGAAGCTTGGAAATCATTTAAGATCAATTTTCAAGGTTTCTCAAGTCTTCTCTTCATTCAACAAGTCAAAATATCAACAAAAACTCATTTATAGACCTATAAATCAGAGTTTTGGAAGTGGACACCTGTAGAAAGTCAACGTGAAAATCAGAAGTTTCAGAATCCACTTTTGAAAATATAGAAATTAAAAAGTGGACTCATTCACCATGGGTGGAGAATGATTCCCACTCTAGGGTCAATTTTGAGTACCCTTTTGTTAGAAACAAGTTTCGGCTCAGTTTTGCAAAACTAGGACTGAATCACCTAGAATGGCTAATGAGACCCTCCAGGCTTGAAAATCAACATCATTAGTATTTCAAAAGTAATTTCCAGTCTCCTTAAAGCTTTCAGGTGAACACTTCAAGTTTCATTCATTTATATTTAGCTTTGCATTCATTTCTAGTTCATTGTTGCATTACACAATGTGTTTTCAAAAAAGTCATATTTCTTAGGTTTCGCATGCTTAACTGATCAATTTCATCACTTAATTTCATTTTATTCACCTCATTTAGCTCAGATAACATCACACATAACATAGTTTGAATTAACCCTTTAGCATTTTTTACCCCACCTCTCTCCTTTTAGGTGAAAATCCCTAGAAGAGCTAGAGAAGTGCATAGGAGCCAAAAATCTTTGGTTCAAATAAAAACATCAAAAAACTGAATAGTAATCAAATCTACATGCATTCATTAAACCCTTATTTTATTATAATGATTAATCATAAAATACAGATAACAAAAATTGAAATAACAACACCATACATAAGAGACCACTATATGTACATGGAAAACCTAATGAGGGAAAAACCATGATGAGGATTAGCTCACAATATAAGTAATTGTAAAACTATTATAAAAGGGCTCAATTTTAGAACAGGACACACTGTCCAAAAAGGACAACAACTAGCTCCCACTACCACAAAATGAAATACAAGAAGATAGAAGATAAATGTTACACAGAGAAAAATTTCTCAATGTAGCAAGGAATCCACTATAATGCTCCAACACTTTCACAGTCTTGTTTGAAATATTTTTTACATGTTTGGATCACTACATTCAGGAATCCAATACTTTTAAGTTCACACTTCTCTACTCAAATTCACATCATACACACATCACTTGCATTGATCTCAAATCTATCTTGCTTCTCTCTTCATGCACACCCAACTCACAACAACTCCACTCTTATTTAATCAACCTTAACCTTAAACATATTCTCCAAGGTTGGTACTCTATCTATTATATTTACAAATTCAAATTAGGGAAGAACCTAAACATTCCCATCATGGATAGGAATGAAAGGGGGCCAAAATAACACTTAACTGAGACCCAAGATTAAGTCTCACATGCCACACTACACATCCATTAATACTTGAACATATCTAAATGTAGTGTAGACACTAGGTTGGTTGTTACTTGTGAACAAATACTTGAACATTAAGCACATGCTTCCAAAAGTTTCAATACACATGACCACAATTATTCTTGACATGAACAAGATTACAACACCATTAACTCTCCTTCAAAACTATAATTCCTAAAAATAAACTGTAGAGAAATATGGAGAAAGTACATTTCCTTCTCCACACCTTTGTACAACACTACAAAACCAATTCTATTACTGGTAAACACAACTTCCTCTTACTAATGATCCAAAACCCAAAATTTTAAATATAGAATCCTTTAACAACCTTAACCAACATACTAAATCTGCACAAGCATAGCATCAATAGAAAATAAATGTAGAGCATGATATGGAGCATAATATAGACACTTCCACAACACTATTTTCTCTTTTTATCAAATTTCCTCAAAAGCACTTGGAAATAAAGTACCAAAGACATAATCTCATCTCATTACTTTATTCCAACTCATATTTAGATACTACAACAAAAAGATAGCTCCATCTACTCACAAAACTTCCTCAATATCTCAACTATACATGTATAACCTGCAACAACCTATTTTCCTCTTCTCAATTTTATCAATATCCTTGACATTTTCCTCATGCAACAACATAGTTGACATCAATGACAACACTAGTTAGTAGAAATCCTATTGACATCAATGAAAACACCATCATACTTGCAACAATCTACCCCTTTTTCATTGATGGCAACACATGATATGAAAAACCATCAAAGACAACACAAAAAATATGAACACACTTTCTTTTCTTCCCCTGAATTATTTGACAATATGCACATCTTTTTCCATTGATACCTTACACCTTACACTTTTTCACATGATACTTTATCCCCCTTTTACATCAATGGAAAAGAATAATTTTTTTGCATTATTCTCCCCCTATAAAATTGAACCAAAATACCTACTTTGAATACTCCTCCTTAGGAGTACACCCAAATAAATAAATGACACAATGACTACACATGAAACTTCCTACTCCCCCTGAGATGTAGCCACCAACATTAGTCAAGAAAGAAGATAGATCCATAGATCCATTGGAATAATGCATGTCCATATGCATCTAGTTTAATGGAGGGGTAATAACCCCAACCTCTCCTGAAAATACTCAAAATTATCCTTAGGAGGATCCTTAGTAAATATGTTAACAATATGATCCTTTGTAGGTACATACTCAAGTTTCACCTCATTCTCTATAACCTTTTCTCTTAGAAAGTGATACCTAATAGATATATGCTTTGTCCTCAAATGCATTATTAGATTCTTTGAAATGTTAATTCCACTTGTATTGTCAAAAATGATAGATATAGGCCACGTGTTGGGTTTGCATTTCACTATTACTATTTCCAATCATCGAAGATATTACTAACCTTAAATTCATTTATACAATGAGCGATGGCCCAGGTTGTTTAGAGACATCATTGGAAGGTCTTCATCGCCGAAATTTTCAAGAAGGTCTAATTATTTTTTGCGACCGATGATGGGGCTTTGTCCAAGATTATTCCCTTCACATATGAGTTTCAGCTCATCATTGAAGATAGGAGATGTTGGGGATATTCTGTGACAATGGGAAAGTTGTAAAAAATATTGCCAGGATATGGATGGATACATCACAGTTTTAAAAACACCTCATCAATGTTCCTAAGTACGAATGGAAAAGCAAGTGGCGATCCTTAATGGGCCTTCTTGATTGAGTTTTAAATCATGAATGATCAATGGCTAGGATTCTACATGGATTGATTGATTTTTCTTTGTTCACTCAAGTGATCCAAGGTAGTCATTAATTACAATATGCTTTAATTCCTCTATTTAATGAGGATTTCATGTAGTTTTTTCTATCATTTGCAATTATCAGGGTGCTGAAATAATTGTTGTGGATATTGGAGTGAAATTTGAGTGTCGAGTGAATCATCACACATGTAGTGGTATAATATCTCTGGGTTTGTAAGTGTGTGTGCATGTATTATAATTATCCATTTCTAGTTCCTAGGGTGGTATTTTTTCTATAGCTCAATTGTACTTTATGTTATTTCATGTGGGATTGGTTCAGTTTTCATTTCTGTATGAGGATATTCTAAGGGTTTAGGATGGTGTTTTTTTTGTAAGATATGTTGTTGGTTAGTGTTTTATTCTAGGTAAAATGGGTTATCTAAGTACTCTAGTTACACCAGTCAGAAGGTCTAGGAGGTTGAGTATGCAAGAACCTCTTATTTATGTGCCTATTACTAAACTTGGGGCAATAGAAATTCCAACTATTCTGAAAGGTAAGAGAAGTGTTTGAAAGAAGGGTGAGAAATTTATTGTCCAAAGTACTTATAATTTAAGGAACAAGGAAATTTCAAAAGAATTGGTCAAGTTTAGAGAAAAATGGCTTGTTAAGCATGTGGAGGAATTGAAGTAGAGTAAGGGTTCTAAGGTTTTTCTAGGGAAGCATGATGTTCCCATTGAAGTTTTTGATAGCTCTTCAATTGATGGAGGAATGGGCCCTATTTATGGCCCTTGTCCCATTTCCTTGGTAACCTATGGTGATTCTGATGAAGAAGTGATAGTAGCTACTCTAATTTTGGTCAAGAAACCAAATAGGTGTTCCTACTTAGCCCCTAACAAGGATTGGTATTACCCACCTTTCTCTATGAAGTGGTGTTCGGTTTTCTAGACTCTTGTGCTAACTCGACTCTTTTGTGGTTGGTTCATTAATCTATGTTGTTGGTACTAATGGTGACTTCTCTAGTTTTGGTGTGAACATGTTATTTTTGATGGTGATGCCTTTTGGAGGGCTGGCTTTCTTTTCTTCCACCAATTGCATGGTGCCCTTTTTTTCTTTTTGCTTTCCTAGGTGAGGAATGATTAAATATAACGGTCTTGAAAGTGACCTCAATGAAGATGAAATTCTTTTTGAAATGTTTATGAAATGTATTTGCATTTGATTCAGATGCTTGTTGCTCCTTTTTTCTATAAAAGGTATTTCATGGCTGATTGCAAGGGGTTCAAATTTTTAGTTTGGTAAATAGTCTAAGTAGAAGCTAGGTCTATGAAGAAGATACTGTAGAAAGCTTGATAAATAGGATAGTAGAATTTTCTTGAGTATAAGTCATATATGTAATAGTCTTAATTAGTATTACATAAGTTATAAATATCGAAACAAATCTTAGTTCTGAAATGCATACTCTCCTTTTGTAAATTTTTGCAAGTTATAAATGAAAATATCAAGGATTTTCTTGTTTATCTTCAAATGTTCAATTGAATATGTGTCCTTGCTTTTTCTTCAACTCAAAGAGTTAATTAAATACTTAAATAATGTCATAGATTTGTAAGAGTTTTCACATGATCTAATAAGAAGTTACATTTTAGACATTGTGAGTTTTCTAATTAAAATGCATTATGATAATAGTCCACCATTTTTGAATTAAATAGCTCATGTATTATTGATTATTATATATTTGATCCTATATTCCCAATTGATGAAGCACTAGTCTAGTTGTTAATAATTTTTGCAATTAAATGAACTAGCAACATGCCTGGCTATGGATTTGAAAGGAGAACAAAATTCATTAGAATCTTTCAATTATGAACTATGAGTTTGAAATACCCCTTGGTTCCTAGAAAATAGATGATTATTTACTCAAAGTTCTACCAAATCTTTAGTGAATTGCATTTATTTTTATATAATTAGGACTAATATGTGCCTAGAATTTTTCTTCATGGAATATATCAAAATGAACACAACAAGGAATACCATCCTAGGTCCCATAGAGCATAAAAGTGTAGGAGTAAAGATCTTGGAATCCTTTACTCATCATGTTGGTCACTCACCTTCAGGATTCTTAACCATAAGGGTTGGCTACCCTTTAGAAAATTCCAAGGGTGTGCTGGAGAAAACACCAATAAAATGGCGACTCTGTTGGGGAAAATAGAGAAATATCTAGTTGCATATAGTTAAATTGTTTGGTGGAGCTAGATAATTGTAATGTTCATGGACTTGGAAAAGGTTATATTGTAGCAAAGATCAAAGGATTTGAATGTGACTCCGCTGTTGGAGAAAACGCATAACAAGATTCACTCTTGAAATAATTTCATATTGTTTGAAGTTTATTCCTCTGTGAAAAGAGGTGGTGATTCTGTCTAAAGAACCTATTAAAGATGTGAAGAATTTTTTTGAGATTAGTACAAATTTTTCTTAGGAAAAGGGGATAAAAAGCTACTATAAGTTTCTAGGTATTCTCATAAATCTAAAGAAATAATTATTCTCTTTCAAAGCAAATTATGAGAAGTCTTTTGTACTTAATATGTAAATGATTCCCTATTAAGTGATGTAGCACTAAATGAGGGAATAATAATGGTAATTTTTCACATGCTTTTAAGATAAAAATTTAAATTTGTGTATTATCATGAAGAAGCATATCATAGTTTAAGATCTTAAGCAAAATATACAAGAAGTTTGCATTGTAAAGGCTTAAGGTTGTAATTAGAGAAAAAATTTGAGTTTCCTTTGCAATTATAAAATAGATCTGACAAGGTTTGTAAAAGAGTGAGAAAATGCATTATCAACCTATGCATCCTAATAGAGAACCAAATATAATAATGTATAATAGAAAATCCTTGTCACATCAAAGGAATTTTAGTACTGAAAGGTACAGAGCTATAAATTTTGGCAACATTTGTGGTTACCTAAATGTTGAACCACCTAAGATTAGAGATAGGGTACCAAGATTTAATGGTGAAAAGTATAAATAAACAAGCAAAAATTTGCAAGATTTTGTTGATATGATGAGTGATTATGAATAAGACTTTGAAGATGTTGTCATGAAATTATTTGTTCAATCCTTAAAAGGAGATGCAAGAGACTAGTTCTCGTATCTACCAACATCTTCCATACATTCATGGGATGAGTTTAAATTAATGTTCATGGAATATTTTGGTGAAATGATTGATCCAATTCTAATAAGACAAAGATTCATGAGTATGGAAAAGAGGGATGATGAGTTGTTCTCCTCTTTTAATCTCAACTTTTCAAAACTAATATGGGAAATCCCTAAAAGCATAAGACCAAATGAGGTAGAATGTTTGGTTGTATACTTAGGTGCATTTAATAAAAGGACGAGTTACCTATTAAGAGACAAAGAGCCCACAACATTGAATAAAGAATAAAAAATTGCTATAGATATTGAAAACAATTTGAAATATTCAATGATGAAGGGATATTCAACCATCAATGTTTGTCACCCTAGCATAGTTCATGCAAATAGAACTAGTGGATCAATTAGTACAAATCTATGTCAAGATGACAAGGAACCTATTGTTCCAATTTCTCTGTCATCACAATATGAGGATCATAATAAACCCCAAGTGAAATGTTCATAGGATAAATGCAAAGCTAATCGGGTATCCTCAATCAAAAGAGTGTATGAAATGAAAAGGTAAAAGGAGGAATCACCTTATCATTTGTTCTCTTGATTTGTGGATGCTCTGTTGGAAGTTCCTAAGAATGCCAGACCAAAAGATTCAATATGCATTGATTTGTTTTGTGAAATGTATTAATTAGGATTCATAACTCTACCAAAAGAGTTGAAGCCTCAAGATTTGAGCCAAGTAATTGATTTGATAAAGATTGTAGAGGAAGCTAAGAATGGTTATACACAACATGTATTTCTTTAGAGTGTTAGTGGTGGATGCCTTGTAGAGTAGTATAAGAAAACATTGCAAATAGGTACAGACAATGTATTAGAATATGAACATACATCTTGTTGTGTGGAAGAGTATAATGATTGCAATCAATTTACAAATGACATACCTACAAATCACTACAATAGTGATGAAGATGGAGATACACAACATGACAATAGAAGGGATATTCCTAATTTGCATCCTTGGGAAGTTCTAGATGGAAAAGAAGTAGAAGGGGTACAAGATATTATCCTCCCCCATTATTTGATCAATAATGATGGTGTTAATGTTGATAATGCTTTGCTAGACAATGATCAAGGCATCGAAGGTGAGGGTCCAAACATTCAGCTTGAGGAACCTAGGTGTAGTCTTAGTATTGGTGGTTTTTTATGTTGTGGTAGTTGTGATGGAATTGAGTGAATGATTCTTCTATTGAGTATGATTATCCTTATGAAGTGGAGGTTGAGTCCTTTCCTTCAAGGAGATATGCTGATAATAGTGACGATATTTGTTTGCTTGAGAAGGAACAATTTGTTTCATGTGAAGAGTTCCTAGAATGTGAAACAATGATGTAAGATACAAATGATGTGGAAGAAGTTAATTCTACATGCTCTTCAATTGATTACAATAATTTTGATTATGATGATCAGTTGCAAGATTTAGATGATCATACCAAAAAAGGCAGAGATTTCATTAAAAAATATGAAGATAAGGGAAAATCCTTTATTTGATGAGCCCCCATCTCCACTAGTTCATAGAAGTGAGAATCCTTATTGGTGTAGAGATAATCTAGTATTTTAAAATTCTAATGATACATTTCATGTATGGTCAAGACATGGCTGTGAGAAATCATAGTAGTATATTGACAATTTTATTAAAGGCGGTACTTATGAATCCTTCACATTTTGCATCAATCTTGAAGATGAGATTAAGGAACATGAGGACATCAAAGATTTTGAATATCTCTCTAAAGGATGTAATTTCCCTTGCAATGATGACCCAAAAGTTTTGCAGTCTTGTGAGGGACAAAAGGGTGCAAATATCTGTAATACCAATTGCTCACTAGTCGATGAACAAATTGCATCTGAGGAGTATGAGAAAGGAGGTTTGGGTCTGTCACCAAAGAAATATGTTACTGAAGGAAATGATGAAGAATATGAACATAAGAGAGCTACTATCCAAGGAGTGTGTCTTGAATGCAATGTTGAATGCTATGAAGACACTTATACACAAGTTGATGTCCTTGCCACCCATGGATGTTTGTGTGAAGAAAAGTTGGGAAGTTTAGTCACAGAAGAGAAAGATAATGTGCGCATGGATGAAAAGTGAGGTGCAGTATTGAATAACCAAATTATGCATCATGATACACACATGCATGACAAGTTAATTCCATTTCCTAATAATAATGAAAGACAATTTGGTTTAGGCGTATGGCATTCAAGTGATGCAGACAACATGGGGCATGATGTTAATCAGTATGAATGTGCAGTTGATTTCTTTGTTGATGCTCCCAATCTTCTTGAAATTATTTTGGATATGTTTTTATCCAATGAAGGTAACACACATGTAACACAAAATGAATATTTTCTTGAACATATATCCTTTCTCTCTGATACTTCAGGAGATTGTTGGCTTCATAGCAAACAAAGTTTCTATGAAGAATTATAGTTTGATATGTAAACTGAATGTGATGTCAAGGCTCATGATCAAGTGGAATATGAATATTTTATTTTTCCAATTCAATTGGATGAGCCAGTGATAGAACATGTTAATGAACAAGGAAATTTCACTGTGTGGGATAGACTGTGTCAATCATAATGATGCAAATTGCTCTGAAATGTTTAATACATAGGTTGATCCATTACAAGTAGCACAGGACAAAGCTTTTGATAGAGGAAATAATTATTTTGAGGCTATTGGGGGTCGTAAGCCTCCAATTTGAAGATTGAAGCCAATTGAGTAGAAGATGCTTCCAAGAAGAAGGCACATTATATTGTACAGCTTTGTAAATAATGTATATAGGCTGGGTCTGGTGTGCTTCTTTCCTGCAGTGTTTGTTTGCCTTGTCTAGGAGGGTTCCTGGTTTTTTGTGATTCTCTTCTGGTCTGCTTCAACTTGAGATTTGGATTCTCGCCATAACCGCCATGGGTATGCATCCCCGAGCATGAGCCACTAATAGAGCTTCAATTATTTTTTGCAAAGTTGTGAGCAGGTCTTATTTGGGTCATAATTGTAAGCTTATGCATCTATGGATGGATTAGGGTGTTGGTCCAGAAACCCTCATTTTTCAATCTCTTATTAGTAACCCTTGGGAATTTTAATTCTATGTTGACCTATTGCATTCGGTTGTTGGTCACTTAAGTCAACCATATGAGTCATTGAGTGCGTGTTTTAACTAGCCCCCTTTTGCTTAGGTTTGTCAGTTTCCCCAAGCTTCATCATGGTTTTAATTATTCCAAAGTCTAGTCGAATACTTTATATCAAACAATAATATTCAAGTTTCATTTTAAGGGCTAAGTATCATCATCCTAGTCCATGACCCCTTTTTAAAATATCTTTTTGCACATGGTAGATATACATCTAAGTCAAGTGGTTGTCCATCATTGAAACTCCTTCAACTGACAGGGTTCTTTCTATGACAAACCACAACCAAGTTTTCCTCTTGCATCACTCATTTCCAAAGTTCTACAAACCATTGGCCCCACTTTAGTGATAAGTGATGGGTGTGGCGGTGTATTGTATCAACCATCAATGGAATATTTTTATCACCTTGTCAAACTTCAATGACAAGTGATGGAAGGAGAGACTGAATGATATGGTGGCCAAGTGTTGGGTTCACATTTCATTGCTAACATCACCCATTGCCAAAGATATTCCTAACTTCAAATTCATTTTTTAAATGAGCGATGGCCCAAGTTATTTAGAGACATTGTTGGAAGGTCTTCATCACCAGAATGTTCAAGAAGGTCTAATCATCTTCATCAACCAATGATAGGGTTTTTGTCTAAGATTATTCCCTCTGAATATGAGTTTTAACTCATCCTTGAAGATGTAAGGAGATGTTGGGGATCTTCTACGACAATGAGAAAGTTGTAAACAATATTTCCAAGATATGGATGGATATCTGGAAATTATAAAAGCACCTCATCGTTGTTCCTAAGTATGGATGGAAAAGCAAGTGGCAATCGATGACTAGGATTCAACATGGAGTGATTAATTTTTCTTTGTTTGCTCGACCAAGCTAGGGTTGTCATTAAATGCCATATGCTTGAATTCCTCTATTTAATGAGGATTTCCTATATTTTGTTCCATCATCTACAATTATCAGTGTGGTAAAATAATTACTATGGATATTGGAGGAGTGGCATTTGAGTGTTGAGTGAATCATCACATAGGTGGTGGTATAATATCCCTAGGATAGTAAGTGCATGTGCATGCATTATAGTTATCCATTTCTAGTTCCTAGGCTGGTATTGTTGCTATAGCTCAATTGTACTCTATATTATTTCATGTGGGACTGGTTGGGTTTTCATTTCCACAGGAGGATATTCTAAGGGTTTAGGTTTGTGTTTTTTTTATGAAAGATAGGATATTCATTAGTGTTTTATTCTTGGAAAAATGGTGATCCAAGTACTCTAGTTACACAAGTTAGAATTTCTAGGAGGTTGAGTATGTAGGAACCTCTTGCTTATGTTCTTGTTACTAAACTTGGGGAAACAAAAATTCCAACTCTTCTGAAGGGTAAGAGAAGTGTTCGAAAGAAGGGTGAGAAAGTTATTGTCCAGAGTACTTATAATTTGAGGAACAAGACCGTTTTAGAAGAATTGGTCAAGTTTAGAGGAAAATGACTTGTTGAGCCTATGGAGGAATTGAAGAAGCAAAGTAAGGCTTCTAAGTTTTTTCTGAGAAGCATGATGTTCCAATTGAATTTTTTGATTGCTCTTCAAGTGATGAAGGAGGAACAGTCCTTGTTTTTGGCCCTTGTCCCATTTCCTTGGTGCCCTATGGTGATTATAATGAAGAAGTGATAGTAGCTACTCCAATTTCTCTCAAGAAACTAGGCTGGTGTGTGTACTAAGTCACTGACAAGGTTGGGTACTACCTGCCTTGCCCTATGAAGTGGTGTTTGGGTTTTTGGATTCCTATGTTGAATCGACTCTTTTGTGGCTGGTTTGTTAATCTACGCTATTGGTATTGATGGTGACTTCCCTGGTTTTAGCATGAACATGCTATTTTTGATGGTGACGTATTTTTGAGAGCTAGCTTGCTTTTCTCTGACCAATTGTGTGGTTCCCTTTTTGTGTTTTTTCTTTCTTAGATGAGGAATGATTATATATTGTTGGAAAAATGAAGAAGACTGACTATCTCTATAGTTTTTTTGTTGTCATTGATGTCACCATGTTGTGATTACAATTTTAAGGTTGTTCCTAATCTGGTATTTTGGTCTAGTATTTGAACTAGTATTCATGCTACTCCCTCTGGTATTCTTGTCCACACTCCTCTATAGTTGATTGTTACTACTTATGATATTTGGAAATAGTTTGTAGGTTTCAGGAGCATGTAAATTCAAGATCTTACATATCTAGATGCTCATATGGTGTATCTACATTTTAGTGATATTTTCAAATGTGCTATTACATCTATCCTTGGTTGATCTAATGAATGGTGAATTAATTTTGCTATGCAGATATACGTGCAACCTATCCTAGGTCTCTGTCAACTTGTTATAGCGTGTTGGGAAGATTTTGTGATAACTTGAACCTGACTATTAGTATTTTTGGTAAATATGATGTGCATCTAATTAGGTTGACCTAATTCATGCTTGTGGTTGAGTCAAGTATATATATTAGACAAGGTTGAAGATTAATGTGTGAAGAAAGTGTGGATATTGCCAGTTCAAGTGTGATAGTGTGTGCGAAAGTGATAAAATATAATGAAGTGTGTTAATTTAGTGTATTGAGCATCACCAGAACTATATCAACACTTTTTAGGTGCACTATTCTCCATTCATTTTGGTTGTAAAGCATTCTTTTGTTCTATAAATCTTTTTGTAGGTAGTGAGCCTCCCTGTAAGTAGTGATCTTTTGTATTTGGATAGTGAGTCCCTTATGGGAAGCGAGCCTTATAATTTCCAATTCTAGAACAATTTTATATTGTTAGCTAATCCTCACTGTGGTTTTTCCCTCCTTTGGTTTTCCACGTAAAATATGGTGTTCAGTGTGTTATATTGCCTCCTATTTTGTATCTCTTGCTTATGATTAATAATAGAATAGTGTGATTGTGGAATGGATATGTGTTGACTTTTTAAAGTTGAATTTTTCTGACAACTGATTCACCCCCCCTCTTAATTGTCTTGCATCCTTTAACAATTGGTATTAGAGAATTGGTTGCTTGGTGAAGAGCTTAGCCACTTCAGGAGGATCCTAAAGATTGATTAGATGGATGATAAAGGAGAGCTCCAGACTACTCTTGAGGATCTTGAAAAAGTGGAAAGAGAAAACAAAGATATGAAGGAAATTATTGATGATGCAAATTAATGTGTCCAGAAGTTGAAAGAAAAACTAAATAAATTGTAGGAAAGACATAGGGAAGTAAGTGAGTAGCTAAAACAAAAATTAATTTGACTAAAAGTGTCAGTAGAAGAAAAGAAAAGAATTAAAAAATGTCTAAATACAGTGGAGCAGAACAAAGTTGATGAATGCTCTAAACTTGAATAGGAGGTGGTGAACTTGAGGATTGAACTAGAGAAGGAAAATCTTTGTGAGAAAAATTTCAAATCTAGGTCTGATAAACTTGAAGAATTGATTGTTTGATAGAAATCAAGTAAAGACAAAGTTGGTTTGGGAAATTATGCAGGTGAAAGTTCTAAGAGAAATAGAATGACTTAGGACAAGGGTAAGCAGAAGAGGAAGTTTGCAAGAAGAAAAACTAATGCATAAAGGTATCCCTCCTTCAATGATAGTTGTTTTTCCTGTAAAAAATATGGTCATAAAGCAAAAAAATGTAGAAGCAGAATGAATCAGAATTAGTTTTTTGGCTCTTTGTCTAGACAATGTTTTTCATGTGAGAAGTTTGGACATAAGGCTACTAAGTGCAGATATCAGATTAGTAGGATGATGAGGAACATATTTCATGGAGGTGGAATGAATCAATCCTTTAATGGCTATTGCTATACATGCAACAAATTTGGACATAGTGAAAATCAATGTAGGTCGATAGGTAATGAAGGTTATACTGATTAGAAATGTGTGTGTCTACTATAACTATAATAAACCTATACATATCTCAAAGGCTTGGAGAAGTAAGAATGGAAAGAAATCTACTTCGGTAGAGAAGGATGATTTGGTAAAGAAGATTGACAAGGAAGAGGTGAAACAATAGATGAATAAGATTTGGAGAAACAAAGAAGATCTAGAGACTACTAATGAGTATGTGCCCTCATCCGGTATAGATGAATTATTCAGTAATTAGGCCTAGCATGGTCTTAGGGGGAGTATTATTAGAAAAATTATCAAACCTCGTGTTGTATGGCATGTTAGAGTCTGCTACAAGGACGAGGTGTGAAAAATGAATATTCAAAAGTTGTGGAAAAGGAACCGAAAGAATTCATGTTGGTACGGAAGCTTGCAGACTAAATTAGGTTTTTTTGTTTTGGGAAGGATGTTTTTAGTAGGTTTTTGTTGTTTTCTACATTTAATGCGTGGTTAGGGAAAATTCAATGGTTTATAAGTCAAAATTTTGTGAATTTTCTTGGTTAATTAAGCATTTGAATAACCTAAACAATTTTGGAGCAATCTTGAAGTGAGTTGAAGCAATTCTAAAAGAAATTCAAAGGAATTAACTTAGGTAATCAAAGAATTTGTTTCTCTTCTTGGAAAAGGGTAGAAGAAGAAAAATAAAATAAGTCTTGAATAATGAATTAAAGAAAGCATAGAAATGGAAAAAGAATTGAGTGATGTCCTCCCTTTGAAGTTGAAAGGAGTTGAGCTACAGGAATTCGATCACAAAAAAATGAAAGAAATGGAACTAGGGGTGAACGAAGACAAACTAAAAAACATCAAAACCCTAGGTATGGATTTGTGGAGTGAATTTTTGTGGGTTGTCGATAAAGAGTTTATCTTGTTCTTATTGAATCATTTCAAGAACAAAAGCATTGTATTTGACAAACCCTACTTGGTTATGAAGGAAGCAATCGAGGCTATCGCAGGCTTATGCTATATTGGTGACCTTCCTGGAAAGAAAACTGTAAAGTATAAGGATATGGAGGAATTGACTAGTATTAGTAAAGACCCACAAGATTTATTGATATAAACAATCTTGAAGATCTAGTTGTAAGGTATGTTGCATACAACATTTCTTACAAGGTCTATTTTAGAAATTATGAAGGTTCCACATTGGCCATTGTTCATATTGCGCACATGATGGTTAAGGAGAATAGGAAATTTTACTTGTGTAGCTTGTTGCTTGAGGATATTTCTGAGAATGTTTGAATTTCAGTAATTGAGGGTTATCCCTTACATTTCAGATCTTTGTTGGTATGCTTGGTGTTTTAATTTTTAAGTTCCCTATTAGGAAAAGATAATGTGGTATAGGAATCTAGGATTCCTATTGGAAAACAAGTTTATAAGTATCTGGAGGCATTGTCAAACAGTGCAAGTATGTGCAAATCTTATTTCACATCTTTAAAATAATATCTTTGCTCTTGTATATCTACTTCAAGTCAATTTCAGGTGGGCTCGTCCTTTGGTAAAACAAAACTGGAGATTTTCATTAGTGAATCCCATCTAGAATTGAAGATGAAGAAAGTTATAACTAACAATATCATTGACATTTCAGAAGAGAAGGAGAATGTATCCTCTAATGAAATCCAGTCTATGTTAGTTAAGGCGGAGATGAAGAAGCTTGGTGAATTATGGAGTTCAGCCTCTCCTATTGATAGACTAAAAATTGATGGTGCTATGGTAGAATACCTACTTCAAAAAGGTATTGATGTAGTTATGTGCAAGATCATGATGGGCCAAAAAGTGGTGATATTATGGGTATTCATAGGGTATGTGGCTAACGACTTTTTTTAACCCAAAATTGATGAAACAAAAAGGGTTTTTAAAGGAGATTCTCAAATTTCCACCAATATAAATTATGCTTTACTTTGAATTTAATAAATAATTATTATTCATTTTGTATTTGAATTATGACTAAAGTCCTGCTCGATAGGTTGATTGAAAAACATCTATAGCTTTCAAATGATATCACATTTTTTGAATACAAAACATGAATCACATTCTATGCTTCACATAATATAGGATTAAAAAAAAAAAATGAATTTCATGAAGTTTTGACCAAGTGAAAGTGGTTAGAAATATGAGTTTTTATATTTTTTAAAAATTGTAATAAAAAAATTCATAATTAATTATTTACTCAGAAAAAAATTACAAAAAAATATGTATCACATCCAGACATGAGTCCTCTACTTATATCTAAAATATAATAAAAAAATATTATCATTAATTATTGTGGTTAGGGTGGTTAGACAGACACCTACTTCTTTTTTCCCTGAAATTTAAGTACTACTGCATTGAAATTTCAAATTTTCACCAAATATATTTTTTATTTTTTTAAATAAACCTAGTAGTTTAGAAACTACATTCAATTTGCTACAAATTCTATTGTTACATATTTTTGAAAAAATATAGATAACTTATTCAAATTTTTACGTCAAGTTGCCTAACTCTGATTTTTCTAAATTTTTTGCCACTTAAGGGCTTGATTTTTCCATGATGATCCTGCACATACCCATGTATCAGTTATTTCTAATTTCTTGCTGGAAAATCTTGTTGAGATTGTTGAAGAAAGAATGTTACTTGAAGGTCTAGAAGGATGTAAATTTGAAGCATTGGTTGAAAAGAGGTGTAATAAAGCTAAAGGGAGATTATCTAAACTGGTCATGGAAACAAAGAAGTGCAAAAAAAGAAATATCTAATTGTTAGAAAAGCCAAGGATAGATAACTGAGAGGGGGTGGGGTGAATCAGTTGTTACAGATTATTTAAAATTTTCAAACTTAACTTAACTTATTCTTAGATCTGATGCATGAACAATAAACCAAAAGAAATAAACACATATTAGAAACACAAAGAACACCAAGTTTTTTTTTATGTGGAAACCATGTTAAGGGAAAAAACATAGTGGATGTTAGTCCGCAATATTATACCCTGTTAAAAGTATAGAGAAGAATAATGGGAATGCACATGCATTTAGGCACACTACCTAGAGCTCACTGCTCAAATACAAGAGGGCTCATTTCCCAAAGAAAATAAATACGGATTAGATCCGTAGGGTATGAATTGAGAAAATATCTTCTCCACAAGCCTAATTATACTTCCAGTTAAGCACAAAAATACTCCTTCACACTTCGCTCAAACTTCTTCAGACTTTGATCTGTAATCGAATGATTAGATCATTATTCACACATATGCTCTTCCTTTTCTCTCACACACTTATGCACTCTTCACTTTTCTCAAAAAATCACTCTAATATATCCGCAACATGAATTTCATCAAGAACTTCATTGACCAAAATATAAAACATATTTTCAATGTTGGCCCCAATTTACAAATAATTTTTCAATGTGAATTCAACACCATTATCCAATATTATGTTGTGACCCAAAACAACATCCTCGAGCACGTCAAACATTCAAATTTTAATCTCCAAAGATCCACAACACATTACAACCACCATGTCAGCCAAGAACATGAAAACTTGAACACAGATTAGAAAAATCTTTGACCACGAACACACCGATATACACAAACATACAAAAAAGATGGAAAATGATCGAGAAACATCCAAAAGGAACAAGAACCAATAAAGAAACATCCACAACAATTGAAATTACTATAATCACATCGACTTCACTCAGTAATACTAACTGAAACCACAAAAAAAGTTAGAACACAACTGTTCATAACAGAATACAAACTTCATGTGAACCTCCAAAACTTCTAGTGGATGAACTAGATACTCTCAAAATTAAACCCTTTAGTCAACAAAGATTGATCATCAATGTACTGAGTAAGACACCATCATGACCTTCACTGTTCCACTAGAAATCTACAACTCTTTAACAATTTTCTCAATATCCTTGACATATACAACCTTCAATACATCAATGCTAATAGTGTTGACATTAATTGCAACCATATATCAAAAACACAACCACAACATCCAACAATCTCCCCCTTTATCATTGATGGCAACACATGATTTGAAAAACACCATCAATGCAATTTTCAATCAGGACTTACTCCCCCTTAGATTCTGACTCTTCTTCCTCAACTTCTTCTACATGATCTTCACCCCACATAGCTTTTCTCCCCAGATAATTCATAGTTTTTCACATCACTAGTAGATTTTGACCCATTTTTCAATGATCGCCCATCAGAATTTCGACGGGGATGCTGGGTTAGAATTTTGATGTTTCAAATGTCATCAAAATTCTGATGCAATAATAGTGACGAACAGCCGTCAAAATTTTGATAGACGGTCGTCAAAAAAATGGGTCAAAATCTACCAGTGCATGAATTTTCTCCCCCTTTGACATCAATGGCAAAGATAAGCATTATCTTCCCACATACAAGCTTTGAACCACATATCTGCAATTCTAACTACTCCCCATGAGTAACAACCATAGAAACATCAGTTAGGATCAAAATATAGCTTTGAATCTTACATATTGTTGCAAGAAAATGCATCTCTAGTTCATATCAGGAGGGGTAATCACCCCTACCATCCCTCTGAGATAATCAAAAGTATCCTTTGACAACAGCTTGGTGAAAATGTCTGCAACCTGTTCTTTTGTAGGCACATACTCCAATCTAACTTCTTTCTCATTTAGTTTCTCCCTCAAAAAGTGAAACTTGATTGATATATGTTTGGTCTTAGAGTGTAGCACAGTTGGATGCTTTGATATGTTTATTGCACTTGAGTTGTCACAGTATATGGATATAGGTTCATCGTATACTACCTTGATATCTTTCAGCATTTGTTTCATCCATATCACTTGAGTACAATTATTTGCAGCAACAATATACTTTGCTTGAGCAGTAGATAGGGAAATGGAATTTTTTTTTTTGCTCAACCAAGACACTAGCTTCTTCCATAGGAAGAAAGCACCACCACTAGTACTTTTCCTATCATCTACATCTCCTGCCCAATTTGCATTAGTATATGCATTCAATGTAAGATCATCATCTCTAGGATACCAAAGCCCAAAATCAACTGTTCCTTTCAGATATCTTAAAATTCTCTTTACAGTAGTCACATGAGATTCTTTTCGATCAGCCTGAAATATAGTAACCATACATACAACATTCATGATGTCTAGGATGGTCTGAGTTAAGTAGAGTAATCCACCAAACATTGACCTGTATCTTGTTTGATTTTCCTTAGGAGAGTCATAATTCTGTGTTAACTTGCATTCGGTTACCATGGGTGTACCAATAGGCTTTGAGTCTTCCATGCCAAAATTCTTTAGTAACTCTCTCAAATATTTGGAATGAGATATGAAAATCCCATTGCCTAACTGAGTGACTTGCAATCCTAAAAATAACTTCACCTCTCCAATCATAGTCATTTCAAATTCACTTTTCATTTCATTAGCAAAATTCATACATAAATCATCATCTCCTCCAAAAATAATGCCATCAACAAATACTTCAATAATCAACTCTTTATCATGATCCAACTTAAAATACAAGTTGTTGTCAACAATACCTTTATTGAATCCAAGTTTCAGTAAGTATTTATCCAGTCTAGCATACCAGGCTCTAGGAGCTTGCTTGAGCCCATACAGAGCTCTCTTAAATCAGAAAACCATTTCTTCCTTGTCACTCAGTTGAAATCCATCCGACTGTTCAACATATACTTCTTCTTCTAACTCACCATTTAGAAAAGCTAACTTCACATCCATTTGATATACTTTATAGTTCTTATATGCAACATAAGTAAGAAATAGTCTTATAGCTTCAATTCTGGCAATAGGGGAAAAGGTTTCTTCAAAATCAATACCTTCCATTTGTGAATACCCTTTACATACTAGTCTTTCTTTATTCCGAACCACTTCACCTTGTTCATTTAGCTTATTCTGAAAGACCCATTTAGTACCAATCACATTTTTATCTTTAGGTCTGGGAACAAGAATCCATGTATCATTCTTTTCAATTTGCATTAGTTCTTCCTTCATAGCTTCCATTCAGTATTCATCATTGCAAGCTTCATTGACATTTTTAGGCTCAGTTTTGGAAATCAGGCATTACTCTTTTGCAATCCTTCTTCTATTTTGCATGCCTTTATTCTTGTCTCTTATAATTTGATTCTTTGAATGATTCAATCTCATATACCTCAAATTTTTAGGATTCACTCCCACTTTTGGCTCTTATGTTCTTTCTTCTGTACTTCCACTTGTCACATTTGTTACTAATATGAAATATTCAATAGCACGATCCTTTGACTTGTAAGAGGGAGGCAATGATCTAAGAACTTTAGTTACAATTTCTTTTTCATCCAGAATACCACCGACACATCTAATACCCATCATAATTTCATTTACTCTTTGTATAAAAGAAGAAATATTTTCATCTTCTACCATCTTCAATTTTGTGATCTTTCCTTTCAAACTCTATAGCTTAGCGACCTTCACATGTACATCTCCTTCATACAAAGTCTCCAACTTCATCCAAATCTCATGAGCTATCTTCAAACCTATCACATTTGTCATTTTTGAATCTGTTAGAGCACTCAGAACAACTTCAATATCCTTGATATTAGTCTTAGCCTCTTTAATCTCATCAGGTGTGGAAGGACCATTCTGAGGAATAGTATATCTTTTTCTTGTAATATTCCAGAAGGGTTCACCAATACACCTCAAATGACACTCCATTATGTATTTCCACAGAGAGTAGTTTGTTCCATAAAATATAGGGTTGTCCTTCTAGTATGATGCCATCTTAGGTAACCTCAAGCTTTTAAACTGCTTCAGAAGAACCTGCTCTGATACCAATTGTTGGAAAAAAAAGGACAGACAACTGAGAGGGGGATTGAATAAATTGTCACAAATTATTTAAAAATTTTAAACTTAACTTAATCTAAGATCTGATGCATGAGCAATAAACCATAAGAAATCAACACATCATAAACATAGAGAACACCAAGATTTTTTTACATGGAAACCCTATTAGGGGAAAAACCACGGTGGATGTTAGTATACAATATTATACCCTATTAAAAGTATAGAGAAGAATAATAGGAATGTACATGCATTTAGGCACACTTCCTAGAGCTCACTACTCAAATACAAGAGGGCTCACTTCCCAAAGAAAATAAATATGGACTAGATATGTAGGGTATGAACTAAGAAAATAGCTTCTCCAAAATCTAGATTATAGTTCCAATGAAGCACATAAATAATCGTTCACACGTCGCTCAGACTTCTTCACACTTTTCTCTATAATCGAATGATTAGATCATTATTCACACATATTCTCTTCCTCTTCTCTAACAAACTTATGCACTCTTCACTTTTCTCAAACAACCACTCTTATATATCCGCAATTTGAATTTCATCAAGAACTTCGTTGGTCAAAATATTAAACATATTTTCATGTCGGCCCCAATTTACAAATAAATTTTCAATGTGAATCCAACACCATCAACCAATATTATTTTGTGACCCAAAATAACATCCTCGAGTTCACCAAATATTCAAATTTTAATATCCAAAGATGCACAACACGTTACAACCACCATGTCATCCAAGAACATGAAAACCCGAAAACACATGAGAAAAATATTCGACCACGAACACAACAATCAATGCAGAAATGCAAAAAAGATAGGGAATGATCTAGAAACATCCACAAGAAACAAGAACCAATAGAGAAACATTTGCAACAACCGAAATTACTAGAATCACATCAACTTCACTCAAAAATACTAAGTGAAACCATAGAAAAACTGTTAGAACACAATTGTTCATAACATGATGAAAACTTCATGCAAACCTCTAAAACTTCTGATGGATGAACTAGATACTCTCAAAATTAAAACTTTTAGTCCAAAACTATTTATCATCAACATACTGAGCAAGACACCTTCATGAACATCACTATTCCACTGGAAACCTACAACTCTTACTTTAACAATTTTCTCAATATCCTCGACATATACAACCTTCAATACATCAATGCTAATAGTGTTGACATCAATGAAAACAACATATCAGCAACACAACCACAAATCCAACAAGAATATCCTATTTATAGACTAAAAACTGATGATGCTTTGGTAGAATACCTACTTCAAAAAGGTACTAATTTATCAACTATTTCTAATTTCTTGCTAGAAAATCTTGTTGAGATTGTTGAAGAAAGAATGATACTTGAAGGTCTGGAAGGTCATAAATTTGAAGCCTTGGTTGAAAAGAGGTGTAATAAGGCTAAAGGGAGATTATCTAAATTGATCGTGGAAACAAAGAAGTGCAAAAAAAGAAATATATGATATTTACAAGTATTTTCTCCAGTGGCCTACTATGGTAGACACTTTTAGAAGTAAAATTCAAGAAATTGAGTCATAAGTGAACAATATTGGAAAGATTTTTGACATCTTTGAAGATAAAGAAGTAAATCAAAGATTGAGAGTTGGTGAACTACAAGCTAAACTATTTGTTGTGCAAATACTGTGAGATGATGTAGTTAAGACTTTTTGGCTTCTTAAGGAGATTGTTGAGGTCCGGTTAGACAATTTATTCAAAATTATTACTAATGCAGAAGATGTTGAAGGATAGAGTTCATATTGTTCACCATCTTTTACTTTGTTGCGTGTATTGGAAAGCATTTACACTCAAATTGAGTTAGCTACATTTAACTAGAAGAAGCTGCATCTAGTTCTTGAGGAGAGATATAAGAAAGTTTTTCAGGTGAAGAGCATTATTTTTACTTGAATCCTAAAAGTTCTATTTTTGTTGTTTCTTCTAAGAAGAAAAAGGGGAGAACAAATTTTTGGTCATCTAGAATTTTTTTGGAATCTTTATGACTTTTGATGTCACCATGTTCAATTTTTTGTGTACACCCTTTTTGGCCACCCAGTGCCATTGATGTCAAAGGGGGGGAGATTGAAGTTAGGGGGAGATATTTGAATTGGAGAGTTTTTGGTAGTGGGGAGAAATTCAAATTGCTGGGAAAGTTTCAAGGAGAAGTTTTTTTCCATGTTTCCATCGATGAAAAAGAGGGAGATGTTTGGAAAAATGAAGAAGATTGACTATCTCTATATTTTTGTGTTATCATTGATGTCACCATGTTGTGATTACAAGTTTAAGGTTGTTCTTGATTTGGTATTTTGGTCTAGTATTTGAACTAGTATTTTTTCTACTCCCTCTGATACTCTTGTCTGTACTTCTCTATAGTTGATTGTTACTACTTATGGTTTCTGGAAATGGTTTGTAAGTGTCAGGAGCATGTACATTCAAGATCTTACATATCCAAATTTTTGTATGGTGTATCGACATTTCAATGATATTTACAAATGTGCTATTAGGTCTATCCTTGGCCAACCAAATGAATGGTGAATTAATTTTGCTATGCAGATATATGTGTGACCTATCTTAGGTCTGTGTCAACTTTTTGTAGCATGTTGGGAAGATTTTGTGATCACTTGAAGTTGAATATTATTATTTTTGGTAAATATGATGTGCATCTAATTAGGCTGACCTAATTCATGCTTGTGGTTGAGTTAAGTATATATATTGGACAAGGCTGAAGATTAATGTGTGAAGAAAGTGTAGATATTGGAAGTTGAAGTGTGACATTATGTGCAAAAGTGATAAAATATAATGAAGTGTGTTAAGTCAATGTATTGAGCATAACCAAAATTGTATCAACACTTGTTAGGTGCACTATTCTCAGTTCATTTTGGTTGTAAAGCCTTCTTTTGTTCTATAAATATTTTTTTAGGCAGTGAGCTTCCCTATAAGCAATGAGCTTTTGTATTTGGATAGTGAGTCCCTTCTGGGTAGTGATCCCTTGGTAGTGAGCCTTATAATTTTTAGTTCTAGAACAATTTTATATTGTGAGCTAATCCTCACCGTAGTTTTTCCCTCATTGGGTTTTCCACGTAAAATATGGTGTTTAGTGTGTTATCTTGCCTTTTGTTTTGTATGTCTTACTTATGTTTAATAATATAATAGTGTGATTGTGTAATGGATATGTGTTGAAGTTTTAAAGTTGAATTTTTGCTACAACTGATTCACCCCCCCTCTCAGTTGTCTTGCATCCTTTAACAATTGGTATCAAAGCATTGGTTCCTTGGTGAAGAGCTTAACCACTTGAGGAGGATCCTGAAGATTGATTAGATGGATGATAAAGGAGAGCTCTAGATTTATCTTGAGGATCTTGATAAAATGGAAAGAGAAAACAAAGATCTAAAGAAAAATCTAGATGATATAATTGAATGTGTCTAGAAAATGAAAGAACAACTAACTAGATTGAAGGAAAGACATAGGGAAGTAAGTGTGCAGTTGAAACAAGAAATAATTGGACTGAAAGTGTCAATAGAAGAAAAGAAAAGAATCGAAGAATGTCTTAATACAATGGTGTAGAACAAAGCTGATGAATGCTCTAAACTTGAATAGGAGGTGGAGAACTTGAGGATTGAACTAGAGAAGGCCAAAATTTGTGAGAAAAGGTTGAAATCTAGCTTTGGTAAGCTTGAAGAATTGATTATTGGACATAAATCAAGTAATGACAAAGGTATTTTGGGAAATCATGCTGGTGAAAGTTCTTAGAGAAATAGAATGACTCAAGACAATGGTAAGTAGAAGAGGAAGTGTGCAAGAAGACATCCTGTAAGTCAGCCTAATGCACAAAGGAATCCCTCCTTTGATGGTATTTGTTTTTCCTATAATAAATATGGTCATAAAGCAATAGAATGTAGAAGCAAAATGAATTAGAATCATTTTTCTTGCTCTTTCTCTGGACAATGTTTTTCATGCAAGAAGTTTGGACATAAGGCTACTGAGTGTAGATATCAGGTTATTAGGATGATGATGAATATATTTCATAGAGGAAAAATGAATCAATGCTTTAATGGCTACTGCTATGCATGCAACAAATTTGGACACAAAGCAAATCAATGTAGGTCAAGAGGTAATGGAGGTTATACTGATAAAAAATGTGTGTGTTTGCTATAACTTTAATAAACCTGGACATATCTCAAAGGTTTGTAGAAGTAATAATGGAAAGCAATCTACTTTGGTAGAGAAGAATGATCCAGTAAAGAGGATTGACAAAGAAGAGGTGAAAGAAGAGATGAATAAGATTTGGAGAAAGAAAGAACTAGAGACTACTGATGAGTCTATGACATCATCTGGTACAGATGACTTATTCTGTAATTAGGCCTAGCATGGTCTTAGGGGGAAAATTATCAGAAAAATTATAAAACTCCCTATTGTATGGTGTGTTAGAGGCTGGCATGAGGATGAAATGTGCAAAAAGAATATTCAAAAGTTTTGGAAAAAGGAATTAAAAGAAATCATATTGGTATGGAAGCTTGTAGACCGAATTAGGTTTTTTTGTGTTGGGAAGGATGTTTTTAGTAGCTTTTTGATGTTTTTTGCATTTAATGCATGGTTAGGGAAAATTAAATGGTTTATAAGTTGAAATCTTGTGAGTTTTCTTAGTTAATTGAACATTTTAAGAACTTAAGCAATCTTAGAGTGATCTTGAAGTGAGCTGAAGCAATTCTGAAAGAAATTCAAATGAATTAACTCAAGTAATTGAAGAATTTGTTTCTCTACTTGGAAAAAGGTAGAAGAAGAAAAGAAAAGAAGTATCAAATATCGAATTAAAGAAAGTCGAGAAATGGAAAAAGAATCAAGTCATGTCCTCACTTTGAAGTAGAAAGGAGTTGAGCTAGAGGAATTCAATCATAGAAAAATGGAAGAAATGGAAGTAGGGTATGAAGATGAACTATAGAACATCAAAACCCTAGGTATGGATTTGTGGAGTGAATTTTTGTGGGTTGTCGATAAAGAGTTTATCTTGTTCTTAATGAATTATTTCAAGAATGGAAGCATTGTATTGGACAAGCCCTACTTGGTTATGAAGGAAGCGATTGAGGCTATCACTGGCTTATGCTGTATCGGTGACCTTCCTAGAAAGAAAACTATAAAGTACAAGGATGTGGAGGAATTGACTAGTATTAGTAAAGACCCATGAGATTTATTGATAAACACTCTTGAAGATTTGGTTGTAAGTTATGGTGCATGTGACATTTCTTACAAGGTCTATTTTAGAAATTGTGAAGTTTGCACATCGGCCATTTTTGTTCATATTGTGCACATTATGGTTAAGGAGAATAGGAAATTTTAATTGTGTAGCTTGTTGCTTGAGAATCTTTCTGAGAATGTTCTAATGTTTGTAATTGAGGCTTATCCCTTTTGTTTCAGATCTTTGTTGATATGCTTGGTGTTTTACTTTTTAAGTTCCTTGTCGGGAAAAGATAACGTGGTATAGGAATCTAGGATTCCTATTAGAAAATAGCTTTATAGGTATTTGGAGGCATTTTTAGACAGTGCAAGTATGTGTAAATCTTATTTCACATCTTTAAAATCAAATATTTGCTCTGGTATATCTGCTTGAAGTTAATTTGAGGTGGGCTCATCCTCTGGTAAAATAAAATTGGAGATTATAATTAGTGAATCCCATCTAGAATTGAAGATGAAGAAAGTTATAACTGAAGATATCATTGACATTTCAAAGGAGAAGGAGAATGCATACTCTGATGACATCTAGTCTATGCTAGTTAAGGGGAAGATGAAGAAGCTTGGTGAATTATGGAGTGTAGCCTCTCCTATTGATAGACTAAAAATTGATGATGCTTTGGTAGAATACCTACTTTAGAAAGGTATTGATGTATCAGCTATTTCTAATTTCTTTCCAAAAAATCTTGTTGAGATTGTTGAAGAAAGAATGTTACTTGAAGGCCTAGAAGGACGTACATTTGAAGCTTTGGTTGAAACGAGGTGTAATAAAGCTAAAGTGAGATTATCTAAACTGATCGTGGAAACAAAGAAGTGCGAAAAAAAAATATCTGACATTTGCAAGTACTATCTTTGGTGGCTTGCTATTGTAGACAATTTTTGAAGTAAAATTCAAGCAATTGAGTCAGAAGTGAACAGTACTGGAAAGATTTTTGACATCTTTGAAGATAAAGAAATAAAGCAAAGATTGAGATTTGGTGAACTACAAGCTCAACTAGTTGTTGTGCAAATACAGAGAGATGATGCAGTTAAGATGTTTGGGCTTCTTAAGGAGAATGTTGAGGTGCAGTGAGACAATCTATCTAGAATTTTTACTAATGTGGAAGATGTTGAAGGATAGATTTTCTATTGTCCACCATCTTTTACTCTCTTGGGCATATTGGAAAGCATCTGTACTCAGATGGATTTAGCTACATTTAACTCGAAGAAGTTGTATCTAGTTCTTGAGGAGAGATATAAGAAAGTTTTTAAGGTGAAGAACATTATTTTTACTTGAATCCTCAATGTTCTATTTTTTGTTGCTTCTACTAAGAAGAAAAAGGGGAGAAGAAATTTTTGGTCATGTGGAAGTTTTTTGGAATCTTCATGAATTTTGATGTCACCATGTTCAAATTTTTGTGTACACCATTTTTGGCCACCCTTTGCCATTGATGTGGAAAGGGGAGAGATTGGAATTGGAGAGTTTTTGGTAGTGTGGAGAAATTAAAATTGCTGGGTAAGTTTCAAGGAGAAGTTTTTTTTCCATGTTTCCATCAATGACAAAGGGGGAGATTGTCGGAAAAATGAAGAAGATTGAATATCTCTATTATTTTTGTGTTGTCATTGATGTCACCATGTTGTGATTACAAGTTTAAGGCTATGGTTGATTTGGTATTTTGGTTTGGTATTTGAACTGGTATTCATGCTACTCCTTCTGGTATTCTTGTTTGCACTCCTCTACAGTCGCTTGTTACTACTTGTGGTTTTTTGAAATGGTTTTTAGGTGTCGGGAGTATGTACGTTCAATATTTTAGGTATCCATATTCTTGTATGGTTTATCAACATTTCAGTGATATTCACAAATGTGCTATTAGGTCTATCCTTTGTGGAACTAATGAATGGTGAATTATTTTTTCTAAGCGGATATATGTGCCACCTATCCTAGTACTGTGTTGACTTGTTGTAGCGTGTTGGAAAGATTTTGTGATCGCTTGAAGCCAACTATTAGTATTTATAGTAAATATGATTTACATCTAATTAGGCTGACCTAATTGATGCTTGTGATTGAACAAGTATATATATTGGACAAGGTTGAAGATTAATGTGCGAAGAAAGTGTGGATATTGGTAGTTGAAGTGTGACAGTGTGTGCGAAAGTGAGTGAATATAATGAAGTGTGTTAAGTTAGTGTATTGAGTATCATCAAAATTGTATCAACACTTGTTAGGTCCACTATTCTCAGTTCATTTTGGCTATAAATCCTTCTTTTTCAATAAATATTTTTGTAGGCAGTGAGTCTCCCTATAAGCAGTGAGATTTTGTATCTAAATAGTGAGTCCCTTTTGGGCAATGAGCCCTTGGCAGTGACCCTTATAATTTTTAGTTCTAGAATAACTTTATATTGTGAGCTAATCCTCATCGTGGTTTTTCCCTCATTCGATTTTCCACGTAAAATCTGGTGTCCAGTGTGTTATCTTTCTTTTTGTTTTGTAACTCTTGCTTATGTTTAATAATAGAACAATGTGATTGTGGAATGGATATATGTTGAAGTTTTAAAGTTGAATTTTTGTTACAACTAATTCACCCCCCCTCTCAGTTGTCTTGCATCCTTTAAAAAATATAACAGTCCTAGAAGTGACCCTAATGAAGATGAAATTCATTTTGAAATTTTTATGAATAGTAATTGCATTTGAGCCAAATGCTTTTTGCTCCCTTGTGCTATAAAAAGGTTTTCATGGCTCATTGCAAGGGGCTCAAATTTTGATTTTGGTAAATAGTCTAAGCAAAAGCTGGGGCCATGAAGAAGATATTGTAGAAAGCTTGATAAATAGGATAGTAGAATTGTCTTAGGTATAAGGAATATATATAATAGTCTTAATTAGTATTACATAAGTTACAGATATCAAAACAAATCTTAGTTTTGAAATGTACACTCTCCTTTTGTAATTTTTTGCAAGTTATGAATGAAAATATGAAGGATGTTCTCATTTATCTTCAAATGTTCAATTCAATATTTTCCTTTTTTTGCTTCAACTCAAAGAGTTAATAAAATACTTAAATAAGGTCATAGATTTTAATAGTTTACACATGATTTAATAAGAAGTTGCATTTCAGACATTGTGAGTTTTCTAAATGTGAAGCATTAAGAAAATAGTCCACCATTTCTAAATTAAATAGGTCATGTATTACTAATTATTATATATTTGGCCTTGTATTCCCAATTGATGAATCACTAGTCTAGTTGTTAAGAATTCTTGCAATTAAATGAACTAGCAACATGCCTAGCTATGGATTTGAAAGGAGAACAAAATAAATTAAAATATTTGAATTATGAACTATGAGTTTGAAATACCCCTTGGTTCCTAGGAAATAGATGATTATTTACTCAAAGGTCTACCAAATATTTAGTGAATTGTGTTTATCTAGATATAATGAGGACTAATCTATGCATAGAAGTGTTCTTATTGGAATATATCAAAATTAACACAAGGAATACCCTCCTAGGTTCCACAGAGCCTAAAGTGTAGGAGTAAAGATCTTGGAATCCCTTACTCGTCATGTTGGCCACTCACTTTGAGGATTCTTAACCTTAAGGGTTGGCTACCCTTTAGAAAATTCCAAGGGTGTGCTGGAAAAATGATGCAGAGCATCTACAAAACTCAAGAAAACTTCAAGGGTACTTCTTACCCTAATCAAAAAATGAGAAGATCCACTCAAACAATAACCAAAATTTCAATTATCTTTAAAAAAAAAATGCCCTCTTTCACTTGTTACTATTTGGAAAAAAGACATCAATCACACAATCTTGATTCTAAACAACTTTATCAATATCAATTTGACTGAATCAAAGCAAAAACCTTGTGAGAAAACTATGACTCAATCAACTTATTCAACATGCACATCCAAATACCTTGTTTCCACTTTGCTAGAAGGCATGATTTTACCAAATCTTGTCTCTAAACTTCCTTCAAACCTCAATACATCTTTAATATCATCCCTTTTACAATTCCAAAACAAAATCAATCACTTGTATCTTTGTTTTCATAGATTCACATTTTCTTCCAGTCATAAACACAACTTTGCTAGTAGGTTTCCAAAGCTCTTATTCGGGTATATTTTGTAAACCACATGGAATCTCCATAAACTAATCACACTTTTTGGAACCAATTTTTACCAATTATAACATATCAAAATATTTAATAAGGCTCTTTTGAGAAATTTACGAGAACTATTGACTGTCCCATAGAATAGGGCTCCAATTAGGCCTAAAATACAAAGAAAGTACCTTTAAAACCACTCCAAAACCATAATTAACCAAAAATAGTCTTAATTTAGGCTACAAAACCACCAATTCCATAATTTTTCTTGAGGAAACAATTTGCTATTGCATAAAATATTGAAACCTTCATTCTAGATCAATTTGATCTAAGTAAACAAGGGTTTATTGAAAATAACCTTTACAAACCTCTTGCCACCTTGTGAAAACTTAAAAAATCCTTGAATATGTCTACACCAACTATACAAACTATCTCCCAACCTTTTAAAAATATTCTTCAACAATTTATGACTTGGAGCCATCACTCTTTCATGGAAAACTCATAATTTTCTGAGAGAGCAACCACCAAACCCTACATTTTCCCACCTACTTGCATCTGTACACACACAAAACAAACACACACTAAACACATCCTAAACTAACCTAATCCATTGATCAAAAATTCCTAAATGGGAGGAGTAGTGTTGAAATGCTTATTAGACTCTCAAACCCCTAAATGGAGGGTTTCAAACCAAGCCACTATAAATTTTCTCTCAAAACCATTATTCTTGATGAAATGAGCTCAAATTTGTTTCAAAAGAGAGTTAACTCCTTAATCTATAAGATCAAAATAAAAAATTAGCCTATGAAGTACTGAAATGTCCATACAAAGACTGAAACTAGAGAAGAAAACACATGTTTGTAGACTAGAGTGCATATTCTATTACAAAATTTTATTCAAAGATACAAATTTTGACTCTTGCTCACCCCTTACAAGCTTTATAAATATTTTTACAATCAGTTAAACTAACCTCCTTTTCAAATTCAATGATCTAACCTTCCATTTTCCCACATGACTTCACATTCTTGCTTTTTGTACATTTTTTGCATTTTTACATCTTTGACAACAAATGACAAATTTTGTAATATTACTTCTTTAACCACCTAGAGACCTATTTGGTGCTCAAATACATTTGAAATGATCCGAACATGATTCATTTACATGATTTTATGATGACAATTCAAATTTTACAAAAATGCCTATTAGAGGCATAGCAACACCTTTAGGTGCTCCTACACAAAAAAAACACCAGCATCTCCTACCACTCCACATGAGCCAATACATACTATTTACACTCCTTCAACAAGTTCCTCATGGGAGATTTTTCCTTATAATATGGGAATTGTACCTATTTCAGTGGTGGAGCTAAACACATTAGAGGCACGATAGACAGAGGAAAGTTCCAACAAAAAGAAGTTTCTTGAGAAGCTAAGGGAATACAAAGAAAAGTGTGACAATCAAAATAGGGAAATTTTTCCTAGTAATATAAAGATTTTCAATGTTTTCTTGGAGCATTTAAACTGAGGGGTTAATAATAGATTGAATAGAATTCATGCTAGCTATGATTCTATGGAGTTTGCTATAAACAATTTTGACACTAAGAAAGGGATAGCCATTCCCCTTATGGAGACATGGATCCCCAAACAACAAGAATTGAGAATGATGTATATTAGAGCCAAGCATGATGTTAACTATCCTAAAAAGCTCAAGCCCACCATTCAGATTGTAAATGAAATTCAGGAGTTTAGGGGGAATATAGAGCCTTTGGAGACAAAGATAAGGGAATTGATCACAAACTTTCATGAAACAAATCATGGTCTCCTTCCACCCATTTGGAAGGATGATGGTAACATCAAAACCCCACAGGACTAGATAAAATAAACCAATGAAGTCATTTTAGGTCAAGTTGCTTTGATTTTTCAAGGGCATGATATGGGTATGCTAAAGAAGAACATGGACATGTTGGTCCATGCAAAAGTTGTTCTAGTAGAGTTTGATAAGGAATAAAATCATGTTGTTACCAAGTATTCACCATATAGGCTAAAGGTTGATGAAGTCATGAGCTTCAATTCACCCACTAAAGAGGAATTTCAAGCTTGGAAGAGTAAATACTTGGATGTACTAGATGATTAAGTTGCAATTGTGGGGTGATGATTGCAATTTTGGTCTTGAAATTTGCAACCATGGTTAATAATGGATGGGAGAAGCAAAATACATAGCTTGGAACTTGTACATATTAGGATTTTGCTAAAGGATGGATAATATATTGTCTTCTCTCCAATATTTGAAATTGATGACAAGTTTACAGATGTGGATGTGTTCCTTTTTTTTTTGTTTTTTTTCTTTTATGCTTTTCTCTAGGTTCACTTGGTGTACATGGAATTTTTTTTTGGAGCATGTGGATATGGTTAATTCAATTAAATATTCCCTTTGAAAGGTAGGACTAGATCTCTTTCAACAAATGAAAATAACTTTTGTCTCATATACATTTCCCTCCATTTGTGGATGCAAATATAATTACAAAGGGAATGTATTTTGTAACAGTCCAATTGAATAGTGACATGTATACTTTTTGGCATAAAGCTTGTTTTGCTCCTTTATTTCTATTAGAAGGATTTCAAGGCTAGAAGTAAGGAGTTCATTGTTTTACAATTGATCACAGAGAGAGCATTGTAAAGAATATACTTAGCATTTTAGATTTAAGTCTTAGGTTTGAGTTTGTTAATGCATATGTAGTTTTGATAGCAATATTGACAATATAATACAAAATAGTGCAAACTCAAAGCCATTTTATCTCCTATGTACTTGGTTCATGAATTATGAATAATATAATTAAGGATTATCTTATTCGTCTCCATTGATTTCTAGTGGATGTGTAGTTTTGTTCTTTCTTGTTAATTAAGTGAATTAATGTAAATGCTTGGGTGAAGCTATTGGTTTATGCTAATTAAGTGCAAGGATGTTAGTAAGAAGTGGTGGTTTAGAATATTATGTTGAAACACTATAATATAGTATGTTCCAAGCTTATTTAATGTCATGTATGAAATTGTTATCAAACTATGTGAGTATTAGAATTGACTTTGTTCCAAGGATGAGGCACTTATCTAAGTAAATTATTCATGCTGCATTTAGTTGGTCAATTCAACAATAAATCATGTATTAAATCAAATTCTATAAAATCGGTTACAATTGTGTTGATTTTCACCATTCTCATGCTCTGAATGTAGAGAATTGTTAAGAAGCGGGCAACTTCTTTGATATTTTTTGTTTGTGAGATATTATATTAGACTTATCTATTTGTTTCAATGTTCATGATAAAATGGCACGAGAGTATCATCTATAAATTGTTAGGATCACCCTCCTAGGTTTACTTGTTCGGTGGCCAATCCTCACCATTATTGACTATTGAATTGTGGTAGATTCATAGATAATGGCCAAGATCAAGTTTGGTTCTAAAAAAATAACCAATAGATTGGCGACTCTACTGGGAACATTGCTAGTCCAAAATTTCTATGTTAGATATGGTATAGTTAAAGTTAGGTATTTTGTTGTTCTTCATTGATTGGAGAGAAATTTGTTCAAATTTTCATCACATAAGTTAGGTTTGGTTTTATGTGTCAAGTTATGTTAAAAAAATTCTCTGAGATTGCATGTGTAACTCCAAAGTGTAATAGATTTCTATTTTTTAGTACTCTACATGGAAACTCTAAAGTATCTTGTGCCAGTGCAAGACTAGAATCCCAAAGAGAAAGTAAGAAAGATAATTCTGAGAGAAAATTTGACACCATGAAGAAGACCAAAAGCTACTTGAAGAAGCATCTTGAGTAGAAGCTAGAGTCTAACCTTGCAAAGGATAAGCAACCAACTTGGGTAAAGAAATATGGTTAATCAAGTCTATTGAATTTCCCATTGATGCATCTCTTATTTTAAATAATGATGTAAATAGTGCAAATGTTCATGGAGATACACGTGAAGTTGAGGTTCCTACTGTAAATCAAGGGAGTTTTCCCACTGAGGAAGTCTTTGAGAATGAACTTGATGTTTCAAGAGAAGAGCATAGGTGGGAATTTTGGGAAAATAATAAGTTCTCAGATCCTTTAACTCCTAGAGTTGGATCTATCTTTAATGGCAATAATTTTAATCCAAGAGGTGAATCCCCTAGTGTAACCTTGCTCCATTTCCTTGAAGGACAGCCAACTAATCTTACTGTGAAGCATTTTTTCCTTAGTCATTTTCATTTTTGGCTTGTATAAATGTTTCCAGTTTTGGGTGCACTCGCACTCAAGTAGAATTATCAAAAAGATGTGCAATGTGCCATGTGGTGGCTGCACAACTTTCATCTTTTTTATTCTTTTCGGAAGAGAGTTTGGGACACATGTTAACTTATTGGGAATTTTCTTGGGAGCTATATTCATGAGCTCAAAATTTTCTGCCTACCTCTTCGTGTGCTGGAAGATTGCATCTCCTATGAAGTGATATGATTGGGGAGTTTTTCGGAGCTGGTAGGCTTGTTTCTTTTCTTGGTTGTTGGGATGTAAGTTTTGATTCGGTGCCTCAAGGTGATGTGATCGGTCAACTAGACCTTTTTCCAAGCTATTGTTTCTAGGAATTGATCATTTATGGGCCACTATCTTTGCTAAATATTTGAAAAACATCAATGCAAAAGCTGACAATTGATGAGTGAAGATCGTCACAACCTAACCAAAGATCTATGATCAGATCATGTGCCATTAACTGTCAACACCTGGCAGTATCATTTTTTGTGTTGAGGCAGTGTGTTTTACTTTTTTCAGGTATATAAGGAGGGCGAGAACACAATGGGGGGTTGGATTCCAAGTTGCAGTTTCTTTGTTGAAAGAAAAATTTTCTTTAGTTTTCTTAGAGTTTTAGATTTATTTTCAGAAGCAAAGTTGTTGAACTAATTTTCTTTGGTAGGTTATATCTATTAAGGTTTAAACTATTGTCAGATTGGCATCCAACCTCTATTTCAAAGTTCAATTGATATTTAAAAGCATGAACTATTGAGGAGAAATTGTTGATACTATGCATGCATGACCGTTTTCAAGCTTTCTTTCTTTATATTATCATTTTGAATGAAACACTGTGTCTTTCAAGCTAAATTTGGATACTTTAAGTAGTTGATTTCCATGCTATATGCTTGTATGGTAGATTAGTAGCTTAATAAAGGGTATGTGCAGGATCATCATGGAAAAAACAGGCCCTTAAGTGGGAAAAAATTTAGAAAAATCGGCGTTAGGCAACTTGATGTAAAAATTCGAATAAGTTATCTATATTATTTCAAAAATATGTAACAATAGAATCTATAGCAAATTGAATGTAGTTTCTAAACTACTAGGTTTTTAAAAAAAATCTATTTGGTTAAAATTTGAAATTTCAATGCAGAGTACTTAAATTTTAGGGAAAAAATAAGAAGTAGGTGTCTTTCGACCACCCAAACCATAATAAAATGATAATATTTTTATAATATTTTAGAAATAAGTAGAGGACTCATGTCCAGATGTGATACATATTTTTGTAATTTTTTTCCAAGTAAATAATTAATTATGAATTTTTTTATTACAAATTTTAAAAAATATAAAAATCGTATGTCTCCACTGAATTGGTCAAAACTTCATGAAATTCATTTTTTTTTTTCAATTCTATAGTATGCAAAGCATAGAATGTGATGCATGTTTTGGATTCAAAAAATGTTATACCATTTGAAAGCTATAGATGTTTTTCAATCAGCCTATCAATCAGAACGTTAGTCATAATTCAAATAGAAAATGAATAATAATTATTTATTAAATTCAAAGTAAAGCATAATTTATATTGGTAGAAAGCTGAGAATCTCCTTTAAAAACCCTTTTCATGTCATCAATTTTGAGGAATAAAAATTCCGTCGGCCACATACCCTACAAATACCCATCATATTGCCACTTTTTGGCCTATCATGATCCTACACATACCCTAAAACTAGATAATGTCATTGGACTTCTCTCTTTTTCTTAAAGTTTTTTTTTTGTCATGATATGTTGTATTAGGAGGAAGAGTTCATGTGATTTTGAATATATTGTTCTATTACTCATAAGAAATATTTATGTTTGATTGGACCTTAATGAACACTTCCTATGAAAAGATTTGAAAGTATGCATTGTGCTTGAAGTTAGCCTTTGTTGTTCATTCTCTTTCCAACAATGAAGGGTTATGGAATTATGTGTCTAATTATATCACTCATAGAAAAAAATTGGATTTGAAATGTCGTAAAAGCTTTGGCACATCGCCTTTTATGTTTTATGCTTACATTTCCTTCTCCCCTTATCTCCAAAACCCACAAAAGAGTCGATTTTCTATAAAAATCTCAGAGGTATTCAATGAGACGCAATTTGTCCCCCACTCGCTGAATTTCCCATAAGACTGTCGGAGAGGCGCAAGCTTTGATGATCAATAGTTCTTTTTCTAGTATTCTTGGTGGGACAAGAAGGTTTTGAAATGCCTAATTAGAAGTTTGAAATATTTCTTGAATCAAGCTAAGGAAGGAAACATGAAGTTTCATTCCTAGAGTCCAAGCAAGAGCATCTTTGAGAGGTCACTTCCAGTAATCTGAGTTAACTACCTTAATACCTAGAAGGAGAAGAGCTATAGGTTTTGTATCACCTGTAAGGAGTAATAGAGAAAGAAGTAAGAGCCCAACCTTCAGAGCCTTATCTACTCAACCCAGAGACATAAACTTCCAAATAAGAGTACCTGTATATCTGATTCATAAGAATCCTTTCTTTATGGCTCATGTCCCTCCCCATGCTCCTAGAAACTTCAAAACATGGGATAGCGAAAATCCGCTACAACCACCCACAACCCCATATGTATAGCCTACTATACCCGCTAACACCCTTAAGGCTATTCCAAGATTCTCTAGAGAAGAATTCAAAACCCCTTCCAAACACCTTCAAGATATAACAGAGGTATGGAGGGTAAATAACATATTGGAAGAGAACATTGTGTTGAGGATGCTAGCTACCTCTTTAAAGGGAAAGGCCCAAGATTGGTATCAATCTTTGTCCTTGGGTTCTATCATCTCCTGGGACCAACGCAGAGAGCACCTATTCAAATGATTCTCAGAGAAAGGATACCACTCCTCATTACTACAACAACTAATTGAAATCAAGAGAGCTCCGCATGAGGCCATGAGAAACTTCAACACCATATTCCATAAGACCTAGAAAAGGATCCACATAACTGGTCAACCTCAAATCACCATGGCATTCATGTTCTATCTGAAGGCGTTCAACCAGGATATCATAGTCATGATAATCTCCATGGGAGGAGATATCTTGCTCGATGCATACAATGTAGTGGTGCACATAGAAAATAATCTAATTTATGCAAGAAAGCTTATGCCTCAACCCGCAATGCCAATGTTTGCAAAAATATCTAATGGTCCTCAAGAAGAAGCCACTCCAATAACTCCCAAGACACAATTAACGTTGGTTTCCCCACAGTCTATGAATGTGCATCCAACTGCTCAAGCAAGCGCATTGGGATTTTCCTCAATGGCGGAAGATATTAGTAACATGAAGAATCTCATGTGGAATTTCGTTAATGAGTTGTTCATTATCAAATGACAACAAGTGACGCCTATGAAGTAGACCATTAATGCCTATGGTGGAGGGAAGTCATCTTATCAAGAGAATCCATATTAGGGATCCTCTAGAGGAGGAGGTCAACATATGACATCTTTGAACCAAATAGTTCCAGTCACCATGCCATTGCATACAATGAAGGATAGCTCGAGTAAAGAGCTAGTCCCAAGCTAGAAAAAATTAGTGGAAGATAAAAATGTTTAGTGCTTCCCATGTAGCGATAACCATATGCCTCAAAATTTCCCAAGGGGGAATATGCAGTAGAGGGTAGTAGAACAAAGAAGCAGGAGCATGCTTCCAAATGTGAATAAGTATGAATCATTTGAAATGGAAAATGCTCATTTTCAAGCACAAAAACAAGGGATGTCCACGGAGCAAGAGCTAGAAATTGCACCCATCCAAGCTCTATTCTCATGGTTAGAAGAGGAAGAGGCTTTGTTCCCAAATGAAACTTTGATGACTGGTGTTCCACAAGTGTAGTTAGATTACAACAAAAGATCAAAGAGGAGAGTACATACAACAAGCTTTTCCATGTCCACAGTCATGTCAACCGTTCCCATAGGAAAATCATGCTTCATTTCCCATCATCTGGCCTTTTTTGTAGCCACATAACACACCATTAGTGGAGAAAGAGACAAGAAAAACACCAAGCCCAGTCACATCAGAATGTTTTCTTCCTAAAATGAGAGAAATACTACCGTTTAAGCCCAAGGCCCAAATAGTCGGGATTCTTAATGTGGTGGAGCAATTGAAGAAGGCGCCTACCAATGAATCATTGTGGGACGCCATATTAATTCCTGAACAAAAAAAACTACTTCAAGAAGCATTAAAGGAAGAAGAACAAATCCCACAGGTAGATGCAACTCATCTTTGCAATCAAAGCAGAGACAATAGATCTATGCTACCCCTTCAGGCTCTAAAACTAATAGCTTATGCAAATGACATAGGAAACAAAAAAAAATAATAGGTAAGTAGAACAAAGCCCACACCTTTATTTTTAACACTTATAGTGGGAGACAAATTGTTGCATAATAATATGATTGATTTTGGGGCTAGCACAACTATTATGCCAAAACAAGTGGCAGATGATTTGAAGCTTGAGTATGAGCCCCTTGAAAAGGGAATCATGCAACTAGATTGGAAGAAGGTTCTGACTATTGGTCAGATAAAATATTTGTCTCTGACCCTTTTCTCCTACCCAATCCAAACAGTCATGCAGGAAGTAGTAGTAATAGAGATTCCTTCAATCTTTGGAATGTGTCTTTCAAGATATTTCACTACAAAGCTCAGTAGATACTTGGCACTTGACTAGTCCCACCTGATATTGAGAACCAATCATAGGGAAAAGATGAAGATCATACTTGAGCATATTGCGGAGGATGCAAATTTGTGCTTAGGGGCTGCACATACCTCTATCTCTCAGCAAGAGAGATATTGTGTAGAAATTCTAGAAGACGAAGAAACAAGCAAGTGAAATCCTGAGGAAGAAGTGTTGCTCAATTAGTTCATTGACTCCAACCCATTTTGTAACTGCCATGAAATAGGGCTAGGCACCTATGTGATTTTCAACAATGTTTAGGTCCTTCTGAAACTAATGAAGGATTGAGATGAATCTGATGATCCAGATGATAATCATTTATTGGCCTTATATTCTGATGGTGCCAAATTCAAAGCTAGTTCTCAAGTGGGTGTCTAATTAGTGTCTCCAATAGGATTGGATAACCGTAGGGCCTACCATATTTAGTTCTCATGATCCAACAATGATTCTGAATATGAAGCTTTGGTTCACAAGTTGATTCTAGTAGAGCGGATAGGCGCAAGGAGGATACAAGATTTCAAAGATTCAAAACTAGTGGTCAACTAGATCCATGGACAAGCAATTGAAAATAATACAAGGATGAGATATTACACACATAGGGTACTAGATCTCATTGAGAGTTTTGAAGATTTCAACATAAAAGTGATTCCCTGATCACAAAATAGTATTCCTGATCAGATGGCCCCTATCAATCAAAAATTTGAACTAGTTTTTGACCTGACAAAGTAGAGCATGGTGCAAGTCATTTTTTGACCCTCAATTCTCGACAACAATCAAAACTAGAAAGTTTTGGGTGACAACATTCAAATTGTTTCTTTCATACAGAAGTCAAGAATAGCTTCTAACTATTCACCACTAGGGACGGAGCTTCCCGAAGATGCAAGGAATGACAAGAAAATATTTTTTACAGATTCAAGGGATTATGAAGAAATTTATGTCAGAAGTGATAGAAAACTTAAAGTTAGAAGGGATGTCCCTCATGAGGACAAGAGAAGGCTGAAGGATCTATGCTTTAGGTATGATCTTATAGGGTATGACCCAGGCTTAATTCAACATACCATTGACTTGGCAGAAGGATCCAAGTCCGTCCGACAGAAATAAGGGTTAATCAATCTGAAGGTTAAAGCCTTGATGGTGCAAGAGCTCACCAAGTGGGTCAAATCAAAGATCATATGCCCTATCAAATATTCAACCATGGTGTCAAATATATGTTCCCACTTTTGAAAAGGAATGGTGATATCCAAGTTTGTGTCAATTTTTGGGATTTAAAAAGGACTTCACTAAAAGACCATTATTCCTTGCCTCTCATGCAGCAAATTTTATAAACTATAACCAAATCAGGGATGTTCTCCTTGTTAGATGGTTTCTCAAGATGAAATCAAGTCTATGTGAAGGAATCCAACCAACCTAGGATGATGTTTACCACTAAGTGGGGAACATTTGCATATTCAAACATGCTACTCAAACTCTCCAATCTTGGTGCAAATTTTCAACAGGCAATGAACATTGCTTTAGAAGGATTGATCAACTAGATTATCCTCATATATCTGGGTGACCTAATAGTCTTTTCTAGATCAAAAGACAATCATTTTGATCATCTAGAAAAGGTTTTCTAGAAATACCAATGATTTGGGATTTCTTTTAATCCAAAAAAGTACATCTTTAGAGTGCCTCAAAAAAAGCTTCTTGGTTTTTTAGTATCAAAGGAGGGAAGAGCAATAGATCCCAAAAGGGTTTGAATGACAAAGGGGCTACGATCTTTTCTAGGGAAGATTAACTTTATCAATAGATTTATATCAGATTTCATGAACATTGCACAACTGATCACCCTAATACTTAAGGAGAACCTACCTTTCATGTGGAATTTTGAGGGAACATCAAATTTTGAGCAACTAAAGATGGTCCTCTCCAAAGCCCTGTCATTGATTAGCCCAAATTTTTTTGAAGGATTTCTACTCTATGTGTATAGTGGCCAACATAACATAGCTTTTTTGCTCACCCATAAGTACAAGGAAGATAATGAAGATCTTCCTATTGCATTCTATTCAAGGACCTTGAAAGGCTTCGAAGCCAGGTATAATTTTGTATAGAAGTAGACCTTTTCCATTTTCAAAGGTTTAAATAAATTCTAACACTTGGTGTTGGCTAACAAAATCACTATTCTCGTAGTGCATCCTAGTGTACAAGAATACATCACAGAAGGGAAAATTGTGAATTTTCTTGAGAAGCTTGTTGCCACGCTTGGCCTGTCTGAGATTATTATATCCAACAATGACTGAGTTTTTGTGGAATTAGAAATGTTAGATTTTGTTATCAAATACAATATTTTCCTCAAGGATTCATCAAATTATTACCCACAAGGGAACATGTTAGTGAAATCAACTAACAAAAACCTAATTAGGTTAACCAAGCATATTGGGCCAAGATGACAAAAGGATTGGCATAAACATCTATGAGCTACTCTATGGGTGGACTGAATTACTCCCAATAAGATTCTAAAGACCTCCCCTGACAATTTGGTGTACAGAAAAGAGGTAGTGATACCGATTTCCATAGAAATTCCTACTTCACAACTATTGAAAGCCTTGGAAATTGAAGATGGCCAAATCAAAGTATGGTTGGCAGAAATCCTCAAAATGGAGGAAGACATAGAGAAGGCTCATGGATCCATGATCAATCACTAGTAGACAATCAAGAGATGGTTTGAAAAAAAGACTTCTAACCTAGAATTCAAAGAAGGGAGCTTAGTGCTAAAGTATGAAGAATGTACTGCAAAACCAAGGCAACACACGAAATTTGAAGGACTTTGGAAAGGACCTTTTTGAATCAATGCATGCAAAGAAAAGAACATGTACGAGATTGAAGATATGGAGGGAAACCCTTTAGATATATCGATGAATAGTATTTATCTGAAGATTTTCCATTAAAATGCACAATTCTTTTAAAATTTTTAACAATTATGTATCATATGTAAAAATTTGGTAACTATTTCAAAATTTTGAGAATAGGCCAATTGAGAAGAACACTAAAGAAACAAAAAAATTGTATTATATTATATTCATTGAGAATTTACAATATAATGCATGACCCAAGGCTCAGAATTGAAGATGAATATTTCTCGAGCAAAACCCAAAAGAAGTAGCATGTAAAGAGAAGCAAAAGGTAGGCAATGAGAAAAAAATAGTAAAGCTAATCCTCCAGTCATTATAGTCGAAGGAAAGGGCTTGTTGTCGAGTTATTTTTATTCCCCTTATTCTTCTTCTTCGATGCTTATCTATCAGGGTGCAAAGATTGGGGTGGACACATAACACACACAGGCCACACAATGTAGACCTATGGTCTACTTGTCGTGTATATGAACTAGAAAATTGAAGTGCTACCTCGAGGTGATCCCTGGAATGTACTCCACATCATACTCCGGTAGCAGAAAAGTGGTTGTTGGATGAGAAGATAAGTCTTGTGTTTCAATGTCCATGGTGTGGAAATCAGAGAGGAAGAGAAACTAGGGTACATCTATTCCAAAGTCCATGTGCCTGCGGGGGTCCATAGTGCTTGGAATACCAATGTCGTGGATGGCCACTCACACTATCTTTCCAAGCCCTTCCATCAATGAAGTGTCAAACATCTTGTGTATTTCTTCACCAGGTGCTAGGTTCAGTCACTAGTGACCTCTCTCACGAAGTAGTGTTTTGGTCTCTATGGAAGGAGCCGAATAGGGGTACCTAAGCCAGTAGACATTCTGATAAAGCAACGAATTATGGTGGAATCATAATAAGTGGAAGAACAACTAGCTTAAGAGACTATATGTTCAAATGAATTTTTTAAAAGGTGGCATAGCTATATATAGAAAAGTTGATCCAAAAAAATCAACCAAACAATGTTTATTTTGGGCTAGACAACAATTTTTTTTTAACACAAAATAGAGTAAGGTAAAAAAATCATATAGAGGATCTGATGGAATTCCTTGAGAAATAAATTTGGATGTTGGGAGTAAATGCTCTCATACACCGATGGTTGACATGTGTCCTTCGCCATAATTAGTGCCAGCTAGCTTACTAATAAGAAAAGACATGGATTAACATGTTAAAACTATGACAAATTAATGGGCATGTCTTTTCAAGAGTACCTTGTATCACCTCAGCATATTTCATATGATGAAAATCATGCTTTTCAATGAAATAGGTTCATTTGTGAAAAGGTGGCAGAAAGAATGTACTAAAAAATTGCTCATGCTGTTCTTAGCATTACCAAGGGATATGGATCTCATGTTGACATGTATTGCCCTGGTGGCAACATTTAATGGACCAACGATAACGATGTAGTCTTAACTACATGCACAAGTAAGATAATTAATTATACTCAAGAGTATATTTCTCTAAAGAAGAAAACGGCAAGTGGTCATTATCACTTGAGAAGTCCTTTGCAACTTTCTCATACAATCATGGTGAAAGCATCTACCTTTGGCAAGCAAGTTGTAGTTTCAAATAGAAGGCCTAATTATGCCGATGTTTTTGGGAATTGCTTGTTTTCCAATGCCCCAGCAGTAGAGGAATAGCCATTGAGTACTACAGGAAGCTACAACTTGATAAACACATCCAAAGAGAGGCAGTGCAAAAAATTAGTGACAATGTTTTTTACCCTCAGTTGTTGGCCAACCCTAAAAATCTTAGGGAAGGAGAGTTCCAGAGGATTCTAGAGCATGAGCCATCAGAGGGTTTTGAATTTCGGCTCTGGAAAAGTGGTTTGCTATATTTTATGTTGTATGTTGTGCATCCAAGCCCAGAGCTAGTTGATGCATGTGCAAAAATGTTTAACAAAAATGCAGAGGCCATTGAGGGTCGAGGGGTCAATATTACCATTTCTACTAAAGCCATATGAGATATGTTGTGTATCCCTATGAGCTGGGGTGCAGAGCTTTTTGGTGAAGAGTAGATGGATTCCCTAGGAGAAGACATGTTCAGTCAAACATTTTTTTATGAAGATGAGACCAAGGAAAGGCTGGAGAGAGGATAGATTCTCTAGCTTCTTCTGTGCAAGAAATTTAAGAAGGATAGACAGTTTGTATTATCAATGTTGGCCTACATTTTTTGCCTTGATGGTGATGAAGAGGTTAACCCTTTCTAGTTTTCCCTAGGCCATACACTCAAAAGAGAAAAAGTCCAAAGGTACTATTATTTTTCTAAAGTAATGGCTGGGAACATTAGGGAACAACTCAAGAATTATAACGCTAGGTCTAAATTTAGGTATATTCTTTTGACATGATTCATTTTCTTTTACATCAAAATTTTGACTGGCTAAGGAGGAATGTACTAATATCTAGGATAGATGAAAAGGGTTGTATCAAACCAGTTTTTGTATGAACCCTTGTGCTTTCAAGGATAGGAGATTATTATCATTTTGCAGACAATTTTTTGAGACCGGTACTCTAGTATTTGTTGCCTCCTCCAATTGGCCATTTCTCTCAAGATATTATAGAATGGATAGAGGATCCACCTATCCCATTGGATTATTTGCTAGGTGAGGATTTCAAGTTTGTTATGTTTCATGGGTTTCCCAAGGAGGTTTTCTGACTCCCCAGATTTGTAACTGATAGGGTCTTTGCATTGGAGGTATGCTGCCAAGTAACCACTGTTGACATGATTTCTTGCACCAGAAGGAACAAAAAAAAGCTTTATGATCTTCCTCTCATAATTGCTAAGAGCTAGGTAATACTAAGCAGGAGACTAAGGAAAAGATTATGAATTTACTGGCAGCCTTGTGTTTGGTCCTCGTTTGTGGAAAGTGGAATTATAACCCGAATGAGCTTTTTAGTTTAAGACATGAGGTTAGGGAATATTTGCAAAGAAGAAGGAACCCAGGTTGAGAAAGTGTGGAGGTATACATTGATGTAACTCACATTCTGAAAGAGTGGCCAAAATGGTTATGTTTCTATGAGTTGCAGGTAGAGTATCAAAGGTATCTCCCGATGGGTAAGTCTCTTAATATTTATTTGAAGGAAAAAGGCTAGTTAGAAAGAAAGAATTCAAATTTCTAGAGGTTTCGATAAGAACTACATTGCCTCAACCTCCCAGTCAAACAATTTTCCCAAGATGATGAATTCAAGAACTTATATGACAAGAAGGGTGACTCTAACGACAACAATCCCAATATGAGTCATGAAATTGACAAGGAATGAGTTCCACCTCAAGCTTCTAGACCTCAAGAATCTAATAGCTAAAGAAACACAAGGAAAAGGGGTTCACAAGCTTCGTCTACCTCTAGTGCCCAAAGTAAAGCAAAAAGGGCCCAACAGTCTCTAAGGAGATCCTTAGTGGCCACTGAAGGTCAAGTTTCAAAGGACTCTACAGCTAGAGGATCAAAATGTGCTAGTTCTGGTCATACAAAATGAAGAAGGATCCAAGATTTGGGTTCTCCTGATGTTGTATTCTAACACAAAGAAGAAGTGGAGTCTATCCTACAAAATGTTTCATCCATTGTGGCTCAAGTAAATTTTTCTCCCCTCTTCTCCTTGTTTTGACATCTTTGTTCAATCCCTTTCCTTCTCCCATGGAAAGGAATCCTCCATCCTCACCCCCTACCATTTTCAATAAATCTGCTGAAACTATCCTGAGCACCAAAGGAGCATCATCCACCACGACCGTTGTTGTGTCATTGATCGTCATGTCAAAGGCCCCTATTAGAATGGCTAAAACAACTAATTTTCCTATTACTCTCGGTCTATCTACTTCCAATAGGGTCCTTTGATGATCCAAAATTTTTGATGATCTTCAGAGGATCCATGTAGAAGCTAATGAATCAAGGCAAGTAGTTGGAAGACTAAGCTATGAATTGGAAAACGCCCTTCAGGAGAAAAGTCAAATGGAAGAAAAATCAAGGGAAAGAGAGGCTCAATTTAACCAAGATTTTATTGTTGTATGAGGATTTGGACCCCTCCCTATAATGAAGAGGATGATAGCTATGCATTTAGAGTGGATCGCAGTTGGTGTTGTTTTGGGACCTGCCAGACAATTTCTAAGGGATGTTCAGGAACTGAATGCCAAGGTTGGTTCGATGGATTATCACTTTATGCAAAAAATTTCATCCCGAGTGGTGGATTCCCAAAGTCTCATCTCCAAATTGTGCATCATCACTTACCAGGTCCTTGAAAGAGTAGGGATTCATGATCAATGAATCACCTCCATCAAATCCAATGAGATTATCAATTGTCACACAGTTGTGAAAAAATGTGAAAAAATTCAAATAGTGTTGAATAACCAGGTCATCAAGATCAAGAAGGACTTCCACATCTAGGTTAGTTTTTGGTTGCCTCCTCTTCTTTGACTAGATGAAGATGTGCTAACAATAAAGCAGGCCAATGATTCAATCTGACACATGATCCAGACCTCAACATAAATTGCAAGTTCAAGTTCCATGCCCATAGTTGATGATGTTGAGCAGGAGATCTATCCTCTTTCCTGACTCTATTAGCACCTAGGTGTGGTTTCTTCCAGATGGGGGTTCATCTCTTTTAAGGATATTTTCAATCTCGAGCAAGAATATAGGTAGATCTGAACCCTTTTCCTACCAAGTGATGTGGATTGGGAGGCTTAGCATGTTGCTTTCATAAAAGTCTAAGAACAAATAGAGGCCTAGGTTTGTATCTTTGCAAAGCGAAGACCCTTGTGAGTCACCAGAACTGTGAATCACTTTTTCCTTAGTCATTTTAATTTTTAGATTGTATAAATGCTTTCAATTTTAGGTGCACCCACGCTCAAGTAGAATTATCAGAAAGATGTGCAATGCACCACATGATGGTTTTCTAGCTTTCATCTTAAATCTTCTTTTTGGGAGAGAGTTCAGGACACATGTTGACTCGTTGGGCATTTTCTTGGGATCTATATTCATGAGCTCCAAAGTTTCCATCTTGTTGACAAGTCACCTCTTCATCGTGGGAAGATGGCATCTCCTACGAAGTGATATGATTGGGGAGTTTGTCAAAGCTGGCTAGCTTGTTTCTTTTTCTTTTCTTTTGACATTGAAATTTTCAGTTGGTGCCTTGGGGTGATGTGATCGGTCAACAAGACCTTTTTCAAGGCTATTGTTTCTAGGATTTGATTGCTTATGAACCTCTATCTTTTCTAAATATCTAAAAAACATTAATGCGGCAACTGATAATTGATGAGCAAATATCATCATAACCTAACCAAATATATATGATCGAATCATGTGCCATTAACTATCAACAACTGGTAGTATCGATTTTTGTGTTGAGGAGGTGTTTTTTCCTTTTCTATAGCTATATAAGTAGGGCAACAAAACAATGGGGGGTTGGATTCCAAGTTGTAGTTTCTTTGTTGAAATAAAAAAGTTTCTTTATTTTTCTTAGGATTTTAGAATTATTTTTAGAAGGAAAGCTACAAAACTACTTTTCTTTGGCATGTTATATCTATTGAGGTTTAAACTATTGTTAGATTGGCATATGGCCTCTGTTTCAAAGTTCATTTGATATTTAAAAGCATGAGCTATTGAGGAGAAATTGTTGAGATTTTGCATGTATGGCATTTTTTAATCTTTTTTTCTTTATATTATCATTTTGAATGAAACACTGTGTCTTGCAAGCTAAACATGGATAGTTCAAGTAGCTGATTTCCATGCTCTATGCTTGTATGGTAGAGTAGTAGCTTAAGAAAATTGGATTATGTCATTGGACTTCTCTATTTTTTTGAAAGTTGTTGTTTTGTTGTGCTATGCTATATTAGGAGGAAGAGTTCATGAGATTTTTGAGATATTTTTCTGTTACTCATAAGAAATATTTATGTTTGATCAGACCTTAATGAAAACTGTCTGTGGAAATATTTGAATGTTTGTATTGTGCTTGAAGTTAGCCTTTGTTGTTTGTTCTCTTTCCAAAAATGAAGGGTTGTGGAATTTCGTGTCTAATTAACTCACTCATAGGAATGATTCGGGTTTTAAATGTCGTAAAATCTTTGGTGCATCACCTTTTATGTCTTATGTTTACATTTTCTTCTCCCCTTATCTCCAAACCCCAAAGAAGAGTCAACTTTCTATAAAAATCTTGGAGGTATTCAGTGAGATGAAATTATTCCCCCACTCACAAAATTTCCCATAAGACTATCAAAGAGGTGCAAGCTTTGATGATCAACACTTAAATTCTATAATCCTAAGCTAAGTGATGATAGAGATGCCTTCAAGGATGAAGAGGATATAGATAAAGATATGCAAGCATTAGAAGAGGAGGAACTTAGGATTAAAGAAGAAGAACAACAAAGAATCAAAGAATTGAAGGAGAAAAAAGAAAAGGATCTTAATGTAAAGGAGAATAAAAGTAAAGCTAAGATGCTCAAAAGAGATGCTCGGAAGAAAATAATTAAGAAGATGAAAAGAGTAGCAAAGCATAAGGCAATTTTTGAGAATTCTTTGAAATCTATTGCTAAGGCAACTTTTATCCCTCCTAAAGTAACCATCCCGATGGGAACCTTTTTGGAAAATACTTAGACCACATCCATTGCAACCACTAAAGTCTTAGATTTCTTTGCTACTACTAAACAATTAGAACCTGTAGATCATGGAAAGAATCCCATCAACCAGCATAATAAAATTACCTTTAATACCTTTAATACCAATGCCAATATAAGTACAAATGCATCATCCATCAACACATCCACTAATCCTTCCACTCAAAACATTAATATTAATCCTAATCCATCAAATGCACCTCTTAATCCTAGGATATTGATGTTGAAGCTCAAGAATGACAAGTTTCATGAAGAGTTGAAGAAAGCTGAAATTGAAGCTGCAAATGTAGAAATAGCAAGAAAGATCTCTTTCCTTAAGATTTCTATACCTTATTTAGTAGCTTCAAGCTTAGGACATACTAACAATGATTCAAAAAAGAATAAATCTAAGGGGAACACTTCTAGTTGAGGTGGAGGAAATGATAAAAAAAATTCTTATTGTGAAGATGGTGATGGAAAGAAGAAGGGAGGTGGTAATAATCATGGATATGGAAAAAGTAAGGATAATAATCAATCTGATGACTGAAAAGAGGATGATTCTAGAAATGATCATAGAGACCGAGCTACCCAGAGGCCAATGCAAGTGGAAATATATCAATAGTTGTGCTTCACTCGGATTCCTGGTTATCCTAATCCATTTCCTAAAGACTTCAAGCTTGCCTTGGTCAGATTCTCTAGTAATAATTCCTTAAGTGGTAAGAACCACATCAAGCCATTTTCTAATTTCATGGATGATTTTCAAGTAGAACCTAATGATGTGATGATGAAGCTATTTATGTAGTCACTCATTGAGGATGCTAGAGAATGGTATAGAAGTTTACCTACTGAGAGTATTGGTTCTTAGGAAGAGTTTAAGAGGTTGTTCAGAGAGTAGTATGATGATAAAACTGATTCAAAGTTCATTTTAAATCAGTTCAAAAATATTTCTAAAGGTTCCAATGAGGTTGTATCTGATTTTAATGTGAGGTTTCAATTTTTTTTTGAAAATGTTACCTCCTCATTTGCAATTGAATGATAGTGTGTTCCTTGTGAATTATTGCAATGCCTTTGATGCAAAAATGAGCTATCACCTACTAGATAAAAATCCCCAGACATTGAGAGAGGCTTATAAGATGGCCTATTGATAGTGTCAGTAGAGAAATTGGTAAGATTTGGTGAAGGGATGATGCAAACATCCTCAAAAATCCAAAGAGAGAGGATAAAAACTTTGGAACTAAGGGAGGTTAACTTGAGGACACGATTGACAATGTTACAAACACTATGAAGGATATCAGTTACATACTTGCTAAGAAAGAAAAAGATTTGTAAAATGAAAATTCCAATTATTACAAGAATGAGAGGCCTCCTCAGCTAGAAGATCATCCATCTAAAACAAAATGGCATAATGGGAAGCCCATTCATAATAATCAGAAAAGTGCTCAAAACAAGGTTCCACCAGATCCTTTGTAGAAAAATTCAAGAAATTTTGCTGATGAGACCCCTTAGTGCTATAGAAGTTGAAAAACCAACTTCACAGTCCCCAAGAACACCTACAAGCAATCACCTATCATATGCATAGATATTCAGAACAAGAAATGAAAAAGTTCTGTAAACTCTCAGAACAAAGTTGTGCAAGCAAAAATCAGCATTCTTGATTATTGAGAATAATGTTTTACAAATAATACAAAAGCCTTCGAAAAGGAAATGATGCAATAAAGCAGGAAAAAGCAAGCCTAATCTTATCTTGAGCAAAAAGACAGCTCAATAAGATAAGATAAGAATTAAATGATAATTATCCTAGGAAATAAATAATTACCTAAGTAAACTTATCCTAAAGTGTAATTAAATAATTTAATTACACCAACACCCCCCCCCCCCATAAGTGCAACTTAGGGAGAAGCAAATTATTATGCAAAGATGAGTCCTAGCAACAAGGCCTGATCAGGTACTCATTTACAACTTCAATGCAAACTAAATTGAACGGGGTCATCAACTTCACAGTCCCTAAGAACACCTGCAAGCAATCACCTATCACATGCACAAATATTCAAAAGAAGAAATGAAAAAGTTATGTAAACTCTCAGAACAAAGTTGTGCAAGCAAAAATCAGCATTCTTGATTATTGAGAATAATGTTTTACAAATAATACAAAATCCTTCGAAAAGGCAATGATGCAATAAAGCAGGAAAAAGAAAGCCTAATCTTATCTTGAGCAAAAAGACAGCTCAATAAATTAAGATAAGAATTAAATGATAATTGTCCGAGGAAATAAATAATTACCTAAGTAAACTTATCCTAAAGTGTAATTAAATAATTTAATTACACCAACAAGTGCATGGTTTTTCAAATGCCACATTCTTCTCATCAATGTTCCATTGCACAGTTGGTTGAAGTTGAAGAAAGTGTGCCTGAAGATTATGATCAGTCTCATGAGGATGATGTTGAAATAAATATGATCATGGACAGATCTGATTTTCCTGATAATGAATGTTCATCTGATCTGGAGTGTCATGAGCTTGATGTGGACAACCAAGGGCATGTAGCTAGTACATACCACCAACAAGTTCTCTTTGGTGGTGATGATGATGATGATAATGCTCAAAAAGTGTATGCATTGAAAGTCGTTGAAGATAATATATCTCTAAGGGGACCTTTAGATGAAGAAATTGCGAGATATACAGTCGCCTTGGCTACACAAGCTAGAGGTTCATATCATTTGAGGAAAAAAATAGTGGGTGGAGACCAAGGTAGCCCTGCTGGTCTCTTTATCAAGGAGAAAAATGTGAAAGGAAAAGAACAAAAATATGATAACAAGGGGGATGGACTTAAAGCCAAGGAAAGTAAAGGAGACAAAATCTGGTCTAAGATGTTGGAATCAAGCAACACTGAGAGGGGGGGTGAATCAGTCTTGTGTAGTTTTTAACTTTATTAATCTGTTCTCTCAAGTTCCTATAACATTCAATCAAAAGAAAGATGCATGAACATAAAACAATAAGCCACAACACCATAACACAAGGATTTTTATGAGGAAACCCTGTTAGGGTAAAAGCCATGGTGGTGATCAATGCACTATTTGAATACTCAAATATAAATGATTTATAAAGTGGGAATGCACTTGCATTCAGGCACACTTCCTAGAGCTCACTTCAAAAAATCAAGAAGGATCAGTTCCTTACAAAAGATTTGAATTACATCAAAAAGGTTGAGCTGAGAAAGTAGCATCTACAAATGCCTAATTATAGTTTTCGTTAGTCTCATAGATTAGATTTTGGGCCTTCTATCTGATTCTGCACTTCACTTTGTTCTGTCTTAATTCGATTCACAAAATCCTCTACTGCACAAGTGAAACTATACATAAATGCTCAACTACTCTTCTGATATTCACGACACACATCAACACATCACACACACATGCAAAAATGAAATAACCAATCTCTTATATATATCTGCTACCAAGGATTCAACTACTATATGTCAGCTTCAATAAAATAAGAAATATTTACCAACTATCGACCCAAATCACAAACAACATTTAATGCACATCCACCAAAGTCGGCCATAGTATAGTGAGAACCCAAAAAATTATTCAATAGAAAAACACTCCAAATATTTTTTCCTTGAACATTTGCAACATCCCACATTCACTTAGTCGACCTTCTAACATTGTTGAATAGAAAACCATACGATCACATCTCCTAACTCGTAGACCACTCAATGCGAAAACACAAAACTTGAGAATAAGACATTTCATATACCCATCGACCTTCCTTGAGATCCAAAAACCAAACTGATAAACTAGTAATGCATACCACTTGACAAATTCAACTTCAGTCGGATACCGTGTTCTTTACTCTATCTTTTGGTATGGTTAGATACTGTAGTGTAGATCGTATCAATGACTTAGGTTGCCATCAATGACAAAACCAAAAGCCATATGCCAACAATCTCCCCCTTTGGCATTGATGGCAACACTTGGTGAAAAATGACTAAGTGTGAGAACCTTCAAAACTTCAACAAGCCATAGCTGACAAAACTCCCCCTGAGTTTGATAAGGAATTTTTCACTGCTCTCTCTCCCCCTTTGAAGTCAATGATAAACTAATAATAAAATATTTTATTTCTCCCCCTATGAAGTGTAACCAAAAACTTACTTATGCAAAAAATGATTCAAATTTTTTGAAGACATACAGCCGCTACTTGTGTTAGAAAATTATTTTGTACTTTTCCTTCATCTCTGGAAGAAACTTCTTCCATGCTTCAACTACAATCCAGATGATTATGATCATGTTGTTGTTTTTCAGATGTCTGGTTGATAATTTTGAGAAGGGATTCTGGAATGGTGATGCCTTCTTCTAATATTTCTCCTTTCCTCAGTATCTCAATCAATTGTTCCAGCCTATATTTTGTTGTCTTTCACTTTCCAAAAGGTGTCAACAATCTTGTTCCTGGTGATTTGAAATTTTTATTCTTTGACTATAATTCCTGAATCCTTTTCTTAACTGCACCATCTTGATCCTAAAACATGTTAATTTTTTTTCCAATATTGTTCAGCTCTGTTTCAATTTGTTCCAACTTTTCCTTATACTTGTTGATTGCATGAGGCCATCAAAGAAAGTAGTTTTAGATGTTGTTTGCTACACTTATGCATTTCCTTAGTTGATTCATGTGCCTTTTCAATTTGGTAAGTGACAATCTGTACTGCTTCTTTAGGTGTAGGATCACTTCTTCTTCCTTGTTGTGAGACTCAGAGTCCATGATTTCCTTGATGCATTCAATCATCTCTTTTGGAAACATATTCAGAAAACTCTCTAATTTGATATGATTGTGCACAAGATGAGAACTTAGTATGCTTAATATCATGTCCTACTCATATGAAGGTTTGATAGACCATAAGTTCATAATTTTCTACATTCCATCTTCCTCATGAATAAGTTGTGACAAGTCTTCTTTGGTTAAATCACCTTCTTCTTCACTTTCTTTAGTTATTGTATTATCTTGTCCTAGTTCGGTCATTTCCAGTTCTTTTCTTAGGGTGTCCTTAGTTTCCTTATCAAATTCCTCATTTGGTATGTCCACAATCACCTGTTATTTTTCCTTTCCCTTCAACTCTTAGAGTCTTGCATGCTAGTGGAGTACAAATAGCAATTTATTTTCCTATTTTCTTATTTCTCTCCATCTCACTAGAGGAGGAACCATCTTCAAGTTCCCTTACTAGAATGGAAATACCAATTGACCCAAAATTTATTATCAAACCCTTAAAGAAACTTTCATATGCTTAATCATAGTTTTCCAAATTGCTAGAGTATATGTAAATCTACTTGCAAACTGGTTCACTCTCTTCCCATACTACATTGTTCTTCAATGGTTACTAATTCATAAAAGACATCATAAGGGATATAACAAAATTACCAAACCTGAAAGGGTAATATTCATTTTTTGTCAATTGCGCGTTCTCCATCAATTGATCTTTCAATAATCCACAAAGGCCAAAATGTTGATCTTCCATTATCATCTTGTGTGAAATTTAAACAACACCTATCGAAGTTGCACCTTCTCTATTTCTGAAAAATATTTTGTAGGATATTCCATGTGCAATGTACCTTGTCACTGAATCTTTAATTGTGGAAATTATCAATGCCCTTTGATCTTCAATTACTCCAGTTAGGATTTTGACTTCTTTATTTCGGATTGATTTCTTCCTTAGCACATCCCAAACTTTGCATAACCCAGTTACAATTCCAATCACTTATTCTACGATGTGGTAGGGTTTATCTAGAGTTATAATTTTTCCATTCAATCTTTCTATAATAAACGTGACCATTTCTGCATTTACGAAATAGGGGAATTCACTCCAAATATCAAAGCTTTTTATTTTCACTTCCTTCAGGCATTTCAATTCATCGTGTGACAACATATTTCATTCAGATATAATCTTCTCACTACTATACTAATCTAGTTTTATCATTTCTCTGATTTTACCTTCCACACACATGTCTTGAAAACAATTTCTTCAACCGCACACCAAATTAGACTGAAATTTCAATACAACTGAAGTACCTAATAGGGTTCTACTACCGAATACACTTTCAAAATTCTAATACATAGTGCTCTCCTTCTTTGCTTTGATATAAAGTGGAAAATAAGGGTTTCAAATTTCTTTGTATAAATCACATACTTAACTTTTGTTGTAATAAATATTTTTTCCCTAACTTATCTGGATACCCTATTTCCATATACTGAGAAAGATAAATGTTCTATGGACCTTCAACTTAGCATAATATTCTTTCCAACTATTTCCACAACATCTGTAGATCATCAGTGCAACCACTATACTCATCCACATCCCAGAGTCAATTACTGGTAGGGGGATTGAAGGAATTTCTTGACAACTCCCCCTAGGCCAAAGGCCTAAAATTAATTCCCAAAGGAATTACCAGAAGTAGGTTCTGGTGCTGGCTCATTTTCTGCAATAGAATAACTCTTCTTCACCCATGTCTTCTTCATCTAATCTCTTATTTCATCCACAATCACTTTCCCTTTTCCTTTATCATCTTCCTTTGTATGCTAGACCTCTTCTATCCATATTTTTGTTTCTGCAAAATCTTGCAATGTGACCATATTTGTTGTAATTGAAACACACAACATTTCCTTGTATAGAACATTCATTCCATTAATTCCTTCTTGATCTGAACTATTTAGCAATATGCCCAAATCTTCCATAGGTATAACATTTAACATTCCCTCCATTGATAGAGTTGTTTGACATATTTCTACATTCGATTAACTTATGACCAAACTTATTGCAATTGAAACACTAACCATAAAATGTTGCATCACTTGATTTCATTTTACTTCTACATTAATCGGCCATATGAACAAAATTATTGCAAAAAAAATAGTATCCATTAAATTTTTGAGCATTAGGTTGTCTTACCAGATGTCTTTTTGCTTTGATCATCAGATTTCCTTGCCTGAAATTCCTTTGTCAAGATTTGGAACTTTTTGCTCTCTCATATCCAAGACTAGGCTTGTCATTTCCATTCTTCTAACCTTGAGTCAGCTCATCAAGCATAACTGAACTAATCTTGAACTTCTCCTTGTATTCATTTGTAGTAGCAAGTTCATCCCCAAGAATAACAATCTATTTTTAAGCTCTTCTTCATTGTTTTTGGATTGTTACCGTTCAATCTCTAACTAAATGAATTCTCCATTAATTTTGTTGCATTCATCAGATCTTTCTTTTAGGGACTGGGAAATATTTTCCTCATTCTTCTTTCTTTATTCAATCTCCTTAGTCATCTTCATTGCCATAGATTGCATCTCCTGCTTTAGGGTAGCATTGTCTTTGGCAAGCTTTTCACATTCTTTAGTTATTTCCTTCAAGGTTTGATTCAGGTCAACATCATCCATGCTTTTGAAGAAGTCTCTTTTTTCTTAATCTGGTCACATAGATCCTTTCTCTTCTCCCCAGATTTAACAATATGATCCTTCAATTCTTGAATGAATTTCTCAACATCCTTAAGATTGGCTTTCAATTCCCATACTTCTACTTTGGACTTATCAAGATCATCAAGCGCCACCAAAAGTTGCTACTGAAAACTACTAGATTCCATTACATTCCAAGATCCACCTCAAGCTATTAAACTTCTTCTGAGGAACTTAGCTCTGATACCAATTATTGGAATCAAGCAACACTAAGAGGGTGGGTGAATCGGTGTTGTGCAGTTTTTAACTTTATTAATCTTTTCTCTTAAGTTCCTATAGCATTCAATTGAAAGAAAGATGCATGAGCATAAAAAAATAAGCAACAACACCATAACACAAGGATTTTTATGTGGAAACCTTGTTAGAGGAAAAACCATGGTGGAAGTCAATCCACTAAATTTGAGTACTCAAATATAAATTATTTTTAAAGTGGAAATGTACTTGCATTCAAGCACACTGCCTAAAGCTCACTACTCAAAATCACGAAGGCTCACTACCTTACAAAATATTTTAATTACATCAAAAAGGTTGAACTGAGAAAGTAGCATCTACAAATTCCTGATTATAGTTCCAATTAGGCTCATAGATCAGATTCTAGACCTTCTGTCTAATTTTGCACTTCGCTCTATTCTATCTTAATTCACTTCACAAAATCCTCTACTACACAAGTGAAACCATGCATAAACACTCAACTACTCATATATTTTTTGTAACACGCATCAACACATAACACACACACACACACCACAATGAAATAATTGATCTCTTATATATATCCGCTACTAAGGATTCAACTCCTATATGTCGGCTTCAATAAAATAAGAAATATTTACCAACTGTTGGCTCAAATTATAAACAACATTTAATGTGCATCCACAAAAGTTGGCCATAGCATAGTGAGGACCCAAAAAAAAATATTCAATACAAAAAAACTCCAAATAGTTTTTCCTTGAACATCCACAACATCCCACATTCACTTAGTCAACCTTCTAACATTGTTGAACAAAAAATCAAACAACAGGATATCCTAACTCATACACCACTCGATGTGATGACACAAAACTTGAGAATAAGAAATTTCATATACCCATTGACCTTCCCTAAGATCCACAAACCAAACTAATAAACTAGTAATGCAAACCACTTGACAGATTCAACTTTAGCTAGATATCCTATTCTTTACTCTATCTTTCAGTATGGTTAGATACTATAGTGTAGACCAGATCAATGACTTAGGTTGCCATCAATGAAAACACTAGAAGCAATATGCCAACATAAGAAAGTTGATAAATAAAAAATAGATGGATATCCCAAGTCCCATGTCATGAAGACAAATACACAAAAGAATAATTCTTAATATGTAAAGAAGGAGGCCAAGCCAATAGCTGAAACAAAAGGGGATCAACAAAATTAGAGCAATACAAAAAAAGGTATGGTCTCAATTTATTTTCCTAAATACACTTTTGTTGGTATGTTTTAGTTGTTTAGTCAAGTAAAGTTTTATGTTCATTTGCTTGAGATGATGAGAATTGATGAGCACATACAAAAGGCAGTAGCCATTATCAATGGTGTTGCTATAGCATGTATTGAACTAGTGGTGTCCACTCCACCTGGATTGAGTGAAAAGGAAAAGAAGGAGAAAGATATTTAGGGAGCAATCACTGATATCCCTCATATTTTCCTAGGAAATTCATTGAAAGTATGTCTTGGAAAGATAGAACTATTATTTCTCACATTGATTGTTGAGGGAATTTTTTGGAAAAATTATATCATTGATTCTGGACCATTCGACAATATAATGCTAGCCAAGATCATGGAGGAACTAGGATTAAAATTTGACAATACTCATGGCAAGTGCTATGCTATGGATTCAAAGAAAGTCCCTGTGACTAGTGTAATCAATGAGCTTCCTTATAAAGTAGTTGCATATCCAGAGAAAGAGTTCAAAATGAGTGTGGTGGTTGTAGATATCCCACCAAAACATGGAATTTTTCTATCTAGGAAGTAGAGTAATTCCATGGAGGGTAGCATGCAATGTGATATGTCTTATGCTACTTTCCCCATCTATGGTAAAGATGTCAAAGTGGTCAGAGAACAAAAAGTACCACATATGTGGGAGCATGCCCTTGAGGATGATATAATTCACTTTGTAGATACTGATATAAGTGAGTTTAAGGTGGAAGAGTTACCAAGGGAAAGTGACAGGAGGCCTACACCTATAGAAAATGAAGTTACAAGATTGTGTGATAAGGATGGACTTTGGAAGATGTATTTTGATGGTGCAAGTTCTAAAGAAGGGTCTGGTGTAGGAATATTGTTGGTTTCACCTAGTGGCAACACATATAAGTTTTCTTTCCCTTTTTTTTTTTTTTCACAAACAATGTACTAGAGTATGAGGCATTGTTACTGGGATTGAGACTAGCTGAAAAGCATGGGATAAAGAAGTTGATGGTGATAGGTGATTCTAAGTTAGTTATATCCCAAGTGAGATCCATATATGCATGAAAGAATACAAAATTAAAATAATATAGAAATTCTATATGGGATTTGATTGAGTAGTTTGATGCATTTGGAATTGACTAGATGGAGAGAGGCCAAAAAAGAGTGGAAAAATTGCTTGCCAACATTGCACTAAGACCTGGTGATCTAACTTTTGTAGGTATCTCCAAGGTTGAGGTACAAGCAAGGACATCAATCCTTGATAATGTATATAATTAGAAAATCTTCAACAATGATGAAGATATTTTGAAACTTTTTTAAAGTTTGTTGATGAATATGAGAGTTAGGAGATTGACTTTGGGGATTTTATTGAAAACATAGATGGGAAGGATACAATATTTGGGAATGAAGTGATTCAGCTGAAGACAAATAAGATCCCCAAAGGCCTTCTGGTGTTAGAAAGAGCTTTTGAAAATTAGGACAAGAGCAATGCTAGAAAAGTTACTACCCATCAAAAGGATTTAGAAGTTAACTTGGGGACTAAAAATTCCCCTAAAAAGGTATATGTGGGAAAAAATATGAAACCCAAGATCAAGGAAATGTTGATTTCCTTATTGAGAAAATACAAACATGTCTTTTCTTGGTCATATGATGACTTAAAAGCATATAGAGAGGAATTTTTCCAACATGAAATTTCCCTAAAGGAAGATGCCAAGCCTTTCAAGTAGAAGCAAAGACCCATCAATCCAACCTTAGCTCCGAAGATGCAGAAGGAATTGGTTATGTTAAGGTATGTTGGCATTATAAAGTCTATTAGGAATTTGTCATGGGCATCTAATTTAGTGCCAATTAGGAAGAAAAATGATGATATAAGGTTATGAGTGGACTTTCAGAATTTTAACATATCGTCATTGAAGGATAACTATCCACTACTAAACATGGAAGCCATGTTACATAAGGTAACTAGTTGTGAGATCTTGTCGATGATGGATGGCTTTTTTGGATACAACCAAGTAAAAGTGGATTCTGAGTAGTACAAGACTAAATTTACAACTCCATGGGGCACCTATGTGTATATCAAAATGCCATTTGATTTGACTAATGCAGGTGCTACCTTCCAAAGGACTATGGATGTAGCCTTTTTTTACTCCATTGACTTGTTCATGGCAATTTACCAAGATGATTTGATAGCCTACTCCAAGAAATAAGAATATCATTGCATGCACTTGAAGAAGATATTCATTAGGGCATTAGAATATGGAATCTCATTGAACCCAAACATGTGTATCTTTGGAGTTACCGAAGGAAATTTTTTGGGACACATTGTGTCCAAGGAGGGAGTAGGAATTGAGACTGAGAGGGTAGCTACCATCAGCAAGATTCCAAAACCAAAGAATGCAACAGGTATCCAGTCATTCTTTGGTCATATTAACTTCTTGAGGAGATCTATAATTAATTTTGTAGAGATTACAAGATCTATCTCTAAAATATTAAAGAAAGGAGTAAAGGTGGTTTTGAGTGAGGATCTTAGTCAGGCATTCAAGAGAATAAAGCATGCTATCAAGGAGGCTCCATTTTCTCTTTTGCTTCTTTGCATACTATTGTTGTTGTATTGTTGCTGAAAAAGGATGAGGCCTTTAAACAACCCATTGCACTATTTAGTAAGTCTTTGTAGGTTGCATAACTTAAATATGATGTGACTAAGAATAAATCATATGCTTTAGTCAAGGCTATAAAGAATTTAAAAACTTACCTAATGGGAGCTACAGTTATAGCTTTTGTACCAAGTAATGTTGTTAAGGACATTTTCACTCAGTAAGAAACTACAGTCTGGAGGTGAAAATGCATCAAAAGGATTTAAGAATTCAACATTGATGTTTAGATCAGCAAGTTAGTTAGAGGACAAGGTCTAACTAAGTTAATGGAAGAGACTGACTTAGAGGAAATCAGATAAATAAAGTGGAATGTGTTGATGTTGCATCTACCTGTGATATGAAAACATGTGGTTAGTATCGAAGGATTGTGTTGGATAGGACAACTGAGTGGGGGGGTGAATCAGTTGTCACCAAATTTAAATGTCTTAGCCATTTACTATAACAATATCCAAATACTGTATAACTGATTTAACAATAAATGTAAAACTGAAAGTCATCACATAAACATAACAACACAAAATTTATGTGCAAAACCAAATGATGGGAAAACCATAGTGAGGATCAAATCACACTATAGAGAATATCAAAACCGATTACAAAAAGGATCACTACTTGAGATAAGGTTCACTACCTGAGATAAGACTCACTGTAGGAGATAAGGCTCACTACCTGAAATAAGGACTCACTGTCTAAAATAAGGAATCATTGTCTGAGATAAAGATCACTGCCTAAAATAAGGACTCATTGTCTAGAGTCACTTTCCACATGGTTACAACCCAGAGATAAAAAATATGGCTCACCACAAAATTACAAAAGTTATGGCTTACCACCAAAATTGAACTAATGAATTTCACTTTTCATGTGCTAAATTTAGTTCCAAATGAAGCTTTGTAAAGGTAGTACTACACGTAAATAATCGCTCGGTACATCTAGTCTAATCACACACTTATAGTCTTCACCTGCTTCACTTTTTTTGATCTATTGCATCTTCTCACTTTTATGTCTCTATATCCTTCTTGCATAATCTTGTGTTTCTATATCTTTCTATGTGTCTATCTTTCAATCTGTCTATCCAAAGAGACACATATGCATATGTGTGTGTGTGTGTGTGTGTATGTATGTATGTTACGAACAATTAGGTCAGCCAAGACATCCACAAAGTATTGCACATGCTAAGTTAGCCAATGTCTTCAATTATTTAAACCATACTTTCTCACACGGTAGAAATTGGACCTAAAAACCAGCACATTGAACCACATATTTAATGATTATCTTCAATGGGAAATAACTTCTATTAAATGAGTCATAGATACAATATTGTGTTGATATGAATGACAACCTACTATCATTATTGACAACCATTTGATGTAGCCTTCAATCTTCAACAATCTCCCCCTTTGTCATTAATGGCAACACAAGATGTGAAAAGCCAACAACAACCTTTTTAAAGATTTTTATGAGATGAAATGATTTTCATGCTTCCTTTCTCTTTTTTTTCACATGCACTCTCTCTCTCTCTTTAACATCAATGACAAAAAAAAATTCAAGTATGCCACAATTGAAAGTTTTGATTGATCCCCCTAACAAAATTGTTCTTCACAAAAGGTTTTTTTTCTTTCTCTTTATCTCTCCCTTTACTTCAAAAATTTTACAAAAAGTTATCAAAATTGATTCTTCACCTCAATCTTTCTTCCCTTAAAATAATTCCTTGTACTTTTCTTTCAGTTTTGGAAGAAATTTCTTCTTAGAATCTACTGCGACCCTGATGTTTAGACAAATGTTGTTGTCCTTTGCTATTGAATCAATTGTTTCTAGAAAAGTATCCAGAATAGCAATATTTTGTGCATTGTTCTCAGCATCCACCAAAAAATTGGAAAGATGTTCCAATCTTAATTATTTATTTGACTTTCCAAAAGGCCTTCAAAATGCCATCCCTTTTTTCCATAATGAATACAAGATTAGATTGTAAGGAATTGATCCTCTTATTTTACATTCCATCCCTGCCATTAAGAACATCATATATCTTTCCAATAGAATTCAATTCATGCTCAATAGTGTTGATTTTTGTTCTATAGTTCCCAATAGTGGTAGGCCACTGGAGAAAATAACTATACACACTATTTACACTCTTGATGTAGGTTTTTAGTTCATTTATTCTCTTAGTCAATCTCTTCTGTGTATTTCAGCATCTTTCTTCCAAAGCCAGTTGAATTTCATCTTTTTCTGCTATTTCACTAGGTGATTGTTCCCTTAATCTATCTCCAATATTCTCAATCAATAATTTTGGTAAAATACTTATCAATTTGATTAGATCAATATCATTATGAATTATGTAAATAGCCACTGAGTATGTAATCTCATCCTATTCATATGATGATCGAGACAGCCATATATCTCCAATCTTCTTCAGTCCATCAGGTTGATCAAGAATTTTTAACACCTTTTCTTTGGTAACATCATCTTCGTCTTCATCTATTGATACCAAATCAAGTGCTTCTACAATTTTTGCTTCCTTTTTTTCTTTCTTCTTCTCTATCTTCAACTTCTTTATTTCTAGAGAGGGCAATGAACTAATTATTATTTCTTTCTTCTTTCTGGAGGATAATTCTTCCTCGAAAATCATAATTGGATTTGAAACCACAATAGATTTCCATGCATTTATTTTAATTTCAAAATATTCCTTACAAACCTTTTCCATTTCAACTAGATAGTTTAGATATCAATAAACTTTCTTCCGAATAGGTATAGCAAACTTCCACACAGGGTATGTGTAGGATCATCATGGAAAAAGCAGACCCTTAAGTGGCAAAAAATTTAGAAAAATTAGAGTTATGCAACTTGACATAAAAATTTGAATGAATTATCTATATTAAATATCAAAAATATGTAAGAATAGAATCTGTAGCAAATTGAATGTAGTTTGTAAAGTACTAGTTTTTCTTTTCTTTTTTAAATCTATTTGGTAAAAATTTGAAATTTCAATGCAATATTACTTAAATTTAAGGGAAAAAATAATAAGTAGTTGTCTTTCTAACCACCCTAACCATAATAAAATGATAATAATTTTTTATAAGATTTTAGATGTAAGTAGAGGACTCATGTCCTTATGTGATGCATATTTTTTTATAATTTTTTTCCAAGTAAATAATTAATTATGAATTTTTTATTACAAATTTAAAAAAAAATAAAAACTTGTATGTCTAACCACCTTTACTTGGTCAAAACTTCATGAAATTGATTTTTTTTTTTAATCTTATAATATGTGAAGCATAGAATGTGACACATGTTTCAGATTCAAAAAATGTGATACCATTTGAAATCTATAGATGTTTTTCAATCAACCTATCAATTATGACTTTAGTCATAATTCAAATAGAAAATGAATAATAATTATTTATTAAATTCAAAGTAAACAATAATTTATATTGGTGGAAAGCTAAGAATATCCTTTAAAAATCCTTTTCGTTTCATCAATTTTGGGTTAAAAAAAGTCATCAGCCACATATCCTACACATACCCATCATATCGCCACTTTTTGACCCATCACGATCCTGAACATACCCCACAATATTTTCTTTCAATGGTAATGAATTTAGAAAATACATCATCAATCATATAACCAAAGATCCAAATCAAAAAGGGTAATTGTCATTTTTTTTCATAGTTATATTTCCCATTAATTTATTTATCATCAACTCACATAAATGACAATCGTTGAGGTAGAACCTTCCCTATTCCTGAAATAAATCTTATCTGAGATGGCATATGCCACATACCTTATCACTGGGTTGATTATGGTGTGAATTATAAGTGCCATTTGATCACCTGTTACCCCAATTAGGGCTTCAACCTCTTTGTTCTTTACAGAATTTTTGACTGGAATGGGTCCATTAATGCATAATATTGTTATTGATACAATTGCTTCTTTATTATTTCATAGGGTTTGTCAAGAATCATTTGATCACCTTGAATTCTACTTAAAATAACCTGAACAATGTCCACATTCAAAAAGTATGGAAATTTTCTCCAAACATCTAAATCCTTGTGCCCTAAACTCTTGACTATTTGCATTTTCTCAATTGAAAGAGAAGTATCGAGATTAAGAATCTTTTCATGATCAAATTCATCAATCTATAACTTACTCAGTTTCTACAATTCATTGTTGTATAGATTAGATACCACCATTTCCTTTGACTCCATTTCTTTTGTCTTGTTCTTTGAACTCTCACTTGCTAATAACCCCAACTCTTTATTTCTCAGCTCGTTCATTTCAAAATGAAATTATTACTCAATATTCCTTATTTAACTTATCACTTTTAGGGTATCATCATCAAGAATAATTTATTTCTTGTGACATCATCTATCCTTTAAAGTCTTTCAATTCATCCTTCTATTAGCCATATTGTCAAATGCACTATAAGAAAGGTTCTGCAAGACTTCAATATTGCTTTTGTTCTACTAGAATTTTCTTTATTGCCTCCAGAATGAAGATTTACATCACATATCTTTGTGTCATCGTATGAAACCTCTTATACTAGGGATTTGATAGATTTTTTTATAACTTCTCCTCCTGAAGCCATTACTACATTTAGCTCATAGAAGTTGGATCTGCATCAAATGCAGATACAAGATTATTTGATTTGTCCTTATTCTTAGGTTCTTCTTTCTTTCTCTAGATTTTTTCCATTTCTCTCCTCACTTCTTCTAGATTTGTAAACTTGTTCTTTTGTTCTAGATTCAATCTCTTCCCAAATTTACTCTTACAAAATTTTGAGAAATGTCCTGGTTTGTTGCAAGAGTGGCACACAACAATTCTTTGATAAAAAAATTTTGTATTCATCTTTGTCCTATATTGATTAGCCTTGTGTCAAAAAATATTGCACATGTAACAATAACCTTAAATGGAATGGAATCTTTTATCGAAATTAAATTTGCTCATCATTATCTATCTTCTACATTCGAGAGATTTATGTCCAAACTTGTTGCAAACATAGCATTGTCCAGCAATGAATCCAACATTCTAACTTAATCTGTTCTAGTTTATCATAATTCTACATTTTGTTGCTCTATGTCCAAATTTATTGCATGAGTAACAAAAGCAATTAAAAGATGGGTACCTTAGAGCATTAGGTTGTTAGATGGTAATCCTTTTGGTATTGATCCTTCAGTCCTTGCTTTGATAAGTACTTCCTTAAAACTTCCTTTGACTATTAATTTTGTTGAAACTTAGATTAGTCTTTCAAAATTTTCCTTCTTCGAGTCCAAAACCACCTTTATCCTGGGTGATCCCACAATAGTGGTTTACACTTTTTGGCCTAACTGGACACTGATATTTTTTTTTTAACACAATCTCCACATTCAGGCACCTATAGCGATTAAACCGTAAGGAATTTGAAGATGATGTAAACTAGAGTCTTGTCACATTTTGTCGTAGATTCTAAAAATGTTTTTTCAATTTTTGGAATCAGATTGCACTTTTTTCCATCTCCCACAAAATTGGTTTTCAAAAAACAACATTTTTAAAAAGTGATACACACCGTATATATAACTTTTTTCCATGAAGGATAAAATTCCAATTCTTTCAAATTTAGATTTTAACTCCGGTATCTAGTGCTTCCACTTGGTTAGATAGTTTTTTATTGAATATTTTTTCTTTAATCAAGTTTCAAAGTCAATCAAATGACAATTCAGACCTAGTGCGACCGTATAATGCATAACTTTTACTGTATGTATCAAAATTCTTGTCTTTTTTTTTTGTTGGATCAAGGACTTCAATATCTAGTGCACTCATATTTTTAAATTTTTTTTTTTTTATAGTCTTCTATTTTTCCACTTGTGCAGAACAGAGATTTTTGTTTTCGATGAAAAACCTATATTTAATAAAACTTAAAAAGGATAGATAATAAAACCAAAACATACTAAAATTATATTCATTGGATAGCTCATTCTGAAGGCTACTCGATTCCAAGTTTGGTTTCTAAATATTCCCCCATTTTCATCCCCAACTGGAGCTTGAAAGCGTAAAATTTTAAGTGTTTTGTGTGTACAAATTAAAAAATTAGGGAAAAAGGGGGTTCGCTAGAACCAGGGGGGTTCTAGCGAACCAGGGTTCATTCGAACCCTGGTTCATGTGAACCACCCCTAATATGCACATTTCCTTTGTTTTTTCAGCGGGAAATGTGGGCCCAATAGTTAGTGGGTTCGCTCGAACCCTGGTTCGGTCGAACCCCTTTATGGTTCGGTCGAACATCTAGGTTCATGCGAACCCCTAAAACCAATTTTTTTGCCATGGGGTCATTTTTTCTCAAATTTCCTTCCTCTTCAAAAGTGTAAACCACTTATGTGGCTTCACCCTCCTTTGTAGGCTTCTGAGAAGAAATCAATTCATCAAGCATTCCTGAACTTATCTTAAATTTGTCTTTAAGACTTGTTTCCTTTTCCAAATTAGATTTAAGAGTTGCTACTTCCTATTCAAGCTTATCACATTTTTTAGTCGTTTGATTGATAATTTCTTTGATTTGTCCAATTTCCCATTTCATATTCTCTCCCACTCTCTTGCTTTGTTCAAGTTTCATCCTTAGATCTTCTACAGTCTCCTTTGCTTCTTTTAGTTCCTAGTCAAATTCTTTATGTTTCAACTTGAATTTCTAGATCTGATTTCTTAGTTTCTAAATACGGGTATGTGTAGGATCACCATGGAAAAAATAGGCGCATAAGCGGCGAAAAATTTAGAAAAATTAGAGTTAGGAAACTTGACGTAAAAATTTGAATAAATTATCTATATTATTTTAAAAATATGTAAGAATAGAATCTGTAGCAAATCAAATGTAGTTTCTAAACTACTAGGTTTTTTAAAAAAAAATCTATTTGGTGAAAATTTGAAATTTCAATATAGTAGAACTTAAATTTCAAGGAAAAATAAGTAGGCGTCTGTCTGACCACCCGAACCACACTAAAATGATAATATTTTTTATAATATTTTAGATATAAGTGGAGGACTCATGTCCCAGTGTGATGCATATTTTTTGTATTTTTTTTCCAAGTAAATAATTAATTATGAATTTTTTATTACAACTTTTAAAAAATATAAAAAATCTTATGTTTGACCACCTTAACTTGGTCAAAAATTCATGAAAATCATTTTTTTTTTAAAATCCTATAGTATGCAAAGCATAGAATGTGATGCATGTTTTGGATTCAAAAAATGTGATATCGTTTGAAAGCTATAGATGTTTTTCAATAAGCCTATCAATAAAGACTTTAGTCATAATTCAAATAGAAAATGAATAATAGTTATTTATTAAATTCAAAGTAAAGCATAATTTATATTGGTGGAAAGATAAAAATCTCCTTTAAAAACCCTTTTTGTTTCATTAATTTTGGGTAAAAAAATGTTGTCAGCCACATACCCTACACATACCCATCATATCGCCACTTTTTGACCCATCATGATCTTGCACATACCCATACATTCACCTACTTGCTTGACATTTTCTTTCAAATCTTCATTCTCATACTTTGAGGTCTTTGTTCTCAATTCATCTTCTAAGTCAGATCCCTTCATCATTTAGTTAAACCGCCAAGATCTCCTTCAAGCTATTAAACTTATTCCAAAGGACCTCGCGCTGATACTGATTGTTCGATAGGAAAATTGAGAGGAGGGGGGTGAATTAGTTGTCACCAAATTTAAATGTCTTAACCATTTACCAAAACAAGATCCAAATACTACATAACTAATTCATCAATAATTGCAAATATTAAAAGTCATCTCATAAACATGGTAACACTAGATTTACATAGAAAAACTAACAAGGGAAAAATCATGGCGAGGATTAACTCACACTATAGAGAATATCAAAACCAATTACAAAATGGCTCACTACCTGAGATAAGGCTCACTACCTAAAATAAGGTCTCACTATCTGAAATAAGGACTCATTGTCTGAGATAAGGCTCACTACTTGAAATAAGGAATCACTATCTGGACTCACTATCCATAGGGCTACAAGCTAGAGAAATAAAATATGGCTCACCGCTAGAGTACAAAATTTATGGCTAACCGCCAAAAGTGAACTGATGAATTACACCTTTCATGTGCTGAATTCAGTTCCAGATGAAGCCCTATAAAGGTAGTATTGCATGTCAGTTATTGCTTAGTACTTCTACTCTGATCACACACTTATAGTCTTCACCTACTTCACTTATTTTGATATGTTGCATCTACTCACTTTTCTATCTGTATATCCTTCTTGCATAATCTCATATTTCTCTATCTATCTATGTGTCTATCTTTCTATATATATATATATATATATATATATATATATATATATATATATATATATATATATATATATATATATATATATATATATATCACCATCAATTTAGGTTGGCCAAGACATCCATAAAAGTATTGCACATGCTAAGACGACCAATGTCTTCAATTATTCAAACCATAGTTTGTCACATAGTAGAAACTGGACCTAAAAGCCAACACACCAAACCACATATAATAATTATCTTTAATGGGAAATAACTTCTAGTAAAATAGTCATAGACATAGTACTATTTTGACATCAATGACAACCTACTATCATTAATGACAACCATTTGATATAGCCTTCAATATTCAACAAATTGTTCAGTATTTACAAACCTTGCAGTGCCTTGTAGATATGGCTGACAATGAAAAGAGAACATTAAAGTTGCATGCTAGTAAGTATGTAATTATTGATAATTCATTGTGGTGGAGGAGCCCAGATAGTGTGTTGCTCAAGTGCATGGATGGCAAGTAGGTGTTAGATCATTTGCAAGAATTGTACAATGGAGTGTGTGGTGGCCATTACATGGCTAAGACAACTACTCATAAGATTTTGAGGGAAGGATTTTGGTGGCCCACTATTTTTAAAGATGCCCATAAATTTGTAAATAATTGTGATGCTTGCCAAAGGTTTGTAGGAAAATTGAATTTCTTAGGAAGTTTTTCACTTAGGCCTATTTTTGTCTAGGCCCCTTTCTAGCAATGGGGTATAGACTTCATTGGTGAAATATCAGAAAAATGTAGTGGGGGGAATTCATCAATCCTTGTTGCAATTGATTATTTCACAAAGTGGGTGAAAGAAATCCCCATAAAGAAGGTAACAAGTAAATTTGTGATAGACTTCCTGATGAACAACAGTCCCATTATATTTGGAGTTCTAGAGAAGATCATCTCTAATAATGTAATGTTTTTTAGGTCAGAAGAATTCAATGATTTTTGTGAGAAGCATGACATACATATTTCTTATTCTTCCCCTTACCATCCTCAAGGGAATGGTCCAGTTGAATCTAGCAACAAGAGCCTAATTAAGATCATTAAAAGAGTGATTGCAAAGAATAAGAAGGCCTAGGACTCAAAGCTAAAGCGTGCCTTGTGGGCTAATAGGGTTACTATAAAGAAAGCTATCATCCATTCACCATTTGGTTTAGTGTATGATTTGGATGATAGGCTACCAAAGAATAATCTGCTAAAGATGTACAAATTTTTGCAAGAGTACAATGAGGATATCTATAATGATATGCAGTAGAGGATTGTTCAAATTATATATCTAGATGAAATTTTAAGAGAAGCTCATGATAAAAAAGAAAATATGTAGTTTCAAGTCAAGCAGTTGCATGATAAGAAACATTCTCTTAGGAAATATGAAGTGGGTAGTATGGTATTGGTATGGAATGCCAGGGCTCAGGATAAGGGTAAGCATGGAAAATTTAACGCACTTTGGTTAGGCCCTTATCTAATATCTAACAGATATGGGGAAGATTCATACTTCCTTAAGAGCTTAACATGTGAAATTCTTGAGCTACTAGTACATGGACAGTTCTTGAAGCCATATTTCTCTTAAAATATGCTCATTTCCATGTACATTGTATAGTCCAATATATGTTGTATATATGTCAATTTTCTTTGGTGTGGTATTCTTTCCTTGTCTAGGTTGGTCCTATTTTTGGTTCTTTGTGATTGCTCTACTTCAGCTAGAGATTCTTGGATATCACTTTGTTTTGGAGGAACAAACATCCCCAATAGGAGCCACTGGTGGAACCCCTTAAAAATGATTTGTGTTCCATCTCAAAATTCTATAAAATTTCTTTGTTTCATGTCTCTAGGCTTAGTTTTTCTCTTGTCATTATGCCTTAGGGCTCAAAGGATTAGCCGAATCCTCCATGGTAGAGTTGTGCCTCCCCATATAAGAATCATAAGCCTTGTGGTACTTATTCTTCCTCTTCCCCCAAGACAGCCAATTTTCCCCCAAACTCACCCTGGTCATGAACAACAACCCGACTCCTTAGGTTGTAAGTGCACTTGACACCACCCTTCACAAACTTCTTAGGGGCTCTCCTCCTCTCCTGGGTAAAAGCACAAGCCTGTGTCACACTTATAAAGGAATCGACTAACAACAAAAAAAATTATGAACTTCGACCACATAAAAGTGGTCCTTATGTTTTGAATTTCAAAATGGTGTAAACTAATGAAATGTAGAACTTTTGATGTAGTTTATTCCTGTAATTTTTTAAAAAAATTTAAAAATTGTTTTCATTATGTTTTTATCAATTTAGGGGAAAATTTTGGAATGCTGAAAATTTCATAAAAGAGTGACTTCATGGGCCGTCAAGAAACAAATTGAAAAAAACTTCATTTATCCCCTTTTTTTTCTCCAAATAGGTAACTTCAATATCTTGTGCATGAAAAAAAAAATCACATTTTGATGTACTTTTCTCTCGTAATAAGTTTTTAAAGTCAAACATGTCAGGATTCGATAGTTTTCACAGGTCGTCAACTATTTTCAATTTTTTTAATCATTTAAAAAAAACAAAATATACCCTTTTGAAGAAGACTCTCTCCTCCTGTGCCCCATAGAATATATATATATTTTTAATAAGTTTACTATCTTTTTTTATTTCTAATTAGCCTCTTCTTTTATTTTTAAAAACTACTTACATTATTTTAAAAATAAAATATATTAAAACTAATCAAAATATTATAAAAATTATATATTTAGATTCTACACTCTGAGCTCTACAAAAGGGTATTTCTATTTTTTGCAAAAAGCTCATTTTGACTAGAGAAATACTCTGCCAAAGTTGAATGTTTTAGAAATTCTAAAAGTGATGAGTTGGCTGCCATCTAGGATGCCAACTAGACATTCTCGGTTGAGAGGGTTTCAGCCAATCATGTTTCGGCTAAAAATTACTTAGTCAAAAATTCCTTGATATTTCCTTAGTATAAATACCAGATACGCTCATTTTTCCCATGTTTTTGGCCAGGCATATTTGACCGAGTAACTTTCAGTTGAAACTTGCTCAGCCGAAAAAGTAACTGCCCTGTAGGCACCACATGATTTCAGTTGAAAGTGACTCAGCCGAATACCTTCCAATAAAAAATAGTTCACTCAGAACCATTTAGTTGGCCAAAAGTGTGACACACTTTTGTGCTTTTACCCTCCTTTGGCTTCATAGGAGCTCTAGGTGTTTCTTGTTCAATTTTAGGTATATCATCTTGTGGTTCAAGCATACCTATCCTTCTAGACCTCCTAACTAATTGGACAGACTCACTAGGCTTGCCCATTTTCATAGAAAATATAATAAGAGAAAGTAAAACTTAACTTGAAAGAAAAACTCACTTGTTTATGATTTAAAAACAAAAATCTCAGACCCACACAATGCTTACAAGCCCAAATGGAAAATGCAACCAATAAAACTCTCACCACCCAAATAATTTAGAGATAATAGGCCATCCTATGCATAATTCAAACAAAGCAAGTATTAACACCCACTTACCAAGGAAAACTACCTCAAAACTTCTACAACTTCTTATCATAACTCATTATGCCATCTTCCCAAACATAGGATCAACTTTCTCAACTTGTGATGATTGCAATTGTGAGGAAAATGGCTATCAACTCTAATTATATTAAAAAATTGGAGTGTGTCGATCATTAGTGATCATAGAAGGCTCACGCGTGCAAGCTGACATGCAACCATTTGATTTTGAATCTCCACCATCAATCAAATGGTGAGATAGATCAGCATATAACCCAATAAAAAAAACATATGGATAAGCATCCACCCTTTCAGCACACTCCATCATCTGCTTAGCATTAAACAAAGCCTATCATGTCAAAGTTTATTGCTTGCCCATGAGAATTATCCCACTTGTAGCTTTTATCCATAGTATGATGGGGAGTGGCTAGGATTTGATATCAATCCACCAATTTGTGCTTGCCTTAACACAACAGACCAACCCGCATGTACAATCTTCTGAAAAAATTGACAACTACGAGAAAAAATATTCATCACATCGTAAACGCGTATGAAAGAAATCATTTCAATGGAACACACTTCATCTTATATCTTTATGGCTAGATTTTTTTTTAATATTCTCCCTTAGTGATGTTAATTCCACCTTTTAGACCACTCCACATGGCACATGCCCACTTCCCCACTGCAAGAAGGAAGACATGGGTGAGTTCCATACAGGGTGGTGGGTAGTGGTCAAGATTGACCCATGTCACCCACTATCAACCATCAATCTCTACTTGATAAAGTGTTCCCTTCACCCAAAACCAGGTGGGTCCCTTTGATAAAGAAACAACTCTACACAACTCACTAGCCTATGACATTATTTTAATGCTAAATAAAAATGGGAAAGGTGGGGGGAGTCGCCATGATGAAGCCACATCACCTAACTACCATTGTTGATTATACAAATGCATCACTCACCAACCTCTCAAAGGTGTTGGGCCTGCCAATAAAGATGGCACATGGTGCTCGTTTTCCAACCTACTAGATTATTTAAATGAAAAATATATCATAGTGGGTGCAAGGGGAATCACTAGGATCTTCCTGCAACAATCGAATGGTCCTCATAAAATCATGAATTTGCACATGTCAAATGTGTTAGTTCTTAAAAGAGTGGCCACCACTAGGTAGATGATGGATGGGGACATAAGGATTAAGGCTCATGCCTAGGACCTGATAAATATTTCAATGAACATCATTCTACATTAGTATAAGGAAATATTTCTAGCAAAGCAACGGGAAATAATCAAGATCATTAGGACTCAGGGGCCGGTAATAGAATGAACTTAATGGCATAAGATATGTCTTAAAAGACTGAGAACCTACGAAAAAAGGTCAATGATGAAATAGAATGATTTCCATAAACATCAAAGTTAAGGGTTCATGAGTGAGGGTTTTATCAACAAAAACCCTAAAGTGATGACAACAAATGAAACCCCAATCCCAAAGACATAGGATTGACCAAATTTTGCAAGATTTTGAGATGGAGCACAAAGAATATTTAGGGGTTCCATCAATGGCTCATGTTGGGAATGTCTAATCTTCTAGAATAGAATGAGATCCTAGAATATTAGGCTAAGTAGACCAGGTATAGAGAACAAAAACTAGGGACCAGCCCGGACAAGGAAAGGGAACCAAACCAAAGCTAATCAACATATATACAATATATACATGATTGTACAATATGCAACCAAACTCAAATTTTCAAAAGCCCTTTCTGATGTACAAGATTTTAGCTTGCATCTAGCAATTTAATAGACTTCATCTTCAATTGGTGGCCGCAATCTACCAAAAACTTTGAACAAGTGTTTTCCTCTATCAAAAACCTTATTTTTTTCTGTTTGTATTAGGCCGAGACTAGAAACATTTCCATGAATTTTCCACGAATTGAACCTATCATGGTTGTTGTAATTAACCATTTTTTTCATGTTTTTGAATTGGTCATTGTAATCATAAGCCTTGCCCAACTGAAATCCATAGTCAAACATTACTCAAGAAAGCCATACTTACTGTAATATATAACCCCAACCTACTCATTAGCATGTTCCAATAAAGGCTTATCCAACTAAATTGATAAAGTGAAACATTCATATTCCACTTGATTTCTCAAGTCACATGAGATAATGCTAGATTCAGCTTTCACATCAAACTAAAAGCTATCATAAACACACATTCTAACCCTTTGGGGGTAACTTGCAACTCCACTTCTGATAACTCAGAATCAATAGAAAATTCATAAAATACCCTGAGATGACCCTTTGGTTCTATCCCATGCTATTCAAGCATTCATCTTTTGTGATGCACTAAAATGTTCATATACAGGAATACTCTCCAACTAGTGTTCAAATTCATCAGATCAATGTGAACCAATCATACTGCCATATACTCCACTTCCTTGGGAAATTGATTCTTCAAAACCCATAACATCTTTTCTCTTATTTAGATCAAGGTCATTACCACAAACCCCATTATTGATAACATCATAGGCATCAAATAATACTTTCATTTTAGGTTCATTAACATGTTCTAGTTCATTCTTCAAATCACTATCTAGCTCAAAGAAAAATGTTTCAAAGGATGGCTCAAATAACTCTAGATTAATAGGGTTAGCTCAACAAGACATTCATGTTGGTATGTGGTGACTGATCATGCTATACTGTATAGCCCATGGTATATTGTACACCCCAGCCCCATGTCCTTGCCGAGGTCCGGGGCTGGGCTGGGCCCCGAGCGGGGGTTTGGGGGCGGTAGCCCTCGAGAAAAATTTTCTTCCTACTTTTTCGCGTGATCACCAAAAAAGGGAAAAATCAATGAAAAAGGAAAAATCTGATTTTGTAGAACCCTAAATCTGGAAGCTTCTAAGCTTGTTAAAAAGGGGTTCGGTTGGGTATTATAGTATGATGAAAAATGTGATTATTCGCAAAATTGTAATAAGTTTTTCATTGGATAATAAAAGTATTGGATGGCTGTGGTTTGGTGGATGTAGCCCAGATTGGGTAAACCACGTTAAATTCTCTGTGTTATTATTTATTCTGTGTGTGTTTTAGTTTCTCTGTTTTGTTTATTAAATCTGCATGTAATTGTTAAATATCTACCATCTCTAACCCTAACAAGTGGTATCAGAGCGAGTTGTGTTTCGATTATCATCTGTAGGAAGGTCTCACGACTGAGTAGGAGTCTCATAGTTGAGTGGGAGCAATGGCAGACGAGGGTAAGAAGGTTGAGAATTTTAATGGGCAGAACTATCAGTTATGGAAGATGCAGATGGAGGACTATCTCTATCAGAAGGATTTATGGGGTCCATTAGAAGGGAAAACCAAGAAACCCACAGTAATGTCTGATGAGGACTGGGATATTTTGGATAGAAAGGCTCTTGGTAGTATTCATTTATGCCTGGCACAATCGGTGGCATTCAATATTACAACAACAAAGACAACTAAAGAATTGATGGAAACCTTGGCGAAGTGATATGAAAATCCTTTCGCTTTGAATAAGGTATTTCTTATGAAGTGTTTATTTAATATGAAAATGGTAGAAGGTGGGTCAGTTACTGATCATTTAAACAAGTTTAATACGGTCACCAGTCAATTAACTTATGTAAAAGTAAAATTTGATGAAGAAGTTAGGGCTCTTTTAATTCTGTGTTCTTTGCCTGAAAGCTGGAATAGCTTGGTAATGGCTATTAGCAATTATGTTTCTAGTTTGAATACATTGAAGTTTGATGATGTTGTTGGTGTTATTTTGAGCGAGGAAATTCGTAGGAAAATCTCAGGTGGAACATCCACATCAGGCAGTGTTTTGAATGCAGAAAGCAGGGGCAGAACAAAGGAGAGAGGAAACAATTTCGGAAATCATGGGAAGTCATGAGGAAAATCAAAGGACAAAAGGTCCCAATCTAGAGACAAGAGGGATTGCTGGTACTGTGGTAAGTCGGGTCATCTGAAGAAAGATTGTTGGTCTCGGAAAAATAAAGGAGATAGAAAGGAAGGAAGTAAAGAGGAAAATGTTGTAAGTAATAAATTTGATGAGGATGCTTTGATTCTTTCTCTTGATAATGTTGATGATTCTTGGGTGTTAGATTCAAGGGCTTCATTTCATGCTACCCCACATAGAAGTTATTTTCTTGATTATGTCCAAGGGGATTTTGGGCTAGTTTATTTAGGAGATAATGAACCCTATCAGATTGTTGGAAAGGGAAGAATCAATATTAAGTTGCAAAATGGGAATCATTGGCTACTACGTGAGGTAAGGCATGTTCCAAAGTTAAGCAGCAATTTAATTTTAGCAGGGCAACTAGATGATGAAGGTTGTGTTGTTACATTTAGTGATAAAAATTGGAAAGTTACAGAGGGTGCCTTAGTGGTAGCAAAAGGTGTGAAAGTAGGCACCTTATATCTTTGTACAGATCATACTGTTCCTTCTACTTTAATTATTACAGAAAAAGATCAATGTTCAGGAACATTTGCTGCAGTTCAGTAGGTAGAAGATCATATAGTTGCTGTGGATTCTGAATTAGCATTGTGGCATAATAGACTTGGGCATATGAGTGCAAAAGGTATGAAAGTACTTCATTCAAATAATGTTTTACCAAGTCTAAAATGTGTTAATATGGATTTTTGTGAAAGTTGTGTGTATGGAAAATAAAAGAGAGTAAGTTTTCTCAAGGATGGAAAGCAAAAGAAAGATGAGAAATTGGAGCTTGTGCATACAGATGTATGGGGACCAGCTCAGGTATCTTCTCTCGGTGGCTCTCTGTATTATGTTCCTTTCATTGATGATGCAACTAGAAAGGTATGAATTTATTTCCTTAGACAGAAATCTGATGTATTTGAAACCTTTAGAAAATGGAAAAGCTTGGTTGAGAATGAGACGGGTAAAAGGATAAAATGTCTCAGATCTGATAATGGTGGTGAGTATTGCAGTAAAGAGTTTGAATATTATTATTCCTCTAATGGTATTCGTAGGCAGAAAATAGTTCCAAGGACTCCACAGGAAAATGGAGTGGCTGAGCGCATGAATAGGACAATAATGGAGCGTGCACGGACTATGAGATTGCATGTTGGGTTGCCTTTAAAAATGTGGGTAGAGACTATAAACACTGTTGTTTATTTAATCAACAAAGGTCCTTCTAATCCTTTGGGTTGTGGTATTCCAGAGGAAGCATGGAAATGTAAGAAGGTGAGTTATTCTTTTCTCAAAACCTTCGGTTGTGAAGCATTTGCACATGTAGATTCTGAAAATAGGACCAAGCTTGATGCAAAATGAAAGAAATGTGTATTTGTTGGATATGGCATTGATGAATTTGGTTATAGGCTTTGGGATTTTGAAAATTAGAAAATTGTGAGAAGCAAGGATGTCATATTCAATGAGAAAGTGTTGTACAAAGATTTGTTGCTTCAGCATGAGAAGAAAGAAAAAGATTATGTAGTGTTGGATGATACTCCAAACAATGATGTTTCAGTGGTTCCTCATGTTGTGCAACAATAGTAACAAAAAATACCACAAACTCCTGTTAGATGCTCTTCAAGGTTAAGTAGACCTCCAAAAATATTCTCTTTCTCTTTGTTTACTATATTGTTAACTGATGCTGGTGAACCAGAATATTATGATGAAGCTATGTAGGTGGATACCAAGGTTCAATGGGAGCATGGAATGAAAGAAGAAATGGACTCCTTGCTGGAAAATCAAACTTGGGATTTATGCAAGTTGTCTGGAGGTAAAAATGCTTTACCAAACAAATGGATTTATAGGCTAAAAGAGGAGGATGGAGGTAAGAAAATATTTAAAGCCAAACTAGTTGTAAAGGGATTTGCACAGAAAAAGGGTATTGATTTTGATGAGATTTTTTCTCCTGTTGTTAAAATGACTCCTATTCGTATTGTTTTAAGTATTTTGGCTACTGAAGATTTGCATTTAGAACAACTTGATGTTAAAACATCCTTTCTTCATGGTGATTTGGAAGAGGAAATATATATGGAACAGCCACAAGGATTTGAGGTCAAAGGTAAGGAGAAACTAGTGTGCAGATTAAAGAAAAGTTTATATGGTTTGAAGCAAGCACCTCGGCAATGGTATTTGAAATTTGACAATTTTATGGTTGAGCAACGCTACAACAGGTGTAATTCTAACCATTGTGTTTATTTTAAGAGGTTGGATAATGATAGCTACATTATTTTATGTTTATATGTTGATGACATGCTTGTAGTTGGGTCTTACATGGATCACATCAGTGAGCTAAAACAACAATTAGCAAAATATTTTGCTATGAAGGATTTGTGGGCAGCAAAACAAATCCTTGGTATGAAAATTTGTAGAGATAGGAATAACAAAAAAATATTTTTATCTCAAGCTAATTATGTTGAAAAGGTGTTGCAGAGATTTCATATGAAGAATGCAAAAGTTGTCAGCACACCTTTTCCTAGTCATGTTAAATTGACTAAGCATATGTGTCCAAAGACACAAGAGGAGGAAGAAAAAATGTCCAAGGTACCATATGCTTCAGCTGTAGGTAGTTTAATGTATGCCATGGTATGCACTAGACCAGATATTGCACATGTTGTAGGAGTTATTAGCAGGTATTTGAGTCATCCCAGAGTTGAGCATTGGAATGCAGTAAAATGGATTCTCAGGTATTTGAGAGGTACATCCAATAATTCCTTATGTTTTGGCGGCTCTAATACTAATTTAAAAGGCTATGTTGACTTAAATTTAGTAGGGGATATAGATACCAGGTAGAGTATCATAGGTTATGTATTCACAGTTGGTGGGACAACTGTGAGTTGGATTTCTCGACTGCAAAAGGTGGTTGCTTTATCCACCACAAAGGCAGAGTATGTTGCTGCAACAGAGGCGGCAAAGGTGATGATATGGCTACAAATTTTTATGGATGAGTTGGGAAAACAACAAGCTGGAAATTATTTGTTTACAGACAGTCAGAGTGCTAGACATCTTGCAAAGAATTCTGCCTTGCATTCTAAAACAAAACACATATAGTTGAGATATCATTTCATTTGGTCGGTGTTGGAGGATGGACAGGTCAAGTTGGAAAAGATACATATAGATGTAAATCCAGTAGATATGTTTACGAAGGCAGTTCCAAGGGAGAAGTTGAGTTCCTCTTCAGCTTCAGTTGGCCTTCAAGGTTGAATTCAAGTATAACACAGCAGCAGGGTCCAAGGTACTTATTTCCAGTGGGACTTGTAAGTGCAGCAGTGTTGTCTAGGATCAGTCTCCAAGTGGGAGGTTGTGATGGTGTGGAGCCTGATCAGTCTCAAAGTGGGAGATTGTTGGTATGTGGTGACTGATCATGCTATACTGTATAGCCAATGGTATATTGTACACCCCGGCCCCCTGTCCTTGCCGAGGTCCGGGGCCAGGCTGGGCCTTAGGCCGGGGTTCGGGGGCGGCAGCCCCCAAGAAAAATTTTCTTCCTACTTTTTCGCGTGATCACCGAAAAAAGGGAAAAATTAATGAAAAAGGAAAAATCCAATTTTGTAGAACCCTAAATCTGGAAGCTTCTAAGCTTGTTAAAAAGGGGTTCGATTGCGTATTACAATATGATGAAAAACACGATTATTTGCAAGATTGTTATAAGTTTTTCACTGGATAATAAAAGTATTGGATGGCTGTGGTTTGGTGGATGTAGCCCAGATTGGGTGAACCACGTTAAATTCTCTGTGTTATTATTTATTCTGTGTGTGTTTTAGTTTCTCTATTTTGTTTATTAAATCTGCATTTAATTGTTAGATATCTGCCATCTCTAACCCTAACAATTCATGTATGTCATCCATTGATAAGTATGGTGAATCAAATGGGAAAGGGTCATTATAATCCGATTGTTGTTCATTAGCATTTGAACAAAATTCTTCATTCCTTTCCTCATCAATACACTTCATGTCAAAGCTAATCATATCTCCATTTTTTGAAAGAACTTGCATATTCCATTTCTGCTTCACATAGACAGTCATGAACAACTAGGACATGATCCTATTGGTTAGCACTACATTTTTCATAATTTTTAACACTATGGTCAGGCTTAGTATACTGAACACAAACATTCTTGGCTTCAAACTCATCATCACTCACAAAACTAGCATGCTCTACTTTTGACATGACTAGATTGCACTCTAGTTATTCATCACATGGAATTTTCTCATTCACTTGTAGGGTAAAAACCTCATGAGCATTACTATTATTGCATCCCTCATGCAAAGAAAATTCTACCAAATCATCCTCATAAAAAGATTCATAATCCTCAAGAAAATAGGCAAAGACCTCATTCTTCCTATGATCGTTATCACAAGGTATTTTGCTATCACATGCACTAAGCTCAGAGCATTCAAAATGAAAGCTCAAACTCTCATTCTAAGTACCTTGACCATTTATTTCTGATGAGGCATCAACAATACTTGCAAATGCATCTTCTTTGTTATCACCAATGAATTGATTTTCACATAAGCTATTTGCAAATTGATTAAAATCAATGTCTTCACCCATATCACAAGATATATGTATATGTTTTAATATACCCCTTTCAACTATTTGAGCTTCCTTCCAATTTTTTTCAATAAGGTAACCATTATTGACACTTCGAGGAATCATTCTTTTTGCATAACTATACTTAGCTTCCTCAGCAATTCTTATCCAATCAATTATTTTCTCAAAACCTTGAGGCTTTAATTCTTTTGGTAATGCACTAAGCCCTGGCTCAAAAGTTTCACAAAAAAAAGTCAATTCATACTCAATCCTCAAGTTTGAATTTCTCGTGGATTTCCAATAAGGCATCCAAGAATGTTGCAAATAGGTCATAAGGTGATTCTCCATCATTCCTTTTCATGATAGAAAGTCTTTGAACAAAAGATATCTGATCAACGTTGCTTGAAATTTTTTGATGTTTAATTTGGAACTCATAATTAGATGCACTAGGTAATGATGTAAAAATAAGAATAGTAAAAGAATCATCATCATGACACTCATTTCTATTATCTGATCTATTTATATGAGGTGTGCTAAAACAGCCTACACTTGCAACCATATAGCTCGTCATCACTGAATCTCTCAAGTTGTTTTCAATGTACATGGAAATTTGATATGCATGATGCAATGTTGTAGGAAACTTATCCCTCAACAAATAATTCATTTCTTCAACAAATGCACCCAAATATACAACCAAGCACTCTACACCATTTGGTCTCATAGTTTCAAGGATATCCCTTATTACTTTTGTAAATCTAAGGTTAAAAGTTGGGACTAACTCTTCTTCATCCTTTTGAATTTCTATGATCTTTTTCCTCACTGAATTTAGATTAATTATTTCACCAAACTATTCTACAAATGCTACCATGAACTCACTCCATGAAGAGATATAAAATACTAGAAAGTATGAAAACTAATCTCTAGCATCTTCCTTCAGAGATTGCACATAGAGCTTCATGACAACATCTCCACGACCTATTTCATAATCTCCCATCAAATAAAAGAACAATTGTAGATGTTTCTAATCTGATTTAGAACTTTTCAATATGAATTTTGAAAAATGTTTCCTAACATCATTTGGAACAAGATTTGGGAAACCTTGAATACCATTAAAATTCAATGGTTTATATCTCCCAATAGAGAAATTTCTTTGTGAGCATGACATGGGCTGCACATTTTGCATTTTTTCACTTGTCACCCCATAGTGAAATATAGGGGAATGATACATTTCTTGCATACCCTTTATAAACCTCAAACATCAACTCTACAGTTGATCATTTACTGCTCTATTCCTTTCTTTCATCATGAGCTTAGAATGCATAACTCAAATACATTCATGCCTAAGATATTTCTAATGGGAAAGATTCAATAATAAGAATGCTTCCTCTAAATAATATAGAGACTCCAAATTATATCTTAGAAGTATGTAAAATTACCACTATCATTCCCTTCATTAGTGCTTAATTCACTTAATAGGGAAACATATTTTTTCTCCAAATACTTGAATATGGACTTCATACAAATTCATGCTTCTTGAAATCCAAATAGAGGAATACCTAGATATGTCACAACTACCATAGATAACTCTTTTGACTGAAGGTATTTGTAGATCTAAAGCTATCATCATGATTTTATTAGGTTGTTTGCATAGAGTCACCACCTCCTTTTATAGAGGAAATGAACTTCAACAATATGAAATTTCTGTCAAGCTTAATTTCACTTTGAGTCTTCTCCAAAATCATATTCATGCATGAATCCTTTATATTTTCTGCAACACAACCCTTTTGATGTTTAAAAAATTCAATATCTAAACTAGATATTCATATTGAGTAAATTCCTTAATTCTCTCAAGATAATATTGCAGTCTTTTGAGATTTTCATTCTAGCCTTTCATCAGGGTACTTCATTATGTGAAATCAGGTCCACCTCACAATCTCTTAGCAAATTCCACTCTAGTTCACTGGAATCTCTCAAATAATGCATACTAGTGCAGAGATCTCAGAGTCACCACCCACATTTAGTAGAAATTATGAAAATATTCATAGGATTATGGTAAATATTTGACAAAATTTGCAAGTTCAATGAGAACACACAAACCATAAGAAACATATTTGAGAACTAACCCACTGATGACCAAACTAAACAAAAAATGTGTTGGATGTTGTGGTTGTGTTGCTGATATGTGGCTGTCATTAATGTCAACACTACTAGCATTATTGCAGTGAAGGCTATATATGTCGAGGATATTGAGAAAATTGTTAAAAGGAAGATTTGCAGATTGCCAGTGGAACAATGAAGGTCTTGAAGGTGTTTTGTTCTATATATTAAATATTAGTTTCTTTGGACTAAAGGTTTTATTGCTGAGAGTATCTAGTTCATCTACCAGAAGTTTCAGAGGTCCATGTGAGGATTTGATTTTGCTATGAACAGTTGTGTTCTGACAGTGTTTCTATGGTTTCTGTCAATGTTCTTGATTGAATTTTATGTGATTTTTATAATTTCTATTTCTACAGATGCTTCTTTGTTAGTTCTTGTTGATTGTGGATGCTTCTAAATCATTCTCTTTGTTGTACATTTTCATTGATCGGTGTGTTCGTGGTCAAATATTTTTCTTAGGTGTGTTTAGCTTTTCATGTTCTTGGCTGACATGATGGTTGTAACATGTTATAGATCCTTGAAGATTAAAATTTGAATGTATGACATGCTTGAGGATACTGCTTTGGTTCACATCATAATATTAGCCGACAGTGTATGATTCGCATTAAAATTTATTTGTAAACTTGGGCCAACATTGTAAATATGTTTTATATTTTTGGCTGACTAAGTGGTTGATGTATTTCATCTTGCAAATATATAAGAGTATTTTTTTTAGTGAAGTTAGTGTGTGTGAAAGAAAAGGAAAGCCAGAGAAATAGCAAGTGCACAAACATTGATCTAATCATTCGAATGCAAAGCAAAATGAGAAGAAGGTTGAGCAAAGTGTGAAGAAGGTTTTTTGCGATTAACTGGAACTGTAATCAGGCTTGTGTAGAAGCTATTTTCTCAGTTCACACCCTGTGGATCTAATCCAAATTACTATATATTTTTGGGCAGTGAGCCCTCTTGTATTTGAACAATGACCTCGAGGAAGTGTGCCTAAATGCATGTGCATTCCCATTATTGTTCATTATACTTTTAATAGGGTATAATATTGTTGACTAACATCCACCATGGTTTTTCCCCTAATAGGGTTTCCACATAAAAAAAATCTCGGTGTTCTCTATGTTTCTGATGTGTTAATTGTTTATGGTTTACTACATTCATCAAATCAAAGATTAAGTTAAGTAAAGTTTGAAAATTTTAATATTTTATGACAACTGATTCACCCCACTCTCAGTTGTCTGTCCTTTTTTTTCCAACAAAATGGACTTTTATTTTCAAATTACTCAACTCTTATAGTGTAATATTTTAATGACTATTTGATAGGACAACCTACAACCAAATTTCTAAGTTTATTCCCAAATAGAGTCATCAATCTATTGGTGACTTGGATGGGGAGTGCAAATACTCAACTGTGAATCTCTAATTGTATTCTTACTTTGAAACCTCAATGACTCTTTTAAGGAAAGAAGATCTTCTATCAAAATTTTGTCAAAATGTCCCCTATAGAGTCACTAATTAGTTGGTTATTTTTTTAGAACTAAACTTGATCTCAACATCTACCTATGAATCTACTAGAATCCAATGATAGGCAGATATGCGGATTGGACAACAAACAAATAAAGGATTTCTAAGCCTCTACTCCTACTCTTCAGGCTTTGTGAGACTCAACAGGGTGATCCTTAAAATGTTCACATGATATTCATTATCCATTTTATTATGAAAATTTGAACAAACAAATATATTCCTATTAGGTGCCAATAGATAAAATTCCTTAATGATTTGGCTAATCCTTAAGAAAATTGCTATTTACAACAAGGCACAAGTGATATTTCATAATGATATGTTGTAGTTGAAAGTGTTTAAATGATTTTCATTCTTATTTGTGCTCTTGGTCAGGTGCATGACTGACTCATTCTCATTCAAGATATCCAAAAAAATAGACCAGTGCTTTATCTTTGGGTAACAGAGTCACATTTGTAACAGTCTATAATACATTAGCAATTTAGATTTAGCATTTGTTGACTATTGACATATTGCATTGAAATATTCAACTCATTGTATCAGAAACAAGACTACTTAACAATCCTTGAATATTCTCTCACAAACGCATGATCCTATTTAAGCAATTAATCAATTCATTAAACCAAAGCAGAAATAAAATTACTCATTCAACGAAAATGACTGAAGATAAAGAAAAATATCCTTAATCATTTCATTTATAATTTGGAAGAGAAATTACATAGGAGAGACTTTATTTCTGAATTTTCACTTTCATTTCATATACTGTTGCTACTATAAAACTAATTAGGAACATTACAAATTAGATTGTACCCTAGATTTCATACTATTCTATTCATTTGTGCATGAATATACAAATTGCTCTTACACGAGCATAGTTTCCTAACCTAGACCACTCGAGACCCAAAATTTGAACCCCTATAGCCAACCCTGAATTCCCATTTATAGAGATATGGGAGTGAACAAGCCACATACTGAATTACAATTTGAGTTAAAGGGTATGTGTAGGATCATCATGGAAAAAACAAGCCCTTAAGTGGCAAAAAATTCAAAAAATTCAGAGTTAGGCAACTTAAGGTAAAAATTTGAATAAGTTATCTATATTATTTCAAAAATATGTAAAAATAGAATCTGTAGCAAATTGAATGTAGTTTCTAAACTACTAGGCTTGTTTAAAAAACAAATTATTTGGTGAAATTTTGAAATTTCAATGCAATGGTAATTGAATTTCAAGGAAAAAATAAGTAGGTGTTTGTGTGACCACCCTAACCACAATAAAATGATAATATTTTTTTATAAGATTTTAGATATAAGTATAGGACTCATGCCCCGATGTGATGCATATTTTTTTGTAATTTTTTTCCAAGTAAATAATTAATTATGATTTTTTTATTACATCATTTTAAAAAATATAAAAACATGTATGTCTGACCACCTTAACTTGGTCAAAACTTCATGAAATTCAATTTTTCCTTTTTTAATCCTACAGTATGTGAAGCATATAATGTGACGCTTATTTTGGATTAAAAAAATGTGATACTGTTTGAAAGCTATAGATATTTTTCAATCAGCCTATCAATTAGGACTTTATTTGTAATTTGAATAGAAAATGAATAATAATTACTTTTTAAATTCAAAGTAACGCATAATTTATATCGGTGGAAAGTTGAGAATCTCCTTTAAAAACCCTTTTTTTTTCATCAATTTTGGGTAAAAAAATAGTCGTCAGCCACATACCCATCATATTGCCACTTTTTGGCCCATCATGATCCTACACATACCCTAGATTTTCATTTGATATTCAATTTCATTTCAATTTCAAGATTCCCAAGATGGTTATATTTGCATTCTGAGATGGAGGGAAAATGCAAAATACAAAATCCACGTCCATTGAAGAAGTTCAACTAGCCTTCTAAAAGGCATCATTCATCATTGTAGCAACACTAAATTCCCTCGTCCATGTTGACCAAAGAATATTCTCCACATTAGCACTCAAGAGAAAAACCTAACCTATTGTGGTAGAGGTGTGACAAAAAATAAAAATAGAACCAAGGTGCTACTCTAACTCTTCAAAATTAGAGTAGGCATGTCACCTTTGTGTTCTTGCTAAAACTAGAGAAAGTACTACCTCTCCATCATTAGAATCCTCTCAACATGCTAATGTGGAAAGGTACAGGGCATAGTCCAAGTGAGTATGCAATTTATCACTCAAAGGACAAGACAAATCCTCCATAGAAGAGTTGTTCCTCCCCTCCCCCTATAAGAATCATAAGCCTTCTGGTACTTATTCTTCCTCTTATCACAAGACTTAGCCAATTTTACACCAGACTCACCCTCGTCATGAACAACCCTATGCGTCGGGTTGTAAGTGCACTTGACACCATCCTTCATAGAGTTCTTTTGGTTTCTCCTCCTCTCCTTTGGGTTCATAGGAGCTCCAGGTGTTTCTTGTTCAATTTTAGGTATATCATCCTATGGTTCAAGCATACCTATCCTCCTAAACCTCTTGACTGATTTTACAAACTGTCTAGGCTTACCCATTTTCACATAAAAAAAAAGAGCTAGTAAACCTTCACTTGCAAGAAAAAATCACAGGTTTATGATTGCTAAATGAAAATCCCAGACCCATGCAATTCTAAGAAGTCCAAATTGAAAATGCAACCAATAAAACTCTCACCACCATAGGAATTTAGAGCTAATAGGCTAACCTATGCATAATTAAAACAAAGCATGTATTAACACCTACTTACTCAAGAAAAATACCTCAATACTTCTACATTTTTTTATCAAAACTCTTTATTCCATATTCCGAGACATATTCAACTTTTTCAACTTGTGGTGATTGCAATTGTGAAGAAAATTGCAATCAAATCTAATTATATTGAACAATTGGAGTGTGTCGATCATTAATGATCATATAAGGCTCGCATGAGCAAGCTGACATACAACCATTTGATTTTGAATCTCCACCATCAATAACATGGTGATATAGATTGGAAAATAGCCCTAATCAAAGTAATTAATTTTGAAAAGGCTAACTATATGCATCTATTGCCTTTGTTCAATTAGAAAAAACCATGTGGATAAACATCCACCCTGTCAGAACACTCTATCATCCACTTAGCATTAAAGAGAGCCTATTGTGCCAAGTTTTCCCACTCGCCCATGAGAATTAGCCCACTTGAAGCTTTTATCCATAGTACGATGGGAAGTGGCCATTATTTGATCTTGATTTGCAAATTGATGCTTGCCTTAATGGAACACACCAACCCGTTTGTACAATCCTCTAACAAAATTGATGACTAGGATAAAAAAATATTCATCATATCATAAAAATGTACCAAAGAAATCATTTCAATTGTGCACACTTTATCTAGTATCTTTATGGTGAGATTTTTCTTTAACTATTCTCCCTTAGTGATGTTAATTCCACCCTTCATATGGCTCCATGTGGTGCATGCACGCTTCCCTATTGTGAGAAGGAAGACATGGGTGAGTTCCATATGGGCTGGCAATGAGTGGCCAGGATTGACCCATGTGATGTAGGAGCATCAAACGGTGTAGGGAAATCTTGCATCACCTAAAAAAAATTGTTTTCTTTATTTTCTTTAATTTTTTTGAGTCCCATGATGGAAATTAAGGGGTATAAGACTCTCAAGCATCAGAAATAGCGAGAAAAAAGCACTTACTATTTTTCGTAAGTTAGCCAAAATGGGCTCATATGGACATGAAATTGTAACCCAAGGAGTAGAGCTGAAAAAATTTCCGGTCGTGAAAGAATCACCTCAATACCCTGCATGGTTTGGGAGAAATTAAAGTTTCCATCCTGAGAAATTTCTCCAATGTAGCTTCAAACTTAGATATAAAACTTTGGAGGCCCTATAATAGCTCAAAAAGTGGTCGAACCGACCTACGGTGGGTTCATGCACCATAGAGGTCATTGAGAGCTTTCCGACAATATGCAATAATAGCAAATCGAACACCCAAATCAAAAGTTATGGCCTTGCGAAGTTGGTCCTCTAAAAAGTGAATTTCATCAAAATTTCTTCCTAGGCTAGAAATCGAATGGTGGGAATTTTGGCACCAAAACAAAAGGGAAAATTTGAACTTTCTAGAACTTTCTAGGGTGGTTATTGGGGAAAATAAAAAGGGTTAAGTGGGGGTTGTAGAAGGTGGCCTTGATAGTGCAGATTATGGCTCCAGAAGTAGATTTTATTTCTGAGTTGATTTTGTTGTAATGAATCAAGCACATGAGGTTGTAGCATGTAAGCTTTGAATTTGTAATTTCATTTTCTAAAAATAATTGAAAGTAAGTCAATTTTCTATCTTGCATTTTTTTGTGTTGATATCTATTGTTGTGATTTATGTGGGTTTTAGGTGGTGTGGATCTCAACACCATGTCACCCACTATCAACTGTCGATCGCTACTTGATAAATTGTTTGTTGCACCCAAAACTAGGTGGGCCCCTCTGATAGAGAAACAAGTTTCCATAGACTGCTAGCCTATGCCATTATTTTAAGGCTAAATAAAAATGGACAGGGTGGTGGGGAGTGTCCATGATGAAGCCACATCACCTAACTACCACTATTGATTATACCAATGCATCACTCACCAACTTTAAAAGGTTCTAGGCCCGCCAGACCACTAGATTATTTAAATGAAAATTAGATCAGATTAGGGGCACATGAAACAACCAGGATCTACCTATGGCAATTAAACAGTCCTCATAAAACTATGAATCTACACATGTCAAATGTGTTAGTTCTTGAAAGAGGGGCCACCACTAGGAAAACGATTGATGGGGACATAAGGATGAATGATGAGACCTAGGACCTAACAAATATTTCGATGAACATCACCCCACATTAGTATTTAAGGCAATATTTCTAACAAAGCAACGGTAAATAGTGGAGATCATTAGGACTCAGGGGCCAATAAAAGGATAGCCTTAATGTCATAAGATATGTCTTAAAAGACTGGGAACCTATGAAGAAAGGTCAATGATGAAATCGAATGATTTCCATAAACATCATACTTAAGGGTTCATGATAGAGGGTTTTATAAACACAAACCCTAAAGCAATTGCAATATATGAAGCCCTAAGCCAAAAGGCATAGGATTAACCAAATTTTATAAGATTTCAAGATGGAACGTAAAGAATTTTTAGGGGTTCCATAATACTAGTCTCCCTAGTTGTGGTTTACCTACCCTTTTGGTTTCTTCTCCTTGGGTCTAAGACATTTCTAATACTCCAAGGATATGTTGTAATCATAATGATGACCAAATAATTTGTATAGGGTCCTCACAAATAATTCTTCGAAGTAGAAGTAATGAGACCTCTCGCATCTATTTTCTTGAATTGAATTCCACATTTGCACTTCCCTTATGTTCTCATCTTCATCCAAGTCCTTAATTCTCAGTTCTTCTCCCCAAATCACCATGGATTCTCCTCCATACAAGATCATGTGCATAAGCAAATAATATTTTTTGAAACTAATTGCATCACTATTATTTTTAATGGAAGCAAGTGACGTGTTTTTAACCTCTAGTAGGTATTCTACATAGTCGAAAGATCTACATTATCCTAGTTCTAAACCCTACAACTTAGACCATAGGAGCTATAGCCATCTTAGCAAGAATGTCTATTTTGAATACTTGTCCAGTCAAGTAATATGTATATTGATAATATTCTTCAAAAAAATATATAGAAAAAGGAGGTTGTTCATTACTATAGAATCTTCTAAGTTGATCCCTTATGTCTCGGGGTCTATGCAAAGGAAATTTCCACCTTTTGTAACTCGTGTTCATAGTGTAGAATTCTTCCAAAAGATCTCTAATCCTTAATGGAATTTTCATAGATGTATCCAATTGAAAAATCATAGCAATATAATCTTTGGTGATGGGGAGGAAGTGTGTTCTATCATGTGAATGAATCATCCTCATTTTTGGGTTATACAATTTGACCTATACCTTGATTAATTCCACATTGATGAATACATTTGGCATGAAGAGGTTTCCTAGATTCATATTCAATGGGTTTGACACAAGCTTATGCTTATACTTCTTTTGATAATTTTATATCAATATGTCATATCCTCACCATGGAGTCCATACATCTCCTAGGTTCTTGTGTTTATTGTCTAATTTCTCAGCTGAAGGATGTAAATGGGCCATTCATCTGGACTTTGGTCTAGAACCAAGACATTATTCAAATAAATCTTGGTTTAGTGGTCTCATTTCAATTTTTTTTCTTTTTACTTTGGTTTTCTCTCGTGTTCCTTCCATGTTTTAAAACCCTAGCTCTATTGCAATTCAAACAAATTTCAATAAAATCTTCAGTTGAGTCTTGGATACTTACATAAGCCAATGTCACCTTCTCTGAGCTTCTCACTATCACTTGATTCTACATCCTCCAACTTTCAACTTCAATTCATTAAGATTTTGAGATCTTACAAGCAAGATGTATCAATATTTGGTACACTTCTATTGACTCTGGTTCATAAATGTTGTCCCTGCCAACTTGCTCTTTGATGGTGGTATTAATGCTAGTTGTGTCTTTGAAATCCACACCAGTCATGTCAACCAAGTGAGAAATACTTGTCCCGCTGTGTTGAAAGAGACGTTACACTCCCATCGATATCTTGTTCTCCCTTTGACATTCTTGTGTTCTTATTTCCTTTTCGGAGTTTCAAAGAGACATGTGATTACTTCTCTTTGATATCCTATAGTCTCCTTGAAAGTGTTCCCTCAGTGTTACCTTGTCATGTTCTTTATATTTCTTATCTCATTTTCAAAGTAATCAAAGAGACTTTCACCTATTTCTTCTCAATATAAGCTTGTCTCTTTGATATTTTACTCTCAATTATTTTCATAGTGTCAAAGAAAATTTTACATTAGTCAACCTAATAATTTAATGTTTCCTCAAAATTGTCATTCCATTAGCCAAGTATTTGATTTGACAATTTTCCATCAATTATTGCATAATGTATGAGAGATTTTTTTCTATTTCCTAAATGCCAAAATAATTTAGCACATTTAAAATGTTATTATTCATTGAATGGTTTGCATTTTGGTTTATCAAAGAGAGACCAAATATTTTCCCTCAGAAAAACTCAAGTGTCTTTGGAATACCCCTTTTCAGGTTGTCGGAGAGACATCAAAATATGTCCCTTTGAAGTGTGGTAGTCTCCTCAACATTTCGTATTGGCTTTTTCTATTGGCTTATCGAAGAGACTAGAGTGTAGCTCTCCATGAAATGGCATTGGCTCACCAAAATGTGTCTCTAGTGATAGACTTAAGGGGATATTAAGGCAGTGCCTATGGAGAGGGTGATTTTTGAATAATATTTTTAGTGGAACAGGTTTAGGGATATTATTATTATGGTAACTCTAGGCTTATTAGGAAAAAATGATGGTTTTTGAGGTGGTTTAAATTTAAATGGCTATATAGAGGTGGTGAGGACTAGTGAAAATTTGAGGTTAAATTTTTGGTTCTAACAGTGGCTTCAATATGGGATGAATGGTTGTGAGGTCATTGCAATAATTTAGAGATACTCTAGTATGTAGACCATTGATGATATGAGAAAAAGAAAAAGAAAAAGAATCATAAAACTAATGTGCATGGAATAATCTTTCTTTTTATGAAAATAAGTGCTTCAAGAATTTTCCATTCACCAAATTTTTTTGACTTTCTCCTATCATGTTTAGCAGATAGTATGAGTCTTCCCCACACTGATCAATGATAACAAATGGTCCAAGCCATAGGGATTCAAATTTCCCATGTTTTCCCTTTTCATGACCCCTAGCATTCCACATGAGGAAAATATCTCTTATTTGAAAATTCTTGTCTTTTGTTTTCTTACCAAATAAGTATTTCATCTGTGACTATAACTACTAATTAAGCTTTTGTGCTAGATATCTGACTTCATCCAATTCTACTAATTGCTCTAGTCTATCTTCCATGGGCTCAGGAACGTCTAAATCCTCTTGTAATATAAATTTATAAACTGGAAAGAGATTTTGCAAAGGCATTCTAGCTTGGGTTCCATATAATAGTTCAAAAGGATACTTCCTAGTAGCCTTCTTTGTTTTGATCATGTTTACCAAAATTGGTAGTCTCAACTTAGAATCCCATGCCTTTTTATTACTATCCAACATTTCTCTTGATTATCTTCATAATGCTCTTATTGTTGGATTCAACCTATCTATTCGCTTGAGGGTGATACAGTGAAGAATATGGGATTTTTATACCATATGAATCACAAAAACTTTTGAATTCATCTAATCTAAAACAAATTCCATTGTATCTTATCAGCCTTACAAGGACTCCAAACTTGGTAATGATGTTTTCAAATAGGAAATTTATCACAACCTTGCTAGTAGCCTGTTTAGTTGGTATAGCTTCTATACATTTTATAAAGTAATTAGTGGCTACTAAGATCCACTTGTGCCCACCACTAGATTTTTCTATAATTTTACCTATAAAATTGATTCCCAATTGATGGAATGCGACCTCCAACTACATAGGTCTTAGTGGAAATGCTCCCTAATATTTCATCTTGCCAGATTTTTTTTGGCATGCTTCACACTTTCTTACATAGTTGTAGGAATTATTAAAGACTCTGGGAAAATAATAACCTACTCCTAGTATCTTGTGTGCAGTAGTCTTTGCTAAAAAGTTTCCTCCACATACGCCATCATGCATTTCTTTCATAACATATTTTTCTTGTGTTTCATCAAATAAATGTAACAACACACCATCCCTGATTTTCTAGTACAAATATCCATCCATGAAAACATATTTTGATGCATGAAGCTTCAAGGCTCTTCTCTGGTTGTCATTTAATCCTTCTAGACATTTCATATGTTTAAGGTAGTATGCAATATTAGTGTACCATTGTGTGTTTTCTATGCTTGACACCCAATTTTCTTCCCCTTCTATGGTGCAAATATGTGTAGCTTCCAGATTGGAATCAACCATCAATTTTGATAGCCCCTACTCTCTTACTAATTTAGTGATTTGTGTATTGATGTTAAATTCTTGGATACGGTTGATCCAATGACACCTTCTTCTAGTTCTATTTGTGAAAATAATTTTTTCACTAAAACATTTGGCACATAAGCAATAAATTTTTCTCCTACTATGTAAGGCTTGAATGCCTTAATTGCTTTTACTAGGGCATAGGCTTGTTTGTCAGTAATTTCATATTTTAGTTTTTCACCTTGAAGATATTTACTAAAAAATGAAATAGGTTGTCTATACCCTTCGTTATTTTTCTATAACATTACAAGCACCATCGTATGACATGACACAAATGAGAATATCTGGAAGAGTGTGTCAAAATCTAGGGATTTAAATATAGGTGCTTCCTTGATTTCCTTCTTGATTAACACAAATGCATCAATGGATTCTCTTGTCTAGTAAATTTCATTACCTTTCCTCAGCATATTTGAGATTGGTTTTACTATATTTGCAAGGTTTGAGATAAATTTCCTAACAATGTTAATTTATCTAAAGAAAGATTGGATGGATTTTATAGTTATTGGGATGGGGATTTTTCAATGGCTTCCACTCATTCTATATCAATTTAAACTCCATATTTTGAGACAATATTCCCTAATAATTTTCCTTCTATGACAACAAAATGACACTTTTTCAGGTTGAGAGAAATTCCATATTCTAGTGCTCTGATGAAAATTTTCTCTAAATGTGCACAATGATATTTTGACTTCTTGGAGTAGGTTGTTAGATCATCCTGATATACCACCATTATAGAATTAATAAAGTCAGCAAACGCCACATCCATTTCTCTTTGAAATGTTGCTCCAACATTGATAAGACCAAAAGGCATTCTCACATAAACATATGTTTCCCAAGGGGTGGTGAGAATTTCAATGCGGTAGTACTTAAATTTCATGGAAAAAATTAGGTGTTTGTCTAACAACCCTAACCACAATAAAATGATAATATTGTTTTATAAGATTTTAGATATAAGTAGAGGAATCATGTCCTGATGTGATGCATATTTTTTTGTAATTTTTTTCCAAGTAAATAATTAATTATGAATTTTTTATTACAAATTTTAAAAATATAAAAACTCATATGTCTGACCACCTTAACTTGGTCAAAACTTCATGAAATTCTTTTTTTTTTTAATCCTATAGTATGCAAAGCATAGAATGTGACACATGTTTTGGATTCAAAAAATGTGATACCATTTGAAAGTTATAGATGTTTTTCAATTAGCCTATCAATAAGGATTTTAGTCATAATTCAAATAGAAAATGAATAATAATTGTTTATTAAATTCAAAGTAAAGCATCATTTATATTGGTGGAAAGCTAAGAATCTCTTTTAAAAACCCTTTTCATTTCATCAATTTTGGGTAAAAAAAGTCATCAGCCACATACCCTACACATACCCATCATATCGCCACTTTTTGGTCCATCATGATCCTACACATATCCAACAATCCATTGTTTGGACAAAAAAAATCCATAATAAGGAGGAGTATCCACCATAGTGATGTTAGTTCTGTATGTTTCCTTAGGGTATGCTACCAATTTCAATTCTACATCCCATATTACTCCAACCACTGAGACTGACCTATTATCTATGGAATGACATTTTCCATAAGTAGTGTTCAGCCATAAGCCTAGCTCCTTCATAATAGCCAAAGGCATGATATTGATCACTTCCCTTTAGTCAATCATGTATTTTTTTACCATCTTGTTATTAATTAATAGTGTGGTGTAGAATGGATCTACTTGAGAGGGGTTCTTTGTAAGAGTATCACCCATGTACACTTCTGGTGTTTTTGTGGCTTCTTGTTCAACATTGTTTATGGTATTATTTTTAACTTTAGTTTGATCCTGCTACTTACTAGACATGTTAGAGATTATCTTAATAGCAATATTTCTATACTCATCAACCCTCATCATCTCTAGTAATGGTATAGACATTTTGACCTGAGACAATGCTCTTGTTAAGTCAAATTAAGGAGTGATCATTGATTGTTTGATTTTATCCTACTTAGTGACATTCCTTTCTTCAGATTGTATTTTATCATTGTCTACTACCTTCCCTTGTTCCACTTTCAAAATTTATTTTGGTATAGATTTTGGGTTCTTTCCTTTCTAATTTTTCTTTTGGTCCTCATGGGCCTTTTCCTTATGCTTTTGTTCTTTTATGAACAAGCCTCTGGGTGTTCCTTGATCAAAATTTTTATTCTTGTTCCTCAATTTATAGCCACCTTTGATTCTTTCCATAACATCTAAAGTAATGTACCTCTTTTCTTCTTCAGTCGATATCATTAACTTGAACTGTGATGTGGTATTAGATGAATAAGTAGTGTCTTCCTCATCATCCTCATGATCAAAGAAAAATTCTTGTTGGCCCATGTTAGCATTATATCTTTGGTTACTGACATCATACTCAAATACTTCGTTAGTGGATGAATATTCATCATCAATTTGATGAGGTCCCCATCCTAGCATATTTATGGTATGATCATCTATGTCCTGTTCATGAGACCATTCACTTTCTTGTATGGTTTGGGATACTATGCAATATTTTGTGCACGTGGCAAGTTACATGCCCAACACCATGGACTGGATTCTCCACCACATGTGTTCCATGTTTCTTCAAAGGATCAAGGGTGTCCTTATTAAAAAAATTCCTTTGATTATTTTCCACCAATCTACCATCCTTCTAATTTGTGTGATAAGGCATGTCATGTAGTCTTCATCTTTCATTTCTATATTGGTTTTCCTGCCTATTTTGGTAGTTGTTGGGATTTTTCAAGATTCTGATGTTATCTCATGTGTTGATTATACTTTCAACCTTTTTTATTATTCTCAATATGTGTAGCAGCTTTATGTGCTTTTGCTAGGCTATTAGGGGATTTTTTTTGAGCTCATATACAATTTTAGAGTCAAATGCTTTTAAATAAATGGACATAGCCATAGAATCAGTGGGCTTTGATCCAAGTGGTATTTTTTCACATAATTTGGAAAATATATAGTTGAAATAAAAAATAGATTCATTTTGATGTTTTTGGATACTCATTAATTTGTGTATGGAAAAATCAGGGCACATTGATTTCCATATTGTTCTCTAAATTGATTCTTGAAATTTGTTGAGCAAGTAATTGAAGCATTAGGAAAGTTGTTAAACCAGTACCTAGCCTCTTCAACCAAATACATCATGAATTTCCTCATGAGAACATCCTTATATTCTATTCCAATGTCATCTACAAATGCATTTAAGTTCCTTATATTTTCTTCAGTTGTGATAGCATTGTTCCTTGAAAATTTTAGGATTGCACTTCTTAAATCATTGTCGATTGGATATGGACATAGAGGGTGTCCAGATAGATCTAGTTATATGTATCTATTTACATTTGGGGGTCCTTGTAAATAGGGGTTTTGGTTAGGTTGGTTGGGCTAGTACTGGGGTCCTTAATAGTGAGGCATATATTGTTGTGCATTCTAGTACGAGTATATGTTACCTTGTATATTTTTGTTGAGGTGTTTGATATTGGTGGGTTGGGACATATTGTTGGCCAGGAGGTGGATAGGTTTTATTCATTGGTTGTGAGATGGTGTTAGGATTCTATGGTTGTGAGGTTTGTGATGGGATATTCTTCCATGCATGATTAGTGTTATTTGGATTCCCTATAGTATTGTAAGGTGTTCTTGGAACACCCGCATTTTGATATGATCCCCATGAGTGGGTTTGATTAGCATTCCCTCCTTTCTTCTGGGGAGGTATGTATTTTGGTGCCTTTGTTGATGGATGGATATTAATCTAAAGTAGTTGTTTGGTTAATTATTCTCTTGTTTTATCAATTATTGTCTCCTAAGTTCTTCCTTCATTCTTTCTACATCTTGTTCTAAGTCTTGGTTGGTCATCTTGGTGGTGGTAGTATGATCAACATGATTTTCAATGGGGGTAGAATGATCCATGATTTCATATTTGGTTCCTTCTCCCTTTTGTAATGTCACTCTATAGTCATACTATCTTTGGTTTCAGATTCTTTCCTCTTCTATACATGCATTGAATTCACTCATTTTTTTAGGATCAGTCTTGAAATGGAGAATGCTATTAGTCAAGTTGTTTTTCTCAGGTGGCACTAGTTGATATCCTTCATCATTATGAAACTGTGACCCATGTAAATGACTGTTATGCACTGTGAAGGGTTGCTTTGATGTGTTTCCCTTATCAATGTGCATGGCATCTGATTGATTAGATACTTCTTCATTCTTATTTGTGAAAGCTTTTGAAGGAGGAGACCCATGTTTTCATGTTCACCTACCATTGTTCTTTTTTCTACTTCCTTTGTCGACCATCCATTTTGGGTGATATGGTAATTATTTGGTTTTTATGATCTAATCTTTGATATGATGCTTAGTTTATTGATCATCCAAAACTTTTGATAGAGTCCCCGCCTACCTTTTCAAAAGTAGGAAAGATTTAATATTAAGATATGAATCATATTGGATTTTTTTTGTCCTAGAAAAGTCTCTTATTCAATCAGGTGAATGATTAATTACACAAATGTGAATGTTTATGACTCTAAAATGAAACACCTAGATTCAGAATTGGAAAGATTATCCCCATTGGAGTCACCAATCTGTTAGGTCTCAAAAATGCAAATTGTAAACCTTGAGAGGGTTCCAATATCTTTGGGGATGTTTTTGGTTAATGAATGGGGATAATTAATATTTTTGATATCCCCTTGAAATTTAGGCTCTGCTAGACCTAGGTGAGTGTACCTAAATGATAGAGTAGATTTGAAAGTTATGAGTGTAATCTCTTAATTTTTGCAATCTATTCACAATGGAACATAGAAGTGAAATAGATGCTAGTCTAATAACTAATTCCTACTATAGATATTTTGAAGGCTAGATGTATGAGGAAGGTTTGGATAGTGTATTACTAAAATAAATATGGCAAGCACCTATTCCTATTCTAGGTAAATGGAGTTGAGATGCAAATGATATGTGGATCTTCTTCCAATCTTAACTCTAACTATTGGGAACTTTAGATGTTTATATCTTTTATAAACATGCAGGTCTATAATTTATTTGGACTCTTATTGATCCTGGTGGTATCCCCCTAAGCTACTATGAAGTTTTAAAAGGTTTTTGGTTCTTATGTGAAGGAAACCAATTAAGACAATCAGTTAAAAAGGGCTTCAATCCTAGGAAAGAACCTATTAAACATGATCTCTCAAGAGGAATTTTAATTCTCTTCCCAAAAAAACCAATCAACAAAGTCACACAATTATAGGAAATGTGTATTGACAAGTTAAATATATGTTGATATACTTAATTTTAATAACTTGGGAAAACCACTCTAGAGATAGCCAAACAACATATAAGAAGTAATATTAACACAATAGTTGAACACTAAGAATTAGGCCACCAATTCAAATTTTCCCTTCCAATTATTTCATCAAAAGATACTTTGATACATATCAGTAGTCTTGTATAAATTTATATGATATTGTTGCTGACAATTTTACTACTGCTATATGATCCTAATATAATGTTTTTTCAATTTGGCCTTGGTTTCCCTTATATTTATGGGAAGCTACAAGATTCAGGCCTTCACAAAAAGTCATGTTGTTTCTTAACTAAAATGATAAGAACTATATTAGACAAAAACATGAAAAATTAAGAAGTTCACAAATAATCTGTGATGCCCCACGATCCGTTAATCTTCATCAAGTACCCATGATCACTGAAGATCCATTCAAGGTCCATACTCCATGATAAGGCATCAGATAATTGTGAGTCTTCGATGACCCATACTTCTCACTTTTTCAAGTGATAAATAAATTAAATTTAGATAGGTGCTCGATATATCCAGTTTTAGCATATGTATTAGTGTTTCTAATGATATCTTTCATGGCATATTCGAGAGAAAAAAATCATTCCAATTGTATGTGTGTTTTCTCCATCACCCTTTCTTCATCTTCGATTTCATCAAGGGCCACTGGTAAATATTGAGTGATTTCATTATTCCATACATTTTGTTTCTTTATCTCCCCTTCATCATCAAAGAAATTGGGTAAAGCCATACTCAAAGACTAGTTGAAATCACTAAGTTCTTGCATCAGTATGGTGTGGAAATGGTCATGTATCTTCATCAAGTACCCATGATCACTGAAAATCCATTCAAGGTCCATACTCCATGATAAGGCATCAGATAATTGTGAGTCTTTGATGACCCATACTTCTCACTTTTTTCAAGTGATAAACAAATTAACTTTAGATAGGTGCTCGATATATCCGGTTTTAGCATATGTATCGATGTTTCTAATGATATCTTTCATGGCATATTCGAGAGAAAAAAATCATTCCAATTGTATGTGTGTTTTCTCCATCACCCTTTCTTCATCTTTGATTTCATCAAGGGCCACTGGTAAATATTGAGTGATTTCATTATTCCATACATTTTGTTTCTTTATCTCTCCTTCATCATCGAAAAAATTGGGTAAAGCCATACTCAAAGACTAGTTGAAATCACTAAGTTCTTGCATCAGTATGGTGTGGAAATGGTCATGTATCTTCATCAATTCTTTGTATTCTCAAAACACATGTTCACCAATATTCCCTTTGTATTTTATTTTATTTTTTATCTCTTTCATTCTGCTATGTAATCTATTATGTTCTTGGTAGGCTACAAATCTATTGCTATGGATAACCAAAAACTTATCATTTTTCTTGAACATCTTATCAAATCTATTCCTTATCAGCTTTGAATCCATTTCAAATATACGTCTTTAATTCCTTTCTTAGTTTGTCATGTTTTTGCTAAACCATTTCATACTTTTGCTTCTAGTACATAGTTACAAGCATAGCTTCAAGTACCTTTCTTTCATAGTCTACCAATGGAGAATAAAGGCCAAAGGAGGAAGGTAACTTATCTCTATATTTAATCACCTCTTGTTTTAATATCTCATTTTTAGAAGCAAGCCCCTTGCTATCTCTTATTATTTTTTCAATTTGAATCGTGGTGAATTTAGCAACATTAACATTTAATTCAACTATCTCAATAGGATTTGTATCTCCCAATCGCTGCACTAAAAGGTGGCTAAAGACTTGATTGGGGTTATTAATAAGTGTGGGCCTCTTCCTTGGTGAGTGCAAATCCAAAATCTATAGGGTAGCATTGTCTATATTATATCTTGAGCTAGTATAAATCTTCTCACCAACTTCATCCATCAACTGCAAGGTTTTATTTTCCCTCCTCATGAAAATGTCAAAAACTATAGTTGAACTGATATCCCATCCTAGGAGAAGCATGACCCCAACCTCCAGTAGCAGCTCTCATCCTCTTTCAGGGGTGGTATTTTTCATTTCCTTTTCAACTTCCTCTTGTAATTATTTTAGTGAATTAGCTTCTTTATCATGGCTAATTTATTTCATTCTTTCTCTTATCATTTTCCCTAAGTTGTATTCATAAATGAATGACTTAAACTCTAAAGTTTGAACAAATGCATCATCTAAAATGAACTCTTGATTTGCACGATGTCTCACATCATCAGAGAGTTTATCTCAAGCCTCAAATGAGACTATACTCCTTTCTGGTGGTAATTCATATTATGGGATGGTAGGAGAAATTACTTGTGTGACCTCATCTTCTTCTTTAATGTCATCATCAATTGTAATGGGAGTGTCAACTGAGAAGCTAACATCTAGAGTGGGCTATGGTGATGAATGACTTAAAGGCACTATATTTTCAGCTTGTTTCCTAGAACAAGCATCTCTTCTTTCCTCGAAGGCTATGAGAAGTACATCCTTGGTAAATTCTTCTTCATGTAGGATTAATTTTTGAACTCTTTCCATAGGTTCTTTTATTTCATGAAAGGCTTCTATATATAATGGATTATGGCTTTTCCTCCATGCTTCTACCATCAATACCCTATTGTATGAAGCCTTTCTTATTACTAATTGAGGTTCATCACAATTTTTTATTACATCATCTACAAAGAACTTATGCTCATATCTTTTCAACTTCTATGTCATTTTGGCACTATGAATGAAATGTTCAGGGTCAAAAATTTCCCTCATACCATAATAGTCTATCTCGCTACCAATAGAATCATATCCCTTTAAAGAAAAAATAATTAAATCACCAAAACATAAAGTGGAAGGCATGAGAGATTGCTTTCCATAACTCTTAAGATGCATATAATCCAAATAAGCCAACTGCCTCACTATCTCTAAATATGCAATTCTATCAAGAACTGTTCTAGGCAGAAGGAATGGAGCTACCTAAAACCCATATAATCTTATCATGGTACAATCCTCATATGTATACCAGTCTCCCAAATTGTGGTTTTCCTTCCCTTTTATTTTTTTCTCCTCGGGTCTAAGGAATTGATGTATCTTTGGGGACAAGTTGTGATCACAACGATGACCAAACAATTTGTACAGGGGCCTCACAAAGTATTCTTTGAAGTACAAGTAATGAGCCCTCTCGCATCTACTATCCCAAATTGAAGTCCATATTTTCACTAGCCTTATGTTCTAATCTTAATCCAATTCCTTAATTATTAGTTCTCCCCAAATCCCCATGGATTGTCCTTCATACAAGATCATGTGCGTAAGAAAAGAATATTGTCTGAAACTAATTACATCACTATTATTTTTTATGGAATTAAGTGATTTGTTTATAACCTTTGTTGGGTATTCTACATAGTTGAAAGGTCTAGCATCTTGGTTTTGAATGTCTACAACTAAGACCATAGGAGGTATAGCCATCTCGGTAGGAACATCTATTCCTAATACTTGTCTAGTCGAGTAATATGTATATTGATAACATTTTTCAAACAAATCTATAGAAAAATGAGGTTGTTCATTACTAGAGAATCTTTTGAGCTAATCCCCTATGCCACAGGGTCTATGTAAAGGAAATTTCCATCTTTTGTAACTCATTTCCATAGTGTGAAATTCTTCCAAAAGATATCTAATCCTCAATGGAATTTTCATAGATGAATCCAATTGTTAAACTATAGCACTATAATATTTGGTGATGGGGAGAAAGCATGATCCATCATGTCAATGAATCATACTAATTTTGGGGTTATAAATTTTTGCTAATACCTTGATTAATTCCACATTAATAAAAACATTTGGCACAACAAGCTTTCCTAGATTCATATTCCATGGGTTTGACACAAGGTTATTCCTATACTTCTTTCTACAATGGTATATGAATATGCCATGTCATCGATGTGGAGTCCATACATCTCATAGGTTCTTGTGTTTATCTTCTAATTTCTTAGCTAAAGGATTTAACTAGGTTGTTCGTCTAGAATTTGGTCTAGAACTAGAACACTGTTCAATTAAATCTTGGTTTAATAGTCTCGTTTCTATTTTTTGTCTTTTTACTTTGGGTTTCTCTAATATTCCTTCCATTTGTTGGCAAGAGACACTACAAATTATTTTTGTTGTTGTGATTGATGGCAACCCTAGTCAGTGTCAGATCCGCATATCATCATTTAACTATACTGGTAGTCAAATTGAGGACAGTCATGAAGAAAAAAACTTGTGGAAGTTTGGTAATCATCGATTCACTTGCATGGTTTCAGTTATTATTTTGAGTTGTGGATCTCATGGGAGTTTTATTAGTACATCTAATGTGCTGGTCGGAAATCTCAGTGCCTTGTATTAATTTTTGTGTTAGTTTGGAGATTTGGTTGGTTACTTTCTTGTTTATCAGTATTTTAGGGTTGACTCAGTTGATGTAATATGTTTTGGATATTCAAGGAATGTTTTATCAAATATTTTTGTGTTTTGTCATTATGTTTTGGGTCCAAGCTAAGTTGTGGATGATTGTTGTGGATGTGCATAGGATAACTTTTAAGATTTGAGTCAACAAGTTGCTAATATTTTCAAGTTTTATTTGAGCTAACATGTTGCGATTAAATTGCTAGTCGCGGATATATATGTATGATCTCCTATATCTTCTTAATGTGTATGTGTGGTGTGTCAATGTGTATTGTGATTATCAGAAGAATGTTAGAGCAATTTTATGCATAGTTTCACTTGCACATAAATATTTTGTAGAGCGAGTTAGAGTAGAGCAGAGAAAAAGTTTAGTATTAGTTAGATGGATAGAAGATTGTCAACTGATCTTAACTGGAACTATAATCAAGCATTTGTAGATGTTATTTCTTTAGTTAATTATCTTGGATCTAATCCAAATCTTTGTAAGGGAGTGTGTCTTCCCATTTTGAGCAGTGACCTCTAGGTAGTGTGCTTCAATGCAAGTGCATTCCCATAATGTAAACTTCTTTTGAGTATACTTAGATTATATTGTGGATTGGCCATCCACCGTTGTTTTTCCCCTAATGAGGTTTCCATGTAAAAATACTTGTATTATGGTGTTGTGGTTATTTTCTTTTTAGTTTTGCATATTTCTCCTAGTTAAATATTTTAAGAGGATTAATAATTAGAACAATAAAGTAGATTTTTGCATAACACTCATTCACCCCCCCTCTCAGTGTTGCTTGTTTCCAAAAATTGGTATCAGAGCCATGGAGACTAATACTTTTGGGAGATCTTGGAAATCATTTTCAATGGATATAAACAGTCTTCAACAACAGATTATGGTGGCCTTGGATGATCTTGACCAGTCAAAATTTGAGAACCTGGATTATAAGAAAGTCTTGAGAATGCAAAAAAAAATCATCTAGTCATTGAAAGAAAAAATCAGTGAATCAAGGGAGAAAAGAAAGGAATTATATGATCATCTCAAGAAAAAATATAGAAGCATGCAAGATGAACAACTCAGTCATGCCTTGAAGAAGAAAACAAAAGAGTGTGAAAATTTTTCTAGAGAAAATGATACTCTAAAGCATGAGATGGAGTCTATCATGATGAAAATGACCAAATAAATTGAAGATAGAAAGAAGAATGAAGAAAAGCTTGCTCAATCCTTGAAGGAAAAATATGAACAATGCAACCAATTGGATAATGAATTGGAACAATCCTAAAACAATGAGAAAATGCTTGAAAAATAGCTTGATGATCTTAGAGATGAACTTACTACTACAAATGAGTACAAGGAGAAATTCAAAGCTAGTTCAACCAAACTTGATGAGCTGATTAAAGATCAAAGGACAAATGGTGACAGGTGAGGTTCTAGATATGAAGAAGGAGAAAGTTCTGGATCTGGACAAAGGAATTTTGGACAAGGAATATTTCAAAAAGGAAATCAGATAAATGGAGCCAAAAGAAATATAGTGAGATAGCCAAATGCTTAGAGATTCAATGGTTATTATTTTACTTGCAACAAATTCGGTCATATGGCTTCTCAGTGTAGAAGCAAGATAAATCTAAGTGGATCATCATTCTTAGGTTAGTGCTTTAATTTCTATAAGTATGGTCATAAGTCAAGTGAACGCAGAGTTGTGATTAATAACTTTCATAGATATGTCAAATGCTATGCATGCAATAGATTTGGGCATATTTCTAACTAATGCAGATCAAGGAAAAATCAGTGGAATAGTTGGTCTGATCAGAGAAATGTTGTGTTACAACTTCAACGAATTTTGGCATATTGCTAGATTCTATTGGAGCAAAAGAGGTCCAGTAAAAGAGAATACACGGTAGGATGTCAAAGGAAAAGGGAAAGTCACTACAAATGTTATTAGGAGGAAAATGCAGAAGAAATGGGTCAAAAAGAATCCCTTTGTCGAAGGAATTGTGCCAACACTAGAATATGCTTCTGGTAATTCCTTTGAGAATTAATTTAAGGCCTTTACCCTGGGGGAGCTTTTAGAAAAATACTTCAAAACCCCCTTGTAGGAAAGTGATACTAGAATGTGGACCAATCCACTAGGTGGATCGATGCTTTTCATATGTTGTTTAACCAAATTGGAGCCAGTATTGTAGAATTTTGAAGATCCGCAGAAAAATTATCTATCTCAGTGCTTGAAATTAGAATAACGAGATGAACCAAGGTTAAGGAATTTATTGTGACAAAAAGGGTTAGTTGTACGAGTGATAATAAGACATTTTTATCTTTCATTTGTCACTTTGCATTTTGAAGGAAAGTAGTTTGAAGAGCCCTGGAGTGAACTTTGTCGAATTGTGGAGACATTCAAAGCATGGAGAAGAATTTGCAATTGAACTTTGATCCGATGGAAAGTTATTTTTTGAAAAACTTGTGAATTTTTTAATTTGCAATCATGGCCACTCCTCTGGTAGTCAAATTCAAAGATAGGACCAATCCTAAATTTAAATGGCTTCCATATAAGTCTATTGAGACCGAGCCCTTAGGAGCATTTTCATCTATGCCATACAGAGTTTTGCACATTGAGGATATTAGGGCATATATTCATTTGAACATTGAAGAGTTGGGAACCTCTCAAATAATGAATCTGTATTCCCATCATATATTTGGAGAAGATTTTATTGTAAAACTAAAATTTCAAACCCTAGAAGAGAAGAAGTTTGCGCAATTTACGAGATTTCCCATATTTGAGGAAAATGAATGGGTTAGATACATTTTGAGCTCTGTTCATTTTGAATTCATGTGCCTTCAAAATCACAAAAGATGCTATATGTGTAGTAGCAATTCTGAATTCCACGAGTAGACTTCTAGTCATGAAATCTGTAAAGAATGACAAAGCTACTGAGGCAACATGTGTGCAATAGGATAGAAGGGTAATGACAATTGAAGACATTGCTAAAGTGGATGTGAAATTTGCATCAATGGTCATTGATTATAAGATATACCATTCTAGCTGGGATAATTTCGTATCTGGTATGGCCATCTATACAGCTTATGAAATGGTAAAAGTAAAATATAAAATATGACTTGTGCAAGCTGCTCAAAATTCATTTGTTGGAGAATCTGAGCAAAATCAAGAAAGACAAGAAAAATATTTTTTAAATATGGCAATCTTCTATTGTGCCTATTTTTCTATTTCATGAATGAGGTTCTACATATTGGAAGTGTACATTGGAAAAATAATGAGCCTGTAGTTGTTTAGATAAGGAACATGTTGTTTGCAATGGGTGATCATCAAGTCAGGAATACTACCCTTTGGGGGTACTTCAAAAATTTCCAAAATATGATGCATGCTAGGGAAAGAATTCCCACTTCAATTGTGGAACAATACAAAGATACTATCTGCTTCATGGTGGATATTGACCAATGTCATATGGAAGATACAAATCCTAGAACAATTTGGGTCATGCCAATGGGATACGAAGTAAAAGAAAACGTTCTGAAGATGTGTGTAGAACACTTGCTGAATTCACCTTTGGATCAGGGAGAAGAGAGGTTTGGAACATATGTACAGAAAAGTATGCAGGTTCATGAGGAATTGAGAAAATTGGTGATAGCGAGGAGAGTAAGAAAAGAGACAAAAGCTTTTGCAGAAAGGATGGGATTACTTGTAGAAGCTTTGAGAGAAGCACGAAGAAGGAGAGAAGAGGTAGAAGCAGCAAAAGTGAAAGAAAACCAAAGTCTTCTAGTCCTAGTGCATCCTCTTCCTGCACTAGATCTACAAGGAGTTTCCCTGTAGCAAATCCATCTCAAGACAAGCCTTCTGGTAAAAGGAAGAAGAATAAAAGTACAAGAAATTATAAGTCTATTTCAGAAGATGAGGAAAAAAAATTAGAAGAAGTATTGAGAGAAGTAAAAGCTATCAGAACTTAGGTTGTCGAGTTAAACAAGAGTAGATCTTCTAACAAAGAAGGCTAAAGTTGACAAACTTGGTATGCCAGTTGATGAAGTTGTGAATACAATTGTCAATGACGGTAATCTCAAGCCCCTTTATGGATTGTATGAAATCTTTGATGAATCTGCTCAAAGAGTTCTAGAAGAAGCTAGAATAAAACATTTGAACATTTTTAATAAAGCTCTTGTTGAGATTTTGTCTGACTTACCCAAGAATCCATATGATATTTTAGAGTCAAGAAGGGTAAGTGCTAGAATAGAAGAAGAGAATCTAAGGAAGAGATTTCTTGCAGATTTGTGTCTAGAAATGTCAATTGAAGAGATGGATTCACTCCTTGAAAAGGCTAAAAAGGAATTTAAGAGTAAGACAAGGGTGAATAAACTCATGATTGGTGAAATTGATGTTGTTGTTGGTGAAACCAAGGAAATTTTGGAAGAGTTTCTATCAAAGAATAAGATTAACATTAAGGAAATGAATACTGAAAATGTTCCAAAAAATGAGGAAGTAAATGTGGAGGTAAATGTAAATGAAAAAGAGAATGTGAATGAGGAGAATATGAATGTATCTGATCCTCTAGAAATTGAGGATATCATGATTTCTCCTAATGTGGAAAATATAGAGACACCTATGGAAACTGAAGTTCCTAAGGTGGTGCTAGTTGAGGAGAAGATAGTGCAAAATGAAAAGGTTGAGGCCCTCAAAGTCATTCCAGAAACAGTCTCTGAAGAACCCAAGGCTAGAAAGAAGAAAAAAATTAGGAAATAAAAGTGTAGGCAAGAGACACTACCAAGGTAGTGAAGAAATCTCTGATGGAGCAATAGGATGATTTTGATCTTGAATTGGATGAAAGTTCAATCAATCTATCTACTCTGTCCCCAATTCAGATGATGAAGGTTGCATCAATTTCTCAAGCTAAGGCTAGTGAGAAGATTCTGAAGTCTCACATAGAGGATAGTGAATGTCTAATCCTTGCATCTAGAGTTCTGCAAAAATAAATGCCAACTCATGTCATGGATCCATCAGGTTCCTCTTCTGGTGAGCTAAAGAAGCTCATAAATGTTGTAAGTACTCAATTTGAGTCTCTTGAGAAATTTGCTAAAGGTAAAGTGCAAAAGGAGTTTAATAGGAAAAGACTTAGTCAGCTGAAGGAAATGATTGCAAAGTATAATATTTTGTTAGCTACTTGCATAAAGAACACTCAAGGTTCTATATTTCAAGTTGGAAAAGCCTACAAGTCCTATTTGATTTTGTCCAAGTTTACTAAAGGTAATGAGAGAAAGGTGAAGGATCTGGAAAATTAATTAGCTACCATTTCTGCTACTTTTAATCCATTTGTCTGAAGATTGAAATAATGATGAGTGCTTTGAAGGACGCGAAAGCTACTATAGCAGCTAGTGACCCATAGAATGTTGAAACTATAAACCTAGGCTCAATCCTATTTAATGTGGGGTCACATAACAGTTTTGGAAAGTCTCAAAAAGGTCTATGATGAAAATTTAAGAGTGTTGAAACAATATTTTGCAGATGTCTTCAAATCCTTGTAAGTTACAAGTTCATTCATGTATAGTTTTGGAAATTTTGTTTCGGCTTCCCTGGTCTTTTCCATTCATGTCAAAGGGGGAGAAGTGTATAGTGAAAAATGTGTAGTTATCATAGGGGGAGTTGTTTTCCCAAGATTGAAGTTTCTTTTTGAAGTTTTGGAATAGCAGTGTAACTCATGTTGGCTTTGATCCAACACTTAGTCATTTTTCACTAAGTGTTGCCATCAATGCCAAAGGGGGAGATTGTTGGAAAGAGACACTACAAACTATTTTTGGTGTTGTCATTGATGTCAACCCTAGTTGATTTTAGATCTGCATATCATCATTTAACTATATCGGCAGTCAGATTGAGGACATTCATGAAGAATAGAACATCTAACAGTTTGGTAATCATCGATTCACTTGTAGATTTCTAGTTATTATTTTGAGTTGTGGATCTCATGTGAGGTCTATTATTACATCTAATGTTTTGGATAGAAATCTCAGTGCCTCGTATTAAGTTTTGTCTGAGTTTTGAGATTTGGTTGGTTACTTTTCTGTTTATCAGTATTTTGGGGGTGACTTAGTTGATGTAATATGTTGCAAATATTCAAGGAATTTTTTATCTAATATTTTTATTTTATGTCATTATGTATTGGGTCCAGGCTAAGTTGTGGATGATTATTGTGGATGCGTATTGGATAACTTTTAAGATTTGAGCTGACAAGTTGCTAATATTTTCAAGTTTTATTTGAGCCAACATGTTGTGATTAAATTGCTAGTCACGGATACATATGTATGATCTCTTATATCTTCTTAGTCTATGTGCATGGTGTGTCGATGAGTATTGCGATTATCAAAAGAATGTTGGAGCAATTTTATGCATAGTTTCACTTGCACATAAATATTTTGTAGAGAAAGTCAGAGTAGCGTAGAGAAGAAGTTTAGTATCAGTTAGAAGGACAAAAGATTGTCAACAGAGCTTAACGGGAACTATAATCAAGCATTTGTATATTCTATTTCTTTAGTTCATTCTCTTGGATCTAATCCAAATCTCTGTAAGGCAGTGTGCCTTTCCATTTTGTGTAGTGAGCTCTAGGCAGTGTGCCTAAATGCAAGTGCCTTCCCATATTGTAAACTTATTTTAAATATACTCAAATTATATTGTGGATTGGCCATCCACTGTTTTTTTTCCCCTAACAGGGTTTCCACATAAAAATCATTTGTGTTATGGTGTTGTGATTATTTTCTTTCTATTTTTGCATATTTCTCCTGGTTAAATATTTTAAGTGGATTAATAATTAGAACAATAAAGTAGATTTGTGCAAAAAATTGATTCACCCACCCTCTTAGTGTTGCTTGTTTCCAACACCATATTTTAAAACCCTAGATCTACTGCAATTCAAACAAACTTTGATAAAATCTTATGCAAATTCTTGGATACTTACTTGAACTTTTGCACCCTACAAATTTCAGCTTTAATTCATTGAGATTCCAAGATCTATGAGCAATATATATAAAGATTTGGCACACTTCTATCAATTTTGATTCATGAATGTTGTCCTTGTCAACTAGCTAATTGATGGTGGTATTAATATTATTTGTCTCTTCGAAAGACACAACCAGTCATGTCAGCCAAGTGAGAAATACTTTTTTCACTCTATCAAAGAGAGTTTAGTTACACTCACTAATATCTTGTTCTCCCTTCGACTGCTTGTGCCCCTGTTTCCTTTTTAGAGTTTGAAAGAGACATGTTATTACTTCTCTTCTATATCCTATAGTCTCTTCAAAAAATTTCCCTCAGTGCTAACTTGTCTTGTTCTTTATATTTATTATCTCATTTTTAGAGTGATCGAAGAGACTTTCCTAAATTTCCTCTCCATATAATCTTGTCTCATTGATATTTTATTCTCAATTTTTTTCATAGTGTCAAAGATACTTTTACAAATTACTCAACCCAATAATTTAATGTTTCCTATAAATTGTCATTCTGTTAGCCAAGTATTTGATTTGACAATTTTCCATTAATTATTGCATAATGTCTAAGATATTTTTTTCTATTTCCTGAATGCCAAAATAATTGAGCATATTTAAAATGTTAAGATTCCTTTAGTGTCTTGCATTTCAGTTTATCAGAGAGAGAAGAAATATTTTCATTTTGAAAAACTCAAGTGTCTTCAAAATACCCCTTTTAGGGCTATTAAAGAGACATCAGAATATGTCCCTTTGAATTGTGGTAGTCTCCTTAACATTTCCTGTTGAATTGTTTTATTGTCTTATCGAAGAGACTATAGTGTAGATCTCCCCAAAATGGCATCGTCTCACTAAAATGTGTTTCTAGTGATAAACTTAAGGGGATATTAAGGTACTGGCTATGGAGAGGGTGATTTTTGAATAATATTTTTAGTGGAATAGGTTTAGGGAGATTATTATTATGGTAACCCAAGGATTATTAGGAAAAAATGATGGTTTCTGAGGTGGTGCAAATTTAAATGGCTATACAAAGGTGGCAAGGACTAGTGAAATTTTGAGGTTAAATTTTTGCTTATAATAGGAGGACATCAAACCCAATGACACCACCAAGAAAAGGACACATCACAATAAAAAATAAAATCACATAATGAAAAATGAGAAATGTCAAAAGATATTATCAATGTATGCCCCCACTTTAAAGCAGTTGCTAACACCATTGTTGTGAGCATCTGCTTTAAAGTAGCTAATGTTCAATCCTAAGACATGAGAGCTCTACTTTGAGAGCCCTATGCAAAGTCATATGTTTTTGAAATAGAGCTATGTCATGAAAATGGATGGAGTGGTTTCGCCCAAAAATACATAAGGGATTTGGGTATGTGTATGATCATGATGGGCTAAATGTGGCGATATGATGGGTATGTGTAGGGTACATGCGGGTGACAACTTTTTTTTAGCCAAAATTGTTGAAACGAAAAGGGTTTTTAAAGGAGATTCTCATCTTTCCACCAATATAAATTATGCTTTATTTTGAATTTAATAAATTATTATTATTCATTTTCTATTTGAATTACGACTAAAGTCCTAATTCATAGGTTGATTGAAAAAAATCTATGGCTTTCAAATAGTATCACATTTTTTGAATCTGAAACACGAGTCATATTCTATGCTTCGCATACTATAGGATTAAAAAATAAAAATGAATTTCATGAAGTTTTGACCAAGTTAAGGTGGTTAGACATATGATTTTTTATATTTTTTAAAATTTGTAATAAGAAAATCATAATTAATTATTTACTTGGAAAAAAATTACAAAAAAATATGTATCACATTGGGACATGAGTTCTATACTTATATCTAAAATCTTATAAAAAACCATTATCATTTTTATTGTGCTTATGGTGGTAAGAAAAACACCTACTTTTTATTTTTTCCCTAAAATTTAAGTGCTACTGCATTGAAATTTCAAATTTTCACCAAATAGATTTTAAATAAAAATAAACCTAGTTGTTTAGAAGCTACATTCAATTTTCTATAGATTCTATTCTTACATATTTTTGAAATAATATAGATAACTTATTCAAATTTTTACGTGATCAAATCTTTTTCCACTTAAGGGCCTATTTTTCCCATGATGATCTTGCACATACCCATCTACGGATTCGGGGTTGGTATATCTTTGCTACAATATTATTATAGATCTTAGAAATGTCATCATTCCTAAAATACTCACAAAATATGAAGAATGAAACATAGAGAGTTAAAACAAAGAAAAATCCTTTCAGGTCAACATGGAAGAGACCTAAGTGTCTTGATTCCTTGCATCATCCCCAAATGGAAAACACAAGATAAGTGAAAAGATAAAACATTTACGACATAGAGAAGAATGTAGATACAAATAAAATAATGCACATGAAGAGAGTGAGATAAATAGAACAAAACAGTATGGGGGATCACATTACACACATGCAATCATGTAAAGAGACATGAAAAAGAAAATAATGCAAAATACTAGTAGGGAACATGTGAGTCAACCTATAGTAGGTCATCTGGACCCCAATCTTGATTAGTATATGCAGAAGGTAGACAACTAGCCAAAGGGACAATGTTCTGTGCCAAACTAGGACAAGCACCAAGTTCAATACTCCTTTTAGGAGAATTGTCATTTAAGGTCATAGAAGAGGAGAAAAATGAATTCAAGACATTATGCACTTGTTTTTCCATCTTTGCAATGTCGATATAATCATCTAAATTAATCACAATGGAAGGTCAAATGATAATGTCCATAGAAGTTTGTTCATGTTTACATTGTGGTGAGGGTGAAGAAACATCATGTCTTGTGAGAGATAATTTTTTATTTTGATTTATTGTGTTGCTCTTTTCTTCTTTTGTTCGTAACATACAAGCAATAGCACGACGTCTATACCTATGGTCTCTAGCATTTTGATTTCTTCTCAATATTTTATTGATTTGTGATTATGTAGGAGTGGGTTTGTCAACCATAGGTTTCCTTTCTTCCCTTAGGGGAGGAAAAAAAGGAACCATAGGAGGTTGCTCAACCACTTTCTCTTTAGCTTTTTAAACTTGTTTGATTTTAGGAGGGAAAATAGGATTGTTTTTATTGTCTTGTGATCTCTTATAGGAAATGGTAGGATGATTTTATAGGCTACTTTGAGATATTTGGAAGGGATTTTGGTTCAATCATGTTTTTTTAAAGGATAGATGGCTCAATCACAGGTTGAGGCATACTTGTAAGGGATAATTCTGCTATGTGCTTTGCCTTAAACTTTTGATATGATTTGAAAAATAAGTCTTCATGGGGTCTAATAGGTTCAATAGGATCGAGACAGAGGAAATCCAATGAAAAGTTCCTAGAAGAAGACACATGATTAAAGCTACTATGGTGCACTATAAATATTTCATTACCAAAGGGAAACTTCAAACATTTATGCATAATCGACGAGGTGACATTCATGGAAAAAATCCATGGATAGCATAATTTCATACAAAATTGGTCTGATGATGGGATGATGGTGAATGAGACATTTAATGTTTTCAGTTTGATTTTTAGAGGGAGATTTATTAAACCAATCGTAGGGCAAGCAAAACCATTATGTGTTTGTATCCATGCTTTTTTTTTGTTATATGTATCTTGATAGAGTTCATACACAAATAGGAATTCTTTAGTGATCACATTCTCTATACAAATAGGATAAATTAATATCCCATTGGTAGGCTTGTCTTTGATTCTTCTAGCTATGTAAAGAGAACCATCAGGTGCATGTTTGATTATGTCAGTTTGTGAGAAAGCAATATCAAGGGGCATTTTGGTTTGAGCCTTTGGAGGTTTAGCTTCAATAATTGCCACTATTTTGTTCATTTCATCCTCATTTTCATCTTTTTGTTTTCATCATACGTGTCAACATTCATCACACCATTCTTTGTTTCACTAGCTTTGACAAATGAAATAGTATGTTTCCACATGGGATTGGTAAAGATTTTTAAGTTTTGGTTAGGAGGAGCTATGGACTTATTACCTTGATCATTCACACCTCCAATTTGAAGTTGATTAGAATCAATGAGGTCTTGCAAAATTTTTTTAAGATGCTTACAATGTTCTGTGTCATTCCCATTTAGTTGGTGGGAATGGCAATAAGCCTTTGATCTATAGTTTGAGGCTAATGGTTTATTATGATCAGGAGCTTTGACAGGAGGTAAGGAAATGATATTCTTGTTAATGAGTTGTGGCATGATATTATGAAGGGTATTGGGTAGAGGGGTAAATTGTCTATTCATATCCCCAAAGAAAACAGGATCTGTCATCTTTATAGCAGCCACTTGGTTATCAGCTTGTTGATTTTTTTTTAGGGGAATTATGTTGTAAAAAGCCTCTATTCTATTTCTTGAAAGTTGGTAACTATTTTGAGGTGCGAATTTAGACATTTTAGGATGGCTAGGAGGATTTTTCATATCATGACCATAAGTTGAATTCTAATAATCACAAAGGGTTGTACATAACTGTGTGAAGGATGTGAATTTCAACATCTTAAGTTTGGTTTGGATTTTTTTTTTTTAAATTGGAAATAAAAATTCATTAAAGGTTGACATTAGGAATCTTAATGTTTATTTGTGAATAAAGCATTTGATATTGTGCTATGAAATTAGTGACATTCTCATCATCCTTTTGATTACATGTCATTAAATCAGCTAGGGTCATCTTGAGACCCATGTGAATGTGGAATTGGTTGTAAAAGACATCAATAAGCTCAGTGAATGAGTTTATTGAGTTTTTTGGTAAAGAGAAAAACTACTCTAAAGCAATATCCTTCAAGGATCTAGGGAAGAGTTTAGCAAAGATATTATCTTAAAAGATGAAGTCACTACATAGGGCTGCATAGGTAGAAACATGGATAACATGATCTCCTTTCCCACCATACTTATCAAATCTAGGAACTTTTATACCTTGTGTAATTTGTGTTCTCAATATCTCCAGGGATAATGGGTTGGTTTTGATGTATTGTGAAGATTGGTCATTATTGTTTTTATTTAGGATGGCAATTTTTTGTTGAAGGGATGACTTGTTTTGCAAAAGTGTGTTAATGATAGGATAATTGTTGGTATTGTAAGATGGAGGGGAATAAGGTGGAGTCGTGTATGTTTGTGAAGGGAAAGTGAATTGTAGGTTTGTAAGGGGATATGGTTGAGGAGATATTATATTTGAATGCACAAAGCTTAATGTTGGAGGACCATCATTAGGATAAGTAGGGGGAAAATGATGAGCTTGAAATACGCTCATAATTTGAGTATTATGATGTATTTTTAATACCCTTACTCTTATTACTAATGGTTGTTTTAACTCTTTGATTAAAGATTTTTTATTTGAAATTGGGTAATATCCTATAGCAATACATTCCTATATTCCTATAGCTTAACATCTCTATGTGTCTTATTAATTACCCTGTTTGACCTCCCAAATGACTAATAAAATGCATATGGTTTTTGAATAATGAAATAGATTTAATATGTGATTAATGAATATATATCGTGTTGTTTGTCATGAGTTCTTTCTTTCACCTCTATTGCCTTTTGTATCGTAAGCTGTTGAAGGAAGCATGAACGAGTCAAGCACAGCAAATCTTGGCCCTGCAATAAAGTCCATTTCCAGCTCGGCGTCGAGGAAGTTGTTCTAGTGAAGACTCTTTGACTGGATCATTGGGAAGAAATCTAAATGATCATTAATCTGGGAAAAGTGGAATGCTAAATTCTCTCTAAATCGTGTTGACTGGATATGCTTTCATTTATGAGAAGTATGTTCCTCGGTTTAAGGATGCACTTATGTCCACGTCTTTCTCTGTTAGAGTTAAGTAGCTAGTTACTTTTCTAATATAAATAAGTGTTCCTCCTACACGAGTGAGCAAGCATAGCATGCAAAAGTTAGATTATAATGAGAAACAGTGTTTTATGTTAGTTTTCTTATGAGCAAAACAATCAATGTATATGATTTCAAGTTATGAATAAAAGCTTATGAAGTTTTGAGTTCAATTCTTGCATAATTAGTTGATGCTTGCTAAGGGGGCCCACTTAGTGAGTATATGTAGTTAGTTAGTTTTTTATCTTTTGTTGGTTATAAGTTAAGTTTCAGTGCAAACTCAGTCTTATATTGTTCCTGTAGCATCAAGAATCCATCCCTGTGTTTGTTCCTGTAGCATAAGGCCAGTTCATAGTTTGTTTCTTAGTCATAGTTGTCATGATTTCTGCTTTGATTAAGTTTAGAAGGCTTCACATTACATTCATGTAGCATAAGTAGAATTCCTTCCACGCATTTATTTCTTGTAAATCGTGACTGAAACTGGTTCTTAGTGCACATATAGTGCCGCTCCATTTCAAGTATACGTTCCTTGGTTTGACAATGGAAATGAATGACCATAAGAAGATGTTAGTCACCTGCTAGAATGTCCAATTCCCAAGTTAGGATTTTTCATGACTTTTATATCCTTTTGTGGTCATGACCAATCAATATTCCACCATTTCCTAATTTCATCTGAGATTAGGGGATGGGACAATCACATTCTTTTAAATCAAAAGGGTGAGTTTTTCTTCACCTTTATAGGGTTTTCCACAAAACTTATGGGAAAATGATCCGACCCAACTCTGGAAAGAGCTTTAAGAGAGAAAAAAAAGCTTAAAATCCACTGATGAGAAATTAAGGTTCTATCTAACTTAACTTGAATTAGATCCTTACCAGTTCTTCTATTCGACAATGTGTATTGAGCTCCTTGCAAGTCCATATCAATCAGCTCCTTATTGTTGATGAAATCAAAAAGATCAGAATTACTCTCCTAGTTCACCTGAGAACCTCCAAATTTCTCCTCATTTAGAAGGGGAGTATTAAAGTTTCCCATGACTATCCAATGGTCATTATCAAAAATCTTGTAGAAAGCAGAGAGCTCGTTCCACAAAGATTTTCTAGCTCCTTTCCCATTGGGAGAATAGATATTCGACTGAATCCAACTAAACTTATCTCTGATATGTGCGAATTTAATAGCCACATTATTGTTGCTTTCCAACAAAGGTTCCCCTTTGATGAAGTTTTGGTTCAAAAAATTAGAAATTCCTCCTGACGCACCATCTGAACTATTTCCTTGAATCCCACAAGTTTGAAACATTTTGATCTTCTCCACCTTTTCTTTGGGAATTTTAGTTTCTTGGATGATGAGAATATCAGGCTTATGATCCCTAACAAAATTTTGCAAAACATCCCTCTTGTGAAGGCTATTGAGCCCTCTTATATTCCAGGACATAATCTTCATGTCTTACCAGGGGATTGGAGGATCTCCCAAATGGTCTTTTGAACACCATCCGCTATATCCTGAAATACTTCATGCTCTCTCTACCATTTTCCCAATCTTCTACCCTGGCCAAGCTTAGTGGCACCACAATCCACCTTTTCTCTTATTTTGGTAATAGCTCCACTCAGAGTATTTTGATGTTTTCTTTTCTCCTTTTTCTTAGAATGAGATAGGACTTCTTCCCAATCAATATCTTCTTGGCTCTCCATCTCTCTGCTAGATTCCCATTCCTTGTCATTCATTATTATTTTCTCCCAAGGGAGGGTATCCATTAGGCCATTCCTAGGCTAATTCAGATTTTCACTCGAAAGTTCAGTATCCTGGCTTAGATCCTCATAGGTGTCCTTTACAAAATATAGGGTTGTTTTTTTCGGGGGATTAAGAGGGTCACTCAAAGGGGAGCATTTGATAGAAGTCACGTTCAGGATTGGAATGCCAATATCCAAAGACAGACCCTAGATAGGAATGTCCTCCAATACGGGTAGGTGCAGGCTCATGATGGGCCAAAAAGTGGCAATATGATGGGTATATATAGGGTATGTGGCTGACAACCTTTTTTTAACCCAAAATTGATAAAACGAAAAGGGTTTTTAAAGGAGAGTTGTAGCTTTCCACCAATATAAATTATGCTTTATTTTGAATTTAATAAATTATTATTATTTATTTTCTATTTGAATTATGACTAAAGTTCTAATTGACAGGTTGATTGAAAAACATCTATAGTTTTCAAATGGTATCACATTTTTTTAATCCAAAACATGCGTCACATTTCATGCTTCGCATACTATAGGATTAAAAATAAATAAAAAATGAATTCCATGAAGTTTTGACCAAGTTAAGGTGGTCAGACATAGGAGTTTTTTATATTTTTTAAACTTTGTAATAAAAAAGTCATAATTAATTATTTACTTGGAAAAAAATTACAAAAAAGTATGCATCACATCAGGACATGAGTCCTCTACGTATATCTAAAATCTTATAAAAAAATATTATCATTTTATTGTGCTTAGGGTGGTCAGATAGACACCTACTTCTTATTTTTTCCCTAACATTTAAGTACTACTGCATTGAAATTTCAAATTTTCACCAAATAAATTTATTTTTTATTTTTTAAAGAAACCTAGTAGACTAGAAACTACATTCAATTTGCTACAGATTCTATTCTTACACATTTTTGAAATAATATAGATAACTTATTCAAATTTTTATGTCAAGTTGCTTAGTTCTGATTTTTCTAATTTTTTTGCCACTTAAGGGCCTATTTTTTCCATAATGATCCTGCACATGCCCATACAGGAAACCCATTTTATTTTTCTTCTGGTAAGATCTTAAGAGTAGAGGAGACAAATTCCTCATCCTTTTTCCCTTCCTCCATATTTTCCAATGTTCTTTCCTCATCTTCTATAGGTCCAATATTATTTTTTGCTCTTGTTTGGTGATTAGTCTACACATTAGGGTCCTTAGATTTTATTTCATCAATATTGTCATAGGTATTCCTCTTAGCTTAATTTTTCCTACCAATCTCCTCATTGGTATTGCTTGCTTGTCCTTCCCCATCATTTTTATTTCTCCAGACAGTCTTAGGGTTGGACGAGTGAGTTTCTTTTTCTTTACTGATATTTAATGAGCATTTCTTAGCCCAATGCCCTATTTTCCTAAATTTGAACCAGGAAAAGGGAATGGATTCAAACTCTATAGTTTGTGTCCAGGTTCCCAACTTAGATTGAATATCTATTGAAGAAGCAAGGTCAGCACTCTGTGAAACTCCTACAAAGATTCAAGCAAACACCAATTGTTTTCTAGTTGCTATCATAGGGTCAATAGAGAGAAGTTCACCAAAGGAACTAGCTATTTCATTGAAAATGTCCTCATTCCAGTATTCCAGAGGGAGACCCAGAAGTCTAGCCCAAACTATAACGTTCTCAAAGATAGAATCAGAAAGGTCCAGGTGGGAGGTCCACTTCTTTAGGGCTAGGGAAGATTTTCCAATGACCCAGGGTCCTCCACTCCTAATAGACAAGATATCCTCCTTGTAGGTAAGCTCAAAGGAAAAGAAACCTCTAGGAAGAGCAGCCACAAAAAATTTCCCATTTTTTCTCCACTTATTTTTAACAAATTCCCTAACCACCTCAACATTTGGTCTAGGTCCCATAAACTTTCCAACCAAGACTTTTTCCATCATAGTAATATTATGATTAATGATAGGATCAAGCACAAAGATGGAAAACTTACCTTTCACTAGGTCAGAATGGTTACTCACTGGAGGGAAAATCGATTTACTATTTTGTTTGATTCCAAATAGAGAAGCCCAAGGTCTATGCTTACCTCCTTCGCTTTCAAGGTCCCTACCAACTCATTGGAAATTTTTCCATTTTTTCCTTGTTGACCTTCAGGGGACCCCCCTTGATTTTTCTTTCCTCCCGGCTCCACCTAGATTTTTTTTACAGTGTCCTTCTCATCAGATTCAACCTTACCTTTCTCCGCACTCGAAACGTACACCGATTTAGCTTAGGACTCCTCATATCCTGCTCCATGGCTTGCTCTATTATTCAAAGATTCAAAAATATTCTTTTCCCACCCGTTCTCCATAGTCTCGCCCATATTAATTCAAAAATTAAGTGTTGTTTGTTGGGATTTAAGTGATTTCTCAAGTGAAACGAGCCTCTCGATCAAAAGATTCTTGTTGTTGTTGTGCAAGGTTTAGGATTTTCTTATTTCAGAGAAGGTGTAGAATGATCATGCATTTCTTCAAGTTTGGATTTTGACTGGGTATGTGCAGGATCATGATGGGCCAAAAAGTGGCGATATGATGGGTATGTGTAGGGTATGTGTTTGAAAACCTTTTTTTTACCCAAAATTGATGAAATGAAAAGGGTTTTTTAAAGGAGATTCTCAGCTTTCCACCAATATAAATTATTCTTTACTTTGAATTTAATGAATAATTATCATTCATTTTCTATTTGAATTACAACTAAAGTCTTGATTGATAGGTTGATTGAAAAATATCGATAGCTTTCAAACAATATCACATTTTTTGAATCTAAAACATGTGTCACATTCTATGCTTTACATACTATAGGATTAAAAAAAATGAATTTCATGAATTTTTTACCAAGCTAAGGTGATTAGACATACGAGTTTTTATATTTTTTAAAAGTTGTAATAACAAATTCATAATTAATTATTTACTTGGAAAAAAATTACAAAAATATGCATCACATCAGGACATGATTCCTCTACTTATATCTAAAATATTATAAATAAATATTATCATTTTATTGTAGTTAGGGTGGTCAAATAGATGCCTACTTCTTATTTTTTCCCCCTGAAATTTAAGTGCTACTACATTGAAATTTCAAATTTTCACCAAATAATTTTTTTTTTTAAATAAACCTAGTATTTTAGAAACTACATTCAATTTTCTATAAATTATATTCTTACATATTTTTGAAATAATATAGATAACTTATTCAAATTTTTACATCAAGTTACCTAACTCTGATTTTTTTTTAATTTTTCGCCACTTAAGGGTCTATTTTTTCCATGATGATCTTGCACATACGTGATTTTCTATGTTCTTTTCTTCTTTTGCCTACAACAAATGAGCAATAGCATGATGTCTATGGCTATGCTCTCTAGCATTTCAATTTCTTTTTGTTCAATTTTCAAATTGTGATTGTGTAAAGACAAGATTATAAACCATAGGTTTATTTTCTTCCATGAAGGGAGGAATAAAAGGAACCATGTGAGGTTGTTCAACCACTTTCTCTTTAGCTTTATAAATTTTTTTTATTTTTGGAGGCAAAAAAATACTTATTTTGTCACCTTATGGTCTCTTATAAGAAGTAGGTGAAGGATTTGCTATTTGTTGGTCTTGGTTATTTGAAAAGTCTTTTGGTTCAATCATGGTTTCACCAAGGATAGGAGGCTTAGTCATGGGTTGAGGCATAAATAGTAAGGGATAATTTTGGTATGTTTTTTTCCTTAAACTTTTGATGGGATTTGAAAAAGAAGTCCCCATGAAGCCTAATAGGTTCCATAGGTTCGGGAAAAAAGAAATGCAATGAGGAATTTTCATGAGAAGGATTAAAGACACTATGATGCAAAGTAAATATTTCATTGCCAAATGGAAACTTTAAGCATTTATGCACAACAGACGGGATGGCATTCATGGAGTGAAGCCATGGATAGCCTAGCTTCACACAAAATTGGTCCAATGGTGGGATGATGGAAAATGAGACACGTAATGTTTTTGGTCCAACTTTCAAGGAAAATTTATCTAACCTATCATAGGGAAAGCAAAACTATTATACATTTTGATCCATGCTTTCTCTTTTTCATATGTATCTTGATAAAGCTCATACACAAATAATAATTCTTTAGTTTTCAAATTATCTACACAAATGAGATCAATTAATATCCCATTAGTAGGCTTATCATTAACTCTTCTAGCTATGTAAAGAGGACCATCAGGTGCATGTTTAATTATGCCATTTTGTGAGAAAGAAATGTCAAGCACATCTTAGTTAAGCACTTACGAGGTTAAATTTCAATTAAGTTGACGAAATAATTTATAGTGTTCTTTTCTTGATTTCTTATGTGATTTTAAAGGAAGTGATTAAGGCCAAGCACTATTTATAGTCCTTGTTTAGTTTTAAGTAAATATCTTATGTTTTGTATCATAGGAACTACATCAATGAAAAATGGGTTCAAAACTTATAAATTTTTGCAATTGCTCTAACTCTTCATCCATTTTCTTAATATTTTCAAGAGGGAAATTAGCAACCATTGTCTCAAAATTTGTGACATTAGGTGAAGGTAGGGAAGTCATAGAAAATAAAGTGTTAAGGGTATGATCCATAGTGGGTTGACTAGTGTCAACACTATGAGTGAAAGAGTTAGAAAGCCCAAGATTCACAGTGAATGGTGTATCGTGGGATGACATGAATCTCAAACTACTTCTCATGATAGTATTGGTAATAGGACACCATGTTGTGAAGCTCTTACAAGTTTCACAAATTCGGTATGCACCCAAAATGGATAAAAGGTAAAATGAAAAGAGATACCCTAGAATGTAAAGTACAATGCAAATATGTAAAGGTAATTTCCATATTTAGACAAGATAATTTTATGATTATGCTATGCAAAAACTTGAAAATGATGCCTTTTAGATGCAATTTTGAATTCAAACAATGCACTAAATTTGACAAATTAAGCTAATATGATTAATTTCAGATAACAAAATATTTGTAAACTAAATGTTCACTAAACTGAAAACAACAAAACAAAATGCAAAAGTAAAGATTTTAATGCCTAGAAATGCAAGAGAAATCCCTAACTAGGGACTCATTCACCCATGGGCGAATGGTTCCTAGTTTAGGTTTTGAAAATGAATTTACATATTTCTGAGTTGATTCTTATGGTTTTCAGATTCTAGACTAAGTAAGGTGTTTATAGTTTCATTTTTCTATTAAATTAAGTTTAAATGCTAATACAAAATAGTGTTAAATGACAAACTAGGAGACCTAATTTAAAATGAAATTTTGATTCAATTTTCAAGTGTAAATGAATTATGATGCAATGCTTTGTAAGCATTATGCAGAATGATTAATTTTTTTGAATTTTCTATATTTTAAAGAATGCAAAAATGAAAACCTAAAACCCTAAATGAGATGCAAGTCGATGCATTGCAATGCAAGTGAATGCAAAACCTAGATCTAGGGCTGAAAATGGACTCCAAATAAACAATTAATTATGCTCAAAAACCAGGTTTACTAGAATAAAACATTGAAGAATAGATAAAGGAGGTCATGTGGTTTGAAAAGGGGGTTCACCAAAATTATAACAAATAGATCTATTTTCCTTTATTTCATTAGTAAATGAGATCCACACAATGAAATAATTATCAACCCTTAGGTGAATCAAGTCAAAGTGGGTATCTTAAAATTTGTTTATGCTTGAAAGATGGTGGTTAAGGTCAAAAAAAACTTTGGGGAGAAAAACTAGAAAAAAAATCAACACCAAAAAGCAATATAACACTTGAAAAAACAATTTTAAACTCAATACTGATACATCCAAAAATCAAACTATAGATCAAAGAAAGGAAGAATGATGTTTACCAGTCACCAAAAGTACTTTATGAAGCAAATCTATGACACATTTTCCCATGGGTGAATGGGTTGAAGTTCAAAATTTTTTTGTAGCTTTCAAAAGCCTCTGATGTAGATCTAAATCTTCCAATTTTCCTAGGTTTAATGTTTGAAATCTCAAAAATTATTTTGGGATCTTAGTTTATATGAGATGACAACAATTTTGACAACTTTTGCAAGTTTGACAACTTTGTAAATATTTCTCTTCAAGAGCTCTTCAAGCTTTCTTCTAGCTAGATCTGCAAACACACATGCAAGAAAGAAAAAATGTTTTTTTAGCGTGAATGGGGATTTGCCTTGGTCAAACCCCATTTTGGTAATCAAACCTTTAATTGAAATGAAACATGAAAGAGAGAATGAAGAATTATCAAAGCTATGTTACCAATCAACAAACCCTTTATTGAAACCCTGATAATGGAGATCTTAAGAGGTCTACAACCTGCATGAGATGGCTGAATTGGATGTAGGTATTGACACTTGAATCTTTCTTGAAATGAAACCTTTAATGGCTGAGTTGATCATGAAACCTACATCACAATGCTATCACCAAAACATACATAATGTAAGAATACTTTCACATGAGGGCATGTGCAGGATCATGATGGGTGAAAAAATGGTGATATGATGGGTATGTGTAGGGTATGTGGCTGACGACTTTTTTTTACCCAAAAAGGGTTTTTAAAGGATATTTTGAGCTTTCCACCAATATAAATTACTCTTTACTTTGATTTTAATAAATTATTATTCATTTTCTATTTGAATTATGACTAAAGTCGTAATTAATAGGCTGATTGAAAAACATTTGTAGCTTTCAAATGGTATCATATTTTTGAATCTGAAACATGTGTTACATTCTATGATTCACATACTATAGGATTAAAATAAAATATTTTTCATGAAGTTTTGACCAAGTTAAGGTGGTCAGACATACGAGTTCTTATATTTTTAAAAAATTGTAATAAAAAAATCATAAATAATTATTTACTTGGAAAGAAATTACAAAAAAAAATGCATCACATCACAACATGAGTCCTCTACTTATATCTAAAATTTTATTAAAAAAATTCTCACTTTATTGTGGTTAGGGTGGTCAGACAGACACCTACTTCTTATTTTTTCCCTGAAATTTAAGTACTAGTGCATTGAAATTTCAAATTTTGACCAAATAGATTTCTTTTTAAAATAAACCAAGTAGTTTAGAAACTAAGTTCAATTTTGTAAAGATTCTATTCTTACACATTTTTGAAATAATATAGCTAATTGATTCAAATTTTTACGTCAAGTTGCCTAACTTTGATTTTTTGAATTTTCATCACCACTTAAGGGCCTGTTTTTTTCGTGATGACCCTGCACATACCCATGATGGATGGATCTTGAATGCTACAATAAAAATATATTATATATTCTCTTGAATGCCTTTAATTTCTATTGAAATCTCATAAAAATGCTAGGTGAAACATGGTGAAATAACCTTGTATTTATAGGTATGTATCCTTAATTTCTCAAAATTCAAATCTCACAAGCTGACATTGAATTATAGATTTGAATATGATAAAATACAACCAAAAAAATTATTTACATTTAGGTCCTAAGGTTTAGGGAGGACCCATGGGTGAATGGGTCCTAGGTCCATAAACTTAGGACACACATTTCTCAATGTGAAGTGTTATGTTTAGGCATTAACAAATGTAAGGTTTCCCCTTCAAAAAATATAATTAAATAGGCTTGGAAAATGAATTAAAGGCCCAAGTAAGGCATAATTAAGCTTAATTAATAAAGGGAGCCCAAATAAGTATGTAAATGTAAATAGGTACATTTAACAACACTAAATTAAGGTATTATTAAATCCAATTTAACTATGAGGGCCCAAACAAGTGAGAAAATGTAAAGGGTTAAATTTTTCTACATTATAGGTATTTTATGTAACTAGTCCATTAGTATGTCCTATTCATATACTAAGATTTATTAGTCTTAGGAATATTTTTGTATGCCTTAGTTTACATGTTTAGATCTTATATTATCTTATGTAATTTATTTTTTGAGTCCTAGTTAATTAAATATTTGTTGAGTTAGTTATCTCATGTTATAGGATTAACAGACTTGTCATGGTGTTGTCTAATCTTATCTCACACCTTTCCTTTATAAGCAAGGCTCCTCTTGCATATTGTAAGAAATCAACGCAACTTGTATGATATTTTATTCTTCTTTAGTGGAATAGCATATTTTATTGTTGATTTTCTCTTATGTGTGCAGAGGTTATTTGGTCTTGTAGATTAATGGTCATAGTTGCACCTTGGTTACTCACTTCAACATAGTATCAAAGTCTGACTAATTCCAACATGGTATATGTGTATGACTGATTCCAACTTAGTATTAGATCTTTTAATCTAGCAAGCCCTTTCCTTTCTTAGAAAGTTTCTACCATCAAGTTTTCTATTCTAATTTTAGTTTCTTGTATGATCTTTTGAATTCCCATATTCCCTTCTCTTGCATTTTAATATGATCTATAGAATAAAAAAGGATTTACAAATATTTCTTAATCCTATATTACATGTGTGTTTTTTGGCCAGATCTAGTGATTGCATCTCGTTTGGTTATAGTGGTAGTATATTTGGCCATCCCATTGCATCCAAGAGGCTCATGAAAGTCAAATTTAGCTTTTATTTCACTCAAATTGGCCACCATTTGCAAGGGTTTGAAGCTTAGATCTAGTGAACATTTTTTTACTAGAGCATTTTTGGCTAAAACGAACCCTGCCATTGCATCTAGTAGGTTGATTCGATGAATTTTTATATAAAATTTTCCAATGTTTGGCATCAAGTATTTTTGAGAATTTTTTTTCCAGAAGGACCATATGACCCCCTATCAGCATCGATCTATATGACTATTTAGAAAAAAAATAATGTTTTTTTATATTTAAAAAAAAATTATTAAAATTTTTATAAAGCTTTTTAAGAATAAAAAAATGTTGGGACCCTCTATTTTTATAATTTTAACTTTTGAAAACCTAATTTTTTTGTAATAATTTAAAAAATATATATTTTTGTAAATATTTTTCTAACACTCACCAACACTAGTTGACCTGCTCCTAGCTGCATGAATGACCAAAACCCAAGCTAGGGGATTCTTTTTTTTTGCAATTTTAGAAAGATCAAAATAAACACCATAACTTTTGATCTAGGAGTAAGATTTTACCGAACAAGATATTAACGAAAAATTGGTTTGGAGCACTATCTGATGGTGTAGATATTTTTATTATATTTTTAAGTTGGCACATTTTATATCTTCCTTAATTTAGATGTGCATATTTCACTCTCCAATTCATAATTTTTGCTAGTTCCTCCATTTTTTTTAATTCTTGCAAAATTTGAAAGCTCTTTCAGAACTATTTAAAGCTACACATGCACTTTTTCCAAAATTGGCCTATAGTATAATTAATTTATATTTTTATATTTTAACACTTTGGTTAATTACTTAGATATTTTGGCACTTGAAATCTTTCATTTTGCATGGGATGGATTCATTTGGGCTGATTTATATGTATATCTAGAATTTTTTCCTTTGTAGGTATTTTGAGAATCTTTTGTAGGCATTTTTATATGTAGATGCACTAAGATAAAGTGTTACACTATTGCACTTGATTTTGGGGATTTTGCATATAAATTTGTGTGATATTTTACATTCACACTATATCATAAAGTGTTACAAGTTGTTGCGTTGTGCCTTAGTTAATTTTCATCACACCTTTGTCAAGTGAGTCTCCCTCCATGACAAAAATGATTCTAAGTGATTATTTCCTCATGCATGTGTGTGTTGTTTTTGCACACACTTTTTTAGTTGCAGGTATACTTGTGTGCACCTTCAAGTGTTGGTTCTTCTCCTTCATGCACTACATGGTGATACATAGTTTTAGTGGATCATTCATGCCTCTCCTTAGTCAACATTATGGGTGTGTATGATATTATTCATGCTAATGCTTCCTCTTTTTTTTTCTTTGGATTGAGTAATGTATCTAGTATTTATTTCCACAAACTATGTGGATGTATAGGCTAGTTAACCAAGCATTTTGGAGAGATGGAGAGTTTACTATATGGACGCTCTTGCATTCCTACTTTGTGGAGGTAATCTTTCATCCTTAGTTGATCAATATTCTTTAGACTATTGGCACTTTTATTTTCAACTTACAACTTATTCTTGCATTGGATGAGTAGTTTCATTGAGGTCACACATACAAATTTATGTGTCATCTATATTTTTGATTAATAGATGGTATTTTCTTTTGTTTTCCATTTGATCATTGTTTGGGGAATGTTATTAGGGGCACTCATGTAGACTGTTGGTCTTCTTAATCTTGATCATCATTATATTTTTAGAGGAGGTTCTTTAGTTTCAACACTATATTAGTAATCTTTTGATACTTGTTTCTAGCTTCTTTGCTTAAGTGATTTTTTTCATGTTCATATTCTTTTAGGGGCATTGTTTTGGAGGCTTCTTAGTCCTTCATCTTGTATTTCTCTCTTTTGGAAAGGAGTTTTCTCCAATAGGGTCTTTTGTGATTTTCTTCATTTGTGAGAGATTGTTTGTTCATGGTTACCTCATTAGGCCTTGTTTCTAGGATCTATCTTTTGCATTTTTATATTGATTTGTTCTTCCCTAAGTTGCACTTAACAGGGGTGTTGGTGTGAATATGGTATTTTACTTGACTAGTCCTCTACTAGGTCATATTTCAATGTTAAGTTTACTTAGGTTATAGGAATATTTCTATAATTCTTACTTGTCATGTTTATATCTTATCTTATCTTAAGTCATTTACTTCTTGAGTCTTGGGTAATATGAATTTTTTGAGTTAGTTGTCTCATTTTATAGGATTAAGACATTTTCCATGATATCTTCTAATCCTATCTCACACCTTGCCTTTATAAGCAAGGCTAAGAAATCAACAAATCTTTTTTGCTATTATATTCTTCTTTGGTGGAATACCATTTTTCTTCATCTCTATTATATATGTGGAGATTATTTGATGTTGTAGATTAATTATCCTAGTATTTTGGTTACTCACTTGAACATGGTATCAAAGTGTGAGTGATTCTAAAATGGTATAAAAGTAATTTAGTCTAGCAAACTCATCTCCCTATGCTAGCTTAGTTAAATTATCATTAGCAACTCTAAGCCTTTATAAACATTGAGAAATATTAGTTTTATATTTTTTGGTTTACTATTCTTCCACCTAAGTTAGCTATGTTTTTCCTAGTGCATTGTTAAACAATATCTTCAACTTGGTTATGATATATATCATTTAGTATTTCTTAATCCTTGTTAACCATTTTATTAGCAACTTGAGACTTTCAAGGACCTTAAATTATTCTACATCATGGCTCAAGAGGTTTGGAGTTGGATCCATAATTTTAAAAATCATTTTATGCCTAACCTCTTTTCATGCTAGATGGTGTTATTAAGAGATCTACCTAGCTTCAATTTCAATTTTATGTTAATTTCTTGTAGTGTGGAGGTTCTCTTTAACATTCAAAAGGGTACAATTATTTTGTCTTTATGAGACATTCATCTATTATTGTATGCTAAAGTTGTGATTTGTTTTAGTCTTCTTATATGGATTGGTGTAATCAAATCAAGTTGTAGCCAAATTTTTCCATATGTAGTTGGCCTTAGATTATTGGGTAATGTCCCTTGCAATGTTTCCATGTTGTTACCCTTTCTTTAACACTAGGGTCACTCCCCACCATTTGGGCACAAACATGGACATATATTGCATCCTAAAAATAATGATGGCTCCTACTGTCATGACTCTTAGCCTAAAAGAACTAGGGATCATGTTGACCATATTTTTTCTTAAAACCCTTGGATCCCTTCTACCTCTTCTCATGGTTGTGGTACCTCCAACTAGCAAATTCTAGTAGGTTTTGTCACCCAAATATGACTATTTATTTTTTGTTTGTTCAACAACATATATAGTAAGAAGGTGCTCTCACCAGTTGAGAACTAATTGATACTAGTTCCATTTTCTCTAATGTATGTGAAAAATGAAATGACCATGATCTCCCTCCTAATGGTGTTTATCTCCCTTCTTAGTGGCTTTATTAATTCTTAATATTTGTAATTTAAATCATCTAGAATTTTATGATATTTTTTTGACCTAGTCATACATAGACTTTGAGGGTGTACCTTATACTACTCACTCCCTTTTTTTGTGATTGACATAATATCATCATTTTAGTTTATAAAATGCAAGGTTTACTCATTCAAAAATATATTATAATCTTAGTATGATGCTTCGAGAAATGCTCTATGATAAACACTCCTCCTAGATTCCTAAGTTGTCTTAAATGATTGAATTTATGTGACTACAATAGTCATATCACACTACTCAACACAATTATGTATTAGGTTTACTCATAAATACTAGTAAAAGGGCTAGCAAGGTGTAAAGTTAAATTTATAAATTTATAAATTCAAGATTAAAATCTACAATATAAATAATCTAAATTGAGTTTAAATCTACATAATTAAATGAAGATGAATGGAGAATTTATGAATTGATACCAATATATTGAATAATAGCACAATTAAAATAAGATAATATAATGAAAAATTTAACATCAAAATACACTACTTATAAACAAATCATTTCATTAAAAAAAAAATTACAATTAACTCAAACAACAAATAAAAGAACACAAATATAAATGTTTACAATTACAAAACTTTATAATTACATCAAATATTTGAATAAATAATTGAATAATCAATTGTTAATGTAACTTCATGTTTATGAAAGCATACAAAAGATTTTTTCTTCGAGTTTACAGAAAAGGGTCCCTTTCGTCCGGCACAGAGGGACTTTGACTTTCATTAAGTCTTCAACAATTAGGTAAATGTGTTCTATCTCAGTGTAGAAAAACGCTTACTAGCGAAAACAAGTGAAACCTACGCCCTTTGAAAATATTGAAAGGATTAAATCGATGCTGTGCCACTGTAAGACTTTGTCGGTATTCAACATCATATCCACAGTGTGGACGTTTGGAATTATTCAATCAAAGAAGTCAAAGCTCTGGATTCATCTACCTGGGATCAACGGCACACTACTTCGGCCATGTTCCTTCACTGTGTGGCCAGTTTGGTTTCTATTTAAGTTAAAATGAAATACTAGAAGCATAGGACCATCTATGCATTACTTAAAACACCTTCTGAGAAAAATACAAACGCTCTGCTTATCGAAATGGCGGTGAAGTATTTGTTACTAGCAATTAGTATAATTATTGCAGTGCATAATTGCAGTTCATTAGCAGTGGATGGTGGAGATACACTTCTTTTGGGGAATTCGCTCACTGGAAATCAGACCATAATGTCAAAGAATCGCACGTTTTCATTGGGATTTTTCCGTCCGGAAGGAACAAATAATTGGTACATTGGCATCTGGTATGCACCAATCTCTCAGAAGGCCATAGTTTGGGTGGCTAACAGAGAGAATCCTGTCAGAAGTATGCCTGGCGTTCTTAAATTTTCGAGCGACGGTCATCTCATCTTGTTTGATGGAAATGGCCGGTCAGTTTGGTCGACTGATGGTAGCCCGAAAGGGTCCCGGGCTGTAATAATGGACTCTGGTAATTTCATTATGCTGGACGCCCAAAACCAAACTCAGATTGTTTGGGAAAGTTTCGCGCATCCGGGAAATACATGGTTGCCTGGCATGAAGATGTGAAAAGGCATGAAGCTCACTTCGTGGAAGAGTTGTGCGGATCCTGCAGTTGGGCTTTTCTCTTTAGAAGTGGACAAGTCTCCAGGAAAGACGGACATGATGCTGGTCTATAACAAGAGTGTCGTCTATGGTTCTGGTGGAGAGTGGACTGACAACCATTTCGCCAAGATTCCAGAGATGTCAGGTCAGAAGAGATTTGAAATGTCCTGTGCGAGGGTATCTACTTCAAGAATGTACTTTAATTTTAGCATAAACCCGATAGATCATACACTCACGGGGCGGTTACTGTTAAATGAGAACGGCGAATTAGAACTTTACTTCTGGATGGATTATGATACATGGAGTCTGAGGTGGTCGACATACCGAGGTCAATGCAGTGACTATGATATCTGGGGGGCGTATGGACTGTGCAATGCGAATGATGTTTGCAGTTGTGTCGAGGGCTTCACGCCCAAGCGCGGCTCTCAAGGTTGGTGGTCAAGCGGGTGTGCTCGGCGAAGACCCCTGCGTTGCTCTCTCACAGACGGCACAACCGACGGATTCTGGGAAGCCAAGAACCAGTACTTGTCTGAAAAAGAAGCTGTCTTATACAAGAACGAGTCAACATAGCAAGGCTGCCGGACTGATTGTCTCAACAATTGCTCCCGCACAGCCTTTGCTTTCGCTATTTCTGATCCACCCGTCTGCAGATTGTGGTTTGGAAATCTATTTGGAATGCGCGTTTCGTCCGAGGGCCAATCCGTCTTCGTTAGGCTGGCTGCTTCTGAGTTGCCGCAGTTGAAATCAGAGCACAGCAGCAAAGCCTCTTCACTTTTTCTTTCACTTCCTCCTAGTTTCTCTGCTGTTTTAGTTCTGCTCTTGGCTGGACTTGTTCTGTGGAAAACTCGAACACTGCGGAAGGAAAGCGTTGAAGCGGACGTGCCGATAACGCTCAAAATCTGCACTTACAAAGAGCTGCGAATTGCAACCGAAAACTTCAAAGGAACTCTGGCAGACAACACGCTTGTGGCGGTTAAAGATTGGAGGGTTCCAGTCAAGGAGAAAAGCAATTCCGTGCGGAAATAAGCACCATCGGCAGAATACAGCATGTGAATTGGCCAGGCTGCGCGGATTCTGCGTAGAAGTCTCTCAAAGGTTACTGGTGTATGCCCACATGCCCAACGGCTCCCTAAATTCCATCCTGTTTTCTTAGTCTGATGAAGCAAAGAAGGTGTTGGACTGGAAGACTCGGTTTGAGATCGCACTGGGGACTGCACGAGGATTAGTTTATCTCCACGAAGAATGTCGGGATCGCATCATTCACTGTGATATCAAGCCTGAAAACATTCTCCAGGACAGCAACTTCAGCCCAAAACTGGCTGATTTTGGGCTGGCGAAGCTGGTAGGGAGAGATTTCAGCCGCGTACTGACGACCACAAGAGGAACTCGAGGGTACTTGGCTCCCGAGTGGATCTCCGGCCTTCCTATCACTCCCAAGGTGGACGTATACAGTTTTGGCATGACGTTGCTGGAAATTATATCCGGCCGAAGAAATCTGGATTTAAAGGTAGAGGAAAGTAGGTTGTACTTTCCTACCTGGGCCTCATCTCAAATTCAAAGGGGTAACATATTAGGCGTTGTTGATGCAAGGATAGTGAGCGAGGCCGATATCGAAGAAGTTAGAAGAGCCACTGTGCTGGGTGGGCTGTGCATTCAAGACGATGAGAATGAGAGGCCGAGCATGAGTGAAGTGGTGAAGATATTAGAAGGGACGATGGACGCTCCTGTGCCACAAACTCCAAGGTCTCTACAGGTGCTGGTAAGTCAGGTAGACGACGACAATGATAGATACCTTTTCTCAACCTCCTCCCATATCCACGGTTAGAAACCCGCAAAAAACATAGGTGGTTTTAAGACGATGTCCAAACGAACACTATCTTTATGTACGAGTATGGCATAAACGAGGTTAGGAAATATCTCAAAACATTATAAATTGTATGTTTATATTTATTTAATATTGAGTTAATATAAATATTGTTAAGACCCCCATATACATATATATATAGATCAGTAGCTATTTTAAATTTATTTATATCAGAATAGCTATTTTAGAGAGGGAGATATTATTTTTCATAATTATTGTAGAGATATCCAAAATATTACATAGACTTATAGATATAAAATTTAATTTTTATTTAAGAAATTTTAATTTATCTACTTTATTTATTTCAGTATTTTATTTATCTATAATTTTAATGATTTATTTATTTGATATTTTAAATATATAATTATTCAAATAGTGTTAAAGTTACACTAAGATTTTTTTCCAATAATTTTACATATTAGTTATTAAAATATATATCTTTTTCAGTTATTATAATTTTTATAAATTTTTTATTTCATTTGAAAATAAAACAAAATAAATTGAAAATAATATATTTTAATTCTATAAAAAAATTAACCATTTAATGAAAACAAATTATTTTTTAGTTCATTTACTATTTTATTGAGTTTTAGTTTGAGAATTATTTTATTTTTCTACATGAATATTAAAATTTAATATCTATATATTAAACTACTACACATGCACCTAAAAATAGATTGAAAAAGAAAGAGTTATTTGAACAACTTAAAATCTATTTAATTCCATGTTAATTTTTTATTTTAATTTAATTTTGTTTTTATTTTATTCTTAATTTTATAGTTTTAGTTTTTTTTTTTTTTATATGGGTTAGTTGTATTTAATTTCTATGTACACTATCACAAGATGACACTTTGTGTGTTGTTGTTGATGTAGAATGATTCATCGCATAATTCATTGATGATCTATAGCATATTAACAACTCTTGTTGCATACATAAAAGTGTCCAAGAAAAAGATAGTTTGTTTAATCCCACAAATAAAAACTATGTTTTATCTTACAAGTTGTTGACACTCCTTACAATAAATATTGCATTTTAAATAACATGAACAAATCCTAATATTGATAATATGAATTCAAGAGAGGCAAGCAAGGCTTGTGGTCAACCATAAATGGTAAAGTAGCTAATGCATAAGGGCTTCTTCACTTTAGATTATACTAAGTCTAGAAGGGTATATCTTTTGGTTCCTAAAAAAATAATGAACAAATATTAAAAAAATTAAAAATTCAAATGAAGCTTACCCTACATACATAAAACTCTTGAAAATGTGTCACTATTATTTATCATATAATACAAAGAACTAAAATTTTAGAACCTCCTTCACATATGATAAGACTAGATCATTAAAAAAATGGTTAAATTGAGTTTTCCCCTAATTATATTTGAATCCAAAAAGATTACTTTATGTATTTTAGTAAAACATGAACAACACACAACCCACAATTGTATTTTATATTTTCTAGATTTTCAAATGGTATGATCTTTGAATAAGTTAAGGCTTGAAATGATGTCAAATAAAACTTAATTTTTCTACTACTATTATAAAATGTCTTATGATTTTATAGTTACTATTTTTATTATGATGAGACAATGAGATACTAATATGGATTTATTTATCCAATCTAGGTTATAGAATCTAGTTTGAAGCAACTAAAAATATGTAGGGATGAATGTGGTTTTTAGTCATAAAATGTTAAGGTCATGGCAACTAGATTGAACAATTATAAATAATATTCATGATGCATGTGAATATCAAAATAGAAAAATGAAAACAACAAATCGTACTTGATTACATATACTTTAATACTATAAGTGTAACAACAATACAAATTAAGGAATTACACAAATAATATATAAGAGAATAATCCCTAAGGTTTTAGAATCTCTATGCTAATAAATAGAGAATGCATATAGGGAGTTTTGATGAATCATCGTAGTGGTTGGCATATTTTATAGTATAGATTCTTTACCTTTCTCAAAAGTTTGATTACATATTCTTTATTAATGTTCCTTTATGAATTGAATTTAATTCTAAATTATATTTTTAAATCAAATTCTAAGTCTAATTATAGATGGAATATTTTAGATTAGAAGTTTTAGCAAGATTTGGGTTGACCATATATATGCCAAATCTATTTGGCCTCTATGTAATTAAAACTACTTGTATATTAATATATAATATAGGAAATTATAATTTTTCTTAAAAAAAAGGATTTGGGATGACCATTAATTAATATTATTTCTATAGCATTTTCTAGTTTTTGGGATTTCTATTTTCCTATGGTTCTTGATGGTGGGATTCTATGATAAACCTCATTGGATTTTCTTCCTTTCTCCTTTAGTGATAGTTATTTTTGTTGAAAAACTATTATGTTATCTTTATTAATTTATTTTATCCATTTTTTATCAAAAAATAAAAAAGGACTTGTCATTATTGTAAATAGAAAAAAAGTACAAACAGGGATATTCAAGAAGACAAAATAATACATGATGCATAAATTTCTACTAAATGATCAGATTTATATTCAAATATTCTCCACTTTCTTGATAAAAACCGTAAAGATTAGGCTTATTTAGTTAAAATAAATTAATTAATTTCTCACTTAGCTAATAGTTTATGTTCACTATGCAAAATATGCAATGTATAAAAGTTTATTCATTTCTCTTATAGTTACTACCTCTTGTATTTCTCTCCCTATAAGTAGTTACTTTGTAACCATTAGATTGGAACCAATATAGCCTACATTTTCCAATCACACAAAATTAAATAAAGGATAAAATATTCAAACAATCATTCCAAGAGATTATCATATTAATTTAGCTCATGGTTTTATAAAAAAAGTAGGTGAAAACTTATATAAATTTTATTTATCAATTTACCTTGTAGTATATATGGATTTTTCCCACCTTGAACTCATTGTAGTGGCATTGTGGTAAGCTACATAGATTTGTTAATATATCTTCTTCTTTTTTAGCTTAGTACAATTATTTGGAGTTAAGTTAATAAATATGGTTTACCTATCATAAAATTTTGGCTATCCACTTTGATTATCAAACCTATAGGAAAAACATATTTAGTCTAAGAATGAGCTCAACTAGTAGGAGAGGAATCCCACTCTCATGGACTTGATTATTAATTTAATTCTATTTTCTATTTCTTTGTGCAATTTTTAATTAGTCAAAATAATTAAAATCTAATATCATAAATTCTATTTTGTGAAATCATTTAAGTTATTTGTCTTAATTTACTACAATCTCTATTATCCTAATCTCAATAAATTGAGAATATAGAGATTGTGATTTTGTCCTAAATTTCTTATAATGAATATCATTTTATTTACACATAATTATGAATATAGTTTACAGTGACATAACGAGTAAGTAAATTTGATCTTCAAGATATTTATACGATTAAATATAATGATATAACTCATTAAATAGACTTGACCCTTAAAGATATATTAAATTTTCTTCTACAACTCTCTTTCTTCTTAATAATAGATCCCAAAATATGATCTAAAATATTAATGTGAATAAATCACACATAATTAAAACCAAAAAACACTTTTTATCAATATACATCAACCCTCCATGGTTTTTGGATGAGTAGGTTTTACTTTTATGATTACAAAACTAGCCATGTAAGTTAAAAATGTTCTATGAAGTGGAGCTATGGTTTTGGGATACAATATATTGGCATAATTTTTATTTTTATTTTTTTTAGACTGCAGGAATCGGGTAGCACGACCCCCTATAAACTGCAGTGCGCCTGGTAAACTTTTTAACGTGACCGGCGGCGCTGGCGCGACACGCCCTCCGGTACCATGGGACGAGGGAGACTAGAACTCGTGACTAGCAGAGCCGCAACAGAATTACTTAGCCAACCGAGCTAGGGCCCCCGCCCTCAATATATTGGCATAATTATCATAGAGTTCAAAAGAATAATTTAATCATAAATTCAAAAGAGATTGAGTGTTTGCAGCTATTTATATTGGTTGTAGTTTTATATTACTATCAAGAAAATTTGATCTTTCTATTTTAGGAAGTAGAAATATTAATTTAGCAACCTACATTCACTTTTATCTATCATATATTACCATGTACAAGGGAAGATAACATGAAGACTAGATTACGTAGAAAAAATATTTTCTTCATGTAAGAAATTAATTTATTAAATGGAGACCAAAAATGATAATAGTTCTTCTAGATAGAATGATGAATAGAAAATAGGGACCTTAGGTAGAAGCAAATTCCTTAATTGATTTAAGAGACCAATACCAATACACCTATTAGGACTTATCTAACTAACACTTTAAGATAAGAAGACTGAATTTGGATTAATACGATGTGAGAAGAAACACTATAATGACATACATCACATTAGTTTATCATTTATTATCATTTATTACCATTTATAATATGTAAGCACTAAAAATATTGTTCATAAAATCCATATTAATTTATCATTTATCATCATCATTTACCATTAATTAATTAATTAATAATTAAATATAATATACCACATTAATTTACCATTTATGATTAGTATATATTTTTCTCTCATCAACTAACTCCTTCTTTCATTGGTTAACTTTCTTTGATTTGAGAAAATTCTTCATCATTTGTCAATCAGATTTATCTTCAAATAGAAACATACTGCTCACATTTATTTACCAATTAGATTAAAAAATTCCTTATTATCCATTCATCACTTTGAAATGGAAAATTTCAATTTTTTAGTTGAGTTGAATCCAAAACTTGTTTAGTTAACTCAATTATTTGATCTCATTCTCATCTTCCATTTGATTTTTCCTAAAAAATTCTATAAATAGGATCATTTCTTCATCAATTTTATATATCAAGTCTCGATGAAAATTTATTTTATCAAAATACTTTATCAATTTAGTATTACGTTTCTAAGATACATCCACATTGAAACAAATCAATTTAAATTTGAGGTTTGTAGTTAGATTGGTGAAGTAGGAATGAGGATTTTATCTCTATTTCATGATTTTAAGTTATTTGATTTATTTTTTCAATTTCATTTATTACATTCTAGTGAACTTGATGTGAACATGCTAGAGTTTACTCTAATACCATTTTCTATGAGTTTCTAGTTTTCCTTATCTCACAGGTTGTAGGTGTTTTGAAGAGGTTTTAGTTGTATCTAAAAGTGTTGAGATATACAAATTAAGATATTACACTTAGTATTTTCTTGTACGAGAAAAATTGCCTTTTTCCAAAGTTTGAAAGGTTTTAGGAATACACAATTCTATACAACCATATAAAATCCATACAATTGTACCATATAAGTTATACTATATATTGTTCTATTATTTATGTATATTTCAATCATATATTTAGTGTTTATATTTTCTTAACATTCTCTATTAGTAAGATACTCGTAGCTCACAAGTTTTAAGTTGTTGCAATAAATAAAATCCTCTAAGCTATGCATACACCATTCACTATATATATCACTATTTTTTATGTATACTTCTTCACAACTCTACATATACTCACAAAACTCATCCATATACCTTCACAATAGCCCATACCCCTCACACCAACATATATAATCCTTGTATAAGACATCATAGGATACATATTGTATATATACATCCCTCCATATACCCATAAACCCACATATTTTGCATGCTATATATATGATGGATACACCATAAGATATATACATAATAAAAAACTAGTATATTCTAGGTTTTTAGAGAGAAAATTTCTAATTATATTACTTGTTATTTCACTCTTCAAATCCATAGTTAGTTAATTGTATTACACACTTACATGAGTTTATTTTCCTATATTATAGTAACCACTTCATAATTTTATGAGATGTTCTAACAAATCATAAAAAAAGCAAACAAATAATTATTTTTTGACGTAGAATAGTTGTGTGAGTTGTTACTACAACTCACTCCACCTTACATAATATTATTCTAACCCAAGTGAACACTAATTCCTAACTCCTCGCTTAGTAACATGGTAGGAAATATTGCTAGTGTTTCTGATGATGACTTGGCCATGGGAAAAGGGGTTGAGAATTTTGATAGAGAGGAGATTGATGTGATGTCTCTAGCCAGGGATAATGCTAATGGTTTTTTAACTGTTTAAATGGTTTTTTCATGAAATGAGTATGATAAATGTTAGGGTTAGAGTTTTAGTCAGTAAATCAAGGACCCCTCAATCCACAACCAGATTGATGACCTTATGGGGTCACTGAATACTATTGCCACTACAGTGGTTGAGGAAACAATTAATCTAAAACAAGAGATGGAGGATAAAATTCTTTCTCTTGATGTGAAGTTGGATAAACTGTGGAATATTGTAATGAAGAATGTTGATGTTCATAAGGCCACAGGTGGGCATGCTAATGATAAGGAGAATCCTCCTGTTATGACTAGGAAAAAGAAAAAGGTTGTTGTTACTGATGATCCTTTTATTGTTGGTTTAGATCTAGATGTTGATGGAACTTGTGGTAAGGGGGGTGGAAAAATTGTTTTGATTGGGAATGCTAAAACAGGTGGACCGGGGGTTAGAACATGGAACAAGGTGAAAGCACAAGGTGCAACCTATGTAAATGAGGTCTTTGAGACTATGGGAAAAATGAAGAATATTGCTGCTAGTGATTTGGAGGCTGTTGAGATCCTTATATGTAGTGTGTTGTGCCTCTTTTTGGTTACTTTTTGGCTAATGTTTTGTTGACCTCATGTCGATTGCTTTGGTTTGACTGGTTTTATCTTCTTCAGCTGCTTTCCTTTGTAAAGGGTTTTGGGACCCTTCAAAATCCATTTTTTACCTCTTATCAAAACATAGGAATAAATTACATCACAAAAACCAAAAATAATGTTTATGCCTATCTATACTTTTAGGTCTACATACTTCTCTCAGAACCTTGTTGCACATGATCACTATACAAAAGAACCTATCTCTCTTTCATTTGTATTGAACTCATCAGTGACCAATAATACTTACAAGAAGTATAGTAGTCATAGGATCTCTAAAGCTAACCACTCTCTTATACAATTGTTTACAATATTAAAGATGTCTTTTTTCTACTCCTTTAAAATATAATAGTGAATTATTTACAATTTTCTCAATTGTAGCCACTATTGTTAAGTACTATCACCCAATCTCTAATAACATAGAAAAATACCACTACCATTAGAAGTTACCCTTGAATTTAGTCGATTTGGTAGAAGTATTTTTTTTCAGTAATTCAATTTTTTGGCCTCATCAATAGTGACTAATAGGAGGACATTGAATTTCCTCCAATTTATTTTCTAATTACTTATAAAATTTGTCTTTGATTTTCAATTTTATAATGCCCCTTTATTAAAAGAAGGTTGAAGGTGTCAGACTCCACTAATAATGCACCTTGAATTGATTATAACACTATTGACACTAATATATGAAAAAATGATTCTAAAAAAAACCTACCGAATCCATAAAAAATTTACCTACATAAATAAATGTTAAATGATAAATCACATGGAAATTTCACCAAAATACATAAAACATACAATGAGATATAACAAGATAAATTATTCATATGTAGGAAAATACTATTCTAACTCCTATATTTGGTGGAAGTAGCATCTATCCAAGAAGTTATCTAAAACACCTGATCATTTATACATTTAAAGAGAAATATATGCCAGAAAGATCTCTCCACACAACATGATCTATAATGAAAATATCAATGTATTTATCGAGACACTCCATAACTTCTAACAATTTTCCTTGTTCCTTAGAAATGATAACTTTCTTGTTATTTTTGATTCGGTTGGTTCTCTTGCAATAGTATTGAGTACACTTTTATCTTCTTTCACCCATATTTCTATTGATTTAAACCACATTCCTTCCAATCCTTTAACTCTTAGTGTCAATAAATTTCTTTGGAGGAGTCTAAATATAATCATTCTTATGCTACACTTAGATCTACTCTTAATAATTTATCATTTCCAATCTATGCTATAAAATATTCTTTGAATGCCTAATTTTAAGCTTCATAAGAAGGAAAAAAAAATTCCCAAACATTTCCTCCACCATTTTCTACCAATATTTACACCAAATGGAATTTGACAGCTTTGAGGTGAAATCTATCTAAAAGTGGGATGTGGATATCGACAAAAAAAGAATGAAATAATTATTTCCCTACCCTAGTAGATCCTTAGAAACAAAGAAACCATCATATACAGTTTAAATATATTTCTTGGAAACTGTGTAACCCAAGCAGAAGAAATGAATAAAAGAAAAAGACTACTCACAAATTTACTACATTGAAATCTATCGACTAAATCAACTCACATGAAATTCTTGGTTTTCTCTATAGATGAATCCTACATGTATTGAAATTCAAAGATGTGTTGTGAAATAGTGATCCTACCCTTCTTCTCAAATCTATATTCTTCCTTGACCTCCTATTTTGGAGCTCAATTGTAAATAAAATTGAGGGATCTATGCATTTTTCCCATATGATGCATAATAACACAAGAAGAATAAGAATTGAGAGTAGAAAATAATAGTAAAACCTTTATTTAAATCAGCCAAAATAAAAAAATTCTAGGCTCATTTGGTGATAAGAAAAAACTTGAGACCCTAAAAATTTAAATAAAATATAGTAAAACACACAACACAATAGTTGGATTCCACATAATCAAGTGTAAGATAATCTCACCAACCCATAATTTGACAAGCTTTAATACCATATTGGTTTTCATTCTTCAATTCCTCCATTCAATACATTACACAGTTATAGGTGTTTTGTTTCCTACATTATCTAAACAAATCCCTAATTTTATGAGTTGTTATAACAACTCATGAAAACAAACAAATAATTGTTTTCTCACATAGAATTTAGTTTCATGAATTGTTACTACAACTCACTTTACCTGAATAATATTATTCTAACCCATGTGAACACTAATTCCTAACATATATACACACACATTATATACCCATACTCATGGAATATACTCCACTCCTGCACTAAACTATTTTTCAATAGATATACACACATACTCATGATATATACTCACATCCCAAAACCATCAAGTGCAAAAAATATTCAAGTAGGATATTTGATTTGATTTTTTATTTTTGGAAAACTTTGACTCACAATTTACTAGAGTCTCTACTAGATAAAACTATAGTACTTGGTCTCATTCTGTACATAGGATTAGATCATGTGGTGATAAACACACTTAATCCATCTATTGTATAATCTACACACAATGTTGTAAATTGTCACCCTTGATAATTTCACACTATATTTTGCTCCCTCCTAAGTGCGTGGACCTAATTGTATATCTAATGTCCTAAATTATGTATTCCATGGACAATTTAGACATTTATCAAGAAAAACCATTTGCAAAACTAAAGCAAACATTTAATATTTTTCTATCGACACTTTACACCTCATAAAATAGGGCTAGAAAAAAGGTCCCCTCATAAACTTTGTCCCTCTATTTTTCCTCCCAATTATAATATTTTGATATTGAAATTTTATTATTTGAATTTCAAATTTCAAATGTCATCCATCAGGATTTAATTTTAAAGAATTAAAATTATTGTGTATAAATACCTAGTCATTTCCCCATTTGAAAAGGGGGGAATAAGTAAAAAGTGAAATCATTGAGAAAAAAGAGTATTATCAAGCAATTCAAGAGCATTCAAGAGTAGTCAAGAGAAGATTTATTGCAGAATTTCAACATTGAAGCATCATGTCAAGTTTTATGTGAGTTTTTCCATTTTTATGTTATTATTTTTTTTGTGAGGACTAACCCTTTGAGGTCTTCCAAGAAATCAAACCTTGACGAGATTTGTATGACTTCAGTCTTTCAAAGAATTAGAATTGGGTAGTGAGTTGCAATTGATTGTTGATTCATCATTCATTTACCATTTAGCCTCTATCCCTCAAAAGGATAAGATCTCTTTCACTAACATTTCCATTGCGGAGGTGGAAACACCAAAACGAGATTTGACTGAAGCAAACCCCTATATCGAACAACCCTTCCTGTCTCTTTGAATGTGTAGGTTTCAAATTTGAGGAATATTGAGAGAATTTTGAAGATCATTTATTCATTTTTGCATTCAAACCCTACAACTTGACAACATAATAAAAATTAGTTATCTTAGCACCTGATGAAGATCCGATTATGAAACCTAGAAGGAATAAGGCTTAGATCAAACTCCAAAGGACCGTGAAATCATATTTCAATTTTAGTTACTAGGACATAGTCACCCTAGGCAACTTGGTCCATCAAATTTAACTCCAATTTTTTATGTTGGAAGTGTACAAAACTCTACTTAGTTTATTTTTGAAAACCAATTTTTTTTGCTACTTTCTAGGTCTGTTTTTTTTGCATTTGAATAGTTTATTTTCATCATTTGTTAGTCATATCATTTAATTTCATTCAAAAATCCATTTATAAGTCCTTAAATTTATATCTTAGGATTGGTTGGCTCACCTTTTAGGTTGCAAGTCAATCACTTGTCCTAGTCAATCTAAAGTTTAATGGTATGAGTCCCTTGCCAACATTATGGAAAAGAAAGATCATGTGAAATCACAAGGTGGAGTCCTAGGGTTTCTCTTTTCCATCTTATCATTTTGGTGAACTTGAAACATTAACGTTATATACCTTCTAAAATCTGAAGCATATCATCCTAGATTTAGGATTAGTATTGCATTGTTCAATTAGGCATTCATTTTTACATCATAAAATCATAAAATAAATCCAAAAAAAGTCATATCATATTGCATATAGGTTGAAATAGGGTAAATTTCACTCATTATAGGTCATATCTAAATTCAAATTGTATTTATAATCTACATTCAGTGATGAGCTTGATTAATAGCTAGTTTTCTCTTGTTTATTTTATATCTTTCAGATATTTCAAGTTGGTTATTTCACATACATTCCTAAACTTATATATACCTTTTTATATCCTTCATGCAACCTAGACTTTATTTTGATGGATGGAAATATGATTATGATATGTTAGTAATTGTATGGTTAAATGTGTGAATGTGTATGGAATTAAATATGAATCTATGTTTAATTTATGCTTATTAGTAGTGTATATGTTAGATGAACTAACTCCCTACAACCCAGAAGTTAGAGAAATCATACTATAACTTGTAGCAACTAGGAAGCTCAACCAATAGCCAAAGGATCATGAAAAAGGGAGAGTCCAAATTGATGAATGTGAAATGGTTCTAGAATAAATGAAGGTGATCATTGTAGAGGTCAAATTGTGAGTCACTAGACAATAAATAAACATGAAAGAGGAAGAAGGGGTGAATACCATTGGGCTCACATGACAGTTTTACTATGTCTCTCTGAAAACCATTTTAGCAAGAGTCTCATTTCTACTTATCTTTTGTTTTTCCTTTTAATTAAATTTTCTATTAAAAAGACTCATTCACCTCCTATTCATGAGGAGAGTAGATACTAGCATATATTTTTCTAATTCAAATTTTCTTATAGATTCCTTATGCAAATAAATATCCTCCCACACCTATATCTAGGGATCGATGGTAAGGGAGTAAATCTAGTTTGAATTATAGTTAAAATTAAAGTTGAAGTATATTCTAATTTTGTATGCTTTAGCAAGACAATTATTAAGTTTATTGTTGCAATGAATATAAATTTATGAATGAGAAATCTATTAGATGTTCCTATTATATCATGAGTGCTCAATTTTTAATGCAATAAATATGCTTTTAGTCTAATTCTATGATTAGTTGATTGAGTAGCTCATATTTGGTTTATCTCATGGGTACATCAGCTTGAGAAAGGGCCACTCAATGTACTATCTACCCACTTTAATTTCTATTATTATAATATGTGTTTCATGTAACATTTATTTCAAAATACATTCATGGTTGTATGGATGTTGTAACATTATTTTTATTTAAGCCTCAAAGTAGTTAATTATTTGAGTTGTGAAGAGTCAATAGTTAGTGGTATAGTTTATTATAGAGCTTAGTTTAGTAGTTAAGTAGTTACAATAATAAGCTGAAAGTACCCATAGCATAGGTGCCATATTAAGCTATTTACTCTATTTTGTAGTTTAAGCTTTATTCCCTTTCAAGTATTTCTTGTTGTCATGCACATGTGTAAACCATCTATACTTGATATAGGTAGCATAGAATCTCTAGATGCACATATAGTGTCAGCATCATAAAAAAATTACATAACCTTGGTTGATAATTAAATGGAGCCTTACAAGTGTTTATTGGATTGTTTAGCTAGGAACCACCTCTAACTTGTGTTTCTAACACAAAGATGACTAATCATTAGTTGGCCCATACATTTTGGACATTAATACCAACGATGGCACTACATTCAAGATTCCTCTATGTTACTTTAAAGCTTTCATAGTTAGTGTTTTATTTCCAATATAAGGATGATGAGGTTTTAATCCATCAATACTAGAATGTTTTACTAAAATTGTGTAGGAGTCATTGACACAAGAAGTCACAACGATTATATGTGAAGGTAGCGAGACACTTTGGGAAGATTTCTCCCCTCAACCCACAAAGCTACAAAGGATATTAGTGATCAAATTGAATAGAGTGAGGGTATTCCTAAAGAAGAAATTTTCCTAACACCAACATCCACTATGAATTTAAGGAGACCTTCCAAACCATAGGTGATTCAAAAATCGATGAACCACCAGAGCATGCAAGCTTTGAATTCCCCATTACAAATCAGGAGAGAGAAACTACCTTGAAGAATATACATCCTTCAATATTATTCATCTTCTATGGGTTGGTCACTAAGGACCTAAATACCTTCTTGTTTGAGTTTGATGTGCTTTGTAGAAGTTATGATGACACAATAGATGCACATAGATTGAAACTATTTCCAACAATATTGAAGGATGCCACTTTGAGATGGTTCATGGGTTTAGGAAGAGATATTGTTCCTAATTGGAATTCCATGAAAACAAATTTCTTGGAGAAGTGCTAGGACTACTGTAGTGGAATTGATAGAAAGAGAGATGGCATCTTTAGGATGTCATAAAAAGAGGATGAATCTTTGGAAGACTACATGGAAAGGTTCTGGTTTTTCCTTAATAAATACCACCAAAATAGACTCTCTAATGAGTCTTTAAAGTTGATATTCTTGATGGGGATTAATGAGAATTGTATGGATGCACTTAACCTCACTGGGTAGGAGATATTTATCAAGCACCATTTGAGGAGACTTACAAGGTATGTAGGAATTACAAAGAAGGCTAGAGGTGATAATACATATTCCGTCAACAAATCATCGAATAGAGTATCTAGAGTTGAATTGAGCAATCTTTTCTCTAACACGAAGGAGGATATTATCAACCATTTGGCTACATAATTGGATACTCTACATATAAAGAAAATCAAGAAGAAGAAAAGGTAGCCCTTACAGAATACTACCCACATTGTAGACAGAGGAAAGCTAATTGCAAATGAAAAAGAGTGGAAAGTATTTGTGAGGAAAAATAAGGGAAACCAAAATTTTAGAAGATGAAGATGGAAAATTTATCTAAATTTCTCAAAGGAAACCTAGTATCTAAAAGACAAGGTATGCCTTCAGACCCTTTGAATTATAGCATGTCATTTCCTATTAGCAATTCAAATTTCTCTAGTTGGAACCCTTAGCTTTGGGAAAATACAAAAACCAAATGGAAAAATCCTCAACCAAATTTGAACCAACAAAAACACATGTGGCCACAAAAAACTTCCAAGGACCTAACTAAAATCCTCAATGGCCACCTCAACAAAACCAATGGAAGCCCCAGTGGCAAAGAGGCTAGCAATGGTAAAACCAAAACATGAATTACTAGTAGCCATAGTAGCCCTTACAACAACAACAAGAAGCCATTATTCCAAACCCAACAAATCCATCACCATAGCCACCTAGAACACCTTAGGTGCTATCCCAGCCTATACCTAACCCAAATAACAAGCCTGTTCAACATGCCTATCTAAAAATTCTATTTAATACCTTACTTATGGGGTAGAGGTGAGTGATGTCCACCTTAGATTATGGAAAACATTTGCTAAGCCCTCATCCCCTTAAATCACTAAGTTGGTTGATGAAGAACCCCTAGCAAAGACGTTCACCAATCTACCTAAGGTGACTATGCCAAATTAGTTTAACCAAACTAGTTCAATCCTAGAGCCTCCATTTCTTGAGAGATTAGCTATTCAAATGCATCAACCACAAGCTAAAACCGATCTGTTACATTAGTTTAAAGATGTTTGCATCGAAATTTCCCTCATTCAATCCATCAAGGAGGTTCCTATTTATACAAAAAAGTAGAGAACTTTACCTTAAAAAGCTAGGAAGGAAGAGAAAAGATCCTTATACTATTCATGCATTAGGATAACTTACAAAAAATATGTTGGGAAACATAGCTATCCCCATATATGTAGATCCTAGGAGTCCTATAGTGGGTGTCAAGATAAATGGAACTCTCATTAAAATCACCTTGATTAGTTGGGAGCAGTTACTAATGTGATGACTAAGTAAACAATGAAACTATTATAGTTAATAGAGCTCATACCTGCCCCCACTATTTTATAATTGGCAAAGAGGTCAATAGTTAAACCTAAGGGCATTATTGAGGACTTGGTCATAACACTAGATTTGTGGGACCACCCTACATATTTCATGGTATTGGAAGGTCAAAAGCTAATCTTGCAGGTTCTCCTCTCATTTTAGGAAGACCATGGTTGGAAACAACTAATGAATTTATAGGTTGTAGGTCTAGGAATATGATTATCTCTAATGGAAATTTTACTAAGAAATTAGTCCTCTATCCACTAGCTCAGCCACAAGTAGATCTATAACCAACCATTTGGCCTACCCTAGATGAAGAAGACTAGTATTCCTTGTAAACCCTCATGACTATAGAATGTAGCCCCTTGCTAAACAATCAAGATGAGGATGAATTAATAGAAAACATCATACAAAATAACTACAGTAGGGACCTATAGCAATAGGACTTCCTAACATGTTTACAAGGTCCTCTACAAAATGTTTCCCTACAAGTTCATCTAAGTCAATCTCCCAACTTTCTCATACATTTCTACCACAACAATGTGTACCAAACATAGTAGGACTTAACCTCTCATCATTTCAAACAACATCTAATACTTTGGAAATTATTCCAAGAAAAATGTTGATTGTTAACAGTGAATTAACTATTGCACAACATACCTTCCCGACCACTATGCTGAAGGCACACACGACAACCTTTTCATGGGATTACCATGACATGAAGGGGACTGAAAAAACCTTGTGTATGCATAATATATACATCAATGATGCTTTCAAACCAATAAGGCAACCCCAAACAAGGATGAACACCACATTTAGAGGTATAGTTAAAATAGAATTGCAAGAATTGTTTGATGTAGACTTCATCTATCCTATTTTTGATAGTCAATGGGTGTCACCTCTAGTCATTATACCAAAGAAAGGAGGAAATTGGAGTGTGTGTGTGAATTATAGAGAATTGAGTTCTGCCACTAGGAAGGACCACTTTCCACTACTATTTATTGACTAGGTACTTGATTCACTAGCAGGAAAAAAGTACTTCTCTTTTCTAGATGGATTCAATGGCTATAACTAAATTACGATATCTCAATAGGACTAGGATAAGACAAATTTCAAATGTCCTTGGGGCCTATATGCCTAATTTTTCCTACCATTTGGGCTATGTAATGCTCCAACCACTTTTCTAAAGGGCAGTGTTGAGTATCTTCTCAAATTTTGCACATGATTCCATGGAATTCTACATGGATGATTTCATAAATTATGGGGATACATATGTTGAAGCACTTGGTAACTTGGAGAATGTCCTTAAAAGGTGTCAAGAAAATAATTTATCATTGATTCATGAAAAGTGTTTCATAATGATGACAAAAGTAATCTCAACATTCCCTATGCCTCAAAGAAAAAAAAAATGTTAGAAGTTTTCTATGACATGTTTGGTACTATAGAAGATTCATTATAGAATTCAGTAAACTTGCAGCCCCACTATTTTTTTTAGTCACAAAAGATACAAAATTTGAGTGGACAACTATTTTCCAACACTCTTTTGAAGCACTCAAGGTAGCATTAACCAAAGCACCTACCTTAAGAGGGTCAAATTGGACCTTACCTTTTGACATTTATATAGATGATTCTATTTTTATATAGGGGCAATGCCTGGATAGAAGGAAAGCAACAAAGAGTATACCATATATTATATCAACAAGAATCTACAAGGGGCATAAATCAATTATACAATGATAGAGAAAGAGATGGCGGTAGTTGTTTATGCAATAAATAAGTTCAAACAAGTGCTACATCATAGGATATCCTATGTTCATACACACTTATCACACAACAATAAGGTATTTAATGAATAAACTAGTGGCTAGGGTCGGCTTGTCAAATGGTTGTTATTACTCCAATATTTGACATCACCATAGTGGATAAGCCAGGTAAAGAAAATTTAGTCAAAAATTTTCTATCCAGACTACCAACTCAATTAGAAAAAGATGTTGTTGATGTTTCCTTCCCAACTGATCATTTATTTTCTCTATCTTTGCATAAACCTTGGTTTTCTGATATTTCCAACTATCTAGTAGCATGATAGACACCACCTCATTTCATACCTAGAGAAAAGAGATAAATCATTCACAAAAGTTTCCCTACTCATAGATAGTTGGTTACTTATTCTACACATGTTTAGATAATGTAATGAGAAGATGCATTATAGAAGATGAGATATATGATATCCTTAGAGCAATTCCATGATGAACCCTATGGGGAACACTTTACAATAAAAAGGATAGTGTTCACTCAAGATTCTCAATACTGGCTATTATTGGCCAACCCTTCATAAGGGTGCAGTAAAGTACACTAGGAGTAGTGATAGGTGTCAGAGAATGGGAAGTCCAACAATGATAGATAAAATTCCATTGCAGTGATAGTTGGAAATAACACCATTTGATGAATGGAGGTTAGAATTCATTGGCCCCATCTCACCAACATCATTCAATAAGGAGTATATACTAGTATGCACATATTATCTAACAAAGTGGGTAGAAGTTAAGGATTTGTAGTTTGCAAGAGATGGGAATGTGGTAAAATTTATATATGAAGACATATGGAGGGATAAGGGAAATTTTCATAGACCAAGATGCCTAGTTTACATCAGAGCTGATCACCAAATTGGTTAAATAGTATGAGATCAGACAAAAAAAGTCCACACTCTACCACCCTCAAGATAATGGGTAGGTAGAAGTGACAAATAGATAAATTGAGAACATCCTAACCAAGATAGTACAAATTCATAGGAAGGATTAGGCATCTAGACTACCAAAAGTAGTTTGGGCCTATAAAAAAACTTGTTAAACTATAACAGAGTTTCGACCAAATGAGTTGGTATATGGCAATAAATTAGTTCTTCTTATAGAATTTGAGTATAAAACATTGAGGACAATAGTAAAACTAGGCATAGACTTGACAACAACACAAAAGGAGAGATTGCATACCCTGAATGCACTTGATAAAATTAGAGTGGAAGCTATTCACCACACTAAAATTGTTCAAAATGAAAGAACTAAATGGCATGATCAATTTATCAAAACAAAATAATTAAGTGTGGGAGATTGGGCTTTTCTTTATGACTCTAGATACAAGGACTACAAGGGAAAGTTACAAACAAGGTGGCTTGGCCCATATGAGATAGAACAAGTATTCCCATCTAGGGTAGTCCAATTGTAGACAATTGATGAAGTCAAATTATCATTACTAGTTAATAGGAACATGTTTAAGCTTTACAAGAAGCCAATACAAAAGGAATAAATCCTTCTTTCATTAATTGAGAAGTATGGACCTAAAAATGATAATGAATCTAACATGCTGAACTAACTTGATCACAAATTTTTAGCATCAAATAGTACAAGTTCCACAAATGAATCAGTTGGTGAAATACACAACTCATCTACTGATATTTCACAATAATAATCTCACACACAAAATTCACATGCACACACTACACAGGTGACAATAATAACAAATTCATTTTTATTTTGGACAATCAAAGTAGTAGGGACCTATAGATTCATTCCTAATAGTGAAAAAATTCAAAAAGATTCCTATTATTGAAGGCACTCGTAGCAATTACTTATCAATCATTTTAAAATTTCTAGCTAAATTAATTACATCTATATACTTTCCACTACCATTTTCCACACATGCAGCCTATGCATCATGTCACACCTAGCATTCATAATATCTTTCTTGATTTACACACACTATACAACTCATTTCACATCCCATCACCCATACATCTTGTAACCTTTCTCAACCATAATTTACCATGTTCCATGTTGTCATATCATTCATTTCCAATTGAAATTAAGAAGTCACATCATACCTAGCTACGAGAAGTTCTCATCAACTTCACACAAGCTAACTTTTAGTTCATTGTAGTTTTTTAGGTACTCCTATGGATTTTTGATAATTAGCATAGATGGAATTTTCTTTTATACATGTTTACATATTAAATCTTGCATGCTTCATATCAATCCTTGATATTTCTACTACATATCATCACACCCTCCACCAAGAAATGTACAATTAAATGAAAACACTTAATACCTTTAGTTGGAGGGAGAGGTAATTTTTATCTTCTTGATTACCCAAACCAAAACCATTATGAAACCTTTCACCATTTTATTCTCCCCATTTTCAAATAACACAATCCTAGATGGGAAGAGAAGGGTAAGAACCAATTGAATAGGGAAGATATACTATACTGGGAGTGGTATAGTGAGAAGAATAAGCAGAGATAGAACTAGAAAAAAGAATAATTGAAATATTGAATATAATACAAAGAATAGAGCATCACCATGGGTGGAGATATTATCTATAGGGAACTGGCAACACATACCCAACTATTGGAAGATAGATTGGTGTTACCTATTTTTCAACATGTTGATTGGATGGAATACTTCTTGAAAGTCACAGATTTCAACAAAGTTATGACACAATAATTTTTCCACTACTTTACAAAATGTTGAGGCAACTGTAAGAGGTATGATGGTGGATTCTTTAGAGGCCACCATTGCTAAGGTATCAAGACTACTATGGGAAGGGGAAGAGTTTCTAGTTAGGGAAAATGTTGTTGCTGCTAGAAACAAATTCAAAGAACATGAAGAAAACCTAGAATCATCTTCTCAAGGTACAAAAAGGTTATCCTTACCCTGGGTATGGGCCTCAATAGCTTCTTATATAGTCAAGTACTTAACTTGTGATGGAAGTTAGTACCTATTATACACAATCCATTTTAAAATTTTAAGCCATCTTCACCATGATAGCCATGTAAATGTTCCCAATTTTCTTTACAATATGTTGAAAAAAATGAGTTCTAAGTATAAAAGGAAGAGGAATAACACAACATTGTCATATTACTACTTAGTCACTCTATTGATAAAGAGAAGTTTGAGGGTTCAATTTCCAAATTTTTCATTGGAACCTTTGCATTTTACGGATCACGTGGAATGTAACGTTTCAGCGGGGCATTGCAGCTGACTGCGGTGTCTGCCACTTCCTCACCGGCGGTTGCGTGCCAGGGATCGAAGTGCCGGTCCGGTGACTGGGCGGTGTGGATCTGGCCTGAGGATAACATGTTGTATTGTTATGAGAGGATCAATTATTAAATAGGGAAATGAAGATGTTGTGATAGTGGAGAAATATTAAGAATTAAATGGGGATGCCCCTATAAATGTACATACACTAGTTGAACAAGAATGGTATCTATCAAGTACCTCTAAATCAAATTCAGAGGATGCATTTTTTGTAACAAAAATGAGGAATAGAACCTTGGGAAAAAGTCCTAATAGTAAGGGTTTTGAATATGCCATGAGAAATGATGATTAGTTCTTGGAAAAGGATGAGGAATTGTATATTGAGGAAAGAAATGTTAGAAGAGAATTTCAAGAAGAACTTGAGAGGATAAAGCAACTAGAGGAATTGATAAATACATATCACCAAAAGGACAGTAAAATGGGGTAGAAAAATCAAGGAATTAGAGGAGAAACTGCATAAATTTGGCCATGGATCTAAATTAGACATCCTTGCACATCTTTCCATTGTTAAGGTAGATAATAAGGAAATTATATCTTCAAGAATACCTCCTCAAGCTAGAACTCTAATTGGTCCCACTATAATTTCCTTAGGGTATAATTTGTGGAAACGAACTAAGGAATTCCCTCAATAAAGGAAAGATTGGGAGAAGAAAAAAAGTAGGCATGATAACTAACCACACTAGGGCCCTTGAAAAATAGGAATCAAAAGTGAAAATATTGATAGTAAGGATTGAGGAAATAGCAAATAAAGTTGTACAAATATTGAAATGCAAACCTCTTGCTAGGGTGTATACATTATTTTTACAAGAAAAGTAGTTTTATTTCTAGTTCAATAAGTCAATCAATCATTTACTGATCTTTATGAATAGAAATTTTGAGTTATTAAATGCTTTTGTCGATTCTAAACCAGATATGCAAGATCAATTGTGTGAGTTTTACTTGCATAATCTAAGTACTTTTCTAAATGTGACAGAATGGAACCTGTTAATGCTTGTAGGAGATTTGCAAGTTAGAGAATTGGCCTCTTATTTCAGAAATGAACATCAAAGGGGTGAGATAATGCAAGACTATTTTGAAAGAGAAAATACTATTGCTCTACATATCTGTAAAGAGTCAAAAGATCCCAGTGTAGATGTAGAAGCATTAAAAAAAATCCCCTGGATCATAGGAAAAAAATATGAACATTAGAGAAAATGACTATGTCAAAATGCAAAAAATCGCTACAAGACTCGTTCACCATTGTTGGTATGTGGCTACTAAACCCAAAATCTAGAAGCTTCTAAGCTTGTTAAAAAGGGGTTCGGATGAGTATTACAGTATCATGAAAAACATGATTATTCGTAAAATTGTAATAAGTTTTTGCACTGGATAATAAAAGTATTGGATGGCTGCAGTTTGGTGGATGTAGCCTGGATTGGGTGAACCACGTTAAATTTTGTGTTATGATTTATTCTATGTTTGTTTTAGTTTCTTTGTTTATTAATTAAATATGCATTTAATTGTTAGATATCTGCCATCTCTAACCCTAACAAGTGGTATCAAAGCGGGTTGTGTTTTGATTATCATCTATAGGAAGGTCTCACGACTGAGTGGGAGTCTCACGGTTGAGTGGGAGCAATGGCAGATGAGGGTAAGAAGGTTGAGAAGTTTAATGGGAAGAACTATCAGTTATGGAAGATGTAGATGGAGGACTATCTCTATCAAAAGGATTTATGGCAGCCATTGGAAGGGAAAACCAAGAAACCCCAAGCAATGTCTAATGAGGACTTGGAGATTTTGGATAGAAAGGCTCTTGGTAGTATTCATTTATTCCTGGCACAATCGGTGGCATTCAATATTACAAGAGCAAATACAACTCAAGAGTTGATGGAAACCCTGGCGAAGTTATATGAAAAACCTTCCACTTTGAATAAGGTATTTCTTATGAAGCGTTCATTTAATATGAAAATGGTAGAAGGTGGGTTAGTTACTGATCATTTAAATGAGTTTAATACGGTCACCAGTCAATTAACTTCTATAAAAGTAAATTTTGATGAAGAAGTTAGGGATCTTTTTATTCTGTGTTCTTTGCCTAAAATCTGGAATAGCTTGGTAATGGTTGTTATCAATTATGTTTCTGGTTTGAATACATTGAAATTTGATGATGTTGTTGGTGCTATTTTGAGCGAGGAAATCCGTAGGAAAAGCTTGGGTGGAACATCCACATCAGGTAGTGTTTTGAATGCAGAAAGCAGGGGTAGAACAAAGGAGAGAGGAAACAATTCTAGAAATCGTGGGAAGTCACGAGGAAAATCAAAGGACAAAAGGTCCCAATCTAGAGATAAGAGGGATTGTTGGTACTGTGGTAAGCCAGGTCATTTGAAGAAAGATTGTTGGTCTCGGAAAAATAAATGAGACAAAAAGGAAGGAAGTAAAAAGGAAAATGTGGTAAGTAATAAATTTGATGAGGATGCTTTGATTCTTTCCCTTGATAATGTTGATGATTGTTGGGTGTTAGATTCAGGGGCTTAATTTCATGCTACCCCCCATAGAAGTTATTTTCTTGATTATGTCCAAGGGGATTTTGGGCTGGTTTATTTAGGAGATAACGAACCCTGTTAGATTGTTGGAAAGGGAAGAATCAAGATTAAGTTGTAGAATGGGAATCATTGGCTACTATGTGAGGTAAGGCATGTTCCAAAGTTAAGCAAAAATTTAATTTTAGTAGGGAAACTAGATGATGAAGGTTGTGTTGTTACATTTAGTGATAAAAATTGGAAGGTCACAAAGGGTGCCTTAGTGGTGGCAAAAGGTGTGAAAGTAGACACCTTATATCTTCGTACATGTCATATTATTCCTTCTACTTTAACTATTACGGAAAAAGATCAATGTTCAGGAACAGTTGCTATAGTTCAACAAGTAGAAGATGATACAGTTGTTGTGGACTCTGAATCAACATTGTGGCATAATAGACTTGGGCATATGAGTGCAAAAGGTATGAAAGTAATTCATTCAAATAATGTTTTACTAGGTCTAAAATGTGTTAATATGAATTTCTGTGAAAGTTGTGTGTATGGAAAACAAAAGAGAGTAATTTTTCTCAAGGATGGGAAGCAAAAGAAAGATGAGAAATTAGAGCTTGTGCATACGGATGTATGGGGACTAGCTCAGGTATCTTCTCTCGATGGATCTCTATATTATGTTATATTCATTGATGATGCAACTAGAAAGGTATGGATTTATTTCCTTAGGCAAAAATCTGATGTATTTGAAACTTCAAAAAAATGGAGAATCTTGGTTGAGAATGAGATGGGTAAAAAGATAAAATGTCTTAGATTTGATAATGGTGGTGAGTATTGCAGTAAAGAGTTTGAAGATTATTGTTCCTCTAATGGTATTCATAGGCAAAAAATGGTTCCAAGGACTCCACAAGAAAATGGAGTGGCTGAGTGCATGAATAGAACAATAATGGTGCATGCACGGACTATGAGATTGCATGTTGGGCTGCCTTTAAAAATGTGGGTAGAGACTGTAAACATTGTTGTTTATTTAATTAGTAGAGGCCCTTCTAATCCTTTGGGTTGTGGTATTCCAGAGGAAGCATGGAAAGGTAAGAAGGTGAGTTATTCTTTTCTCACAACCTTCGGTTGTGAAGCATTTACACATGTAGATTTAGAAAATAGAACCAAGCTTGATGCAAAATCAAAGAAATGTGTATTTGTTGGATATGGCATTGATGAATTTGGTTATAGGCTTTGGAATTTTGAAAATTAGAAAATTGTGAGAAGTAGGGATGTCATATTCAATGAGAAAGTGTTGTACAAATATCTACGCAACATGAGAAGAAAGAAAATGATTACGCAAGGTTAATATTATTCCAAACAATGCTGTTTCAGTGGTTCCTCATGCTAGGCAACAACAACAATAACAAATACCACAAACTCCTGTTAGATGATCTTCAAGGATAAGTAATCCTCCAGAAATATTCTCTCCCTCATTGTATACCATTTTGTTAACTGATGCTGGTGAACCAAAAATATTATGATGAAGCTATGCGTGGATACCTAAGGTTCGCATCTAAAGCATGGAATGGAAGAAGAAATGACCCCTGTCAAAAAATGACTTGAGAATTATGCAGCGGGTTCAGAGGTAAAAAAGGTTTTTATCAACAAATGGGTTGGCAAGCCTAAAGAGGAGGATGGAGGTAAGAAAAGATTTAAATCTAGATTAGTTGTAAAGGGATTTGTATAGAAAAAGAGTATTGATTTTGATGAAATATTTTCTCCAGTTATTAAAATGGCTTCTATTCATTTTGTTTTAAGTATTGTGGTTGCTAAAGATTTGCATTTAGAACAACTTGATGTTAAAACATCCTTTCTCCATGGTGATTTTGAAGAGGAAATATATATGGAACAACCACAAGGATTTGAGGTCAAAGGTCAGGAGAAATTAGTGTGCAGATTGAAGAAAAGTTTATATGGCTTCAGCACCCCTAAGAATGGTAATTTGAAATTTGATAGTTTTATGGCTGAGCAAGGCTACAGTCGGTGTAATTCTGACCATTGTGTTTATTTTAAGAGGTTGGATAATGACAACTACATTATTTTATGTTTATATGTTGATGACATGCTTGTAGCAGGGTCTAACATGGATCACATAGTTGAGTTAAAAGAGCAGTTAGCAAAATATTTTGCTATGAAGGATTTGGGGGCAGCAAAGCAAATCCTTGGTATGAAAATTCGTAGAGATAGGAAAATAAGACAATTTTTTTTTATCTCAGGCTAATTATGTTGAAAAGGTGTTGCAAAGATTTCATATGGAGAATGCAAAAGTTGTCAACACACCTTTACCTAGTCATGTTAAATTGACTAAGGATATGTGTCCAAAGACACAAGAGGAAGAAAAAATGTCCAAGGTACCATATGCTTCAGCTATAGGGAGTTTAATGTACACCATGGTATGCACAAGACCGGATATTGCACATGCCATAGGAGTTGTTAGTAGGTATTTGATTCATCCTATAGTTGAGCATTGGAATGCAGTTAAATGGATTCTTAGGTACTTGAGAGGTACATCCAATAAATATTTATGTTTTGGGGGCTCTAATACTGATTTAAAAGGCTATGTTGACTTAGATTTGGTAGGGGATATAGATACCAGGTGGAGTACCACAAGTTATGTTTTTACAGTTGGTGAGACAACATTGAGTTGGATTTCTTGATTGCAAAAGGTGGTTGCTTTATCCACCACAGAGGCAGAGTATGTTGCTGCAACAGAGGCGGCAAAGGAGATGATATGGCTGCAACTTTTCATGGATGAGTTGGGAAAACAACAGGCTGGAAATTACTTGTTTACAGACAGCCAGAGTGCTATACATCTTGTAAAGAATTATTCCTTTCATTCTAAAACAAAACACATATAGTTGAGATATCATTTCATTTGGTCAGTGTTGGAGGATGGACAGGTCAAGCTGGACAAGATACAAACAGATTTCAATCTAGCAGATATGTTTACGAAGGTGGTGACAAGTTAGAAGTTGAGCTCCTCTTCAGCTTTAGTTGGCCTTCAAGGTTGAATTTAAGTATAACAGAGCAGCATGGTCCAAGGTACTTATTTCCAGTGGGAGTTATAATTGCAGCAGTGTCATCCAAGATCAGTCTCCAAGTCAGAGATTGTGTTGGTATGGAGCCTGATCAGTCTCCAAGTGGGAGATTGTTGGTATGTGGTGACTAATCATGCTATATTGTATAGCCCATGGTATACTGTACACCCCAGCATGTATCATCACCAAAAAAGGGAAAATCAATGAAAAAAGAAAAATCCGATTTTGTAGAACCCAAAATCTGGAAGCTTCTAAGCTTGTTAAAAAGGGGTTCAGATGGGTATTGCAGTATGATGAAAAATATAATTATTCACAAAATTGTAATAAGTTTTTGCACTAGATAATAAAAGTATTGGATGGCTGCAGTTTGTTGGATGTAGCCCAGATTGGGTGAACCACGTTAAATTTTGTGTTATGATTTATTTTGTGTGTGTTTTAGTTTCTCTATTTATTAATTAAATATGCATTTAATTGTTAGATATCTTCCATCTCTAACCCTAACAACCATGCCTTCAAGTTTGTACAAGAAAGATGGATAGAGTTAACTCTTGAATTACAAAATAAGGAACCACACTCCTTGTACAACTTTGTAGCCATGCTTGAAAGATCTTGCAGATACGTAGAAATTTCTATAGACAATGGAATCACATGGTTACCACTAACCTTTCATCCACCCATTATCCTTTATCTAGTGCCACATTGGATAGGGGAGAAGAATCTAGAATGGGAAGAGGAAAAAAATATAAAAATGGGAAAGGATTTCATGTTATAGTGGCTACTACTTGAGACAAATAACAGGAGTGGATGTAGTTACCGATTTTAAGGAGATTAATTTCTAGCACAACCTCCACCCAAGTAAAATATTGCTTGAGGAAAATAAATTTCTCTAGTTGGGGGAATGATAAGCTTTAGTAATAGTTATTTTTCTCATATTTAGTTCATATCTTTCAAAAATTTCAAGATGCTTATTTCATATACATTCTTGAACTTATATACCTTTTTATATCCTTCATGCAACCTAAACTAGATTTTGATTGATCGAAATATGATTATGATCTATGTTGGTAATTGCATTGTTAGTTGTGTGAATGTCAATGGAATGCAATATGAATCTATGTTTAATTTATGGTTATTAGTAGTGTGTATATTTTAGATGAACTAACTCCTTGCAGCCCAAAAGTTAGAGTGAGCATAAAATAACCTACAACAACTAGGAAGCTTAGCCTGCACCCAAAGGATCATAAGTAGTAGAAGAGAGTCCAAATTGATGAATGAGAAATAGTTCTAAATGAAGGTGATCATTGAAGAGGTCAAATTGTGAGTCATTAGGACAATAAATAAACATGAAAGAGGAATAAGGGGCCAATACCATTGGGCTCACATGATAGTTTGACTACATTTTTCAAAACCATTTGAGCAATAGGCTTATTTCTACTTCTCTTTTATTGTTCTTTTTAATTAAATTTTTTACTACAAAGACTCATTCACCTCCTATTCATGAGGAGAGTGGACACTAGCATTTAGTTTTCTATTTCAATTTTTGTTTTGAGTCATTATGCAAATAAATCTCCTCCCACACCTATATCTACAGATCGATGGTTGAGGAGTAAATGTAGTTGTAATTATAGTTTGAATTATAATTGAAGTGTATTCTTAGTTTTTATGCTTTAGCAAGATAATTGTTAAGTTTACTATTGCAATGAATATTAATTTTTTAATGAGAAATATATTGGAGATTCTTGGTATATCGTGAGGGTTTAATTTTCAATGCATTAAAGATGATTTCCATCTATTTCTATGATTAGTTGATTTAGTAGCTCATAGTTGGTTTATCTCATGGGTACACCAACTTAAGAAAGGGACACTCAAGGTATTGTCCACCCACTTCAATTTATGTTGCTATAATAGATGTCTCATGTTGCATTAATTTTAGAATAGATTCACGGTTGTATGGATAGTGTAACATTAATTTAAGTCAATCCCTAGGGTAGTTAATTAGTTGAGTCGTGAAGAGTCAATAGTTAGTGGTATATTTTATTGTAGAGCTCAACTTAGTAGTTAACTAGTTACAGTACTAAGTTGAGAGTACTCACAACATAGGTGCCAAATTAAGCTATTTACTCTTTTTTGTAGTTTAAGCTTTATTCCCTTTTAAGTATTTCCTATTTTCATTCACATCTATAAACCATCTATACTTTATTATGTAAGAAGCATAGAATCTATAGATGGACATATATTTCGAACATCATCAAAATTTTATGTAGACCTGGTTGATAATTAAATGGAGCCTTGTGAGGGTTTAGTGGATTGTTCAGCTAGGAACCACCTCTAAATTATGTGTCTAACACCAAGTTGAATGAGCATTATTTGGGCCTTACATTAGATCTGAAATAAAATCTAAAAATATTCATTGCATCCATTTAGATACCTTGCATATAGTTCTAATGGTGAAAAATTACAATGTTTTGTGTCAAAAGGATATAAAAGTCATCATTTTTAGATTTTGTATATTAGGAACCTCAAAAAAAATTCACAAACATTCAAACTTTTGAATTTATAGAAAAATATGTTAGACATAGACACCCTAGACACCCTTGTCCAGCTAATTTTGGTTCGTTTTTTTTATTAGATCATTGTCTTTGTGTCTTTTGTCTATTTTATCTTTCTGATTTTTGCTCATGTCTATTTTACTATGATTATCTTGTAACTTAGTGTACATAGTGGGTACACCTAGTTTTTTGAAACTCATATTAACTTCACAACTTGGTTTCCTATTGCCAATACTCTAGTGAGACATAGTTTTAGACTTATGGCATCATGTGTTATTACATATGGTGCGGATCTTGAGTCCTATAACTCGTTCATGTGAGGTATTATCAATACCCAACCCATTTTGGACTTTGTTCCTAATCCCACACTACCCATGACAACTTCACAACCAAACATATATACAGACATTGAGATTGTCATTGCCCATGTTCCCAAAGAGAAATTGAAATAATTGGATAAAGACTTAGAGGTATTACAAGACTACTTAAGCACTAAATACTTAGCAAGAAAAATACTTCCTATAGTGAACAAACTTAGAAAATTAATCAATGATGCTAAAGGAATAGATTTTTTGTGTATTATAGCACATATAGTGGATGCTAACATCCCTATGATAGCTAGTTGCACTCAAGCATTAGGATACACCCAAAACCAAAGAATAAAATAAATTTCCCTCCCAACAACTATACCTTTTATTCCTACATTTACTTTTCCAGCTGTAGCTTTAATGATACAATAAACTAATGTCATAAATCCAATATTAGAGATTTCTAGTGAGAATCCTTATAGTTTTATGGCATCACATGTAGCACCTCAATATTCATCACCTGCCATAAATGTTTAACAAATTAATCCAACAAACATTTATGCAATCCCACCATATTCACCAAATTCTGAAAACATGTCAACCAATGATGTAGTCATAAATCAAATTCCAAAATGTAACCTCACTTAAACAATAAATTTCAACATTAAGTCAAAATAAAACTAGAAAACCACCACAACATCTTAAGAGGAAACCATTTTCAATTGAAAATTTGAAAACACCCATACCATAAAACACAAAAATATCATGATTTGAGAAGTATAATCGAAAAGGAGATCTTAGTCTAGTCATGTATCAACTTATATGGCATTGTGTAATGATTTCATATTTGAAGATAAACTCCTAGTTAAACTCTTTCCAACATCTTTGAAAGACATGGCCTTGGAATGGTTTTTCTCATTGTTTAACAACTCTATAAATTCATTCAATGAATTGGTTGGTGCATTTCCTCAACATTTCCAAGCAAGTATAGGTCCTAAAATAACACTAACTAATCTAGTGAATTGTAAAGAAGGTAAAAATGAAAAAGTGATAGAATTTATGGGGTGATATTAGTTACTGTATTCACAAATCAACTACACCCTTCTTGATGTTGATATTCAAAGGGTGTTCATTGGAAATTTTCAGCCTAGCATTAGAGATAAAATATTGTTGATTAAATATACATCCTTTACACACTTGTGTATGGCTTTTTGTGACTATCAAATTTTGGTTAGTCAGTATGAAGGTACTCCTTCATGAACTCCTACTAATTAGTCTAAATCTATGCTTCAAAATAATAGTTATCCATTCAATAAGAAAAACAATAATTTTATCAAGAACAAAACACATCAAATAACTAATAGCATTGAAACACAATTTGGGGATATGAGTTCAACTCCTTATCAGTTTAGGCCGAGAGACAGATAATTTACCCAATTTCCCAACTCCTATCATTTGATCATGTGACAATTGTTAATTAAGATCCTAATCCAATTACCTTTCATTAGACCCATAGACACAACAAAACATGTATCTCCAAATTTCAACCTAAAGGTGTTTTGTCAATATAATCATACACCTAGCAATGACATGGAATGATGTATACATCTTAAATATCAAGTGAAAGACCTCATCACTTCTATTCATATGTATCTAGCCCATATTAATGATAAAGGAAATAAGTTTGTAGCTCCACCCAATCAAAATTTGTAAATTTTCACAAATCCAATGCCAAATCATACATCTAACTTTTTTAAAGCTTTTGATGATAAGAATGATGATGAGAATGGTCTAAATTATATGATTAACCTAATATATGACCAACCTCATAAGGGCCAAACCAATTTGTTACCTGACATTGCTTTCAAACATATTGATGCATCTATACATGCACTAGATGGTCCTCTCTACATCGCCAGATGTATTAATGACAAACCTACACTAGGGATACTCATTGGTCTCATGTCTCTAGAGAATGTGATCATCAAGGAATTATTGTTTATGTATGGGATTTATCAAGATTCTTATGAACAACCAAAAGCATGGTTAAAAACCCATGATGGTTTCACTCACCCTATGATAGGTGTAATTACTCTTCCTATTAGATTTTGACCCAAAAAAATAGGCGTATCATTCTCCATCATCTCGAAATTGGACCAATTCTATGTGAATCCATGTTATCCATGGCTACACTCCATGAATTTCTTTTCTCTAGTAACCCACAAGTGCATAAATTTCCCATTTGAGAATAAAATATATATAATGCATCATAATGGGTTTAATCCTTTGGCTTCTCGTGGAAAATTTTCATTAGACCATTTTTGGGCCTCAACCCATGTAACCTATTAAGCCTCATGTGGACTTATTTTTTAGGTCATGTCAAAAATTTAAGGAAAAATGCATAACGGAATTATCCCTTACCAATATTCTTGAGAATGATAAGGATATGGTTGTTCCTCCCACCCCACAAATTGTGGAAGAACCTATATTTGAAGAAAAATATCTTCGAAGTACACAAGGTACTCATGCTAGAGTTCCACCACCAATGCCAAACAAAAGACTAGGAGTCAATCAAAATATTAGCTTTGTTCCACCAAAAGAGAATGAAATTTATATACCTAAGTAGAAAGTGGTTTCCCAACCCCTGATAGTCCCTTCAGTTCCTCCTCCAAGGGAAGAAAATAGACCAATGGTAGAGAAACCCACTCTTACCACTTCATAACTTAAAATAATACAAGAAGAAACAAAACTGGTAAAGAGTATAGGCATAGACATTATGCTATTGCTTGTCAATTGGATGAGAATAATAAAAATATTACCTGATGATCAAACACCTATGCAAACAAATCAAGATGAATTACAACTTTCAACAAAACATGGCATTGAACCTTACATGACTCAACCAAAATAGAGAATAAAATAAGGACATACAACAAAAAAATTCATTAAACCCCCAATTGTGATAAATCTAGATGATGAGAATGAAGATGTTCATATTGATGAATAAGTGCATAAGAAACTATCTTTGTTTTTCTCAAAAGTCTATGGATTTATATGGGGGAAACTATGATGATCCTCCTAATGAGAGTGATTCACCACATGTTGAACCTAGTTATGATCCTAGTACAACACTTTCCATAGTCCCTTTGGCTTGTTTTCCACCTTCCTTATATGATGAACAAGATTGGGATGCAAATTATTTTCTTTAGATTGAATTGTATGTGTGGTACTTCTTTGTATTTGATTACACATGATGTGATCTCCCATGTTGTGTTTCTTTCTTTGAATGACCCTTGTTCCCTCTATCTTACATCCAAATTTTAATATGTCCGAGTTGGAATTTTATTAATTGAATTTCAAATGTCAAATATTGGCTATCAAGTTTTACTTTGGGGAAATTAAAATTATTGTGTATAAATACCTAGTCAGTTCACCATTTCAAAAGGGGAGAATGAGTAAGAAGTGAAATCATTGAGAAAAAATAGCATTATCAAGCAAGTCAAGAGTAGTCAAGAGAAAACTTATTGCATAATTTCAACATTGAACCATCATGTCAATTTTTATGTGAGTTTCCTCATATTTTAGTTATCATTTTTTTTGTGAGGACCAACCCTTGTAGGCCTTCCAAGCAATTAAGCTAATATATAATCACACTAACTCATTTGATTGCAAAATCAGAAAAAATCAAATTGTGGCTGACATAAATATAAGTGAGTTCACCTATTTATTGTAGAAGTATTTTTCTATACTTGCCAATTTTCTTTACTTGGGAATTTTCTATACTTGCAACAGTTTGTGGAGAACTAAGGATGATTTTCTTGGGAAAAATTAGAAAAAATTCAAGAAGATATTGCCAGGTTGAGTGTAGTCATTGTCTTTTTCCAGAATTCATTTGTGAAGTCAGATTTGTACTTCCAGGTTTGAAAATCATATTTTAAAGCAACATCTCATCACATTTAATTTTTAGACTTGTGCATTTTCAGAATTTCATTTCCATATTTTGTTGTCCAAGTTCAATATTTTGATTTTAGGAGTTTAATGGTTGGAAATCATAGTAAAATCAGAATTTAATAAGTTTTGGAATTAGCATTTTAAAGTGTTTTTTGGGTTCACTAACTTCAGATTATCTTCTCCTTTGCAGGGGTGGTTACATGCCAAATTTTTTTGGTGCAAAATATCAGAATTATTAGATTTTGTTACTTGTCTATGATTAAAAATTATTGGAGTTTGAGTTTGATATTTTTTGAAGATCTAAATATTCAAGCTTGGTAAAGAAAAATCATGTCAGATAATATTAGTGCAAAAAAAAATGAATAGACAATTTCTAGAATGTGGGCTAGATTGAAAAGTGTGGATGCTAAATCTACAAATGGCTAAAATTCTAATACACATCATTAGCAACAAAGAAAATATTCAACATCCATATGAGATAATCCAACATGTTTTGAAATGCAATCCAATAACAACATAACTAAAATCATATAAAGAAAAACATGAAGTATATCTATCCCATATTGGATTGGTATCACTTTGTCATGAAAAGTGACCCTTTCCCAACCCTTGACAAATCGATGATGCATATGATAATGGGAAAAATTAGCTGTCAATTGAAGAGAGTAACTTTTCATGAAAATTGTCTGTGCTAAGATGAAGAATGAGCATTCTATTTATAGAATCTCAAGTTGGAAGAATGCCCAAAAGAGAGCAATGTGGGATAAATATTTAGCCAATAAGAAGGAGCCACTTGTCACCATGTGAGTGGTTCAGTAATGTTCAAGTTTTGGTCAATGTGCCAACAAATGGGATTAGTTGGCCTTTTCAAATTCAAATTTGGCTTGTTGGAGGGAGAAAAAGAGACTTAAATGCCAAGTGGGGGACATGTAAGAGGGTATTCATTGCCATGTTGGAAGGGACAAGTCAACTTTTTTTCAAATTCAAACTTGAGGAATATTCTCCAAAGATGCCTTGTTGAGGGAAAATGAGGAATTTAATAAATCAATAAACTAGTTTATTTGTGCAAGTGGGAAAAGCTAGAGGATGTGATGGGTGATTAGATTAGATTAATCATAGTTTGATTAACTTAAGATGATGATTAGGTGTTTTTGACCCATTTTGACTTAGATACTTTAATTTATTTAAATCAAAAGGGAGGAATATGAATTTGCGATTTAATTAAATAAAGTTTGGTTTATTTAATTCAAAGGGTGATGTAAGATAAAGGTTAATTAATTTTAAGGAGATGAACTTAGGAGATGATCTATAGAAGATGGAATGTTAGGATTTGATTAAAATTGATTATATTTAATCAAATGGGGTAATGATAGGCTTAAATTAAATAAAGTTAATTTATTCAATTTAAATGGATAATCCTTAGAGATTGAATTAAATAAACTTGATTTATTTGATGAATGGATTAATGTGAATGATGCTAATTTCGTATGTCTACATTTTTTCCCTCTTTGAAGCAATGTACTTGCTACGTTGGTTCAAAGAAATAAACTTGTCGTGATCAAAATTCAAAAAAAAAAGAAGATTTTTTTGGATGCCCCAGCGAAAAGAAGTACACTAGTACATTGCCCCCTCGAGAGATTGAGTGAAAAGATTTGATTTGAAGGTCGATCTCGCGATAAAGAGGTTCAAGATGGACGTATGGATGGTTATGATGATGATGCAAATGAGATAGTTTTAAGATGCTTAGAATAACCAATCTATATTATCTTAAATGACATAAATGATGATATGATGCATTTGAGATGGATGATGCGATGATGCCTATATGAGTATGTAGTAGATGTTTTATGCAAATGTATGATTTTTATGAGATGCTTAAACTAACAGATCTATATTATGGTGATGAAAATTCATGGTGAGATGATGTGCAAAATGTTGATGGTTTGTGAATGCAGGATGGATGCACTAGTGATGATGATTAAGTGATCATGACATGATGTTAGTGTGGAAAAGAAGAGAGAAGAAATGAGATGATGACAAGAGGATCCAACAAGCCAAATTTATGAGAGATAATGATGAGAAATGGATTATTTTCTTATCAAGGATTGGGATTTTAAAAGGGCCACTTACCTTATGTTTGATAACACACATAAGCATGATGCATCAAGGTATAAAAGACCAAGATGGAATTGTACTTAGTGTGATGGACTTTGAATCGACAAATAGATAGGAGTATTCTTTTTAACACATGACATATGAAAACCTTGCTAGGATGCACTTTAGAAGTTTCAAACATCTTGGACCAAAACACGGAAAGGCATAACCTATCAATGCAATAGTAAACAAGCTTCCCAAAACATCCTCCATACATATCTAACAAATCAAGTACTCTCCAAGTTATATTACAAGGACATCCAACAAGCACATCAGACAAAAGATAATGATCGTTTCCCCATTCCTATCTCTCTAAATCACTTTGATTAGACATCATTGAGAGGTCACTGGAATGAGTGCAATAAGATAAATCAAAAGAAAAGATCAAGAATGCAAACAAGTCAATGTTCTTCATACCTCTAGCCAAAGGGGTTTGTTTTTTTTAGGATAAGAACTGAAAAGATTGCCAATAGATAATGCCCATTGTAGGAAGGATACATCTAAGGACATGTTAGTGGATGGCGGCACGTCGTTTTGTTTATCCAAAGTGTTTTTCCAAAAGATAATGCCCATTGTAGGAAGGATACATCCTAGGACATGTTAGTTGATGGTGGCAAATTGATAGGTTTTTTCGAAAGGTTGTTGATACAATGTCGATTGACATGTTTGCGAATGATGAAGGTTTGATTTTACGTTTAAAGGTTTGTTGTTTTGATTTTGATTTTGTGTTTGAAGTTTGCTTTTGCTGATTCTTGTGGTTGTTTCTATTTGTATTGCCAAATGATGAAGGTGAAAATTGTTTTATTATGGATGATTGATTATTGTGGGTGATTTGAAAATGAGATGGATGGATTTTTCAAATATTTGGATGTTTTTGATCTTTTTGAAATGTTTTGAGGTTATTTTTGGTATTTTTGGGTTATTTGAATGTTTTTGGATTTTGTGTGTCTCAAGGGCTGATCAAATATTAGCCTTGCCTACGTTTAAGCTTAGAGGCGACATAGTTCGGATTACCGTGTTTTTGATGTTTTTTGTTTTTTTTTTTAGTGTTTTCGGATTTTTCTATTTTTATGATGTTTTTGGATTTTTCCCATGATTTTGATGATTTGGATATAGATATGTGTGATGATATTAGTGCTTTTTTTTTGGATTTTGTTGAAAACCAAGCTAAGGTTGATTGATTGGATTGATAGATTGATGATGATAACATTGTTGAGAATGCACAACAATGCAATGATAGTGTTACGTAACACAAGGATTAGGATGAATATCCCAAGATGATGATGGTTTGATGATGATAACATTGTCGAGGATACACAACAATGCAAGGATAGTGTTAAGCAACACAAGGATTAGGATGGATATCCCAAGATGATGATGGATTGATTGGATTTGATTGATTAGGATTTTGAAGCTTAATTTGGAACAAAATTTGTTTGAAAGATTTGATGTGATGTTTGAAGTGAAACTTAGATGAAAATGATAGTGATTACTTGGATTGATGTTCAATGAAAGATAAAGCTTGATAAGGAAGATTTTCTCGTCAAAATATGCCATGGGCTAGTGATTTGGAATTTTTCTCACAAGTGGTGGACCAATTTCATTCCACGTTTTCCAATGTTTAGATCACCACATAAGTTGGAGGATATAGATCAAGATTTATTCCTGAAGTAAGATGTAAATACCTACCCCCAGTGTCTAGCAATGTAGGGAATTTCGTGGATGGATGCTTGGATAGGTGTATGGCTAGAGGCATATAGATTATCTTGCGATAAGATAAGGTGTTCAGATAAAGAATGCTCGTTGGATAATGCTTCATGGTTTAGATAACACTGGGTAGGATAGGATCAATGAAAACAACCCATGTCAAGATGTTTACCATAAGCAAGTGTAAAGTGCACTTCAAACTTTCATCAAGATCAAGATAACTTGGATGATGGACGTAGATAGATGATAATGGATTGGATAAATGATTCATAGATGAAATGGAATTATTATGGGTAAGATGGATGGAATTCTAGATTTATTATGGATGGGATGAGATTCTTTCACTTGAAATAGCACATGCATATGCTTAATTCTACACATGAAGCCTTTTTTCTAGGTTTTCATCATGGTACCTATCCAAAGCGTCACCGCAATGGTTTTCACTAGAGGACGATTTTTTTCTTTACTGTTTTCAATCCCTTTTTCTAATTTTTTTTTGGATTTTCATATTTTTTGATTTTTTGTATTTTTCTGTGAAAGATTTAAAGCTCATGTTGAACCACAAGGTGCTACCGATTTTGATGCCCTTGCCATAATGTTCCATTGATATCCTTCTTGAAGAAGTTTCTTTTCCAAGATACGTGCACTTGAATACAAGTTTTGAGATTCATGATCAACTTTGTTGATATCAGAGTTAACTTTGTCTTTATGTGCACATCGTGATAGAGTGCCCTCTGAATCCTTATGATGAGAGGTCATTACCAATACTTGGTCAATATGAGAATTGGATATCATGCGTGGAGGCGTGGATGGAGTGTCTTTAGGGATAAAATATGGATTGGTTGATAGTTTGGAACCTCTGACTCTCCAAACATGGGAAGATGAGAAATGATGGGTGGATACAGAAGTGTGCATTGAATTAGGACCAACTGCTTGATACACTTTGTATGTTGCTTGAGAAGCTTGCTTTTTCCTTTGTGGACATATTTGATGGATACTTTTCCCTTTTTTATTTTTCCCCATAGGCTTTTTTTACTAATGGAGTTTGATAGGGATAATCTTTCTTTGTATTCTTTGGTATCCACTTGTATTTGATTTTGGCTTCATGCTTCTCTACTTCTTTTGCTTTCATAACATTCTTTGTGCTTTGATTCAAATCTTTATTCTGATGTTGGTCCCAATTTATGGATGGGGTGATGGGTGGATGAAGATTCATGACATGGTTGGTTTCAGTATTGACATTAGTTTCATCATAAGGACTCTTCATGCTCCCTATGTTGATGTTTTCTTGAGACATAGTTGCCCCCAGTATTGTGGAAGTAGTACCTTCATGCTTTGATTTTTCCTATTCCGAGAGCTCTTGTTTAGAATGCATTC
>VDFB02000017.1:204019541-204081355 GCA_007258455.2 Sequoia sempervirens
AGATCTGGATTACTCAGGCAATGGGAGTTCTTGTATGTGTCTTGTCTTTGATTGGTTGACACTAGAACTTGTATTTGTTGTTAATTGATTGGCATAAGTTTACTAATGGTGATATCTTCAAGGTATGTGAGATTGGATGGAATAGCACGAGTTAGGGGTTCTATTTTCAGTCAAGTGGGTTTATCAGTTGGATAGAAGCAGTTAGTCTGATTGGTGTTCTAACTGATGTTTAGTTTCTTGTTTCTAGATAATGACTCATGGTTGTGCTCTGTTTGAAGCTTTGAAGTTGAAATTGCTTCTGGATAGCATTTGAGCATAGTGAAGTGGTAGTAGTATCTTGTTGGTGATATCACTAGGATCTTTTGCTTGTGTTGGTTGGAATGGTGCTTATACACCTTCACTTTGTATTCTAATTCCACAGGTGGCATGTTGGAAGATGACAAGATTGATGCCTGAAGGTGAACATCTTGGATGTTGGAGCAGAATTCTTGTTGCAGCATGAGAGCATGTTTGAGATCTATGTGATTTCCTGGAAGGCTCTGATCGGTTGCATTTTGGTTGCTTTGTTTGGAAAGTTAGTTACAGTTGGATGCCTGGTCATTGTTGTAGATTGTCTAGTGGAATTTTATCTATGGAGACTTGTTCATCAGGTGTCTTGAGTATTGTGGGGTCTAAACTGGTGGAGCTAGTGTGATCCTAGTTCCTGGTTGCTTTGGAGGTGCCTGTGTGTTCTTCATCAAGTGGGATATTGTTGGACTTGTGTGCCTCAATCATCATACACTTTAACCTCTAAGAGAGCCAAGTCAGTGTGACAAATTTTGTGTCTGGCTGACTACCAGCTGGAAATTCCCTAGTCGCTGTGACTTGGTTTTGGTCTTGCTAAATAGAATATTCGTTGTGACCTTTTGTCGAGTGGAGACCTTTGGCTAACAGTATGCTCTTATTAGGCATCGGGGAAACACAAGGGTCTCGGGGAGAAGTCCCAATGACTTATGAAAGTCTCACCGATAACATATGGCTATCGGGGTAATCACATGGGCTTCAGTAAGATGTTCAAGCGAGAATGAAATGTCACACCGAAGGGGAAAATCTTGGAGTCATCGGAGTAGCTCAAGGTGATTGGGATGATGTCCTAGTGACAATGGAGAAGTCTCGGTGACAATGCTTGGGGTCTTCGCTGTGACTCAAAAGACTTTGGCATGAAGTCTTGCTGATAGTCTTCGGTATGACATGTTCACTCGGTGGAAGGTCTTAGTGAAGGTCAAATGTCTTACCAACTCAGTAAGACATGTTTGCTAGGAGTGAAGTCTTGGCGAAAGACAAATGTCTTGCCAACTGTCAGGTGCTTCGGTGAAACTTGAGGAGACTCGGCGAAACCTCTTGGCAAAAAAAAAAATTCTTGTCGATGCAAAGTTGAAATCTATGTGACTTGTGAGCATCGATGTGAGTCTTTCCGATGAGAAATATCTTTCAGATAGCAATGTGATGGATGTCAGAGGTTTTGGTATGACTTTGGAACCTCGGTATGATCTCCTGGCAAAAGCAATAAGTCTCACCGACTAGTGGATACTTCAAAACAACATGAAGACTCAGTGAGAGGTCTTAGCGAGAGCAGAATGTCTGCTGGACAGAAGACTTCGAGGTAACTTGAGAGGCTCATTGTGAACTCCTAGAGAACTTGATTGTCCTGCCGATGGGAATCCTGATGTTGGTATGACTCTTGGCGACTGCTCGATGTTCGATATGACTTGAATTCTTGGTATGATGTCTTGGCGAAATATGTTACTCTTGCTAACTACACTTCGGAATGACCTTTGAACATCGATATGAAGTCTCATCGAATGGCTATTGTCTCACTGATGAGAATGCTGAGGTCAATGTGAGTTGATGACTTCAGTGTAATGTTTGGGCGAAGAGCGATAGTCTTTCCAACTGATGAACTCTTCGGAATACCTTGTGATCTTCGATGTGAGGTCTTGGTGACATGATGAAGTCTTAGCGATAGGTCTCTGGACTCGGTGTAACCTCTTGCTGATAGGTATGACTCTTGGTGATATCAAATGTTTGTTGTGTGGGCATCGGGGAGACACGGTTAGTGTCTCACCAACATGACAACACAGGTTGTTTCCTTTAGTGTTTGACTACCTGATGTGATGGCTTGTGGACCAATCAGAGGAAGCAAAATTCAAACGGTTCGTGGTTGGATTTTTGTAGTAGTTGCGATGGAATTGAATGGTCTGGAAGGAAAAATCTACACCAGAATGGAATGACAATAATGATGTTGAGCTGGAGATTGCTATCTGACAATTGAAAATGAAGCCCGTTGAGAATGAATGAAAAAAAATGTATGCATTGGATGTTCTGAAGTGGGTGTTGTTAAGCCAAGGAGCTGAAGAGCTGAGAGCCAGAGAGAGTGATAGTGAGGACTGAGTAGCTGGCTGGAAGGCCGAGGCCATGACGTTGAAGCAGAGGAAGAGAGAGGCAGAGTTGTGCTGGAATCTCTCTTGATCATGAATGCCATGGTTGATCTCTCTAGGAGAGTTTGCTACTAGTTGTATCTAGAATGAACAAGATGAATCTCTCAAGAGGCTATCAGCCTGAATTTGTATTGTAACCATTTTGTTGCTGAATAATACAATGGCTCAATCTTTGGAGTGTGGGGTTTTTTATCCGAGAGGATTTTCCCCACGTAAATCTTTGTGTTCTAATTTCAATCTTATCTTTCATTTGTATTGATTCTATTTCTAGAATCTGTTATTGATTGATGTTGAATTTACATGTGTTTCTCTCAAAAGGATCAATGTGGGAAATAAATTGTGTATGTTTCCGCTTTAGGACATAGTAGTATGTGTCTTTGGGGCAACCTAGTCAAAATGAAAGTTACCGAAGGCACTACTGTTTGGAGTTTCTATGAGATGCCCTCCATAGATTTCCTTACAAAGTCATGATTGATAGGCTGATTGAAAATCATTTATAGGTTTCAAATGGTATCACATTTTTTGAATCCAAAACATCCATCACATTCTATGCTTCGCATACTATAGGATTTTAAAAAAAAAAAAATTCATGAAGTTTGACCAAGTTAAGGTGGTCAAACATACGAGTTTTTATATTTTTTAAAATTTGTAATAAAAAATAAATAATTAATTATTTACTTAGAAAAAAATCACAAAAAAAATATGTATCACATTGAGACATGAGTCCTCTACTTATATCTAAAATATTATAAAAAAATATTATTATTTTATTGTGGTTAGGGTGGTCAAACAGACACCTACTTCTTATTTTTTCCTAGAAATTTAGTACTACTGCATTGAAATTTCAAAATTTCGCCAAATAGATTTTTTTCTTTTAAACAAACCTAGTAGTTTAGAAATTATATTCAATTTTCTATAGATTCTATTCATACATATTTTTAAAATAATATAGATAACTTATTCAAATTTTTACATCAAGTTTCATAACTCTGATTTTTCTAAATTTTTTGCCACTTAAGGGCTTCTTTTTTCCATGATGATCCTGCACATACCCATAAGCACTCAAATATAAATTAGTATCCTTTGGATACCACAAGGCATGTTTCAAAGTTTCGTTCAAGTATCTGAATATTCTCTTCACTACTGCCACATGTGACTCTCTAGGATCTTCTTTAAATCTAGCCACACGATAAACTAAATGTATGATATCTAGTCTAGTAGTGGTTATATACAACAATCCTCCAATCATTGATTTGTACTTTCTTTGTTTAGCCTTAGGAGATTCATAATTCTTGCTTAACTTGCTATTAGTAACCATAGGAGTGCATACCCTTTTAAAGTCTTCCACTCCAAACTTCTTTAGCATTTCCTTGAAATACTTTGATTGTGAAATGAATATATTTTTTTCTAATTTATTTGTAGTCCAAGGAAGAAATTCATCTCCCCATTCGCATTTCAAATTCATTCTGCATCTCTTTTGCAAATATCTTGTACATACTTTCATTTCCTCTAAAGATTATATCATCAACATACACAACCACAATCAATATTTGATTTTTTTCAACCTTAAATTAAACATTTCTATTTGGAGTACCTTTATTTAATCCTTGCTACAACAAGTACCTATCCAACCTTTCATACCAAGCTCTAGGAACTTGCTTGAGTCCATACAATTATTTCTTCAATCTATTGAACATATTAATGTTACTTGATAACTGAAATCCTTTCAGTTGTTCAAAGTAAACTTCTTCTAGCTCACCATTTAGAAATTTATACTTCACATCTATTTGATAAAATTTGAAATCCTTGTATGTTGCAAAATCAAAAAACAACATAATAGCTTTCATTCTTACCACTGGAGAAAATTTTATCCTCAAAGTTTATTCCTTCCACTTGTGGGTAAACTTTACATACTAACCTTACCTTCTTCTTAACAACTTCTCCATCCTCATTCAAATTATTTTGGAATAACAACTTAGTTCCAATTACATTCATTTTTTTTTATCTTGGGACAAGTCCCCAAGTCTGATTTTTCTCAATCTGCATTAATTATTTTTCCATGGACTTGATCCAATACTCATCTTTACATGATTCACCCATTGTTTTAGGTTCAAATTTAAAAAGTAAACATAGGTTTACTTGTTCTTTTGTCATAGCATCCTTTCTTCTTGTCAATGCACCTCTACTTTTTTCACCAATGATGTGATCTTTAGAATGATTCTTCTGCACATACTTAGGAGTCTAAAGGGATCCTTTCTAGATCTTCTTCCTCTTCAACCTATACATCATTTTCCTTACCTTTATCTTTTTCTTCTTTTCTACAAGAGGAATCATTTGATTCATATCCATCGATCATCATTGAACTTTTATGTAGATCTTCATCCACCCTGAAACTTGCACTTTCAACAATTCTTTTTAGCCTCTTGTTGTAGCCCCAATAAGCTTTTCATTTTATAGAATATCCAAGGAATATTCTTTCATCATATCTTGCATCAAACTTTGCTAAGTTTTTTTTTATCTCTCTTGACATAGAATTTTCTTCCCAAACACTTTGAAACATTTGATGGTATGAGTCCTTGCATAACATAACTCATATGGAGTATATGAACTATTTTTTCTCACTGGTGCTCTGTTAATTATGTATAATGTAGTATGAATTGCTTCTCTCCAGTAGACTTCTGGTAGGTTTTCTTCTTTCATCATTTTTCTTGCTACTTCTTGAACAATACTACTCTTCCTTTCAACCACTCCATTCCACTGAGTAGTCCTAGGGGCTGACAAATGTTGAGCTTTATTCCTTGAACTTCACAAAAAATATTGAATGAGCATTGAAGGTGATTTCTCCACCTCTGTCAGATCTCAAACATTTGATTCTTGTATTCATTCCATTCTTAACCATAGCTTTAAAATCCTTAAACTTATCTAGAGCTTCTAATTTTTCTTTGAGAAAAGTTACCCAAGTCATTCTAGAGTAATGATCAATCAACATCTAAAATACCTAGGTGAGTGCAGTATCATGGGGGTCCAAAAAGTGGTGATATGACCAAAAATGGTTGATGAATTTTTTTATCCAAATTTGATGAAATGAAAAGGGTTTATTCATAAAATTGTCAACTTTCCAAAAATAAAAGATAAACCATACATGGAATTAAATAAATAATTATTATTGATTTTATACATACATTCTGACTAAAGTCCTAACTAATTGGATGATTGAAACAAAACTATAATTCTTATTTAATTTCAAATTTTTTGAATCTAAAAGATGTAACATAGTATATGCTTCCCATACTATAGGATTAAAAAATTAAAAATGAATTTCATAAATTTTAGACCAAGTTATGGTGATTAGACAAAAATGTTTTAATATTTTTGAAAATTTTACCAAAAAGTTTATAACTAATTATTTACTTGCAAAAAATTTACAAAAAAAAATGTGGCATATCCGTGAATGTGTTTTCTACTTATATTGAAAGTTTAAAATAAATATATTACTTTTTTCTTGTTCTTAGGTTGGTTAGACATACACCTGCTTTTTATTTTTTCTTGAAAATTTAGTACTACTACATTGAAATTTCAAATTTTCACCAAATAGGTTTACTTTTTTCCAAAAAAGGAATAGTAACTTATAAACTTCATTCCTTTTTCTAGAAATTTTTTTCTTACATTATTTTCAAATTATGTTAATAACTTATTCAAATTTTTATGTCAAGTTGACTAAGTCTATTTTTTTGAACTTTCATTGCCACTTAAGGGCCTAGTTTGGACCCCCATGTGATCTTGCATTGACCCACTTGTCACATTGAAAACTTCTTATTCTGGTAGGTCCACAAAGGTTTGTATGCACCAACTCCAAAGGACCAATAGTAGATTGTTCTTTGACTTTGAAACATTTTCTAGCTTACTTGCATATCTAACATTCCTTGCAGACAACATTGATAGGATTTGTAATATTTGGCAGATCTCTCACAACTTGAATTGAATTGATTATTACTAGGCTATCAAAATTTATGTGACACATTCCTTTATTCCATAACTAACTTTCATTAATTTGTGTAATAAAGCACATACCATTAGCACCCTTAAGCTAATAAATATTTCCATCTATTCTTCTTGTACCAACCAAATTCCAGAGCCTTTTTTGATCTCACAACCATCATCCTAAAATACAATGTTATATCATTTGCTACAAATTTTTCCTACACTCAAAAGGTTATGCCAGAGACCCTTAACATAAATAACATCATCTATATTAATCTTGCCATCAAAACTGATTGAACCTTTTCCACATATCTTAGTAGATGTATCATCACCAAACTTAACAAGACCACCTTCAAACCTTTTAATTTTAAAAAACTCACCCTTATCACTAATAATGTGATTCGAGAATCCAATGTCAATGATCCACTTATTCTTCTCTTCTCTAGCATGAAAGGAAGTCACTATTGCTCCTTCAATATTATGACTTGTTTATTGAACAATTTCCTTCATACATCTCTCAGAGTTAGTAGAATTAGCTCCATCATTTAGAGCCATGAACAAGAATTCTTTATCCTCATCATCAAATATCCTAGCATCTTCTTTAAAATAATAAATTATCTTAATTGATTTACCTTCATTCTCTTTATATTTATATTTTGAAGCTTTGATAGGACATCTTGAAGCATAATCACCATTCTTTCCACAATTGAAACATTTGAAGGTAACTTACCTCCCTAATTTCTAGTTCCCCTTTTCAATCACCTCACAAAGTTTCTTCTACATCATCAACATCATCCAAATTTGATTCTTCATTCTTTTCATCTTTTCCAACTTTAAAAGTAGTTTCATTCTTTGAATCACTTGGACCAAACTCTCAATTCAAAGACAATTAAATCACCAAAAAATTGACCTCTAAAATATAGATTTAAATTTTGAACTTCTTCAATAGAAAAGACTTTATGACTATAATATTTAGGTTTAGTTCTTAGTACCTTCTTTACTACCTCATCTTCTTCAATTTTTCCACCAAGACCTTTGATGGAATTGACAACTTCATCCACTTTATGCATGTAGCTTATAATATCTTCATCCTCTGAAATCCACAAGGTTTCAAATTTGATCTTTAGGTTCTACATCTTAGCTTTCTTGAATTTTTCATCTCCTTAATAAACACTTTCCAGCCTCTTCCAGATCTCACTAGTAGATTTGAGATTCATAACTTTTACAAGTTCAGTATTAGAAAGACCACCCAAAAGAGCATACGTTGCTTTTTCATTGTTCTCATTGGCCTCGATCTCATCATTAGTTCCTAGACCATTTGCATACATAGTATATCCAGATTCAATAGTCTTCCAAACTCAAAATCCTAGTGAAACAAGGAAACATTCCATCTTGGTCTTCTAGAATGCATAATCTAATCCATCAAACAGAGGAGCGTCCTCTTTTTGAACCATCCTAGATCTACCTCAAGATGTTAAGCTTTCTTCCAAAGAACCTTGATCAAATACCAATTGTTGAATACACAAGACAACTAAGAGGGGGGTGTACTAATTGTTCAATAAAACATCAAACCCTCACTAGCATTCCAATCCACATTTAGCCTTAATTTTTTATAATGATTTAGCATGATAGTAAATAGAAAAAACTAAAAAAATAGCAACCCCATACATAACAGAACACCTAATTTACATGGAAAACCCAAGAAGGAAAAACCATGGTGAGGATTAGATCACAAAATAAAGTATTTGCAACACCGAATACAATAGGCTCACTACCCAAAATAAAGAAGGGATCACTGCCAATGGCATACTACCAGATTACATAAATGAAGAAAAAATATTGTTACAATGATAAATACATCTTAGAGCAACAAAAATGTTCTACCACTATACCACTAATACAAAAACACAGTCTCTGTAGAATGTAGACACCTTATGCTCACTACTTCCACTAGTCTTAGGTGTTAAAACTCATACACTTCGCACTTTCACACTTCACATCATAATTCACATCTCACACACTTCAAATTTCCATTGTCCATCAACACAACACACACACACACACACACACACATATATATACCATCTTCAACCTTGACAAAAATCTAACAGGTCATCTATACACCTTAGCTGTGTATATTCAAATTAGGTCAGCTCTAAAAAATCCTATGATGGAGAGGAATGAAAGTGGACCACATCACAACTTAAATCAGACTTAAATCCACTCATACATGCCATTCCATGCTTCCACAAACACCAACACAAATTTTCAATTAGTGTAAACACGCAAGGTTGACTGAACCTGTGTAAATGCCATTGAACATTTAAGTATATACTCCTTTTTATCTAAAGAAAACTTGTGAACCACACACAAAACTTAGACATAATCTAGAATATTCCATCAGTACCCTCAAATCCAACAAATTCCTTTACAACAACTTTCACTTGTAGAAAAGAATCATCTTGTACACCTACTTTGCCTTCCACATACTATAACATATGAATCCAACCTTAAGGAGCCCCAAAATTTTATGAACTTGGAATAAATATAGATATGAGTAATGTAAGTACACCCTCAGATCTATAAGACCAAAAAGCACACTATAGAGAAATACGGAGCAAAACAACATTTCTTCCACATTTCACACACTAGTGAACACAACTTTCTCTACATAATGATTTAGGACAAGAAACTCTAGATATAACACCTGTAAACACCTCTTATGAACATATATGAACTACATGATCAAATCTTTAATATAGAAGAAATGCAAAGAAAAAACCAAAATACTACTCTACTACACTATGCACTCTTTACCACACTATCTCCTCTTCTATTCAAAATTTTTCAAATGCATTTGGAAACCACGTACCACAAACATCATCCCCTCATATACAACATTTCCTTATCACAATCAAACCAAATTCAATACGAAAATTCAACCACACATATGATTATCGATGCAACACTGGAGGTTGACATCAATGAGATTACTAATGACAACATATTGCAACAAATCAAAGTAACTCCATAGGTTGGCATCAATGCAACAACAAAGATCTGTTGAAATCAATGACAACACAAAATTCATAGACTTCCAATAGTAGACTATAAGATAACATTTGAGATTCGTAAATTCAAAAAAGGAAATTTATTTCGTTTAGGTTACCCATGACCCTATCCCTGCAATTTAGGATCAAGTTTCATTAACATGTTCCTCTTTGTATCTCTCTTGCAAATCTACAACTGTTGTAGATTAATTTTAGTTTTTGTATATGTGAAAAAATAGATTTTTAGAGCTAGGGCTTTATCTCAAATAGTCTTCATTAAAAACACAAAAATTTTCATCTTTTAAACTCAAAAGAAAAAATTCCCAGGAGATAGAATCTCAATGAGGTAGCAAGCCAATCATCAGCTCTAGTTGGTTTTATGTCCAAATGTGGATTCAAGTTTAAAAAAGGTAATCCTAGTTCAATCTAGGATTACTTTTCCTAATTCACATTTTTTACATAAAATTGATTCTTGTTTTAAGTTTAAAAAAGAAGATATGAATTTGAATGATTTTACCTAAATTCTAGTGCATGACTTGAAGAAATACCTTCACCCACAATGTTTGTATGGAGACAAACTTTCTAGCACCTAAAAAAAAAAATCTAATTAATACATCAAAATTTACTATCATTTTTGTGAAGGTGTGCTTTTTACAAAAAAACATATAAATAGGGCTATGTCTTAGTGCTTGTGACTTAGCTCCTAGTCACCAATGTGTCCAAGGGATAGGTTGGGCCAATACAAAATAGATTCATTAGATCTTAGCTCATGAGACTAGGAGCTAAACAATGATAAGGTGGAGAAGAGAAACCCTAAGACCTTAAATGTAATGATATGACTAAAAAATGATGCAAATAACCCATTCTGATGCAAAAATAACAGATCTAGAAAGTCACAGACAAATTTGTTTTTCAAAAACAAACTAAGTAGAGTTTTGTGCACCTGACATAAAAATCTAGAGCTAAATTTGACAGACCAAGTAACCTAGGATGACTTTTTCCTAGTAACTGAAATTGGAATATGATTCCATAGTCCTCTAAATTATGATCTGACCCTTCTTCCTTCTGAGTTTCATAATTGGATTTTCCTTAGGTGTTGAGCTAACTAAGTTTCCATATATTGTCAAGTTGTAGGGTTTGAATGCAACAATGAATAAATGATGCTCAAACTTCTCTCAATCTTCTTAAAATTTGAAACCTACACATTTAGAGAGAGAGGAAGGATTGTTCCATATAGGGGATTGCCTCATTCAAACCTTATGTTGGTGTTTCCACCTCCACAATGACAATTCCAATGAAAGGCAACACATCCGTTTGAGGGATATAGGAAAAGTTATAAATAAATGATGAATATAAAATGGTCTGCAACTCACCACCAAAATCTAATTCCTTGAAGGATTGAATTCATGCAAATCTTCTCAAGGTTTGACACTACAATATTCAACTTCAATTTCTAATGAATGTTTGTTGAGATTTCGAAAAACTATTTTCAGAACACCGACGAACCACTGAAATAATTTGTCACAACATTTTCATCGCTTTCTCGAAAAACCTTAAACCGTTGAAACAATGACCTAACTTCATCAGTTGTCACCATGAAAAATGGATCAGGTGTTCATTGGAATATTGATGAAAATTGTGTTGATCTAGCGACGAACAATGGCTAGAACACAAGTGGGATGCCTCTGCCAAAATGTCAAAAAAACACTAGAAATGTGTCAAAATGGTGATGAAACTTTCATGAGAGGTATGTTAGAAAACCAAGATCACCTGCATGCAAGATGGATACCTGTCACATGCAAAAGATATGAAGAACCAAAAAAGATGTTCTTTGAACCTCAAAGTGTAAAATGCATTAAGAGAATCGATTATTACAAAGTGATCAATCCTTATGAAGGAGATCAAGAAACCCTAAATGAAACCCTAGTGTGCACACTTAATAATTAATAATTAATTAATTATTAATGTGCCTAAGTTTAGCTTAAGTAATAAAGAGGAATAAGTGACTTAATTAATTAATCAATGTGATGTAATTAATTAAGCATAATAAATTATTACTCTAACACCCCCCCTTAAGATGAACTTAGGAAGAAGCTAAAACACTAGATAAGATGCATGAAAGCAAAGATGGGTCCCGACAACTAGGCCTGATCAGGTACCCATTTACAAATGCAAGAATGGAGTAGAGAAGGAAAAACCCAGTGGGCAACCAGGGGCTAGCGGGCTGGTGTAGAGGCAGAGCCCTTGGTTCTCCATGTGGCTGGGGGCTGAGCGCAGGGGCCCGCGGGGCTGGAAAACCTAGCTAGTGGCGAGTCAGCGGAATCCGCCGGTGGCAGTACTATTTGGGTGGCCGCCCGGTGGCCGCCGGGCGGCGGAACCCTTTAACACTGGACACGTAGGCCTGAATCTCAAGAAATGACATTTTTGGACCTTTTTAAATTTTTCGAGCCTCAGAATGTGTGCTGGGGAGGCCATACGACCCCTCAGACATTTTTTTTGCCTCCGGGATCAACTGCACCAAAATTGACTATTTGACAGGCGTTTCTAGGGTTTTGGGACGCTGCGAACGCAATGGTGACGTCCGTTTGAGCCCAAAGTGAGCCAAAAAATAGGCTACCCCCAGATCTTGTAGAAAAGATGCCTGTGGAAACCCTTGCACTTGAAACTCACAAAAAGGCCATATCTTCAGATCACAAACAAGTAGCTACAGGTCTGGAGCTCTGAGACCATGTTAGAAAACCAGGATCACCTACATGCAAGATGGATACCTGTCACATGCAAAAGATATGAATAACCAAAAAAGATGTTCTCTGAACCTCAAAGTGTAAAATGCATTAAGAGAATCGATTATTACAAAGTAATCAATCCTTATGAAGGAGATCAAGAAACCATAAATGAAACCCTAGTGTGCACACTTAATAATTAATAATTAATTAATTATTAATGTGCCTAAGTTTAGCTTAAGTAATAAAGAGGAATAAGTGACTTAATCTATTAATCAATGTGATGTAATTAATTAAGCATAATAACTTATTACTCTAACAAGGTATATAAATTTCATTGGATGCTTTTGGTGTTTCATCAGTTGAGTTTTTCAAAATATCAACGAAAAAATGTAATTTTTTTAAAAAAAGTATTTGTTCCAATTTAGGCATTCTTTCATTTGCAAACATGCTAGTCTAGAAAATGCAATTAGTGGGTGTAAATACAAACTCCACAAACTTTGCCAACATCCTCCCTACCTGTGCCAAAAGGGGAGCTTTGTAATAGGGTATGGACATCCATCAAAACATAAAGGATAGAGGAATTTCATCAGATGTGTTTGCAACTGCCATGTTAGACATGTATGCAAAATGTCAAAGCATATACAAGGAATGTGAATTGTTTGACAAAATGCCTCAAAGAAATGTTGTCTCATGGACTGCAATGATTGCAGGATATGCACAAAATAGATTTGTTCAAAAGGCTTTATAAATTTTAAAGCAAATGTAATTGGCTAGTGTAAAGCCAAATTCGACAACCTTTGTCAGCATCCTCCCTTCCTATTCCAAAAGAGGAGCTTTGGAATAGGGTATGGACATCCATCATAACATAATCGAAGAGGCAGTTTTTTCAAATATTATAGTTGGAAATGCTCTAGTAGACATGTATTCAAAATGTGAATACATAGATAAGGAAGATGAACTATTTGATGGAATGGCTCAAAGAAATGTCATCTCTTGGAATGTAATGATTGTAGGATATGCACAAAAATGACTATTTAAATAGAAATTGTTGTGATAGATGCAAACTATTTCCATCATTTTAAATAGGGACAATGTTCTTGAGGAGATGATTGGTGATACTAAATGAAGCAATCTGAAAATTAGGCTTGCAATATGTTGTAGTGGAAACTTCCCTGGTAGACATACCTATGAAGAGTCTATAATGGCCATTCAAAAGTTCTAGTAATTCCTATCTTATCATGTTCTCCACATGAACATATGTTCAATTAGATAATATAATACAAAATAAAATAGAGAGTTTAACTAATGAATTGTAGAAAATAGGTTTTTGAAGTTTATATCCATATCATTGATTACATTCATTGCATTGCACACCTTTCAAACTCAAAGTATTACTTCAAATTGCATAACTAATAACTAGATGTTGATAGATGACAAAATTTTAATTACAATATAGTTTATTACAGTCAACCTAAGCAGTTATCCAATTGTTGGTGTAATTAATATTTAATTACACTTTGCATAAGTTTACTTAGGCATATTTAATTCCTAAGTTATAGGTTCTTATCTTTATCTTATTGAGCTATCTTGTTGCTCAAGATAAGATTAGGGTTATGCATCTTTTCTTTTATAAAGAAAATTATTATCATGTAATTATCAAACTCTTGAATAATAATTATTTGCACATCTTCTTGCAAATCTCTACTTTTTTTTATTTTCTCTTCTGTGGAAGGTCTTTTTGGTTTGCAAATCAAGAAAAGTTTTATCCCACTGGGTTTTCCTTCTCTACCACATCATTGCATTTGTAAATGAGTACTTGATCAGGCCTTGTTGTCAGGACTCATCTTTGCATAATAATCTGCTTCTCCCTAAGTTGTACTTATGAGGGAGTGTTGGTGTAATTAATATTTAATTACACTTTGCATAAGTTTACTTAGGAATATTTAATTCCTAAGTTATAGGTTCTTATCTTTATCTTATTGAGCTATCTTGTTGCTCAAGATAAGATTAGGGTTATGCATCTTTGCTTTTATAAAGAAAACTATCTCTTGTAATTATTTGTACTTCGAATATATCAATTTGCACATCTTTTGCAAATCTCTACTTGTTCATTTTTCTCTTCTGTGGAAGGTAATATTTCTAGTTTACAATCAGATCTTGGTTTCTAACATGGTATTAGAGCCTCAATTTGCAGCCCCTTCTCAGCTTTTTTGGAGGAACACATTGCAGAGCTCGTTTGAGGTCCCTCGAGGGTTTCATTCATTGAGCATATTTATGCAGCATCTTGGATCAGATTGGGGTTTTCCGTTGCATTTAGGGCATTGGAAAAAGTTAGAAATGACTTTTATTTCATTCATTTCATTAAAATTTGCAAGATCTATGAGGGTTGTAAGCTTAGTGATTTTTCTCATAGATCCAGGGGTCGGCTGATTTTTGGAGAACTTTAGGCCCAGACGAACCTCACGTTGGATTTGCAGCGCCCAAAAACCCCTATTTCCATATAAAATTTGTTCGATTTGGACATAGTCATCCAGAGAGGTAAAAAAATTTTCCCAAGGGCCATACAACCCCAAGCACGACTCTCGAGGCACAAATTTTGAGAAAAAAATCAAAAAAATAATTAAAAAAAAATCAGAGAATTCTGACGCTTCCCGTTCAAATTCCCAGTGCTCCCTGGTGGCCACCACTGGCCCACTGCCGCTTGCCTCCTACACTTGTCCACCGCTTCTAGTTCTTAGCCCCCGCAAGCTCTAGCTGCGGTCATATTGAGAACTAAGAGCCCTAGGCTCCAGCCCCCGCCGCCCTAAGCCCCCGTCGTGGTTCTTTTGAGAACCAGGGGCTCTGCTGCAGGACCCAGCCACTAGCCCTAGTAACATGGGTGACTAGGGGCCGCACTGAAGCCCCCTGGCCACCAGCCCCCTAGTCCATCCAGGCGACCAAGGGCCTTTTTTTTTTTAACCCCTGAGGGCTTCACATGGCCAAAACGGACCTTTTTGGAGCAATTTTGCAAAAACAGGCATAACTTGGGCATACAGAGTCCCTTTTTTGCAAATGAGATATCGTCGGAAAGCTGTTTCAATGCTCTACACAATAGTGTAGGTGTGATTTTCTGGTTTTGAATTTTTGATATATTTTTCAGCCTCAGAAGTCAGATGTTTCTGTTTTCACTCTAAGAAGCATATCTTTTGACTCGCTTATCGATTTTTCGTGATTTTCACGGCGTTGGAAAGCTGGTTTCAGCCTCTATGTAGATTTGAGGTCATTTACAAAATATGTGTACCTTATTTTATGCATGCATTCATTTTTGTTTCATGCGCTAGGTTTTCATTTTCACTTATCTTTCTATAGTTTTGCTTTCTCTCCTTTTGCAATCATTGGGTATTGTAATAATGAACTGATATAAAGTTCCATTAAGGGTAGTTCTTGCATCCATCTTTCATATTGGTGACAACTCACATGAGTTTTTCTGGTTTCCTGTTGTCTCCTTTTAGCTTCTTTCTTTCTTAGCTAGACACATCTTTAGTTTGCTTTGGTTCACACTTCACATTGGGATTTTATGGTTCTTAATCGGTATTGGTTCAGATCTTTCTCATTTGAGGGCCATGTTTTTATGGTTAATGTTCCAAAATCTTCATGGTACTTGTCCTATGGGTAATTTTAGTTTCAGTTTGGCATTGGCTTCGAGAGACACAACTTCTAGATTTGTCATCATTATGGGTTCATTCATCCTTTCATCTACTATTGCTTAAAGATTCCAGGGTTGATCCAGTATGTGAGTTTCCAGTGTTCCTTGGCATTGGGTCTACTATTGCATTTGTGATTCTGATATGGTATTTTGCAAACAGAAGTATCTTTCCTTGCTTGCTAGATTTGGGGTTCCAGTGTTACTCCATAGTATTCTTCCATTGCTTCTTTGCAATAGTCATCTTATTGTAGGGGGTTTTGTCCCACTGGTTTTTCCTTCTCTACCTCATCATTGCATTTGTAAATGAGTACCTAATCAAGCCTTGTTGTCGGGACTCATCTTTGCATAATAATCTGCTTCTCCCTAAGTTGCACTTATGGGGGGTGTTGGTGTAATTAATATTTAATTACACTTTGCATAAGTTTACTTAGGCATATTTAATTCCTAAGTTATAGGTTCTTATCCTTATCTTATTGAGATATCTTGTTGGTCAAGATAAGATTAGGGTTATTCATCTTTTCTTTTATAAAGAAAATTATCTATTGTAATTATTTGTACTTTGAATATATCAGTTTGCACATCTTTTGCAAATCTCTACTTTTTTGTTTTTCTCTTCTATGGAAGGTGATTTTTCTGGTTTGCAATTAGATCTTGGTTTCTAACACCAATTACTTCACATTGTGTAACTAATAACTAGGAGCAACTACCAATTGCATTAGCTTGTCATGGCATTCCATGAGACCACATTTATTTGAGGGAATTTTTCAAATAGTTCATTGCCTTGTCTATAATACAAAATTTTTCATACATGTCTACCAAATTATTCAATCGAATAGTTCACTACCTTCCTCCTGGGTATGTGCAGGATCATCATGGAAAAAACAGGCCCTTAAGTGGCAAAAAATTCAGAAAAATCAGAGTTAGGCAACTTGACGTAAAAATTTGAATAAGTTATCTATATTATTTTAAAAATATGTAAGAATAGAATCTGTAGCAAATTGAATGTATTTTCTAAACTACTAGGTTTGTTAAAAAAAAAAAAACCGATTTGGTGAAATTTTGAAATTTCAATGCATTGGTAAATAATTTTAGGAAAAAATAAGAAGTAGGTGTTTGTCTGACCACCCTAACCACAATAAATGATAATATTTTTTTATAATATTTTAGATGTAAGTAGAGGACTCAATGCCTTGATGTGATGCATATTTATTTGTAATTTTTTTCTAAGTAAATAATTAATTATTATTTTTTATTACAATTTTTAAAAAAATATAAAAACTTGTATGTCTGACCACCTTGACTTGGTCAAAACTTCATGAAATTCAATTTTTTATTCTTTTAATCCTTTAGTATGTGAAGCATATAATGTGACACATGTTTTTGATTCAAAAATTGTGATACTGTTTGAAAGCTATATATGTTTTTCAATCAGCCTATCAATTAGGACTTTATGCATAATTTGAATAGAAAATGAATAATAATTATTTATTAATTTCAAAGTAAAGCATAATTTATATCAGTGGAAAGCTGAGAATCTCCTTTAAAAACCCTTTTTGTTTCATCAATTTTGTCTCAAAAAATAGTCATCAACCACATACCCATCATATTGCCACTTTTTGGCCCATCATGATCCTGCACATACACTCTTATTATCTACTATTGTCATGCATCTCATGGAATATTTATCACTATCAATATGTCTAGATAGTCATGGAGATATTATCTACTATTGTCATGCATCTCATGGAATATTTATCACTATCAATATGTCTAGATAGTCATGGAGATATGACTATCTTTAAATCTTACTCGTCACTAAGGACAATCATGACTTGTCCTTCCTATGGCTTCCTTAAAGGACCAAGGCTATCCTAAACTCTCCATTCATGGTCATTGTACTAAACACTATCATGACTATCCTTACATTATTTTTTCATCGTCATTTTATGGTGAGTATTAAACTTATTGCTATGATTATCCCTAGTTTTAAGAAATGGTTGTAGGCAGTGTATGTTGTTTTTAATGATTTATGTATGGTGAATCTAATACATGAATGATGACTTGACTGCAAAAAGGACAGTAAGTTGGAATGGATAGATTTGTGAAGTAGATGATGAACCTATTGTCTTGAAGGTCTGATAATTGGTTATAGTGCGAAGGTATAGATGGTTGTTGATGTTCCTTGGTGATTTGATATAGGTGTTTGATTTTTTTCCCTTGAAGGGATAGAATTGCAATGCAGAATGATATGATGTAAAGTAAAGGATGTGAATGGTTCTCTAATCATGTTTTGATGTTGTAAAGTAGAGGATGTCAATGGTTCTCTAATCAGGTTTTTTATGTAATGACATACAAAAGGAACATTGTTGAGAGAACAAATGCAAGAAAATAGATCATAGAGCAGGAGTAATAGAGCATGAAGTTTTTTGTGGACAGATTTGGAGGCATGAAGCATATGAGGACATGAGTCTTAGGTTTTACATGCTAAATTTCAAGACATGGAAAGTGATCATAGATATGAATTTGTAAACAATCCAAAAAGAATACCCTATGCCCTTAGAAAAGGTTATGAATGTGATATTTTCAATGGTTTTATGCACTGTGAGTCTCTAATGGATTGGTATACTGTGGTTTATCCTCCATAGGTCTTTATGAAATATGTTTACCCATAGTAATGTATTATCCTTTTTGTCAAGACAAAGATTAATGACTGAGATTGAAGCATTATGACAGTGTGCTAGTTATGGTTGTGGCTTAACAAGGGTAGATTTTGGTAAGGAAGATAGTACGTTGAATAAATGTAAGGAGATAATTTTTTGCATACCTGTAGATGGTACAAAATTTCATGGTTAACTGGAAGCCTCCCATCAACAAGAAGATCCAAATATCCGCGTATCTATCTCAATCGAGCCTCTAAACCCTTTAGAGCTATTAATTTTCCCACTAACTTGTTATGTAGAAAAAGTCAAATTTTAGAGTTATGTCACTCGAAAAGAAAAAGAAACATATTTTTGAAGCCAAATCCACACACAACACAATGTGGTATTCATACAAATCCATACAAACAAACTAAACTCAGAACATTGGAATGGAAACAACTTCAAATTATGATGTAGAGAATGGATTTAGTTTACTCAACTAGAGGTACATTTCATAATAATGGGTTCTTCATTTAAAACATTTGTACGAGGTTCAAATAGTAAAGAGATTTATGAAATATAGAGGAATTAAAAAGATACTTGTATGTAGTTGGATTGAGCTTCTCTTTGTTTCGAGAATAGTTTTATATTCTCTACTTAACAGGGCCAACCATGTGACGGTGGAAGCTCATTTGGCCCCTCCTCCCATCTCACATCACTCTCAATTCCCCATACCCTATCATATAACATTAATAATTCATTCATCCATTAATAACATATAACATTCATTCATTAACATATTTAAATTCATTCATTCATCCATTAATAACATATGACATTCATTCATTCAGTTTTTACATATTATCAAAAATATGGTTGTCATAATATGATTACAATCACTTTTTTTGTGTTTCTTTTTTGAAGCTAAAAAAAGCTGAAGTGGAGTATTGTTTTCTAAATCATCTATCACCCCTTCAGTTGTTCTACCCTCTGCTCATGATCTTAATGTATGCCTAGTCGTGTACTGATCATGACGTGGAGGCCCTTGCAAGGGGGGGTCTACTGCAATAACAAAGAAATGTTAAATTGATATGTTTTGTTATTATTGTTACAAGTATTTTATTAATTAAAAGAACATTAGAGTGGTTCTCTTTACTTGATGGGGCCACATCATGTTCTAGATCTTGTCTTATAGCCTCATGCTCAACATGCTAAACACCCTCTAAATCCTGATCTAGAGTTGAAACATGAAAGGTTACATTAATTAATACACCAATTGTAATTAAATATGTTTAAAAGAACATTACAGTGGTCCTCTTTACCTGATGGGGCCACATCATGTTCCTGATATTCTCTATCCTGATCATGCTCAACATGTTGATCAAGCTCTACATGCTCTAAAGTTGAAACATGAAAGGTTATATTAATTAATACACCAATTGCAATTAAATATGTTTAAATGTATTAATCCATACTACGTTTTGTATAGCACATGAATACATCCAATACCAGGATGTACACCATGACCTTCATCTGCAGGTTGTGCTCCACCCTCACCAAGATGCATTCTAATGTCATGTGTAGTATTATCATTACTTGTCTGTTTAAAACAAATAGGCACATAATTAAGTTATGGTGGAAATTAATATTGGATAGATTGCACAAGTATTCAATTTTAAATAAACTTCATTGAGTTTATTTACCTACATGTCAGATGTAGCGGAAGATTGTGTTTTCCCAATCAAGACTCTTAGGCATTCAGCCATAGCTTCATAGCCTTGCTGGAAGGAAATATTCATGTCCTCTTCTATAGGTGCTTTGTTGAATTCAAATCCTTGCATTTTTGCATAAGATCATGAATTTTTATTTTATGGTGTGATAAAACCAAAATTGTTTCCAATTTATTCTTTGGATGCAATATTTCATTTATTGATACTTACAGTTCATGTAGCTAATTTCATATAACCACCAGAGCCAAGTTTGTGCTACCCGTGTTTTCTAGTCTTTCCTTTGTTGCCTTCGATGTGTCAGGTAGCCAATGAAATGTTTGAAATATGTTATATTATGTAAAACAAAAGAGTAATCAGTATATAATTACATTGTTGATAGTATCTCATACATTCCTTGGCCCAGTGGTGTCTTTCCTTTTTTCTTTTCATCCTTCTCCTTTCCATCCAACACCAGGTCCTTCCACTCCCTCTCTAAAATCATGGGGGGATGCTCATACTTTTTGTTGTTCTTTAAATGTGACCTATATTGGTCCCACACATACTTTAGATAGGTATCGACTTTCTTAAAGACCTTGGTTCGGTTGAATGTTTTATCACCAAACAACACAACTAAACTATTAATGACCTCATCTTTTAAATCTTCATTTTGGGCATTCCACTATGTACGTATGGTGGGCCTAAAGATCTCCAATGTAATATCACTTAGATGTTTATAAAAAATATTATTTCCTACAAAATGATCATGGGATCATTAGTCTAAAAAGAGTGATCAATGAGTAAATTGTAATTGGATTATATATAATAATAATTAAAAAAAATTAAAGTACTTGGGACCTTCTCTATCTTTATGGGAATGAAATCCTCGGTCATCACAAATGTGAATGGAAATGTTCTTGTACTAGTAATACAGGATGATCTAGGAAATGTTGCTAAAACATCACCAGTACTAGTGGCCTCTACACCCCCAGGTACATGTTCCGATGCATGTCTAGTATGTGTTCGTTGCCAGAGGGTGCACTACCTAATGCCTACATGTTATGTGTTGCTGACATTTTAGTCGACAATATAGGCACAAATGATGTGATGTATGCACAGGAAGATTAGGACCAACACTTGTACCAACCCCTACTCCCTGGGTAACACCTGCAGTACCGTGATCATGGCCAGAAGCATCATGAGGATGCAAAAAATCCTATAAAAACAACACATATTTTAGTTCATGACATAAAAGAGTACAAAATATAAAACCATGAATGAACTTATGTTATATTTAAGGATCTCATGAAAACTTACTTACAAGTTCTATGCTCTCTTAGTCAATATTTTAACCCTTTCTCCTATCTCATTTGTTTGAGGCATTATGAATAACAACTGAAGGATTTCTTCATTGCATTTTTTTTGGGTCTTCCTTATCATATCTAGAGGATTTACAAAATATGTGATTTCATCATTGCATAATAGTGACTCCATGTCCTTATGGATGCTCTCCTCTACTGTTGGTGCCTTTCCCCGATCATTTGACTGTGGCAAGAATATTAAAAATATTATCAAAATTAACTCAATAAACTTATGAAAAAAACATAGTAATAAAACATTTTGCTCATATCTAATTTGTACAATTATAATGAGGAAAACCTGTTGGGTAGAAGTGCCTAAAGATGCATCGCAATCTATGCTCTAGGTTGGAGCCTTCCCTGTATGATCAATGTCCTATTGTGACAAAAATTAAATATAAAAAAACATTACATAAATGAAACCAATATACTTATGAAAAAGAACATAATAATAAAACATTTTTCTCGTATCTAATTTGTACAATTACAATGAGGTAAACCTATTAGGTAGAAGCACCTGAAGATGCATTGCGATCTGTGATTTAGGCTAGAGCCTTCCCTGTACGATCAATGTCCCATTGTGACAAATTAAATATTAAAAAACATTACCGAAATGAAACCAATAGACTTATGAAAAAATAATAATAATAAAATGGTATATTGGAGTCGCTAAGTGGAGGTTGGGTACAATGGTATATAGTATGTACCACCCCCATAGTAACTATGTTTGTATCTATGTGATTCAAATTGTAATTGATTAGCAACTCTTCCCCTATAGTTATTGACTTTATTACACATACAAATACACAGTTTCCCTCGCACACCTCAAATATGCAATTGGGTTTCTTATTTGTTGACCCAGGTCATGTACTATTTATAAACCCTACAATATTCCCTAATGCTTTTGGCCTCTTATAAATGTACATAGCCACTCCTTTATTTTGATCCTTATCTTTTAGTTGTATATAATTTGCTGACAGTGCATACCTACACATACTTCATGTATATTGAACCAACTGCATCCAATCTTTGTAATTTTAGCAGGGTCCGACATACTCCATCAATTTAGTAACTTTTTCGTAACAGACCTTTATGCCTTCCATGCAAAATAGGCCCAAACCATGTAATGACAATGGTGTTTTGCGATATATCCTCTCGTTGAAACACAAATAAGTGTTTATTGGAGGAAGTTCCTTGGGTACCCATTTTTTTCGTAGATGTTTGTAGCTCAAGGGAACCTCAATGTCACCTATGCTCTCATCATCATAAGAACATGACCCCCCTTTAGCAAGAAAATAATGCATGCATTTACAAAATTTTCTTCTAATCTTTTTACCTCTAGGTGATCTCCCTCTTTTAGACCTACTACATGTCTCGATTTCCCCTTCTCTTCTTGAATTTCCCTCACTCGAGGAAGACATATCTAAAAAATACTTATTTGGTGGTACCTGCACTCATAAGGATGTTGGATGAAGAACCCTAAAATGTATCGAAGTTTGTTTATTTCTTAAGAATCTAGTTAAAGAGGGTAATTGGGTCCCTCCCTATCTAGCGTTCCTTAACCATTTTCCAAACACCCACAACATCTTTGAACCATTTATAGTCTTCTAGATCATTAAAGAAAAAAGTCCACTTTCATTACTGTTCTCTTTCAAGCTTTCCCTAGTGTTGGCATATGTACTATTCTTTTGGAGGTTTGGTTTAGTCAGTGAAATATTTGGAAGTTTTTAATGGATCCTTATCTTTTTTTCATCTCTTGTACTGGTGTAGGAGCACCTTGGCATAATTAGGCCTCTATGAAGCAATATTTTGAGATTTGATTCAATGTTATTGTTACTACTTTGTAAATCATGTTATTAGAGTCATGTTTTGTGAAATGGGGTTTAATGTCAGATAGATCTCGGTTCTCATTTTCAACTTAGATATGTGGTTGTTTTTTCTTTTTCTTTTGTGTAGTTGTGGAGTGTGGATGAATACTACAAAAATGAAAAATGATATTAGATTTTAGAAAATGTGATGTGGATTTGTGTACTTATGTTTAATTTCCTTTTTGGATAAATTTGGTATAATGCTTTGTGTTAGCAAGAAATTTTGGCTTAATTGGTAAGGTACATGTTTTTAGGGTCTTAGGGTTGTCCTCATTATTATAGGGTTCCATGATTTGATATTAGGAACAAGTCTGAAGTGCTTAGGGAATATCCTTCTAAACTATATGTTATTTGTTCCTACTTTGTAAATCACTATACTTGTAACAAGATTTCTAAATGTGGGGGAAAAATCACTTACAGTCATTGTCCCTTGGTTGATTTTCCCTTTCTAAGTGCCCTCACCTCTCGCTCTAGCTTTCCTCATTCCAAATGGTTCCTAATCTTCCTCCTCAACTCAATGGCCTTGTATCACTCATCCATTGAAGTCTCGTAACTCCCCACTGGGGGGTTGGATGTAGTGGTTCTCGGTGCAACTCTCCAGTTAGGGTCTCAGTGCAATATGCTATGTTGTGCTCCCGCACACGCAAGGCCAAAATTCAAAATATATAGTAAATGTGCTTCATAAATTTGAATTGAAAACTAACCAACCTAGTATGGAATGCATGCGAGAAAATGAGATTGAGATTGCATACAAAAGTATCATATGATTATAAAGTAAATTAATATATCCACTAAATATTAAATATAAATTGTAGAAATAAATATAACACCAAGGGAAGAACATCATGAATTAATTATGTAACCATATAAGTCAAATATAATTCTATCAAGAAATTAATATCAAATAGGTAATATACTCACATAACTCCTACATTTCAATGTTATTGATCTTCTTCTTCATCCAACTCTTTGTCTATATCATCCTATCCAGATTCGACATTGTAAGGATTGGTCATATCATCTTCATGGTCATTGATATTAATTTTGATAATATCATCATCCACATGGATATCATCTTCATGAACATTAACTACTACATCATCATGATGTAGTTCCACTTCTTCAACATCTTCGTTAGGCACATCATCAACTAACTATTGATCCTGATCATCATCTACGTCATCTTCTAGTTATTCGGTATCTTCTTCTTCCACCACATTATACTTTATCGGCCTTTCTCTTGGATCATATCTAACAACAAATGACCAACCCATTTTACCTAGAACCTCTGAGTAAAATACCTCCTCACATTGGCCTGGAAGAATATAGGGCTCATTTCCAGCTCACTCAATCGACCTTGTATTAACCATGGTAAATCTATTATCATGTTCAAACAGTTCTCTTAGAATCATTTTCATTCAATCATATCATGTACCATTAGACAATGAACATAACTAATTTGAAGGACTTAAATTCACACTCAAGTATATCATCCAAAATCCCATAGTATCAATTTTTTGAGACTTCTAGATGTATGTCGCTTCTAGATGAAACACTAGTCACCTGAAAGACTATAGTTATCCCAAAATCACAAGTTTTCTTTGTGTCATCCAACTTTTTGATTCAAAATTTATGACCATTGCACCACATAGCCTTGTGGTGTTTCACTTGCAATATGTCAAACATGTAAAAATTATTGCATCATCAGTTGATAAGCATATTTATTCTTGGCTGAATGTATGCAAAGAAAAAAAAATCAACATATATACATCAATATGATTGAAAATAATTAAATAATATGGGTGATTAATATATTTATACATACCTGTTTATCTCTTAAACCATATGCTAAATTAATTTCCCTTGGTGTAACATTGGACTCTCCATTACGATGAGCTTCTTTAACTAATGAAGTCACACCTTCCCATATTAACGTGCGACTAGATTGTTAAAATAATTCAATCCATACCATCATCGAATTAAGATTGCTTGTGATGTACAAATGTAGTGCATCCCACTCTCGACCAACTATACCAAAAAAAAATGAAATTAAAAAACGATGTATAATTAGTTAATTACCACAGTATACGACCTTAATTTATAATTGATGTACCTGAAAACCTAACATCCATCCCACTACCAATGATCTTATTATCTTTCCTAAGAAACCTTTGAACTATATTTATCCAAGACCCATTGTTCACACATTTCAAATTGAAGAGATATAACATATCAGATGGCCTACGTGTGTTGGAACTAGAAATTTCATTTGAAATTTTGATGGTCCTTTCATATGAAATCATTTTTTTTGCTTAAAAACCATGTTTTTACCATCCATAAGGTCAAAATTGCCTTTTACGGCCTTACCATAGCCTCCAATAAAGCAACTCACAATAGCATGGTGGGTAAAGGAAGTAATACACTATATATCACTATACCGCGAAAGGTTGATGTCTTGCCCGTGGTAGAGTGGGGTCATGGTTAATACTAATAGAGGGAACCATTATACCGTGAGGGGTTGAAATGAAGCCAGTGGTAGAGCGGGGTCATGGTTAATACTAATATATGGAGCTACTATATTACGAGGGGTTGAAATGAATCTTGTGGTAGAGTGGGCTCATGGTTAATACTAATATAGGGAACCGCTATACCGCAAGGGGTTGAAATGAAGCCCGTGATAGAGTAGGGTCATGGTTAATACTAATAGAGGGAACTACAATACCACGAGGGGTTGAAATGAGGACCATGATAGAGCAGGGTCATGGTTAATACTAATAGAGGGAACTGTTATACCGCGAGGGGTTGAAATGAAGCTCGTTGTAGAGCGGTAAGCTAAGAACATAGGTAATAATGCACCACCATACTGCGGAGGGTTGGAATGGAGCCTGCAATAGAGTGGTGAAGTAAGAATAGAGATAAGGAAGAACCGCTATACGGTGGGGAATGAAAAATGCCATGGGGTAGTGCAGTAATATGCTATTGGAGCATTAAATGAAGGCTAGTCACACCAATCAACATCGAAGTATGAAATTCAGCTCAGTATGAAAGATTTGAATGATGAAGAACTTAAGATATGAAATTAATGTGGTATGATATCAAAATTTAACAAGGAAAATTGAGAATTCATGCGCTTGTGCTAGCAAAAGATGAGTACAGGCGAGCTCAAAGTACAATAGTGGGAGAATTCTTTAGAGTGAGCAAAATTTTGGCTAAGTCTACTTATCATTCATTGAAATTTAAACAATGGTGCCAAAGAAATTAGAGGAAGGAACTAAAAAGGAACAAAAATCTAGTAGAATTTCATTGTAGTCGCCATTACTTGACCTATTACTTGGTTCAATAGATAAGGATTCTAATAAAGTCTTTAAGGATTTAGCTCAAGGGTGTAGGGACCTAATAATTCCATAGTTTGGGTGGAATTTATATTGGTATTTTTATAAGAACAGAGATGAAAGGGTTCCAGCGTCAAACCCATGGACTTTTGACATGGGAAAATTAGTTGTTCCTAATGTTTTTGCTGATGTCGAGCTAATTAGAGCCTTGGCCAATAAATATCATGCCCCATAAAAAAATTTTAGACTTCTAGATGGTCAATGTCTGGTAGATATCTCGAGGGAAGCTATAATTAGGTATTTTGACCTAAACAGGTAGGCTATCACTAAAATTGACTTGGGGAAGCTAGAGCAAGAATATAAAAGGTTGAAAAGGACCTATAGAACTGATGAACTCCCGTTACACATGAAAAAGGGTGACAAAATTAGAGTCCTACCCATTCACTCTTCAAGATTTGAACCCTTTTTAGTGTCTAACTTTTAGAACTATTTCAAAAATACCTACTATGCATTATGTCAAATTATTGGATTTGATGGAGAAGAGAATATGTCGATAGGGTTGATGAGAATGGTCATGATTATCCAGCATCCTAAATCGAATGTGGAGTTTGATTTTGCTTCATTCACTGATGAACAAATTCATGAAGGCCTGTTATAGGTTAGGGAAGCCAAGGCCCCCATAAATTTTAGAAAGTACTTCTTATTATGTCATTTGATTATATCTCAAAATGAAACAAAATAGACAAAGAGGATGAAATTGAGTACACATGAGAATGGAGTCATGCTCCCATTACAAAATTGGTGTTATATTTGGGACAATAAATGCAATGAAAGTGATTATGTTGTATTTAGGGATGATTTTTTCATCAGAGTGATTACTCGTCTTGGTTTTCCTACACTTAGATTACCACAATACATAATGGATGTCATGAGACCCCTACAATACAAATTGGATCAAAATTTTACACATAATTATGCTGATTGGTTTTTGATGCCACAACACACCATCATCAGGGTATATGGTTGTGATTAGGCCCCTCATATTTTACCAAAAAAATTTCCTAGCAAAGTATTGTTTTTAGAATTTATGTGGAAAATGCTTTGGATGGAGCATGATTTGATGAAAAATCAGAAAAAAGCACATTTCTACCTGATTTAACAATATTTGAAGAATTTTCAACTGGATCGGATATGTTGGAGGAATTGTAGAGAATTATAAAAGCTAATTTTTCTCTCAGATCAGGGAAATAGAGAATATGTGATCTAGAAGGAAACACCAACAACATTAGAAGAACCCTACTTAGAAAGAGGGCAATAACACATGAATTTCATCTGGAAGAGGATGTAATAAGAAACTTGGTCAATTTTTTAGATGTGTTTGAAGGAAGGAAAAGATGGTTAATGATGATGAGAAGGGAAGATCAAGAGAGAGGAAAAGATAAGAAGTTGAAGGGATTTTTTATGAGCTAGATTTGTTGAAAAGAATGCAATTAGTCCTTGGTAAATTTGATGAATTGTCTAAATAGGCTCAAGAAGAGAAATCATCCCCACTTCCTACACCCTAGCCACCAATATCCACAACCTTCATAACCAATTCATCCATCTCCTCCATCTCAAACAGATGAGCCAACTGCCAAGAAATAGAAGATTGGGTCACTAGTGGACTATGAGTCAAGTGATGAAGAACAAGAGGTGGTCTTAACTTTGGTTGAGATGAAAGAATTATTGCTTCCCTAAGATTCATGGAGGAGGGTGACTTTATCCATACTAGGGAGTTCAAATATTTTTGTATAAAAATGAAGATGAAATAATTTGATGAAAAATTGAAAATTAACCTCATTGGAGTTGATGATTCAAAACATGCATAAGTGAAAGCACAAACGATGGTAGATTTAAATATTGAAAATGTCAATATTACTCCTAAAGAAGCAAGGGAGTTAGTGTTGAAAAGTAACATGCTCATTTTACTAAGAATGGAGCTCTCCAAAGTGTTTATGTTGGATCAAATCAGAGCTCAAGGTGATCCCAAACTGGTTGCATAATTTGATTCAAAAGGAGTATCATGGACATGATATAATCCAACCACCTAGACCCTTGCCCTATGGACGAAACAAAAAATTATAAGGAAGCCTAGGCTTCTAGATGTGGTGTAGGAAATGAGAGGGTCTGCTCTGGTCAGAACTATGAAGGACACTACTCCCATAGAAGCACCAACCATGACAATGCATTCAACAATGTTTACAAGAGATGTAGTGGAAAACATGGAAAAGAAGATGACAAAGTATGAAAAAAGGCACAAACTATCAAATGAGGAGATAAATAAGTTATTCATTGAAAATTTCAGATTGAAACAACAATTACAACAAGCCATAGATGTAAAAGGGAATGAAATGGTTGTATATCATCCACTTACTTCAGGTGAAGATCCAAAAATTCAACAATTGAAAGAAGAGGTTGAGAAACTAAAGAATCATAATATGGATGATATCAAAGGGCACATCTTGAGTACCTTGGAGGTAATACTGAAACATAGAGTTGAATTTTTAAAAGAGAAAAACAATGGAGTTCACGAGGGCTCTAGTCATTTGGTAAAAGCTCTAGAATAGATAAATACCAATTCCCCTATCTTAGAGGAATTGCAGAAAAGATGACATCCCACTTACAATATCTTAACCACTCTATGTAAAGCCACTCAAAGAGATCTTGATGCACCCCCAAGGTTAAAACCTACTCAAGATATAGTAAAAGGAATCATTGATGGGCATAATTATTTGATTGATATGAAGAAGGTAGAAAATAGAAGGAATTCATTTGATTCAATAAAACATAGGTTTAGCCCTCTGATCGTTAAAGGTGATGGTCAACTCAAGGATGTGGAAGAATGGAGAAATGAATATGATCAAATGGTTCCACAATGTTTGACAAATATACATGGTGATGGTAATATCAATCTAGAAAAAATTCATGCTCTACTTGATGGAATTATTGCATTGGATAATGGTTATACAAAGTTCATTGTAGATGCTAGAAGCTTGCTCGATAGTAGATGGAAAAGCCACCTATCAAACTTCACTGTTGCACAAGAATACAAGTGGCTGAATGATTTAAACATAAGCAAGTGGTAGGAGAAATACTTCAGTTTAGATGAAGATTAATCACTATCAATGATTATTATCATAAAGTAAAAGATTAACATAATTGTCAAGTGTTAGTTAATTGTTTCAGTTATATTTTACATGTTAGTTATTTTTTGTTATAAAAAATCATGTCTTTTGGTCCAAAGCTTGTTGCCTCTCCTATAAATAAGAGAGACCAATACCAAGAAAAATTATTAAGATAGGAGTAGATAGAAGAAGTAGGAGAATAGGAATTGATACAATGTTTACATCATAAAGGACCGAGATGCACCTGTAATTTTTTTTATGAAGTTAATGGTAAATCTTTGAGTCAATGACTCTATGTTGGTATCAATTGTTTGTTAAGTTAATTGAAGATATTTCTAGATATTCTCCATATTTAATATTACTTTGTTGTTTAAATTGATATATCAAGCATATTTTAAAGTAAATATTGAAGTCCTCTTGATTATTCACAACTTAGGAATATTATTTTAGATTATTAAAGAAGAATCTGATAATTACATCCCTGCCTATTTATACAAGTTATAAACATAGAAGTGCAAAATAGTTTGAATTATTCCTAGTCATAAGTCACTTGTCTCTGATTTCTACTTGACTACATATACCCAACAGAGTACTGGTCTTCACATTTCATCACTTAGTTTCATTTTATTTTAAACATTTTACATCTCTTAACTGAACATATTTATTTGATACTCCTTTTACAATTTATGCTAGATTAGTAATACATTTGGTCAATGTCTAGTAGTACTTTTCTATTTGTGTGTGAAAGATTCTTTCATTTGGACTAGTTCTCTATTGTTTCTTTTCAAGTAATTGAAGGAAATGTAAAATGTATTCTAATTAATCTCCATGAGCATCTTATAATTACCTCTCACTTTCCTCAATCTACCTTTCCCCATCAGGTACTCCCCTTTGAATTTGTTAATGGAGTTGGGATCCCAAATGTGATCTACATGGATCTTTGTTGTGAACTTAGGAAGATATTCAGTAATGTACACCATGGTCTGGTATACCATATATCCCTCCACCATAGAACCCTCAGGGTGTGCTCTTTATCTAACCAAATCCTTCAAAAATTTCAAGTGCCTCTCAACCATCCACATTGACCTTGTGTGTACAGGTCCACACAATTCAATCTCCTCAACTTGGTGTATGAGGTAGTGTTCTTGTGAATTGAAAAATGTTGAAGGTAGACACTTTTGCATTTCACACATTAGATGAGGAATTTTTCTTTTCCAATAATTTATATCTTATTTATGGATTTCCTTAGATGAGAGCCATCTACAAGTGATTCAAGGCAAAAATATATTAACAATATTTAAGAAAAATATACAATATATTACATAATAAGTAAAATAAATGGAAAATACAAGATCTATACAATGAATTGAACAAATATAGCTACTTACCTCATGTATTTTCCAAGATCATATATAACTTTCTTGACATTTTTGTCGAAGTTGTCTGGGAGAGATAGAGGTAGAACATACTGCAACAATTATAAAATGATATTTTCATTATTTTTCCAAAACTAGTAAACATAATACACTGAAAAGTACATGCAGTATACAAATATATATATATATATACATATATATATATATAATATAATATACCAGAATAATTACCTTAATGAAAGCATGCCAATCATGTGTTTTCATCCTTGACCCAAATTCACCTTTCTTTGTTATGATATTGTTTATGTTCACAACAAATCCTATGGGAAATCAAATTTTTCGTATGAATTCTTTTATAGCATTGCTTTGCTGCTCCGTTAATAACCAAGGAACTGTGATTATATTAATTTTGTCTCCATCACTATTTAATTGAATGATATTTTTCATTGCATAATTGGCTTCCTGAATGCCACTACAAATTTTGATAAATTTTTCTTTGTCATGCCCTCCATCCAATATTTTCCATAATGTTTCTGTTATATTCTTTCCAATATGCATTGTATCAAACAAATGCACAATTTGTAGCTACTCATAGTAGGGAAACCTACTAAATTATCTGGGATAACTTTTCAGTCCCTATGGAAACTCGACATTAATGCCTTGATGACCTTCATAAAGCATACAAGTTAAACATTTTAACAACGACAATCATTGTTAATTCCAACATGAGTAAAAAAAACATAATATAAAAATATAAATTCCAAACATATCGTATACAATAGATAAAAAATTTGATCCGATGTATAACCTTGACAATTAATTCTATTATATTCTAGCTTCCATAGGTGAGGTGTCATTCTTCGTGGTTTTGATGTAGTCTGTTCTTTCCCATTAAAAATATGTTTTTCAGTAGTTCGATACTTATGATTTATGTGGAGGAAGTGTCTATACTCATTAAACACCTACTTTCCTAAGCTTTTTGAATGACGAGATTACATCTTTGGACCACAAACTCGACATGCAAATTTTCCCTTTGTTTGAAGACCTGCAAGATCATATATAATTGGATTAAATATGTCAATTTTTATAATTATATATAAAGAATAGATTATTTAAAGAACATGCATGATATCTACTTCATAAAATTAAATATCATTAAAGTGCAGTTGAACATTATAACATACCACAAAAATGTGTTAGCCCTGTGGCATCATGAATTGTCCATACAAGCATTGCATGGAATTGAAATTGTCTTTGTCCTATTGGTCTAGAGACATCATACATAGTAATGCCATTCCATAACTTTAGTAACTCGTCAATAAGAGGCTCGATATATACATTCATATCTTTAACTTAGACTTACCTAGTTGAATGAACATAAACATTACATAATTATTATAACCATTTTACTAGTGTAGACATGCAAAATTAACATTCTGCATTTGATCAGGTTCATTCATCAATTGAACTAGATGTCGCATTAGGTCCATTCATCGATTGATCAAATTCACCTTCATTCATTTATCAAGTAATTTCATTAATGTCCATCTAAAGTCATTTATTTAAGATCAAGCAAACATTATCATCAATCTTTTAATAAATCAAACATCCATTTCAATCAAATCTTAAATCATATTCCATCATTTTCTAATTCAAATAAAGCAAATATCAAGGTCCTAAAATTCAACTCACCTAATCATCATTAAACTAACATAATCATCATCTATTTAATCTAACCCTGATTAAATACTAATCTCACCCACTTGCATTCTCTAGATATCTCCACTTGCACAAATAAATCAATTTTATTGATTTATTGAAAACCCTCATTTTCCCTCAACATGACAAGTCCAACATAGCATTTATTGTTGTTTTTCTTGTCCCCCTCTCAAAATTTATTGCAAAATTTTAATTCAAAATTTCCCTCTCATGGGCACTCTTCCCAAATATTGCACAACCATTGGCCTATCATCATTTGACAAATGGCCTCTCCTCATTGGTGGATATTTAGTCCCACATTCACCATCTTGGCCAATCTATCATCAAGAAAATCTATAAAAGAAGGCATTCATTCTCATTCATGGATCCACAACTTTTATGCAAGGTTACTCGCTTAATTTGAGAACTCAACCTGCTCATCATCTCCATTTGCATTTCATCATTTTAGCTATTGATCAAGGGTTGGGAAAGGGTCACTAGCACATGTGACACCAATCCACTATGGAATAGGTAACTTGTTGAGTGTTTTCATTATGCTTGTGGTTTTCTGTTATCCTTTGTTGCATTTTGGAGCATTTGCAAGGTATTTCATAGGAGTGTTCTTGAAGGATTTGTAGGTACTAACCCTTGTTTGAGATTAGTGTTTGCAGATTTAAGAAGATGCTCACAAGAGGAATATATAAAAATTAATGTACATGACTATTAATGAAAAAAATATAAGTCATTATGCAACAAATAAGACAAATGAGATGCTACTATGTTAAAGAAAATTGTTGTAAAAAAATACCTAGAACAATCATTGCCAACATTATGTGCTCCCTCTTTATTGACATCCATGGAGGAATGTTATCGTTGATAACAAAAACAGGGCACACCGAGTAAATAGATCTCAGCTCTCCAAATGGATTGACACCGTTCACTGCCAATGAAAGCTTGAGATTACGAGGTTCTTCTTTAAAGTGTGGCCATTTTTTCTCCATGTCCCTAAATGCAGAACCATCCATGGCATTCGAAGAATGTCATATCCACTTCCATTCCATGTATGGTAATCCATAAATTGCACTAAGATTTTGTACCCAAATAATCGTTTCATACGTGGAATAATGGGAATATAATGAAGAACCATGTGAGGCACCTTTTTTTGTTAGTTGATATGTTCGATATCTATTGATATGACATTATGGGAATTTTTTTTCAAATTCATGTTGTTTATGATATATAATATGATCATTATGACATGCATCTATTGTTTGATACTCCATTCCAATATCTTTCATAATCCAAGTTAAATCTCGATAAGAGGGAGGTAAAATATTTGATGGTGGTAAAAAAAATTCACCTATCAATCTACAACAATTTTTTTTTGTTAATATAAAGAATATTAATGGTACATATTTCATCCTTTATTTACTAGTGATGAAGTAACAACAATTAAAATAGATGCAAAAAGATGACATATATGAGATACCTTAACATCTATGAGATTTCTATGTTGGATAAACCATTCATAACCTTCAATTTCACTAGCAACAATACAACAAAGAGAATATTTGTTTCAGAGCCTTCATAAAGGGGCTCGTCTACCTTCTCAAGTACAGGTAAATCATGAACATCATCAAAGTCATCTTGATCATCATGATCAGCTGCACCACTAAATGTGTCATGGATCAATGTATTTGTACCATCATCTTCAACTATGTTTTCTAGCACATGATCATCTTCTTCCATAGGATCATTAACTTCATCTTCGATATTCACAACTTCATGTTCCTCCTCTTGCAAAACCACATTCTCCAGGGCGTGATAATCCATATCTTGTGCCCTAGGGTTCCCCACCTTTATAATAATGATCGACACAAAGAAACCATGATCATGATCAAGTGATTATGTATATATATATGTTAAAACGATATAAACATTTACAAATTCAATCAATATAAAGACATATAATGAACAACTTACCAATGGACGATAATCATGCCCCCTTCAACACGACCATGCTACCTACAATGTTTCTCAACTGTTGTGATTAAAATTCTTCTAGTCTTTAAGCCCTTACAATTATTGCAAGGACAATAACATTTCCCATCTTTTCAATCTAGCCCACATTCTAGCAATTGTCTATTCATTTTTTTCTACACTAATATTATTTGACATGATTTTTCTTTACCAAGCTTGAATATTTAGATCCTCAAAAAATATCAAACTCAAACTCCAATAATTTTTAATCATAGATAGGTAACAAAATCTAATAATTCTGATACTTTGCACCAAAAATATTTGGCATGCAACCACCCCTGCAAAAGAGAAGATAGTTTGAAGTTAATGACCCCAAAAAACACTTTAAAATGCTAATTCTAGAACTTATTAAATTTGGATTTTACTATGATTTCCAACCGCTAGACTCCTAAAATCAGAATATTGAACTTGCACAACAAAATCTAGAAATGAAATTATGAAAATGCCGAAGTCTAAAAATTAAATCTAATGAGATGTTTCTTTAAAATATGATTTTCAAACCTGGAAGTACAAATCTGACTTCACAAGTGAATTATGGAAAAATACAATGACTACCCTCAACCTGGTGATATCTTCTTGATTTTTTTTTGATTTTTCCCAAGAAAATCATCCTTAGTTCTCCACAAACTGTCGCAACTATAGAAAATTTGCAAGTAGAGAAAATTCGCAAGTATAGCAAAACACTTCTAAAATAAATAGGTGAACTCACTTATATTTATGTCAGCCACAATTTGATTTTTTTTTATTTTGCATGTTTGTCAAAATATCGACGAAAACCTAGGTTCGTCAAAATTTCAACGAACGTCAAGGATAAAAATAAAAAAATAAAAAAATTATACATCTTTCATCAAAAATATTTTGTAGTCAAATGAGTTAGTGTGATTATAAATTAGATTAATTGCTTGGAATGCCTACAAGGGTTAGTCCTCACAAAAAAATGATAACACAAACATGAGAAAACTCACACAAAACTTGACATGATGCTTCAATGTTGAAATGATGCAATAAGTCTTCTCTTGACTACTATTGACTTGCTTGATAATGCTATTTTTTCTCAATGATTTCACTTCTTACTTATTCTCCCCTTTTCAAATGGTGAACTGACTAGGTATGTATACACAATAATTTTGATTTTTCCAAAGTAAAACTTGATAGCCAATATTTGACATTTGAAATTCAATTAATAAAATTCCAACTCAAACATATTAAAATTTGGATGTAAGATAGGGGGAACAAGGGTCATTCAAAGAAAGCAACACAACATGGGAGATCACATCATGTGTAAGAAAATAAAAATAACACATAAAGAAAATACAAAGGAGTTATACACATGCAATTCAATCTAAAGAAAATCATTTGCATCCCAATCTTGTTCATCATATAAGGAAGGTGTAAAACAAGCCAAAGGGACTATGGAAAGTGTTGTACTAGGAGCATAAATAGGTTCAACATGTGGTGAATCACTCTCATTAGGAGGATCATCATAGTTTCCCCCATATAAATCCATAGACTTTTGAGAAAAGCAAAGATAGTTCCTTATGCACTTATTCATCAATATGAACATCTTCATTCTCATTAGGGTATGTGTAGGATTATGATGGGCCAAAAAGTGGCAATATGATGGGCATGTGGCTGAGAACTTTTTTTTACCCAAAATTGATGAAATGAAAAGGGTTTTTAAAAGAGATTCTCAGCTTTCCACCAATATAAATTATGCTTTACTTTGAATTTAATAAGTAATTATTATTCATTTTCTATTCAAATTATGACTGAATTCCTAATTGATAGACTGATTGAAAAACATCTATAGTTTTCAAACGATATCACATTTTTTGAATCCAAAACATGAGTCACATTATATCCTTTGCATACTATAGGATTGAAAAAATAAAAATTGAATTTCATGAAGTTTTGACCAAGTTAAGATGGTCAGACATACAAATTTTTATATTTTTTTTAAAATTTGTAATAAAAATTCATAATTAATTGTTTACTTGGAAAAAAATTACAAAAAAATATGCATCACATTGAGACATGAGTCCTCTACTTATATCTAAAATATTATAAAACATATTATCATTTTATAATGGTTAGGATGGTCAGACAGACACCTACTTCTTATTTTTTCCCTGAAATTTAAGTACTACTGCATTGAAATTTCAAATTTTCACCAAATAGATTTTATTTAAAAAAAAAAAAACCTAGTAGTTTAGAAACTACATTCTATTTGCTATAGATTCTATTCTTACATATTTTTTAAATAATATAGATAACTGTTTCAAATTTTTATGTCAAGTTGCCTGACTCTGATTTTTCAAATTTTTTGCCACTTAAGGGCCTATTTTTTCCATGATGATCCTGCACATACCCATCATCTAGATTTATCACAATGGGGGGTTTAATGAAATTTTTTGTTGTATGTTCTTATTTTATTCTCTATTTTGGTTGAGTCATGTAAGGTTCAATGCCACATTTTGCTGAAAGTTGTAATTCATCTTGATTTATTTGCATAGTTGTTTGATCATCAGGTAATATTTTTATTATTTTCACCTAATTGACAAGTAATAGCATAATGTCTATGCCTACGCTCTTTAGCAATTTTTTTTCTTCTTGTATGGTTTTTAATTTATGAAGTGGTAAGAGCAGGTTTCTCTACCATTTTTGTCTCTTTTCTTCCCTTGGAGAAGGAACTGAAGGGACTATCAGGGGTTGGGAAACCACTTTCTACTTAGGTATATAAATTTATTTCTCTTTTGGTGGCACAAAGCTAATATTTTGATTGACTCCTAGTCTTTTGTTTGAAATTGGTGGTGGAATTCTAGCATGAGTACCTTGTGTACTTGGAATATAATTTTCTTCAAACATAGGTTCTTCCACAACTTGTGGGGTGGGAGGAACAACCATAGCCTTATCATGCTCAAGAATATTGGTAAGGGATAATTCCATTATGCAATTTTCCTTAAATTTTTTATATGACCTGAAAAATAAGTCTTCATGAGGCTTAATAGGTTCCATGGGTTGAGGCCAAAAAATCGTCTAATGAAAATTTTACACGAGAAGCCAAACGATTAAACCCATTATGATGCATTGTATATATTTGATTCTCAAATGGGAAATTTATGCACTTGTGGGTTACTAGAGAAACAAAATTCATGGAGTGTAGGCATGGATAACTTGGCTTCACATAGAATTGGTCCAATGTCGGGATGATGGAGAATGATACACCTAATTTTTTTGGTCAAAATCTAAGAGGAAGAGCAATCAAACCTATCATAGGCTGAGTGAAACCATCATGAATTTTTAACCATGCTTTTGGTTGTTCATAAGAATCTTGATAAATCCCATACATAAACAAGAATTCCTTGATGATCACATTCTCTAGACACATAAGACCAATGAGTATCCCCAGTGTAGGTTTGTTATTAATACATTTGGTGATATAGAGAGGACCATCTAGCACATGTATAGATGCATCAATATGTGTGGAAGCAATTTTAGGTAAAAATCTGGTTTGGACCTTATGAGGTTGGACATATATTAGGTTAATCATATCATTTAGACCATTCTCATCATCATTCTTATCATGAAAAGCTTGAAAAAAGTTAGATGTATGATTTGGCATTGGATTTGTGAAAATTTACAAATTTTGATTGGGTGGAGCTACAAACTTATTTCCTTTATCATTAATATGGGATAGATACATATGAATAGAAGTGATGAGGTCTTTCACTTGATATTTAAGATGTATACATCATTCCATGTCATGCCCAGGTGTATGATTATATTGAAAAAACACCTTTGGGTTGAAATTTGGAGATACATGTTTCGTTATGTCTATGGGTCTAATGAAAGGTAATTGGATTACAATCTTAATTAACAATTGTAACATGATCAAATGATAGGAGTTGGGAAATTGGGTAAATTATCTATCTCTGAGCCTCAACTGATAAGGAGTTGAACTCATAGCCCAACTTGTGTTTCAATATTATTAGTTGTTTGATGTGTTTTGTTCTTGATAAAATTATTGTTTTTCTTTTTGAATGGCTGACTATTATTTTGGAGTACATATTTAAACTAATCAGTAGGAGTTCATGAAGGAGTACCTTCATACTGACTAACTAAAATTTGATAGTCACAAAGAGCCATACACAAGTGTGTAAAGGATGTATATTTAATCAACAATATTTTATCTCTAATGCTACGTTGAAAATTTGCAATGAACACCCTTTGAATATCAACATCAAGAAAGGTGTAGTTTATTTGTGAATAAAGTAACTAATATCACCCTATAAATTATATCACTTTTTCATTTTTACCTTCTTTACAATCCACTAGATTAGTTAGTGTTAATTTAGGATCTATGCTTGCTTGGAAATGTTGAGTAAATGCACCAACCAATTCATTGAATGGATTTATAGAGTTGTTCAACAATGAGAAAAACTATTCCAAGGTTGTGTCTTTCAATGATGTTGGAAAGAGTTTAACTAGGAGCTTATCTTCAAATATGAAATCATTACACAATGCTATATAAGTTAATCCATGACTATTATGATCTCCTTTTTCCATTATACTTCTCAAATCATGATATTTTTGTGTTTTATGGTATGGGTGTTTTCAAAATTTCAATTGAAAAATGGTCACCTCTTAAAATATTGTGGTGGTTTTCTAGTTTTATTTTGACTCAATGTTGAAATTTATTGTTTAAGTGAGGTTACATTTTGGAATTCAATTTATGACTACATCATTGGTTGACATGTTTTGGGAATTTGGTGAATATGGTGGGATTGTGTAAATGTTTGTTTGGATTACTTTGTGAAACATTTATGAGAGGTGATGAATATTAAGGTGCTACATGTGATGTCATAAAAATATAAGGATTCTCACTAGAAATATCTAATATTGGACTTATGCCATTAGTTTATTGTATCATTAAAGCTACAACTGGCAATATAAATGTAGGAATAGAAGGTATAGTTGTTGGGAGGGAAATTTATTTTCTTCTTTGTTTTTGAGTGTATCCTAATGTTTAAGTGCAACTAGCTATCATAGGGATGTTAGCATCCACTATATGTGCTAGAATACACAAAAAATCTATTCCTTGAGCATCATTGATCAATTTTCTAATGTTTTTCACTATAGGAACTATTTTTCTTGCTAAGGATTTTGTGCTTAAGTAGCCTTGTAATACCTCTAAGTCTTTATCCAATTATTTCAATTTGTCTTTGGAAACATGGGCAATGACAATCTCAATGTCCATATATATGTTTGGTTGTGAACTTGTCATGGGTAGCGTGGGATTAGGAAGAAAGTCTAAAATGGGTTGGGTATTGATAATACCTTATGTGAATGAGTTATAGGACTCAAGATCCACACTATATGTAATAACACATAATTCTATAAGTCTAAAACTATGTCTCACTAGAGTATTGGCAATAGGAAACCAAGTTGTGAAGTTAATATGTGTTTCAAAACACTAGGTGTACCCACTATGTACACTAAGTTACAAAATAATCATAGTAAAATAGACATGAGCAAAAATCAAAAATCAAAAATAGAAAAAAGATGTGCAAAGACAATGATCTGATAAAAAATTGAACCAAAATTAGCTAGACAAGGGTGTCTAGGGTGTCTATGTCTAACATAGTTTTCTATAAATTCCAAAGTTTGAATGTTTGTGAGATTTTTTTGAGGTTCCTAATTTGAAAAATCTAAAAATGATGACTTTTATATCCTTTTGACACAAAACATTGTAATGTTTCACCATTTAAACTATATGCAAGGTATCTAAATGGATGCAATGAATATTTTCATATTTGATTTCAGACCTAATGTAAGGCCTAAATAATTCTCATTCAACTTTGTGTTAGACACATAATTTAGAGGTGATTCCTAGCTGAATAGTCCACTAAACCCTCACAAGGCTCCATTTAATTATCAACCAGGGCTACATAAAACTTTGATGATGTTGGAAATATATGTCCATCTATAGATTATATGCTTCTTATATAATCAAGTATAGGTGGTTTATATATGTGAGTGAAAATGGGAAATACTTAAAAGGGAATAAAGCTTAAACTGCAAAATAGAGTAAATAGTTTAATTTGGCACCTATGTTGTGAGTACTCTCAACTTAGTATTGTAACTAGTTAAATACTAAGTTGAACTCTACAATAAACTATACCACTAACTATTGAATCTTCACAAATCAACTAATTAACCACCCTAGGGCTTGACTCAAATTAATGTTACACCATGCATACAACCATGGATCTATTCTAAAATTAATGCAACATGCCACATCTATTATAACAACATAAATTGAAGTGGGTGGACAATACCTTGAGTGTCCCTTTCTTAAGCTGGCATACCCATGAGATAAACCAAATATGAGCTACTGAATCAACTAATCATAGAAATAGTTGAAAATAATCTTTATTGCATTGAAAACTAAACCCTCATGATATACCAAGAATCTCCAATATATTTGTCATTCAAAAATTCATATTCATTGCAATAGTAAACTTAACAATTATCTTGCTAAAGCATAAAAACTAAGAATACACTTCAATTATAATTCAAACTATAATTACAACTAGATTTACTCCTCAACCATCGATCTCTAGATATAGGTGTGGGAGGAGATTTATTTGCATAAGGACTTGAAAAAAAATGAAATAGAAAATTAAATGCTAGTGTCCACTCTCCTCATGAATAGTTGGTGAATGAGTCTTTGTAGTAAAAAATTTAATTAAAAAGAACAATAAAAGAGAAGTAGAAATAATCCTATTTCTCAAATGGTTTTGATAGACATAGTCAAACTGTCATGTGAGCCCAATGGTATTGGCCCCTTATTCCTCTTTCATGTTTATTTATTTTCCTAATGACTCGCAATTTGACCTCTTCAATGATCACCCTCATTTATTATAGAACTATTTCTCCTTCATCAATTTGGACTCTCTTCTACTACTTATGATCCTTTGGGTGTAGGCTAAGCTTCCTAGTTGTTGCAGGTTATAGTATGCTCACTCTAACTTTTCGGTTGCAAGGAGTTTGTTCATCTAAAATATATACACTACTAATAACCATAAATTAAACATAGATTCATATTGCATTCCATACACATTCACCATTTAACCATGCAATTACCAACAGAGATCATTATCATATTTCCATCAATCAAAATCTAGTTTAGGTTGCATGAAGGATATAAAAAGGTATATAAGTTTAGGAATGTATATGAAATAAGCATCTTGAAATTTCTGAAAGATATCAACTAAACATGAGAAAAATAGCTATTAATCAAGCTTATCATTCCCCCAACTAGAGAAATTTCTTGTCCTCAAGCAATCTTTTACTTGGGCGGAGGTTGTGCTGGAAATTCATCTCCTTAAAATCTGCAACTACATCCACTCCTCTTATTTGTCTCAAGTAGTATCCCCTATAACATGAAATCCTTGCCCATTTTTATATTTTTTGCCTCTTCCCATTCTACATTCTTCTCCCCTATCCAATGTGGCACTAGATAAAGGAGCAGGGGTGGATGAAAGGTTAGTGGTAGCCATGTGATTCCATTGTCTATAGAAATTTATATGTATCTGCAAGATGTTTCAAGCATGAGTACAAAATTGTACAAGGAGTGTGGTTCCTTCTTTTGTAATTCGGGAGTTAACTCTATCCATCTTTCTTGTACAAACTGGAAGGCATGGTGAATGATTCATGTAGCTAGTTTTTACATTCTGACATAGTCATTTTCTCTAATGTTCATAATTTTTTTCCTACACCCTTATGATCTAGAGGATTTTTTTAATGCTTCTACATCTACACTAGGATCTTTTGACTCTTTACAGATATGTAGAGAAATAATATTTTCTCTTTCAACATAGTCTTGCATTATCTCACCCCTTTGATGTTCATTCCTAAAATAAGAGGCCAATGCTCTAACTTTCAAATCTCCTACAAACATTAGTAGGTTCCATTCTGTCACATTTAGAAAAGAAAGATTATGCAAGTAAAACTCACACAATTGATCTTGCATATCTGATTTAGAATCAAAAAAATCATTTAATGACTCAAAATTTATATTCATAGAGATCATTAAATCATTGATTGACTAATTGAACTAGATATAGAACTAATTTTCTTGTAAAAATAATGTATACACCCTAGCAGGAGGTTTGCATTTTAATATTTGTACAACTTTATCTACTATTTCCTCAATTCTTACTATCAATATTTTCACTTTTGATTCCTATTTTTCAAGGGCCTTGGTGTGGTTAGTTATAATGCCTACTTTTTTCCTTCTCCCAATCTTTCCTTTGTTGAGGGAATTCCTTAGTTCTTTTCCAAAAATCATACCCTAACGAAATTATAGTGGGATCAATTAGAGTTCTAGTTTGAGGAGGTATTCTTGTAGATATAATTTCCTTATTATCTACCTTAACAATGGCAATATGTGCAATGATGTCTAATTTAGATCCATGGCCAAATGTATGCAGTTTCTCCTCTAATTCCTTGATTTTATGCCCCTTTTACTGTCCTTCTGGTGATATGTATTTATCAATTCCTCTAGTTTCTTTATCCTCTCAAGTGCTTCTTGAAATTCTCTTCTAACATTTCTTTCCTCAATATACAATTCCTCATCCTTTTCCAAGAACTAATCATCATTTCTCATGGTATATTGACAACCCTTACTATTAGGAATTTTTCTCAGGGTTCTATTCCTCATTTTTCTTACAAAAAATGCATCCTCTGAATTTGATTTAGATGTGATTGATAAATACCATGCTTTTTCAACTAGTGTATATACATTTATAGGGGAATCCCCCTTTAATTCTCAATCTTTCTCCACTATCACAACATCTTCCTTTTCATATTTATTAATTGATCCTCTCATAACAATTTTATTCTTCAAGTGATGGAATGCCTAGTCCGTGTGGATTTCTTCTACCCCCTTGTAGGTGCAGAAGAAGATTCACCTTTCCTTTTCCTAGTTCTTGATGTTTTGCTAGAGGTAGGGGTTTCTTGGGTATCTCTTGCTATGGGATTCTTAGAGGCTATAGGTTGCGAGTCTTGCAAGATCTGTTCCTCTAGCTCTCCTTTTTCATGGGTAGGTGAAGAAGTAGGGGAGCCAAAGGGAATTTCCATTCCTGATAGAGTAGGTGATTCTACATTTTCTAAAATAACAAGTTCCTCAAGAATGTTATTCACATGACTGAAATTTAAGAAACTCTCCAATGAAAAATGTGGAAATTGAACTCCCAAACTTCTCTTTATCAATAGAGTGACTTAGTAATATGACAACGTTGTGTTGTTCCTCTTCCTTTTATACTTAGAACTCATTCTTTTCAACATATTGTAAAGAAAATTGGGAACATTTACATGCCTATCATAGTGAAGATGGCTTAAAATTTTCAAATGGATTGTGTATAATTGGTACTACCTGCCATCACAAGTTAAGTAATTGACTATATAAGAAGCTATTGAGGCCCATACCCATGGTAAGGATTACCTTTTTGTACCTTGAGAAGATGATTCTAAGTTTTCTTCATGTTCTTTGAATTTGTTTCTAGCAGCAACAACATTTTCCCTAACTAGAAACTCTTCCCCTTCCCATGGTAGTCCTGACCTTAGAAATGGTGACCTCTAAAGCATCCACCTTAAAACCTCTTATAGTTACTTCAACATTTTGTAAAGTAGTGGAAAAATTATTGTGTCATAACTTTGCTGAAATCTATGACTTTCAAGAAATATTCCATCCAATCAACATGTTGAAAAATAGGTAACACCAGTCTATCTTCCAATAGCTAGGTATGTGTTGCCAGTTCCCTATAGATAATATGGCCATCCATGGTGATGACCTATTCTTAGTATATTCAATATTTCAATTATTCTTTTTTTTAGTTCTATCTTGGCTTATTCTTCTCACTATACCACTCCTAGTATAGTATATCTTCCCTATTCAATTGGTTCTTACCCTTCTCTTCCTGTCTAGGATTGTGTTATTTGAAAATGGGGAGAATAAAATGGTGAAAGGCTGCATAATGGTTTTGGTTTGGGTAATCAAGAAGATAAAAATTACGTCTCCCTCCAACTAAAGGTATTCAGCTTTTTCATTTAATTGTACATTTTGTTGTGCCCTTAGCACACGCGCCCCATTCGGAACGGGGACCCTCTTTTCTTTCACCTCGCCGGGTCCTTTGGGGGTGCCTCATTTTGCGTGCCCCTCTTTTTTTGATGTTCTGCATGGTCGATATTGCTCCAAGGTTTCATCATAAATTGATCATGCCTCTGCTTTTGATTTTTTTTGCTGCCTTCTGGGGCCTCGGAGAGTCCCTTTAGCATTTTGGCCCTAATGGCCCTGGGCCCCTCCAGGCCCAGGCGTCCGGGGTTCTCTATTCGGACTTCACCTTTGAAATTTCCGTCCTTCGCGGCGTTCACCGGGTGTCTACCCACCCCTCGGGGTCCACCCTGCCGCCCACCGCCTAAAGCCTGCACAAGTTTTCGGGGCGGCGCCCGCCGCTTCGGGCCCCGGGACCCGGAAGTCTATTTTCGGACTTCCGTCCCAGGCTCGTCGTCGCTCGGAAGTCTGTTTCCGAACTTCCATCCTAGGCTCGCAGTCTGCGACGGAGAGCCTCTGGCGGCCTCCCGCTCCTCGAGCCCCGCCTTGGTTTTTTCTGCTGATGGTTTGTTTTTTACCGCCTGTCGTGAGACTTTCTGAGCCCGACTGTCTGGAGTTTCATTCCTGAAACTCTGTGACAGTTCTGCCATCCTCGACGGCGGATTCCTGCCAGCTACCCGAACTCCGGTCCCCGAACCTCTCGCCGTCGCCACCGCCTGATCAATGCGAAAATCACACTGTGGCCGCCACGCCACATCTTTCCGGGCGCCGAGTCTCGGAGTCTCCACCGCTGCTGCCAACCTAATTCAAATTTCACCAACTTTCCTGCGGCCATACAATCATTTATTGTAGTCATTTGTGGCAGTTTGGGTATAAATATCCAACCCACCGAAGTCATTTTCATTCTCCAGGATTGGAGCCAATTGAGAAATTAGCATCCGGAGCCCACCACATTCAACTGCATCGCAATCGTCACCATAAAACTTCACTCCGTCGACCCCCGGTGGATCCCACATCTTCCCGTTCAGAGTATTCGAGGTAGGGGACTCGTTTACCCTCCCAAATGTGTTTTTCATAATTTTGAAGGATTTAAATAATTGAACAATTAGTTAGGGTGGCATGAAATCGAAGAACACCAAATCGTGCCCATAACCCATGTGTTAAAAAATGACAAACCTAGTGGATGTGCCCTCGCCGCCAATCCGAAACTTTTCCGTCGTGCAGCTGTTCTTTGCGCAGGGCAATCCGTTACCCAGGGTCTGAGCCCTGTCTTCACCGTCAAATTCAAACTTCAAAATATGTCGACGACAAACCTCCTCTTCAGGCCCGGTCCGTCGGGTTTCCTCCCCGGGACTTCCGTTTAATCTTTGCTGCACTTCAACTGCTAAGCGGCCTTACTTCCCCGGCTGTCGGGTCCCGGTCTCTGCTCTGCCGTTAAACTCTAAACCTGGCCCGCGTCCTTTGTTCATCCTGGGCCCGGACCCTCGGAGTTACGTCTTCAGAGTTCCCTTGGGGGCCCGCCCTCTCCGAGCGGGGAGCGTCACCCGGCGCCTCACCTTCCGGGCTCCGCTGGTTCTTCCGCATTTGAACCCTTGGCGGATTAAAACTGATTCATCGTTTTTCCCCGGGCCCTAGGTGTCAGGCCTCCACTCCTCATTTTTCGCCGTTCCTTGCGACGGGGTCTTTTGGTGAGCGTTTCCCTATCAGCTTCCCGCCCTCCGGGCCCTGCGCACCTCTCTACCATCACCCTTTTCTTTGAAATGGCTGCTTTCCCTCCCTCGGGCCTCGGCTACCCGACTTCCATCCGTGGAAGTCCATGGATCCCCTACCGTCAAAGTTTTTGCCCCGTCCTCCCGGTCGCCGGGCCCCGAGCTTCCATTTGCCCTATGTTCTTGCCAAATCTTCCTCGCTGCCGTGGGACCTTCCGGGCCCGGCCATCCGGAGTTCCGTTCTTGGAACTCCATGACGGCGGACCTCTGCCGGCTTCCCACCCTCCAGGCCCTGGGCCACTCCTCGCTGCCGCCGTTCAAAATTGCTGAAAATCTCACGGCGGCTAACGCGTCGCGTCTTCTCGGCTACCGGGCCCTGCCATGCCGAAGGCCGCCAAACCTAAACAATGCACTTGTTGGCCGCCTTTTGGCACTCTGGGTCCCAGGCCTCGGACTTCTGCCTCTGGATTTCCGCCCGCTGTCCGCCATCTCCAGCGGCCGTTTGTCAGCAGCTTCCCGACTTGAAACCTCTGGTGCCGCCTAAATCGATCCAAACAAACTCAAACCTGGAATCTAACCTCGACCCACATCCCAAATTATGCTGTTCTCCATCATGGGCCTCCTAAGACATTAAAATTTGGCCAAGAAGGGTCTCCAGAAGCTTTCCATTGCATTTTCCCTTCTGGGCAGCATTCCTGCCAAGGAAGTCTGGCCCTCCGGGCCCGGATTGTCCAAACAACCTAAAACAAAGATTGATACCGTCTAAGGATAAAATTTATGATATACTTGAATGGTTATTTAGATGTTATTCTTGAAATATGAACTAACATGAACGCTTTAATGTTTTGTTTTGCTGACTTTTCCCTTGCTTGCAGAATATATGAAATCGGCTGCAGGAACTTTAGGGGCCTCCACCAAAAATGATAAGGGCAAGAAATTAGGAAGGACCCCTCGGGGAAAGGAAGATAAGGATCAAATGAAGTACCAGTTCTAGGGTGAACCGCTCCACTCAAAGGTATCAACGGACTAGATGGAGATTTCAGATACAAACATTAACTAGGTTGACATAGATGAGTTCACTCAGAGGGTGATCCCATAATAGTGGTTTACAATTTTTGGCCAAACTGGACACTGAAATTATTATTTTTAACTAAATCTTCACATTCGGGCACCTATAGCGGCTAAACTGTGAGGAATTTGAAAATGGTGCAAACTGGAGTCTCATCAAATTTTGTCTGTAGATTCTAAAAATATTTTTTTCAAAATTTTTGGAATCAAATTGCACTTCTTTTTCCATCTCCCACAAAAATAGATTTTTAGGAAAATAACATTTTTAAAAGTGATGCCACCGTATAACGCATAAATTTTTTTCCATGAAGAATAAAATTATAATTCTTTCAAATTTAGATTTGTAACTTTGATATCTAGTGCTTCCCTTGGTTAGATAGTTTTTTATAAATATTTTTTCCTTAATCAAGTTTCAAAGTCAAGCGAATTACAATTCAGACACATCTGCAACCGTTAATATATGTCAAAATTTAATTTAATTTTTTTTGTTGGATCAAGGACTTCAATATCTAGTGCAATCATATTTTTTAATTTTTTTTTTTGATAATCTTCTATTTTTCCATATGTGAAGAACAAAGAAATTCATTTTCGATGAAAAACCTATGTTTAATAAAACTTAAAAAACAAATACATAACAAAACCAAAACATATTAAAATTATATTCATTGGATAGCTTGTTCTAAGGAATACCATAATCATTTGAAATAAATTTTAAATGAATTCATTTGATCCCCCAAAATTTAAATCAAAAGTGATTTTTTTATCAGCATTTTGATAGGTGTAAAGGAGACGCATTTATAGGTAAGGTTTAAAACTAGCGAGGTTCTATCCAAGGGGGTTTGATTTAAGGTGATTTGATCAAACCCTCTTCAATTGGAATCCTTAAAATAAAACTTTTTAAGGCTTAAATCATTATATTTTCTAAAAATATGTGATTTTAGCTAAAATTCGTTCCTCTCAGGAATTGTAAACCACTATTATGATAGCACCTCAGAGGGTCAAGGTCAAGCCTAAAACAAAGAATGTCAAACTAATATAGCAGAGCGAAATCGCCAAGGCTGCTGGTTTCCCTCCCTCTCTCGTGGCACCCGAACTAGTCACGGCTTGATGAGAAGCCTATCAAACTGACACCAGGATGATTGTTGATAAGGAGGGGAACATCCTCGCCGACATGTCGCCATAAGGGATTACCAAAACATTTCACATTCCCACGTTCTCGCACATGGAGGTTCCCACGTTAGAACAATGCCAAGCGGCGTGGGATGCTAATCCGTCAGGGTGCGAGAAATAAATCAACCTCCTTTGGCTTAAGGAGAAACGAGGCAAGGTTGTGAAGGTTCCCAGGAACTCTTCCGTAGCAATTTCCACAAGGACTATCACAACCTGGTAACTATGCTAAGCAGGGTCATGGGTCTCCTAGTAGCCGCCTACTTCCAAGAATGGATGGCCTATTACATTGAGCAGATCTTGTGGGGGAATGAGGACATTAACACCAAGGTCTTATTCGAGTGGGGAGGCATCATTAGCAACTGCTTCCATGAGCAATTTATCAACGTTAAGAAGAGTTCTAAGTTTTACATGACCTCTTACTTGGTGTACTCCCTCGCAGGTCAAAGACAATATAGCAGGTTATTTGTAGCACCCGATCAGGGACACAAGCGAGGGCTCAAGCCGTTTGACAAATACCCTCAACTCCAATACCGCAACTTCAAGGAGTACTGCTAGGTCAATGATGCCTTCATTGGCCATACCATCAGATTTATCACCGAAGACTTCGAGAGGAGGGTCTCCCACAGCGCTAGGGCACTCTTAAAGGAATATGCCTTTCTGTTCATCCAGTTCCCCAAGTTCACCTACATCCGGGCCTAGGGTTTCATGGAACGGCCGAATAGATTGCCACGGTACCCAAATGACAGGATCATCCTCCTTGAGCTTTCTCGACAGCTCCAACACATCCAGGCCATCTTCAGCAATAAACACGTGGCAGGGATCTCCTACCCTATGACCCTCGGCCAGGGCCTCTATTGACTCCAGACTTCTCAATGTGCTAGTAATTTTGAGAAGGAGCTCAAGGATTACCATTTCGACTGGTACACTGCCCTCCCGCAGATGGATCCACATGGCCATGTAAGGAAGGCACTGGGACCAGCATATGCCCACCAATACCACATTGAAGATTTATGGGCTGACTACAAAGATGACAAAGAGGTGCTTGTCAGGCACTACATGCACATGACGGTGCTATTCTTAAGAAGAGTGCAACCGTTCCCAGTACCAGACCAGGTGGAGGAGGACGAGTCCACCATTATGCACCCGAGGTACCCTATAGTTGCCAACCTACCAATACTGTCAATCGACTGGGACAAACAAGAGGTCGATGACCTAGATACCATAACCTAGCTGATCCTAACTCGCACCAGGGAATGGATCGATGGGCAAGTGGCACACCTAAAGTGCCAAGGAGTAGTCCTAACATATGAAGGGCTCAAGAGAGAGCTGAGTGCCACGGAGGACGTTGCTGCCACCATGTCCACCGGTGGGACCTCCAAGTCACCTCCCATCAGTAGGTCCTAGAAAAGGAAAGGAGCGGAGATCGCACAGTCTCCCGATCTTAAGGAGCAAGCAAAGAAAGATATGGGAGGCTCATGTCCCAAAAGACTGAAACAAACTGTGAGTACGGAAGAACCTCGACCTCCTTTGGCTCTTCCTGCTCCTCCTGTTGCACCACCCACCTCGCTAGCTATGGTCGCCGCATCTCCGCCGGTAGTGGACATTTCTATTCTTCTTGCTCCTTCGCCCCTAGCCGGGTCAGTAGTCGTCATTGATTCCTCTTCTGGCATAACCACTCCTCCTTCCTCAGCTACCATGTCTCCAATTACATCTGTCACTCTAGAAACAATAACACCACCTATTCCTACTACCACTATGCCTGAGGTTCTTACAAGACACATGCAAAACCTCCCCCCTGAGCTCTCACAGATCTTAATGAATCTAGCTCTCCAAGCAACCCTTGCCCAGGTCCTTGCAACAGCTCAACCTTCACAACCGCCAACAGGGTCACCGGCTATGGAAACTATAATGTAGATCTCGAAAGAGTTGGAGGAGCAAGAGCGGGAAGCCTCGAGGTCTATGGAGGAGGAGGCAGATGAATATCACGAGCACCCCGAGTATGAGCACCGAACCATGGACAAGGTGGTCTATGAGGGAGAAGAGACAGGCTCTTCTAAGAGAGGAGACGGAAAGGGTGGCTCAGGCGCCAAGGAAATTATTCAGACTTTCGATGAGGACCTTGAGGAGGAGTTGGCGCAAAAGCTAAATAATGTTGGGGACGAGACATAAGAGTCACCACATGGTGAAGAGGGGCAGCCACCAAAGGAGTAGCAGATAAAAGATCTATCTGAGGTTGAAACCCTTGTTGTGAAAAGCCCCGAGGCCGAGGCTACTGAAGAGAAGAAAGAAGAAGAGGCAGCGAAGGAAGTAAGTCCCACCCGACAGCTCTCCACCAAGCTGCCCATTAAACGCCTCGTATTCATTCATGACTCTGACGAAGAGGAGGATGCTGCCCCAGAAAAAGAAGAACCCCATAAGGAAAAGGAGACAGAGGTCTTGCCTTTGACTGAGAAGGGTGAGGGTAGCCAAGATGCACCCAGGGATAAATCTGCTGTGCCCGATTGGTTGGAGAAACAACTCGAGAAGATGACTCCTGTTCTGAAGGACCCAAGGGAGAGATTGGAGGCCATCTTAACCCTGATCATGACAAAGAAAGAGAAGAAGCCCAAGGTCTGATCCAAGTTAACCATGGACGCTTCTGATTCCCAAGCGGCAGAAATTACAATGCCTACTGTTGGCTAGACAGGGGTGAGCTACAATATCTCCACCATTGACTTGGGGACAGCAACTAGGGAACAAAAGGTTGAACACCTGGAGGAATCGATGGCCACAGTGGTGCACCTAATAAAGCAGGACAAGGTCTCCAAGGATGAGCTTAAAGCGCAGGTTTCTGCCCTAACCGACTACATATAGTAATGGTCCTTAGTGGACGACCTGCCAACCACCTCCACGGTCACACTGCAGTTGCTCTCCAAAGAACAAATAAACAAAATGGAAAGGAGGAAAAACTTGGAGAAAACCACCGAGGGTTGGTTTTGATAGGTTGCATACGTTGGAAACATGGCAATCAGCAGGGTTGTGCGGACAACCAACAAGTTCTCGAACCTAATCCAATCCCCGGAGAGCATAAGGAGGCACTGCACCAATTTCCTTGTGACGTACTACTCCACCTTCCTGAGAATTGAAGCCATCCTTCAGATGCCTGAGGACACATGGGAAGAGAAGCTAGAGGTAGAGAAAGAAGATCATTGGCTGGTGGATGTGTGGCGTAGAGACCTCGATAACCGGAAGGAGAGGTTGGAGCAAATCCTGAACAAGGTGGATCCAGATATTGAGTGGATTAAAGAAATCTGGGCGGAATGCGCCTAATACCTTAAGCTGATGACGGGCTATGATATGCCCACGGTACAAATGGATGCAGAAAAGATCAAGCCATACTTCCAGGAGAAGATGAAGGAGGGGACAGCCAGAGAAATCACAACTGAATTCCTAAGTTTTGCTGCCCACGCCTTCGACCAATCAGAGTTGTTCAAAGACCAAGACTCGAAGTATGACGAGGATTGGAGGCGGCTAGAAGAGAACGCTAAGGAATGGAGTTACCAGGCGTTAAGATGAGAGATCCTCGAGATAGAAAAGCTCTAGGCTGTCATCCTCAAGTACATAGAATACGCAGCTTCCGAGGAGCAAGAGGACAACCCAGCCAAAGAAGAAGACCTTCTTGAAGAATAGGTACAGCAAAGAAAACAGCAATCGGCTACAGGACGAAAGAACTATAGTGCCACCCACTAGAAGACAAAATAGGGAAATGACGAAAAATGTATTTTAAATTGTAAATCTATTTGGGGGTAGGTGAAACCCTATTTTGTAATGAATCTTGGCCACATAATGAGAATGAATCTTGGCCATTTATTTAACTTTTGGGTAACTATAAATAGAGCACTCCCCTCAGTTGCAAAAGTGAGAGTTGATTTGTTGTAAAGACATGCTGCTGAAATTTATAAGAAATATCATTGACTTGGTGTATTTTCTTGATTTCCCCCATGTGACATGATTCATTCTCCAATATTAGATGTTTAGCTTAGATCTTGTTGCTGTTTAGTTAGCTGTTTACTTTCTTTGGATAAATCTTAGAAATGATGTTGGTGATTGTGAAAATTCCTGCCTTGTTGATGATCCCTTAGTCCATACTTTTTGATGTTTGCTGAAGGTAGACAGTTGTGCAAAGTTAGCCTGGACTTGGTTATAAAGCTACCCCAAACATTCATCTTTGATTCATGTATGTATGTGGTGGATGAAGGATGAAATATCTGCAGCCCTTAGAAGATAGCACAATTTTCATGATACTGTGAAATCCCTGGTTAAGTGGAATATTGTTTTAAGGAATTGTCCATCGCAGGAACTCCATTGTCACTATTCATAGCAAGCTTCATACTTAGGAACTATTCCTCCCCTTCACCCTTTTCCCTTTTTTTTAGTAACTGACCTATGCTAAGGTTCATTGCACATTGTAAAGCCAAATCCAACAACTAAGTGGAGTTCAAGATTGCTATTTGAACCTACAGCCAACTCATAATAGCTTTTATCCCAAGAACTCCATTCCAAGATCCAACTTCATGCTTTGTGTCCACATTTTGTATTTTCTATAAGACCGCCTTGTGATTCTAGCAAATCACATCAAACTACTGAAGTATCTAAGAACTATCATGACCTGACATCCGAGAGACCTTGGGATAGTGTTCTGCAATTTGATTATGGGAGATTGTCTTTCAAGAGAGTTAGTGCGCCTATGCACTACCTGTGTTGAGAAGTGCATAAAAACACCATCAACAGAACTGGTGCTAGAAGGAGGGCCACATTGAAGATACTAAGTTAAAGGATAAAGTGAAGCTAGATCAAATCAGATCATTCTCCCCGAAAAGGTTTCAAAGAGTTTTATAGTCAATGCCAAACAAAGGGGAATTTGAAGAATTACAGCCTCCCACAAGGGAAAAACGAGCACAAGGAAGTAGCGCCACTACTTCCTCTTCCTCCATTCCATCTACCCCCATTTGACCCTCACCTTCATTTGGCTGGCCTTCACCTCCCACCCAATCATCTCAAATAGCATTTACACCTTCTATCTCTGGCAACCAGGGGATTGCTCCTCTCCCGCCCTTCCAACCCAAGGCACCGTCCAGATAGCCATAGCTCAAGTGCAACCCCAGATTGTTGTTGTAATCCCTATTTTCTAATAGCAAGTACCACCTCCACCACCCTCCATGGCTTGGTTAGCACATAAACCTTTGCTTATACATTTTGTTGTCTACAATGATATTCCCAAGAATCTGGAGGGCTTTTGTTCAAAGTTCCATCTGTGAGATTTGCAAAGAACAGCTGAGGAGCATATCAAGATATTCGAAACGACGATCACCGAAATGCAAGTGGACCACGAGGACGTTGCATGTCGCCTCTTTCTGCATTCGTTGGGAGAAGAGGCCTTCTACTGGTACATCAATCTGCCAAGGGGATCCATTACCTTGTGGAACCTGATGAAGAATGCCTTCATGCAGAAATACAAGATCCATATTAACCCTGCGGACCTTTACCAACAGTTCATGTCTGTCAGAAGGGAGGTCAATGAACTTATTGGCTCCTTCAATGGCCGCTTCCATCGGGCTCAGATGAGGCTTCAGGATCCATACCTCCATAATGATGCAGCAGTCCTCCTGGTCTACTATGCAGCACTGGACAACCTCATGTCGGCCTTGGTGAAAAGGATGCGCCCACCGCCCGCTACCTTGGTTGCCGCCTACGCAGAAGCCGTTGTCGCTAGTGCGGACTTGGGGCAAAATATCTCTGGCTCGCTGCCTTCTTTGGGGCCGGTTGCCCACCCAATGCAGATTCAGGGGCTTAATCAGGCGTTTACTCATCAAACCCTCTTATGAACCAGGTACCCCAATTGCCTATGGTGCCGCATCCAGAGTAGCCATTGAATTATACGCCTCCTGCGTTTTCCTATTTCCAGCCCCAGCAGCAGTACAACTTTTATCAGATTGCTCTATAACAACAGGTGTATTCCCAATAGCCCCAAGCGCCATTGTACCTGTTGGGACCGGACTTTCCTCCAGCCTATCAAAATCAACCAGTGGCCCCACCCGCTTTTCTCCAAAACACGGTGCCATCACCTAGAGGCGCGACTGAGAAAGACAAGTTGGAGGAGCTGAATGAGATGATCAAAAAAATGTCCACAGAGATGACGCATCTAAAGAATCAGAATAATCAGTTGTAGGCTTCTCAGCACAATTTCCAGGCCAATCTCAACCGGGACAGCCGGGACAATAGAGACAACAGAGATAATCGGGAAGTAGGCACCTCCTCCAGGCATAATTATGAGAGGGGGCAGAACGCCAATCAAAATGCAGAAAGAAGACCTTCTCAGAGGTAGAATCATACATGGAACACCAGGGCCAATAACAGTGGTGTCCCTGCGCCTTTCGATCAACCGGTAAGCAATGACAAAACATCCAGTGGTGTATATCTGGCTGAGGTAGCCTTGTCCAGATGGTGTCAACTTCACAAAACTAGCAGACACTCTGAGCTGGATTGTCCTAAATTCCAGACAGCTGCTGAAATCTTTTAGGTAGAGGTACAAAATGTAGTCGACAATGCAAACTGTAGGGAGATTATCCCGTCTGAGCCCTACGATTCTTCATGTCTGGTAGTCAATCAGGCACCGTTTCCACGAGGTGACCACAACGAGCCTAAAGTCGAGCCTACTCCTATTGAGGATGAGAAAGTGTAAGAGGTAAGTAATGAACAAACCTTGGCTCAGCTCTTTGATTCAGTAGATAATGGTCTGGTAGATGAAGAACCATTTGTAGATGAGGTCCACATGTTCCATCAATGGTTGAGTCCCTACTTCCTTAGGAATAGACAAGCGGGTGGACCCTTCACAACTTCTACCCCACCAAACTATTTCACCACCCCGCCTGATCTAAATGCCAACAATAACCCTCGGCTTCCTCATGTACCCGCCCAATAACTCAATAAGAACCAGTCTCAAAACTAATCGCAAAATCAGCCTCAAGGCCAACCTCAAAACCCGTCTAGTCAAACAAAGGTCCAAACCCCCAGTTTTGCTATAGGCCAAGCTTTTAGCTCTGAAATCAAGCAAATGGGTGAATATGTGGTAGAAGAGTTCAAGAAGGTAAAAATAAGTTTGTCAGCCTTCAAATTACTCAAGGTTCCTATCGTGAGGCATGCTTTTTTTAGGGTTCTGAATGGGATTCCATGCCCTAATACGACACAAGAAACCCCAGCTAAGAGGGTAACCTTTGAAGAGCCTAGGAAAGAACCTGAGATATGGGACAATACTGGAAAAAGGAATGATGCCCCCGTAAATCAGTCAACAAGTAGACAAACTGAAAAGGAGCTAGAAAGGGCTAATAGGCAGCTTTCCAAAGACCAGTTGTTCAAGAAGACCAGGGATATGGATAATGAAATGAACAAAGGTCAAATAGCTCATATGGACACGCCTATGGGCATCCTCCAGGGAAGACCAGAAACTACCCCTTTCCTGACTAACATTAGGGTCTTTGGGAAGAACCTGCATAACTGCCTGCTGGATTCAGGAGCATCTGCCAATGTCATGCCCTTGGCAGTATGCAAGGCTCTTGGCATCACTCCCACACCTTTAAAGAGGAAAGTGACCCAGTTGGACAAAACAGAGATCAACATCGTGGGTGAAATAAATCGCATCCAGATGCAGATTTCCGTAGACCCACGGATACAACAGGTCATTGATATCCAAGTGGCTGATATTCCTAATGCATATGGAATCATTTTGGGAAGGGAATTCACTAAGGCACTAAACGGATATACCGCCACAGACCTTTCTCACATGTGGCTGCCGTGGAAGGGGCTGCCAAATCAGATCCGTATCGACCGTGAACCCCGTATGAAGTATATGATCACGGAGTACAATAATCTCAGCGAGGTGTTGTTTGTCGATACCGATTTAGGGAACTACCACCCTTTCACCTACCAAAATGAGTTCAAGCTTCAGGAAGAACGTGCAGATGAGGTATTGCTGGTGTTGTGTAGTCCTCCGACTGATTCTACACTAATACCCCCAGACACAGAAACATTGGCAGAAGCCGATGATGAATCAGATAAGGATGATGAAAAGGGATTACTCAATGGCTTCTAGAAATTCATGGAAAAGTGTGTGGGGGATCAGCTCAGCCTAGGGGCTTGAATGAATTTCCAGGATCTCTTATTGCCAAATTGGTGCAAGGTTCACAATGCGGCACACTCCGAGTTTGATTGTTGCTTGTGCAAAGTGGCAATTGTGCATGTTAGAAAATCAGCTGCCCCCCAGACAGAAATGCTAAAAGAAACACCAATAGATCCTCCTGTTGATCTCCATATTGAGCCTGAAAACTCCCCTACAATCACCGAGCCAACCGTCCAGTCGGAAGAGAATGGAAGCTTGATCGGATATGAAGATAAGGAATCATCCGCGTGCTGGACACTCTGATTTGATGGATCAAAATCCAAGCAATGAGCTAGAGCTAGATTTGAACTCATTAGCCCAACAGGTAAAATATTTCTTGTTGCCCATAGATTAAAGTTTTATTACATGAATAACGTAGCGGAGTATGAGGCCTTAGTCCTTGGTGTGCTTATGGCCTTGAAGAAAAATGTAAAAGTGTTGCAAGTTTTTGGGGATTCCGCACTCATAGTTAAACAGGTCAGGAAGTTATATTCCTGTCATGATCAGAAACTCACCAACTATAGGCACAGGGTTTGGGATCTCTTGGAGGGTTTAAATGCATTCAATTAAAATTGATCCCTCGTGCTCAGAATCACACAGCTAATGCCTTGGCTCAAGCAGTCAGCACTCTACAACCCTGCTCTTTGTCTGGGCTCAAGAAATTCACTGTTGAGCTGATATCCATGCCATCAGTCCCAGATAATGTCACCCACATGCAAGTCTTCAATGATGACAAGCACATCCTTCAGTTCATCACAAATTTTGATGTCTTCATAGTTTAAATAATTGATGAATCTGATCTGCAGGAGGCTGAATTGGACATAGAGGGGGTCATCAACCTCAAAACCAATACGATCCCCAGAGGCATGGTTCAACTAGAACGTGTATTCGACTTGGATCAGATCAAATATCAAGATCAACAAACGAAAAAGGAGGCCATCAGCAACCAGTGTAATGCACACAACCTTGGGACAGCCGAGGAGACCAAGAATGTTTTTATTGGCAAAGTGTGCACACCGGAGGAAAGAAGAGGAATCATGGGTGCATTGCGAAGATACCATGATGTGGTGGCATGGAGCTATGAAGATCTGAAAACTTATGACACTTCTATCATTACACACACTATCCCTCTTAAGACAGAAGTGAGGCCATTCCACCAGCGGCAGCGCCCTATCAATGCCTTGCTGGAACCTGTCGTTTATAAGGAGGTGCAGAAATTGCTCTTAGTTAGAATCATTTTCCTAGTCATGCATTCCACTTGGGTGGCCAACTTGGTCCCGATCTGGAAAAAGAATGGGGAGATTAGATTGTGTGTGGATTTTCTCAATCTGAACCGCGCCTCAGAGAAGGAAAACTATCCCGTACCCTCACTAGATGAGGTGTTGCAAATCATTAACGACTCCCAGATGATGTCATTCCTTGATGGATACTTTGGGTATAACCAGGTAATGGTACAATATGAGGATCATCATAAAACGACATTCACCACTAAGTGGGGGACATTCACATATAGAAGAATGCCTTTCAGGCTCATCAATGTTGGTGCCACGTTCCAATGCGCCATGGATATCGCCTTCAAAGACCTAATTGGCAAGTGCATAATCATCTACATGGATGATTTGACCGTGTTTTCTAAGAAGCGAGGCGATCATGTCTCTGACTTATGCAAAGTATTTCAGAGATGCAGGGAATTTAGGGTTTCTCTCAACCCCAAGAAGTGCATTTTCAGAGTGATTGAAGGCAGGTTTCTCAAGCACATCATTTTGGAGCAAGGAATATCCGTTGATCCTGAACGCATCAAGTCCTTACTCAAAATTTAGCCCCCAGGCAGCAAGAAGGAATTACAATCTTTCTTCGGAAAGATCAATTTTGTCCAAAAATTCATCACAGGTTTCGTAGAGATTGTCAAACCTCTCAATGCCATGCTCAAACATGATGCCAAAGTTGAATGGACACCTGATGCCAAACAATCCTTCGAAGAAATCAAACGGGCTATCCCTGAGGCCCCTGTGTTGGTTAGTCTGGATTATCTGAAGCCATTCTACATCTACTCATTTGCTTCAGAGCATTCTTGTGCTAGCATGTTGACCCAAAAGGATGATCAAGGAAACGAGCATCCGATCACCTTTATGAGTGCCCCCTCAAGGATGCTGAATTGCGTTACCACAACATAGAAAAGCAAGCATGTGCTGAATTTAGACACTACATTCTACACAACAAGGTGTTCGCCATTGTCCCCAACCCAGCAGTTAAGACGTTGCTAATGCAAAATGAATTAGGTGAACGAAGGGCTAAGTGGGTCACCCAGCTACAAGAGTATGATATGGAGATCCAACCGATGAAATTTGTGAGAGGGCAGGCACTCACCCGCACAATTACCAAAACAGCAACAAAGGCTAGACCTGAACTCATGGTACAGCAGTACCAGCTTGAAGATGTCTCCCTGGGAGAATGGTACCAAGATGTCATCTACTATTTGTTGAATCATAAGTGTCCGCCGCACTTGCAGGGAGTCCAAAAGCGGGCCCTGAGATTGAAAAGTAATGGTTACATGTTACAGGGTTCCATTATCTACAAGAAGAATCATGAAGGCATTTACCTGAGATGCCTTAGCAAGGAAGAAGCGAAACGCGTCCTAAAAGAGTTTCACAATAAATTTGGCATAGGCCATGGTTCGGGTCCTACGACACATCAAATAGTGAGAGTAGAGTACTATTGGCCAACTGTCTTCAAGTATGCCCATTGCCATGTTCGTTCATGTCACACATGCCCGACCACTGCCACCAGGGAGAGGAATGTTGCTGTCCCACTGCAGCGTGTGCTGGAGGTAAGGCCTTTTGCGCAATGGGGTCTCGACTTCATCGTTCCAGTAAGCCCTCCATCATCTGTGGGATACAGGTACATTCTTACTGCTATTGATTATTGTACTAGATGGACGAAGGCAATAGTATGTAAGTAATGCACAACTGAAGTAGTTACTAATTTCCTAGAAAGTTTCATTTTAAATCGCTTTGGTTGTCTGTATGCTTTGGTATGCGACAATAGACCTGCATTTGCTTCGTTAAAATTTGTCAGCTGGGCGTTTGACTATGGAATAGCCCTTATATTCTCGTCCAATTACTACCCTCAGGATAATGGCCTTGCTGAGTCCATAAATAAAAATCTGATTACTGTGATAAAAAAACTACTAGATAGGAATCCCAAAGACTGGCATACCCAGCTTCATTTTGCCCTTTGGGCTGACCGCACTCGCCACAAGGCTGCCCTTGGTGATTCTCCATTCCACCTTGTCTATGGCCTAGAGCCTATATTCCCCATCCATCTGAAGATTCCTACTCTTCAGTTCATCAATGATTTTTATGAGGGAGGAGATCATAGGGAAGCTTAGTTAGCTGAGCTCTTACATTTGGAGGAAGTATGAAACTGCGCGATAGAAAATTTCACCAAATATCAGGGCGTAGTTAAGAGATGGTTCGACCGTCGAGCCAAAATCAAGGCCTTTAGAATGGCAGATCTGGTCCTATATTGGGACAAGGCCCATGAGAAGAAAGGGGGACACAACAAATTCGAAAAGCTTTGGCTTGGCCCCTTTCAAATAGCTGAGATTTTGGGAGATAATGCCTTTCGCCTAAAGACGTTGACCGGTGAGAACGTCCTGTTGCCAGTCAACGAGCAACACCTGAAGCATTACTTCCAAGCTTGAGCTCTTTCGAGCTCCTCGTTGTAAATACCTGTACATAGGTTAGAGTAGTTGCTTTCTTGCTTGTTTGCATTTTGTTTACGTCGCTTTTTTACTTTCTCCTTCTCGACAGTTTTGTTTCAAACGATGTTTCCTACTCCTTTGCGGTGGTCGTGATTGCTTGATGAGTGGTTCACTTTGCTGTCCATTCTTTGTGTTCTCTGGCTAAGAATTCACTCTAGATTATTGGTCTTTGAAAGCTATCCATGACTGATTTCCTTGTTTGAACTCTGCTCAGAACTTGACCCTTAACTGGATCTTCTTCTTACCCACATCTCGGATCTCGCACAAATTACATAATAATAATTTCTAAAGGACCGTACTATGTTTGTTATGACACCTTAGTGAGTGAAAAATTTTAAAGTCTACTCCAGTGACTACTGCAGTCTCAAACCCATTGTAGGCTTCAATGCTTACCCGGTCAAACTAAATGGTAAAAGAGAAATGAAATATCAAACCAAAAAGGAGAAAAAAGAATTTTAAAAAAATGAAATAAATGACCGTATGGGTGTTCGGATAACTCTACCGGGGCTATGGACGCCCGGCCGGCAGTAGAACAATATCCCTGAGATTGCAACAACTCCATCAGGGCTATGGGTGCCTGACTGGCAGCGGGGCAATGTCCAAGTTACTTTTAGTGTTAGACGATTTATGTAGCTCACTCGGTTGATTTGGTAACACTGGTCACCATCTCTAGAAAAGGAATGAACTCACTAA
>VDFB02000017.1:204087058-204187463 GCA_007258455.2 Sequoia sempervirens
GAATAGGTACAACAGAGAAAACAACAATTAGCTACAAGACGAAAGAGCTATAGTGCCACCCACTAGAAGACAAAATAGGGAAAGGACGAAAATGTATTTTAAATTGTAAATCTATTTGGGGGTAGGTGAAACCCTATTTTGTAATGAATCTTGGCCACATAATGAGAATGAATCTTGGCCATTCATTTAACTTTTGGGAAACTATAAATAGAGCACTCCCCTCATTTGCAAAAGTGAGAGTTGAGTTGTTGTAAAGACATGCTACTGAAATTTATAAGAAATATCATTGACTTGGTGTATTTTCTTGATTTCCCCCATGTGACATGATTCATTCTCCAATATTAGATGTTTAGCTTAGATCTTGTTGCTGTTTAGTTAGCTGTTTACTTTCTTTGGATAAATCTTAGGAATGTTGTTGGTGATTGTGAAAATTTCTGCCTTATTGATGATCCCTTAGTCGATACTTTTTTCCGTATGCTAAAGGTAGATAGATGTGAAAAGTTAGCCTAGACTTGGTTATAAAGCTGCCCCAAACATTCATCTTTGATTCATGTATGTATGTGGTGGATGAAGGATGAAATATCTGCAGCCCTTAGAAGATAGCACAATTTCCATGATACTATGAAATCCCTGGTTAAGTGGGATATTGTTTTAAGGAATTGTCCATCGCAGGAATTCCATTGTCACTATTCATAGCAAGCTTCATACTTAGGAACTATTCCTCCCCTTCGCCCTTCTCCTTTTTTTTAGTAACTGACCTATGCTAAGGTTCATTGCACATTGTAAAGCCAAATCCAACAACTAAGTGGAGTTCAAGATTGTTGTTTGAACCTACAGCCAACTCATAATAGCTTTTATCCCAAGAACTACATTCCAAGATCCAACTTCATGCTTTGTGTCCACACTTTGTATTTTCTATAAGACCGCCTTGTGATTCTAGAAAATCACATCAAACTACTGAGGTATCTAAACACTATCATCACCTGACATCCGAGAGACCTTGGGATAGTGTTCTGCAATTCTATTGTGGGAGATTGTCTTTCAAGAGAGGTAGTGCGCCTATGCACTGCCTGTGTTGAGAAGTGCATAAAAACACCATCAACACATTTCTTGGTGGAGGGTGTGATGATATGTAGTAGAAATATCGAGGATTGATATGAAGCATGCAAGATTTAATTTGTAAACATGTATAAAAGAAAATTTCATCTATGCTAATTATCAAAAATTCATAGGAGTACCTAAAAAATTGCGATGAACTAAAATTTATCTTGTGTGAAGTTGATGAGAACTTCCCCTAGCTAGGTATGATGTGACTTCTTAATTTCAATTGGAAATGAATGATATGACAGTATTGTACATGGTAAATTATGGTTGAGAAAGGATACAAGATGTATGGGCGATGGGATGTGAAATGAGTTGTATCGTGAATGTAAATCAAGAAAGGTATTATGAATGCTAGATGTGATGTGATGCATAGGCTGAATGTGCGGAAAATGGTAGTGGAAAGTACATAGATGTAATTAATTCAACAAGAAATTTTAAAATGACTAACAAGTAATTGCTACGAGTGCCTTCAATAATAGGCACCTTTTTTATGTTTGTCACTATTAGGCATGAAGCTATAGGTCCCTGCTACTTTGATTATCCAAAATAAAAATGAATGTGTTATTATTGTCACCCGTGTAGTGTGTGCATGTGAATTTTTTCTGTGAGATTATTCTTGTGAAATATCAGTAGGTGAGTTGTGTATCTCACCAACTGATTCATTTGTGGAACTTGTACTATTTGATGGTAAAAATTTGTGATCGAGTCATTACTCCATGTTAGATTCTAGTGCAGGAGCACCTGACAAAGTTCAGCTTAATTGAAGTTTTTGTAGGAAGTCTAAATTTTGTTGTGCTTTCATAAGGTCATGTTGACCATTGTTTTAGGTGCTTTGGGTTGTCTTTGAACTTTGGAAAGGAGGTTAACCAGAGTTAAGTAGTTTTAACTCTTCATTTTGGCTAAGTTGTAAAAATTGCCTAAGTGTTTGTAAACACAGCGGGTTTTACAAAAATGCATTTTTTTAGGTCATCTAAGCCTCGACCCAAGAACGTAAATTGTTGTGGAGGAATATTTAAGGAATACAACAACATTTTTGGTTGGTTAGAAGTTTTTGAATGGACTGTGTTTTCCTAAAGTTAAATAAAACAATGTTCTTGTCTTATTTTCTGTTTTTCTATTCTTGTTTGTGTGATAGTAGCTAAATGAATTAAAAGAGGATTTTTTTAGGTTTTTTTAGCATGTAGAGAGGCCTCTATAAGTTTTTTTTTGGCACATTTGATAGCTATTCCATCGCTTTCATCCATTCTTGTAAATTCTGTGTTTTTTTTCCTTATTTCTGTTTTGACTGGAACTATGTAAAAATGGAGTTCTAGGCTGCATTCCCTCCGTACCAGGTAGTATGGAATTTTTGGGAACGTGGTCAGGCTCCATCTATATACTTGGAAATATGGTAGGAGTTAGGTTTCTTTTGATTGCAGGAGCTATGAGAAAAGCCTTGCCCTAGGCGAGCCAGAGAAGAGCCCGGCTAGGAAAGGCTACAGAACAACGTTGATAACTTGCAGGGGAGTGAAGCTTTTTGAGAAATTATTTTTGAAAATTTTAGGGGAAGGTCTTGGCTATGTATGGTGACAAGGAGGAGAGCCCATCAATCCGTTTAGGAGGAGAACTTTTCACCAGTCCTAAAATTGGTTCTAAGCAGTTTTGAAACCCTAGCTGCTTGACCAATTTGGTGTTTGGATAGCATATGGCCTGAGCAAGACTAGAACTCTAAAAATATTGAAGCTGTAGATAGGGGAAACACAAAACATAAGTCAAGAAACTAAGTCCTTTGGTGGGTTTAGGAGGGAAAAGCAATTTACCCCTGTTCATAGACCAAATAGTGGCTCAAGGGCCAAACCAATGGAATAGGCTTCATGCAAGCATTGGTAAGATGGAGTCTAAGTGAAGTTTCAAGAACCCTAGGAGGTTGTTTTGGAGCTTTGGAAAACATTCGCTCACCCCTGCAAGATTCATTCATGTATTGAGGGAGGATTAGTCTTTTGGATGCATAAAAGGCTAAGGAAGAAAGGAGTCATAGCACCAAGATTTGGCTTGGTAGTTGTAAACTTGACAAGATAGTGAGGTTGGCAGGAGAACCAAGGGAACTTAGACAAGGTAGAGTTCCTATAAGTTAGGGTGGAACATCAATTTCACCAAGGAGGTCTATGACAAGGCCTAGTGTAAGAATCTGTGATTGCTTCCTGCAACCTCCATATCAGATTGGTATCAGAGCAAGCAAAAGATTTGGGAAGCAGCTTAAATGTCAGAATTTGAGTCAAGTGAAACTCCCGCCATGGTAACAAATGCACAGTTAGGCAAGATGGTTGAAGGACAAGAGGAGGATAACAGGTTGTTAAAAGAAAGAATAGAGCAACTTGAGAAAGCATTGAATGATGCAAGGTTGGAAGGAAATGTACGAAAGGAAGAAGAGGTTGCAGAGGAGGACAAGGTCCTTGCACCTGACCCTGTTTTGGAGGAGGAGCCTTTCTTGAAGACATTGAAAGCCTTGAGTGGAAAAGGACTTGAGGGCATACCACTGTTCAGTGGAAAGATGGATCCTGATTTGGTCATGGATTGGATATAAGGCATGGAGAATCACTTTGAGTGTGATGGAGTCACCGAAGCACAGAAGGTGAAGGTTGCTAAATCAAGGTTGAGAGGATCAGCTTTGACATGGTGGAAGTTTTTTCAGATTGAAAGGGAAAAAGAAGGTAAACATCCCATATCAACTTGGAAAGGAATGGTTGCTAAGGTGAAGGAAGCCTACATGCCAGATGACTATGAGATCCAACTTCACAAGAAGAAGCAAAGTCTAAGGTAGAAAGACCAAGATGTCAACACCTATACTGAAGAGTTTCAGAAGCTTTGTTTGAGATCTAATGTGATAGAGGATGAGAGCCTAAAGGTGGCTAGATACCTAAATGGTTGAAGTGGAACATCCAAGAAGAGATGGCTCTTTTGAGTCCTAAAATAGTACACCAATGCTATCAGTTGGCTATTAAGATTGAGGAAAGGAATAAGAGGAAGCAAGATCAGTCTTCTAAGGGCAGAGGCAAAGGCAGAGATCAAAGAGGGTAGTGTGGTGGTTACCAAGGTAGAGGTAATGATCAAAGAAATCAAGGAGAATCTAAGCTCATTGAGCATGGAGGTGAAATATCTTCAAGAGGAGGATTTAACAGAGGAAGAGGAGCAGGTAGGAGTAATTCTTACTTTGCAAACATGAAGTGTTATCATTGTAACCAACTAGGTCACCCTACTTATAGGTGCCCGGAGAAAGCATCATCATCCAGCAATGAAAAGAGAATGGCCTATGCACAAGAGGACACCATGAGTCCTAAGGAAACTGAGATCAGTCATATAGAATATGAAATTGGAGAGAATATGATGTTTAACAGAGTTTTGATCAGGCGGCCAGTCAAAGAGGAACCTAAGCAAAGAAGAGATCTTTTTAGAGTAAGGTGCAAGATACTTGGAAAAGTGTGCAAAGTCATTGTAGATTCTGGTTCAATGGATAATATAATCTCAGAGGAGGTAGTAGCAAAGCTAAAATTTGAGAAGGCACCCCATAATAACCCCTACAAGGTCACATGGCTGAATAAAGGGCAGAGTGTTTTGGTGAATGAGCAAGTAACAATGGAATTTTCAATTGGAGGCTATAAAGACAAGCTGGTTTGTGATGTATTACCCATGGATGCATGCCATCTGCTACTTGGTAGACCTTGGAAATATGACATAAGTTCTATCTATGATGGGAAAGAGAAAACCATCTCATTCAAGAAGGATGGAAGAACCTTCAAACTGTAGTCATTGACAGAGGAAGATGAAGGACAGTCAAAGGTACCCAACATTATGTTGAGCAGTGGCAAGGAGTTCCTTAAGGACCTACACCAATGGAATGAAGGATATGTGGTCATGATGCAGTCCAAAGAGGAAGAAGAGGCTGAAAGGACAGTCTTACCAAAAGCAGTCCAAAAGTTGCTGAATAAGTACAAGAGTATAGTCAGTGATGGTACACCTGCAACTTTACCACCAAAGAGAGCAATAAGTCATCAAATTGACTTCATACCTGGAGCCTCATTTCCTAACAAAGCAGCATACAAACTTACTCCTGAGCAGAACCAAGAGGTGGCTAGGCAAGTGCAAGAATTATTGGAGCAAGGATTGATTCAAAAGAGCATCAGCCCATGTGCAGTCCCGGTGGTCTTGGCAACAAAGAAAGGAGGTAAGTGGAGACTTTGTACTGATTCTAGAGCAATTAATAGGATCACCATTAGGTATAGATTCCCTATCCCTAGAATAGAAGATTTAATGGATTGCCTTGGAGGAGCACAGTATTTCACTAAGTTGGACCTCAAGAGTGGCTACCATCAAATTAGGATTAAGGATGGAGATGAGTGGAAGAAAGATTTTAAGACAAATGATGGATTATATGAGAGGAAAGTGATGCCATTTGGCCTCTCAAATTCCCCTAGCACGTTCATGAGACTAATGAATGAGGTGCTTAAGGATTTCATAGGAATCTTTGTAGTAGTCTATCTTGATGACATACTGATTTTTAGTAAGACAACAGAAGAACATTTGAAGCATGTGGAAATGGTTCTTAAAAGGTTGCAAGAAGAGAAATTGAAAATCAACCTTGAGAAGTGTGAGTTCTTCAAACAAGAACCTGTGTATCTAGGCCTTGTAGTATCCCAAGGAACGTTGAAGATGGATCCAAGCAAGGTGGAAGCCATCCTAAACTGGCCTACACCAACCACAGCAACAGAGGTAAGGAGCTTTCATGGTTTAGCTTAGTTTTATAGGAAATTCATTAGGAATTTCAGTGGTATATGTGCACCAGTTCTAGATACTATTAAAGGTGGTCTAAAAACAAAGTTTAAATGGACTCAAGAGGCTGATAAAGGGTTTGAAAAACTCAAACAAGAAGTGGCAACACAACCTACTCTATTATTGCCTAGTTTTGACAAGTTGTTCATAGTTGAGTGTGATGCAAGTGGAGTAGCAGTAGGAGGAGTACTTAGTCAAGAAGGTAGGCATGTAGCATTTTTAAGTGAAAAGCTCAATGAAGCCAAGAAAAAGTACTCTACCTATGATCTAGAATTATATGCTTTAGTGTAGTCCCTTAGGAAATGGAGGCATTATTTGTTACCCAAAGAGTTTTTGGTCTTCACAGATAACCAGGCCCTTAGTTACCTCAACACCCAAGAGAAGCTAAGTAATAGACACTTGAAATGGATGGAATACATCGAGGCTTTCACTTTTACCATCAAGCATGAGAAGGGACAAATGAATAAGGTTGCTGACAGTGCAAGAAATATAGCTAAAGAGCATTGGAATAGAGTGTTTAAAAGACCTCTATGGTGAGGATGAAGACTTCTCAGAAGCTTACAAGGTATTCTCTAATTTTGAGAATCATTTTCATAATCAATATGCTTAGTATACACTGCAAAATGGACTGTTATTTAAGGGTAATTAGTTATGTGTTCCAAGAGGATCAATGAGGGAAAATCTGATTCAAGAAAAGCATAATGGCAGTCTTAGTGGGAATTTTGGTATTAATAAAAATTTAGAGCTAGTTCAAAGGTTCTATTATTGGCCTAAGTTAGCAAGAGATGTCAGAAAATATGTGGAACAATGTGTTGTATGCATGAAAGCTAAGGGGGGAGCTAGCAATGTTGGTTTGTATCAACCCCTACCTATTCCTAACAGACCATGGGAGTGTGTGAGCATGGATTTTGTAGTAGGTCTTCCTAAGACCAAGATTGGTTTTGACAGTGTTTATGTAGTAGTGGACAGATTTAGCAAGATGATTCACTTCATTCCTTGCAGAACTACTCATGATGCAAGCTACATAGCTCATCTTTTCTTCAAGGAAGTTTTAAGGATCCATGGCTTGCCTCTAAGCATTGTTTTTGACAGAGATGTGAAGTTCATGAGTCATTTTTGGAAGACTCTATGGAGTAGATTAGGTACAAATCTATCATTTGGATCAGCTTACCATCCTCAGACCGATGGTCAAATAGAGGTGGTTAACAGAGTGTTAGGTAATATTTTAATATGCTTAACTAAAGAATATGGACAGACCTGGGATATGGTGATTTCCCAAGCTGAATATGCCTATAATGATAGTGTCAATAGAACTACAGGGAAAAGTCCTATTGAGGTTGTGTATGGGATGCACCCAAGAGGCATTTGTGAACTTAAAGACCTTGGGTCAATGGAGAATAGGAGTGGACATGTAGAAGACTTCACTGAGACCATGAAGGAGATTCATGAGTAGGTCAAGAAGACAGTTACAGTAGCAACCCAAAAGTTGAAGGAGAATGTTGATTTGTCAAGGAAGGATGTACAATTTACAGTTGGGGACTATGTTATGGTCCACCTCAATAAATCCAAATTGCAGGAAGGGCATGGCAACCAAGTTATAGATGAAAAGAGTGGGTCCATGCAAGGTATTGGCCAAATATGGCAAGAATGCATAGAAGGTGGAATTACCATCAGATTTGGGCATCTCTCCAGTTTTCAATGTTGCTGATTTGATTAAATATAAAGGGATAGTTAAGGATCTGGATCAGGATAGTTAGGAGGTCTTCAAGGACATCAGCAACATGTCCATACCAACTCCATACAAGCTACAAGAAGAGAAGATCTTGGAGTCAAGAGTGAAGAAGACTACAAGGCACAAGGTGTACATGGAGCATCTTGTCAAATGGAAGGATAAGCATGAATCTGAAGCTACATAGGTAGAAGAAGTAGATTTTAAGAAGAAATTCATTGATATGTCTCTGATCTCTCCTAAAGTTCCTTAGTTGGTTGAGCTGAGAGGGGGAGAATGGTGCAAGAGCACTTGACAAACATCAGCTTAATTGACGTTTTTGTAGGAAGTCTAAATTTTATTATGCTTTCATAAGGTCATGTTGACCTTTTTTTAGGTGCTTTGGGTTGTATTTGAACTTTGGAAAGGAGGTTAACAAGAGTTAAGTAGTTTTAACTCTTCATTTTGGCTAAGTTGTTAAAATTGCCTGAGTGTTTGTAAACACAGTGGCTTTTACAAAAATGCATTTTTTAGGTCATCTAAGCCTTGACCCAAGAACCTAAATTGTTGTGGAGGAATATTTAAGCCATACCATGATCTTTTTGGTTGGTTAGAGTTTTTTGTACGGACTGTGTTTTCTAGAAGTTAAAGAAAACATCATTCTTGTCTTATTTTTTGTTTTTCTGTTCTTGTTTGTGTGACAATAGCTAAATGAATTAAAAGAAGCATTTTTTAGGTGTTTTTAGCATGTAGAGAGGCCTCTGGAAGTTTCTTTTTGGCACATTTGATAGATATTCCATCGCTTTCATCCATTCTTGTAAATTCTGTGTTTTTTTTCCTTATTTCTATTTTGACTGGAACTGTGTAAAAATGGAGTTCTAGGCTGCATTCCCTCCATACCAGGAAGTATGGAATTGTTGGGAATGTGTTCAGGCTCCATATTTGTACTTGTAAATATGGTAGGAGTTAGGTTTCTTTTGGTTGCAGGAGCTATGAGAAAATCCTTGCCCTAGGCGAGCCAGAGAAGAGCCCGGCTAGGAAAGGCTGGAGAACAGTGTTGATAACTTGTAGGGGAGTGTAGATTTTTGAGAAATTATTTTTGGAGAATTTAGGGGAAGGTCTTGGCCATGTATGGTGACAAGGAGGAGAGCCCAGCAATCCGTTTAGGAGGAGAACTTTTCACCAGTCCTAAAACTTGTTCTAAGCAGTTTTGAAACCCTAGCTGCTTGACCAATTTGGTGTTTGGACAGCATACGACCTGAGCAAGACTAGAACCCTAGAAATATTGAAGCTGTAGATAGGGAAAACACAAAACATAAGTCAAGAAACTAAGTCCTTTGGTGGGTTTAGGAGGGAAAAGCAATTTACCCCTGTTCAGAGACCAAATAGTGGCTCAAGGGCCAAACCTATGGAATAGGCTTCATGGAAGCATTGGTAAGATGGAGTCTAAGTGAAGTTTCAAGAACCCTAGGAGGTTGTTTTGGAGCTTTGGAAAACATTCACTCACCCTTGCAAGATTCATTCATGTATTGAGGGAGGATTAGTCTTTTGGATGCATAAAATGCTAAGGAAGAAAGGAGTCATAGCACCAAGATCTGGCTTGGTAGTTGCAAACTTGACAAGATAGTGAGGTTGGCAAGAGAACCAGGGGAACTTAGACAAGGTAGAGTTACTATAGGTTAGGGTGGAACAACAATTTCACCAAGGAGGTCTATGACAAGGCCTAGTGCAGGAATCTGTGATTGCTTCCTGCAGCTTCTGAAAATAGTGTGATTGATTCTTGCAGCCTCCAGGAATCTGTGATTGCTTCCTGAAACCTCCCTATCAGATTCATTATCATTTTTAGGTCCATACTTCTCAATTAATGAAAGAAGGATTTATTCCTTTTGTATTGGTTTCTTGTAAATCTTAAGCCTCTTCCTATTAACTAGTAATGAGAATTTGACTTCATCAATTGTCTGCAATTGGACTACCCTTGTTGGGAATACTTGTTCTATCTCATATGGGCCAAGCCACCTTGTTCGTAACTTTCCCTTGTAGTCGTTGTATCTAGATTCATAAAGAAAACCCAATGTCCCACACTTAATTCTTTTGTTTTGATAAATTGATCATGCCATTTAGTTCTTTGATTTTGAACAACTTTAGTGTGGTGAATAGCTTCCACTCTAATTTTATCAAGTGAATTCAGGTTATGCGATCTCTCCTTTTTTGTTTTTGTCAAGTCTATGCCCAGTTTTACTATTGTCCTCAATGTTTTATACTCAAATTCTATAAGAAGAACTAATTTCTTGCCATACACCAACTCATTTGGTGTAAACCCTATTATAGTTTTCCAAGTTTTTTTATAGGCCCAAAATACTTCTCGTTATCTAGTTGCCTAATCCTTCCTATGAATTTGTACGATCTTGGTTAGGATGTTCTCAATTTCTCTATTTGTCACTTCTACCTACCCATTGGCTTAAGGGTGGTAGAGTGTGGACGTTTTTTGTCTAATCACATACTCTTTAATCAATTTGGTGATCAGCAATGATGTAAACTAGGGATCTTGGTCTATGAAATTTTTCCTTATCCCTCCATACCTTTCGAATATGTCTTCATATAGAAATTTTACCACATGACCATCTCTTGCAAACTACAAATCCTTAACTTCTACCCACTTTGTTAGATAATATGTGCATGTACTAGTATATACTACTTATTGTTTGATTGTTGTGAGATGGGACCAATGAAGTCTAATCCCCATTCATTAAATGATGTTATTGCCAACTATGGCCTCAATGGAATTTTATCTATCATTGTTGGCCTTCCCAATCTCTGACACCTATCACAACTCCTAGTGTACTTTACTGCACCCTTATGAAGGGTTGGCCAATAATAGCCAGTATTGAGAATCTTGAGTGCTATCCTTTTTATTGTAAAGTGTTCCCCATAGGGTTCATCATGGAATTTATCTAAGGATATCATATATCTCATCTTCTATAATACATCTTCTCATTACATTATCTAGACATGTGTAGAATAAGTAACTAGCTATCCATGAGTAGGGAAAAAATTTGTGAACAAATTATGTCTTTTCTCTAGGTTAGAAATGAGGTGTTGTTTGTCCTACTACTAGATAGTTGGAAATATCAGAAAACCAAGGTGTATGCAAAGATAGAGAAAATAAATGATCATTTGGGAAGAAAACATAAACAAAATCTTTTTCTGATTGAGTTGGTAATCTGGATAGAAAAATTTCCACTAAATTTTCTTTACCTGGCTTATCCACTATGGTGATGTCAAATTATTGGAGTAATAACAACCATTTGACAAGCCCACCCCAACCACTAGTTTATTCACTAAATACCTTATTTAAATTGTGTGATTTAAGTGTGTATGAACATAGGATATCCTATGATGTAGCACTTGTTTAAACTTATTTATTTCATAAAAAACTACCACCATCTCTTTCTCTATCATTGTATAAATGAATTATACCCCTTGTAGATTCTTGTTGATATAATATATGGCATACTCTTTGTTACTTTCCTTCTATCCAAGCACTACCATAATATAAAATTATAATAATCTATATTTGAATGTCAAAAGGTAAGGTCCAATTTGACCCTCTCAAGGTAGGTGCTTTGGTTAGTGCTACCTTGAGTGCTTCAAAAGATTGTTGACAAATAGTTGTCCACTCAAATTTTGCATCTTTTGCGAATAAAACAAATAGTGGGGCTGCAAGTTTACTAAATTCTATAATGAATCTTCTATAGTACCAAACATGTCATAGAAAAATTATAACATCTTTTTTTTCTTTGAGGCATAGGGAGTTTTGAGATTACTTTTGTCATCATTATGAAACACTTTTCATGAATCGGTGATAAATTATTTTCTTAACACCTTCTTAGGACCTTCTCCAAGCTACCATGTGCTTCAACATATGTATCCCCATAATTTATGAAATCATCCATGTATACTTCCATGGAATCATGTGCAAAATTTGAGAAGATACTCAACAATGCCCTTTAGAAAGTGGTTGGAGCATTACATAGCCCAAATGGTAGGAAAAATTAACCATATAGGCCCCAAGGGCATGTGAAAGTTTTCTTATCCTAGTCCTCTGGAGCTATCTTAATTTAGTTATAGCCATTTAATCTATCTAGAAAAGAGAAGTACTTTTTTCGTGCTAGTGAATCAAGTACCTAGTCAATAAATAGTAGTGGAAAGTGGTCCTTCCTAGTGGCAGAACTCAATTCTCTATAATCCGCACATACTCCAATTTCCTCCTTTCTTTGGTATAATTACTAGAGGTGACACCCATTGACTATCATAAATAGGATAGATGAAGTTTACATCAAACAATTTTTGCAATTCTATTTTAACTATATCTCTAAATGTTGTGTTCATCCTCGTTTGGGGTTGCCTTATTGGTTTGAAAACATCATTGATGTATATCTTATGCATAAACAAGGTTTTGCAGTCCCCTTTATTTCATGGTAATCCCTTGCAAAGGTTGTTGTGTGTGCCTTCAACATAGTGGTCGGGGAGGTATGTTGTGTAAGAGTTAATTCACTGTTAACAATCAAAATTTTACCTGGAATAATTTCCAAAGTATTAGATGTTGTTTGAAATGATGAGAGGTTAAGTCCTACTATGTTTGGTACACATTTTTGTGGTACCAAAGTATGAAAAAGTTGGGATATTGACTTAGATGAACTTGTAGGGAAACATTTTGTAGAGGACCTTGTAAACATGTTAGGAAGTCCTATTGTTATAGGTCCCTACTATAGTTATTTTGTATGATGTTTTCTATTAAGTCATCCTCATCTTGATTGTTTAACAAGGGGCTACATTCTATAGTCATGATGGTTTACAAGGAATACTAGATTATTCATCTAGGGTAGGCAAAATGGTTGGTTATAGATCTTCTTGTGGCTAAGCTAGTGGATAGAGGACTAATTTCTTAGTCAAATTTCCATTAGAGATAATCATATTCCTAGACGTACAACCTATAAATGCATCAGTTGTTTCCAACCATGGTCTTCCTAAAATGAGAGGATAACCTACAAGATTAGCTTTTGACCTTGCAATACCATGAAATATGTAGGGTGGTCCAACAAATCTAGTGTTATGACCAAGTCCTCAATGATTCCCTTGCTTTTAACTATTGACCTATTTGCCAATTAAAGAACAATGGGGGCAGGTATGAGCTCTATTAACTGTAATAGTTGCATTGTTTCCTTAGTCATCACATTAGTAACTTCTCCCAACTAAATCAAGGTGTTTTTAATGAGAGTATCATTTATCTTTACATCCACTATAGGACTCCTAAGATCTACATACTTGGGGATAGTTATGTTTCCCAACATAATTTTTGCAAGTTATGCTAATGCATGAATAGTCTAAAGATATTTTCTCTTCCTTCCTAGCTTTTTAAGGCAAAGTTCTCTACTTTTTTGTATAAATAGGAACATCCTTAATGGAGTGAATGAGGGAAATTTTGATGCAAACATATTTAAACTGACGTAACAGATCGGTTTCAGCTTGTGGTTGATGTATTTGAATAGCTAATCTCTTAGGAAATGGAGGCTCTAGGATTCAACTAGTTTGGTTAAACTAATTTGACACAATCTCGTTAGGTAGATTGTCCAAGGTCTTTGCTAGGGGTTCCTTATCAACCAACTCAATGATTTGAGGGGATGAGGGCTTAGCCAAATTTTTCCCTAATCTAAGGTGGACATCACTCACCTCTACCCCATAAGTAAGGTATTATATAGATTTGTTAGTATAGGCCTGTTGAATAGGCTTGTTATTTGGGTTAGGTATAGGTTGGGATAGCACCTAAGGTGTTCTAGGTGGCTATGGTGATGGATTTGTTGGGTTTGGCATAATGGCTTCTTGTTGTTGTTGTAAGGGCTATTGTGGCTACTAGTAATTCATGTTTTGGTTTTACCATTGCTGGCCTCTTTTCCACTAGGGATGCCATTGGTTTTGTTGAGGTGGCCATTAAGGATTGTAGTTAGGTCCTTAGAAGTTTTGTGGCCACATGTGTTGTTGTTGGTTCTAATTTGGTTGAGGATTTTTCCATTAGGCTTTTGTATTTTTCCAAAGCTAAGGGTTCCAACTAGAGAGATTTGAATTGCTACTAGGAAATGACATGCTATAATTCAAAGGGTCTGAAGGAATACCTTGTTTTTTCTAACATGGTTTTCTCTGAGAAATTTAGATAAATATTCCATTTTCATCTTCTAGTGCATAAAATTTTGGTTTCCCTTATTTTTTCTCATAAATACTTGCCACTCTTTTGCATTTTCAATTATCTTTCCTTTGTCTACAATGTGGGTAGTATTTTGTAAGGGCTACCTTTTCTTCTTCTTGATTTTATTTATACATAGAGTATCCAATTATGTAGCAAAATGGTTGATAATATCCTCCTTTGTTTTAGAGAAAAGATTGCTCAATTCAACTCTAGATACTCTATTGGATGATTTGTTGATGGAATATGTATTATCACCTCTAGCCTTCTTTGTAATTCCTACATGCCTTGTAAGTCTCCTCAAATGGTGCTTAAGAAATATTTCCTACCTAGTGAGGTTAAGTGCATCCATACAATTCTCATTAATCCCCATCAAGAATATCAATTTTAAAGACTCATTAGAGAGTCTATTTTGGTGGTATTTCTTAAGGAAAAACTAGAACCTTTCCATGTAGTCTTCCAAAGATTCATCCTCTTTTTATGACATCCTAAAGATTGCATCTCTCTTTCTATCAATTCCTCTATAGTAGTCCTGGTACTTCTCCAAGAAATATGTTTTCATGGAATTCCAATTAGGAACAATATCTCTTCCTAAATCCATGAACCATCTCAAAGTGACATCCTTCAGTGTTGTTGGAAATAGTTTCAATCTATGTGCCTTTGTTGTGTCATCATAACTTCTATAAAGCACATCAAACTCAAACAAGAAGGTATCTAGGTCCTCAATGACCAACCCATAGAAGATGAACAATATTGAAGGATGTATATTCTTCAAGGTGGTTGCTCTCTCCTTATTGGTAATGGAGAACTCAAATCTTGCATGCTGTAGTGGTTCATCGACTGTTGCATCACCTATGGTTTGGAAGGTCTCCTTTATATTCATAGTGGATGTTTGTGTTAGGAAAATTTCTTCTTTAGGAATACCCTCTCTCTATTCACTTTGATCACCAATATCCTTTGTAGCTTTGTGGGTTGAGGGGATAAATCTTCCCAAAGTGTCTCACTACCTTTGCATATAATAGTTGTGACTTCTTATATAACTGACTCCTACACAATTTTAGTAAAACATTCTAGTATTGATGGATTAAAACCTCATTATCCTAATATTGGAAATAAAACACTAAACTATGAAAGCTTTAAAGTAACATAGAAGAATCTTGAATGTAGTGCCATCCTTGGTAATAATGTCAAAAATGTATGACCCAACTAATGCTCAGTCAATTTTTTGTTAGAAACACAACTAAGAGGTGGTTCCTAGCTGAACAATCCAATAAGCACTTGTAAGGCTCTGTTTAATTATCAACCAAGGTTATGTAAAAAATTTATGATGTTGACACTTATGTGCATCTAGAGATTCTATGCTACCTATATCGAGTATATATGGTTTACAAATGTGCATGAAAACAAGAAATACTTGAAAGAGAATAAAGCTTAAACTACAAAATAGAGTAAATAGCTTAATATGGCACCTATGCTATGGGTACTCTCAGCTTATTATTGTAACTACTTAACTACTAAACTAAGCTCTATAATAAACTATACCACTAACTATTGACTCTTCACAACTCAACTAATTAACTACTTTGAGGCTTAAATAAAACTAATGTTACAACATGCATATAGCCATGAATCTATTTTGAAATAAATGTAACATGAAACATATATTATAATAATAGAAATTAAAGTGGGTAGATAGTACATTGAGTGGCCCTTGCTCAAGATGATGTACCCATGAGATAAACCAAATATAAGCTACTCAATCAACTAATCATAGAATTAGACTAAAGACATCTCTATTGCATTGAAAATTGAGTAGTCATGATATAACAATAATATCTAATAGATTTCTCATTCATAAATTCATATTCATTGCAACAATAAACTTAATAATTGTCTTGCTAAAGCATAAAAAGTTAGAATATACTTCAACTATAATTTTAACTATAATAAAAACTAGATTTACTCCTTGACCATCGATCCCTAGATATAGGTGTGGGAGGATATTTATTTGCATAAGAATCAAAAAGAAAAATTAAATCAGAAAAATATATGCTAGTATCCACTCTCCTCATGATAGGAGGTGAAATTGTATTTTCAAAAGAAAATTTAATTATAAGGAAAAACAAAAGATAAGTAGAAATGAGACTCTTGCTAAAATGGTTTTGAGAGAGACATAGTCAAACTATCATGTGAGCCCAATGGTATTCACCTTTTCTTCCTCTGTCATGTTTATTTATTGTCCTAGTGACTCATAATTTGACCTCTACAATGATCACCTTCATTTATTCTAGAACCATTTCACATTCATCAATTTGAACTCCCCCTTATACTCATGATCCTTTGGCTATTGGCTGAGCTTCCTAGTTGCTACAAGTTATAGTATGATTTCTCTAACTTCTGGGTTGTAAGGAGTTAGTTCATCTAACATATACACACTACTAATAACCATAAATTAAACATAGATTCATATTGAATTCCATACAAATTCACACATTTAACCATATAATTACTAACATATCATAATCATATTTACATCCATCAAAATTAGGTCTAGGTTGCTTGAAGGATATAAAAAGGTATATATAAGTTTAGGAATGTATGTGAAATAAGCAACTTGAAATATCTGAAAGATATAAACTAAACAAGAGAAAACCAGCTATTAATCAAGCTCATCACTGAATGTAGATTATAAATACAATTCGAATGTAGATATGACCTATAATGAGTGAAATTTACCCTATTTCAACCTATATGCAACATGATATGAATTTTTTTTGGATTTATTTTATGGTTTTATGATGTAAAAATGAGTTCCTAATTGAACAATGCAATACTAATCCTAAATCTAGGATGATATGCTTCAGATTTCATAAGGTCTATAACGTTAATGTGTTGGGTTTACCAAAATGATAAGATGGAAAAGAGAAAACCGAGGACTCCACCTTGTGATTTTACAAGATTTTTATTTTCCATAATGTTGACAAGGGCCTCTTATCATTAAACTTTAGATTGACTAGGACAAGAGATTGACTTGCAACCTACAAGGTGAGCCAACCAATCCTAGGATCCAAATTTAAGGACTTATAAATGGATTTTTGAATGAAATAAAATGATATGACTAATAAATGATGCAAATAAACTATTTAGATGCAAAAAAAATAGACCTAGAAAGTCACAAAAAAATTTTGGTTTTCAAAAATAGACTAAGTAGAGTTTTGAACACTTCCAACATAAAAAATTGGAGTTAAATTTGATGGACCAAGTTGCCTAGGGTGACTATGTCCTATTAACTAAAACTAAAATATGATTTCATGGTCCTTTGGAGTATGATCTAAGCCTTCTTCCTTCTATATTTCACAATTAGATCTTCATCAAGTGCTAAGATAACTGAGTTTTCTTTTGTTGTCAAGTTGTAGGGTTTGAATGGAAACACAAATAAATGATCTTCAAACATCTCTCAATATTCTTCAAATATGAAACCTACACACTCAAAGAGAGAGTAAGGGTTGTTCGATATAGGGGCTTGCTTCAATGAAATCCCATTTTGGTGTTCCCACCTCCACAATGGAAATTTTAGTGAAAGAGGTCTTATCCATTTGAGGGATAGAGGCTAAATAGTAAATGAATGATGAATTTACAATCAACTACAACTCACTACCCAATTCTAATTCTTTGAAAGAATGAATTCATACAAATCTCCTCAAGGTTTGATTTCTTGGAAGACCTATAAGGATTAGTCCTCACAAAAAAAATGATAACACAAAAATGGACAAACTCACATAAAACTTGACATGATGCTTCAATGTTGAAATTTTGCAATAAATATTCTCTTGACTACTCTTGAATGCTCTTGAATTGCTTGATAGTACTCTTTTTTCTCAATGATATAACTTTTTACTTATTCTCCCCTTTTCAAATGGGGAAATGACTAGATATTTATACGCAATAATTTTAATTCCTTACAATTAAATCCTCATGGATGACATTTGAAATTTGAAATTCGAATAATAAAATGTCAACATCAAAATATTATAATTGGGAGGTAAAATAGAGGGACAAAGATTTCGAGGGGAAATTTTTCTATCCCTATTTTGTGAGGTGTAAAGTGTCATCATAAAAATATTAAATTTTTTCTTTAGTTTTGCAAATGGGTTTTCTTGATAAATGTCCAAATTGGCCATGGAATACATAATTTAGGACATTAGATATACAATTAGGTCCATGTACTTAGGAGGGAGAAAAATATAGTGTGAAATTATCAAGGGTGACAATTTACAATGTTGCATGTAGATTATGCAACTTATGGATTAAGTGTGTTTATCCCCACGTGATCTAATCATATGCACATAATGAGACCAACTACTATAGTTTTATCTAGTAGAGACTCTAGTAAATTGTGAGTCAAATTTTTCCAAAAATAAAAATTCAAATCAAATATCCTACTTGAATATCTATTACACTTGATGGTTTTGGGATGTGAGTATATATCATGAGTATGTGTGTATATCTATTGAAAAATAGTGTAGTGCAGGAGTGAAGTATATTCCATGAGTATGGGTATATAATGTGTGTGTATATATGTTAGGAATTAGTGTTCACATGGGTTAGAATAATATTATTCAGGTGAAGTGAGTTTTAGTAAGAATTCATGAAACTAAATTCTATGTGAGAAAACAATTATTTGTTTGTTTTCATGAGTTGCTATAACAACTCATAAAATTAGGTATTTGTTTAGATAATGTAGGAAACAAAACACCTATAATTGTGTAATGTATTGAATGAAGGAATTGAAGAATGAAAACCAACATGGTATTAAAGCTTGTTAAATTATGGGTTGGTGAGATTCTCTTCCACCCGATTATGTGGAATCTAACTATTGTGTTGTGTGTTTTACTATATTTTATTTAAATTTTTAGGATCTTAATTTATTTCTTATCACCAAATGAGCCTAGAATTTTAGATTTTGGCTGATTTAAATAAAGGTTTTACTGTTATTTTCTACTCTTAATTCTTATTCTTGTTGTGTTATTATGCATCATATGGGAAAGATGCATAGATCCCTCAATTTTATTTACAATTGAGCTCCAAAATAGGAGGTCAAGGAGGAATATATATTTGAGAAGAAGGTTAGGATCACTATTTCATACCACATCTTTGAATTTCAATACACATAGGATTCATCCATAGAGAAAACCAATAATTTCATGTGAATTGATTTAGTTGATAGATTTCAATCTAGTAAATTTGTGAGTAGTCTTTTTCTTTTATTCATTTCTCCTGCTTGGGTTACATGGTTTCCAAGAAATATAATTAAGTTGTAGATGATGGTTTCTTTGTTGCTAAGGATCTACTAGGGAAGGAAAATAATTATTTCATTCTTTTTCTATTGATATCCACATCCCACTTTTAGATAGATTTCACCTCAAAGCTATCAGATTCCATTTGGTGTAAATATTGGTAGAAAATGGTGGAGGAAATGTTCGGGAATATTTTTTTCCTTCTTATGAAGCTTAAAATTAGGCATTGACAGAATATTTTATGGCACAGATTGGCAATGATAAATTATTAAGAGTAGATCTAAGTGTAGCATAAGCATGATTATATTTAGACTCCTATAAATAAATTTATTGGCACCATAAGTGTTAAAGCATTAGAAGGAATGTGGTTTAAATCAAAAGAAATATGGGTGAAAGAAGATAAAAGTATACTCAATACTATTGCAAGAGAACCAACTGAATAAAAAATAACAAGAAAGTTATCATTGCTAAGGCATAAGGAAATTTGTTAGAAGTTATGGAGTGTCTTGATAAATACATTGAGATATTCATTATAGATCATGTTGTGTGGAGAGATATTTTTGGTATATATTTCTCTTTAAATGTATAAACAATTAGGTGTTTTAGATAACTTCTTGGATAGATGCTACTTCCACCAAGTATAGGAGTTAGAATAGTATTTTGCTACATATGAAAAATTTATCTTGTTATATCTCATTGTATGTTTTATGTATTTTGGTAAAATTTCCATGTGATTTATCATTTAACATTTATTTACATAGGTAATTTTTTATGGATTCAGTAAATTTTTTTTAGAATCTTTTGTTCATATATTAATGTTAGTAGTGTTATAATCAATTCAAGGTGCATTATTAGTGGAGTCTGACACCTTCAACCTTTTTTTAATAAAGGGGCATTATAAAATTGAAAATCAAATCCAAATTTAATAAGTAATTAGAAAATCAATTGGAGGAAATTCAATGTCCTCCTATTAGTCACTAGTGATGAGGCCACAAAATTGTATTAGTGAAAAAAACTACTTCTACCAAATCGACTAAATTCAAGGCTAACTTCTAATGGTAGTGGTATTTTACTATGTTATTAGAGATTGTGTGATAGTAGTTAACAATAGTGGCTAAAATTGAGAAAATTGTAAATAATTCAGTATTATATTTTATAGTAGAACAAAGACATCTTTAATATTGTAAACAATTGTATAAGAGAGTAGTTAGCTCTAGAGATCCTATGACTACTATACTTCTTGTAAGTATTATTGGTCACTGATGAGTTCAATAGAAATGAAAGATAGATAGGTTCTTTTGTATAGGTGATCATGTGCAACAAGGTCCTAAGAGCAGTATGTAGAACTAAAAGTATACATAGGCATAAGACATTGTTTTTGGTTTGTGTGACATAATTTATTGCCATGTCACTAAGGGAGGAGTTAGGAATTAGTGTTCATTTGGGTTAGAATAATATTGTGTAGGGTGGAGTGAGTTGTAGTAACAACTCACACAACTATTCTACGTCAAAAAATAATTATTTGTTTGCTTGTTTTATGATTTGTTAGAACATCTCATAAAATTATGAAGTGGTTACTATAATGTAGGAAACCAAACTCCTGTAATTGTGTAATACAATTAAATAACTATGGATTTGAAGAGTGAAATAAAAATTAATATAATTAGAATTCTTCTCTCTGAAAAACCTAGAATATACTAGTTTTTTATTATGTATATATCTTGTGGTGTATCCATCATATATATAGCATGCAAAATATGTGGGTTTATGGTTATATGGAGGGATGCATATATACAATATGTATCCTATGATGTCTTATACAAGGATTATATATGTTGGTGTGAGGGGTGTGGGCTATTGTGAAGGTATATGGACGAGTTTTGTGAGTATATGTAGAGCTGGGAAGAAGTATACATAACAAATAGTGATATACATAGTGAATGGTGTATGCATAGTTTAGAGGATTTTATTTATTGCAATAACTTAAAACTTGTGACCTACGATTATCTTACTAATAGAGAATGTTAAGAAAATATAAACACTAAATATATGATTGAAATATACAAAAATCATAGAACAATATATAGTATAACTTATATGGTACAATTGTATGGATTTTATATGGTTGTATAGAATTGTGTATTCTTAAAACCTTTCAAACTTTGGGAAAAGCCAATTTTTCTCCTACAAGAAAATACTAAGTGTAATATCTTAATTTGTATATCTCAGCACTTTTAGATGCAACTAAAGCCTCTTCAAAACAACTACAACCTATCAGATAAGGAAAACTAGAAACTCATAGAAAATGGTATTAGAGTAAATTCTAGCATGTTCACATCAAGTTCACTAGAATGTAATAAATGAAATTGAAAAAAATAATCAAATAACTTAAAATCATAAAATAGAGATAAAATCCTCATTCCTACTTCACGAATCTAACTACAAACCTCAAATTTAAATTGATTTGTTTGAATGTGGATGTATCTTAGAAATGTAGTACTAAATTGATAAAGTATTTTGATAAAATAAATTTTCATCGAGACTTGATATATAAAATTGATGAAGAAATGATCCTATTTATAGAATTTTTTAGGAAAAATCAAATGGAAGATGGGGATGAGATCAAATAATTGAGTTAACTAAACAAGTTTTGGATTCAACTCAATTAAAAAATTGAAATTTTCCATTTTGAAGTGATGAAAGAATAATAAGGAATTTTTTAATCTAATTGGTAAATAAATGTGAGGAGTAAGTTTCTATTTGAAGATAAATCTGATTGACAAATGATGAATAATTTTCTCAAATCAAAAAAATTTAACCAATGAAAGAAGAAGGAGTTGGTTGATGAGACAAAAATATATACTAATCATAAATGGTAAAGTAATGTGGTATATTATATTTAATTATTAATTAATGGTAAATGATGATGATAAATGATAAATTAATATGGATTCTATGAACAATATTTTTAGTGCTTGCATTTTATAAATGGTAATAAATGATAATAAATGATAAAATAATGTGATGTATGTCATTATAGTGTTTCTTCTCACATCATATTAATCCAAATTCACTCTTCTTCTCTTAAAGTGCTAGTTAGATAAGTCCTAATAGGTGTATTGGTATTGGTCTCTTAAATCAATTGAGGAATTTTCTTCTACATAAGGTCCCTATTTTCTATCCATCATTCTATCTAGAAGAACTTTTATCATTTTTGGTCTCCATTTAATAAATTAATTTCTTACATGAGGAAAATTAATTTTCTATGTAATCTATTCTTCATGTTATCTTCCCTTATACATGGTAATATATGATAGATAAAAGTGAATGTAGGTTGCTAAATTAATATTTCTACTTCCTAAAATACAAAGATCAAATTTTCTTGATAGCAATATATAACTACAACCAAAATAAATAGTTGCAAACACTCAATCTCTTTTGAATTTATGATTAAATTATTCTTTTGAACTCTATGATAATTATGCCAATATATTGGATCCCAAAACCATAACTCCACTTCATAGAACATTTTTTACTTAGATGGCTAGTTTTGTAATCATAAAAGTAAAACCTACTCATCCAAAAACCACGGAGGGTTGAAATTCAAGTCCATGAGAGTGGGATTCCTCTCCTACTATTTGAGCTTATCTTAGACTAAAGATTTTTTTCTTATAGGTTTGATAATCAAAGTGGATTGCCATAATTTTATAATAGGTAAACAATATTTATTAACTTAACTCCAAATAGTTGTACTAAGCTTAAAAAAATAGATATATTAAAAATTCTATGAAGCTTACTACAATGCCACTACAATGAGTACAAGGTGGGGGAAATCCATGTATACTACAAGGTAAATTGAAAAATAAAATTTATATAAATTTTCACCTAGTTTTTTTATAAAACCATGAGCTAAATTAATATGATAATCTCTTGGAATGATTGTTTGAATAGTTTATCCTTTATTTAATTTTGTGTGATTGGAAAATGTAGGCTATATTGGTCCCAATCTAATGGTTACAAAGTCACTACTTATAGGGAGAGAAATACAAGAGGTAGTAACTATAAGAGAAATGAATAAACTTTTATACATAGCATATTTTGCATAGTGAACATAAACTATTAGCTAAGTGAGAATTTAATTAATTTATTTTAACTAAATAAGCCTAATCTTTATGGTTTTTTATCAAGAAAATGGAGAAGATTTGGATATAAATCTGATCATTTCTAAGCAGAAATTTATGCATCATGTATCGTTTTGTCTTCTTGAATATCCCTATTTGTATCATTTTTTCTATTTACAATAATCACAAGTCCTTTTTTATTTTTTGATAAAAAATGGATAAAATAAATTAATAAAGATAACATAATAGTTTTTGAATAAAAATAACTATCACTAAAGGAGAAAGGAATAAAATCCAATGAGGTTTATCATAGAACCCCACCATCAAGAACCATGGTAAAATAGAAATCCCCAAAACTAGAAAATACTATAGAAATAATATTAATTAATGGTCAACCCAAATCCTTTTTTTTAGAAAAATGCTAATTGCCTATATTATATATTAATATACAAGTAGTTTTAATTACATAGAGGCCAAATAGACTTGGCATATATATGGTCAACCCAAATCTTGATAAAACTCCTAATCTAAAATATTCCATCTATAGTTAGACTTAGAATCTGATTTAAAAATATAATTTAGAATTAAATTCAATTGATAAAGGAACATTAATAAAGAAGATGTAATCAAACTTTTGAGAAAGGTAAAGAATCTATACTATAAAATATGCCAACCACTATGATGATTCATCAAAAATCCCTATATGCATTCTCTATATATTATCATAGAGACTGTAAAACCTTAGGGATTATTCTCTTAGATATAATTTGTGTAATTCCTTAATTTGTATTGTTGTTACACTTATAGTATTAAAGTATATGTAATCAAGTACAATATGTTGTTTTCATTTTCCTATTTTGATATTCACATGCATCATGAATCTTATCTATAATTGTTCAATCTAGTTGCCATGACCTTAACATTTTATGACTAAAAACCCCATTCATCCCTACATATTTTTAGTTGCTTCAAACTATATTGTATAACCTAGATTGGATAAATAAATCCATATTAGTATCTCGTTGTCTCATCACAATAAAAATAGTAACTATAAAATCATAAGCCATTTTATAATAGTAGTAGAAACATTAAATTTTATTTGACATCATTTCAATTGTGGGTTGTGTGTTGTTCATGTTTTACTATCATACATAAATTAATCTTATAGGATTCAAATATATTTAGGGGAAAACTCAATTTAACTTATTTTTTAATGATCTAGTCTTATCATATGTGAAGGAGGTTCTAAAATTTTAGTTCTTTGTATTGTATGATAAATAATAGTGACATATTTTCAAAGAGTTTTATGTATGTAGGGTAAGCTTCATTTGAATTTTTAATTTTTTTAATATTTGTTCATTATTTTTGTAGGAACCAAAAGGAATACCCTTCTAGACTTGGTATAATCTAAAGTGAAGAAGCCCTTATGCATTGGCTACTTTACCATCTTATGGTTAACCACAAGCCTTGCTTGTCTCTCTTGAATTCATATTATCAATATTAGGATTTGTTCATGTTATTTAAAATGCAATATTTATTGTAAGGAGTGTCAACAACTTGTAAGGTAAAAGATATTTTTTATTTGTGGGATTAAACAAAGTATCTTTTTCTTGGACACTTTTATATATGCAACAAGATTTGTTAATATGTTATAGATCATTAAAGAATTATGCGATGAATCATTCTACATCAACAACAACATACAAAGTGTCATCTTGTGACTGTGTACATAGAAATTAAATACAACTAACCCATATAAATTAAAAAAAAAACTAAAACTATAAAATTAAGAATAAAATAAAAACAAAATTAAATTAAAATAAAAAATTAACATGGAATTAAATAGATTTTAAGTTGTTCAAATAACTCTTTCTTTTTCAATCTATTTTTAGGTGCATGTGTAGTAGTTTAATATATAGATATTAAATTTTAATATTCATGTAGAAAAATAAAATAATTCTCAAACTAAAACTCAATAAAATAGTAAATGAACTAAAAAATAATTTGTTTTCATTAAATGGTTAATTTTTTTATAGAATTAAAATATATTATTTTCAATTTATTTTGTTTTATTTTCAAATGAAATAAAAAATTTATAAAAATTATAATAACTGAAAAAGATATATATTTTAATAACTAATATGTAAAATTATTGGAAAAAAGAGTAAGAGAAGAGGAAGGGTTTGGGAAGCGAAATTCGCCTGTTCATGGCACTGGTACCTAGTGTGGTGACGTGTGCAGGGCTCTCCCCATGGAGGTTTGCTTGTGTGGCTGACGTAGATTGTTTAATTTCTTCTTGTGAGATTTAATGTTTTCATTTTCTTTGCTTTTGTTTCCGTTGCTTTTTTTATTGGGCGTTGCTTTGTATCTTCCTGGTCCGCGTGCCGTGGTGACTCGGCCCTGAGGGTTTCTTGCGACCCTGCCCCCTGGGGGCTTGTATGGAGGAAGACAAGGCCTTCCCTGTTCCCCCAGTGAACAGTGAGGGCGCGGCAAATGGAAAAAGCTTCAAAGAAGCAGTTGCGGGCAAGGAAACGGTGCTCCCAACCGGCGCGCAATTTTTGGTATCAGATCAACAGTCAGCGGTGGGTTCTGTTTGCAATTCTGGAGATCAAGGTAAGCCCTCCTGCACTTCCGGTTATGCTTTGCTCATGCCTAACCCTGAAATGAAAGAGGTCATCAGAAATGAGAAATCTAGAATTAAAGAGATTGCTATTTTCTTTGCTGCTACGGATAGTAATAAGCTCCCGTCTAGGAAATTTTTGGATACATGGTTTTCTGGCATATGGCTTTCTAAATTCGGAATTCAAATAAATTACTGTAGAATGTTGCAAAAGGGATTATTTGTTATCTTCCTTAAAAACCATGAGATGCAGGGCAAAGCCCTTGCTAGGTCCTTCTGGAATGTTGGTGGCTGCGTGTTTCGAGTGCTGGCTTGGAACCCTGTTGCCATTGCGGAGGAAGTGCTTGCTCTCTCCTGCCTGCGGTGGGTTGTTGTGAAGAATGTCCCCCCAGAATTTTGGAAGCTTGTCCCGTCCATTCTGGGTCCGTTTGGTAAGGTGCTCAGAATGGATGAGGCGAAGGCCTCTCTGCCAAACCTCGATGCTAGGGTTCTTGTTTCCCTGATACCTTGGGATTGACTTCCCTCCCGGGCTCCTCATAGAAGATGAAGGTAGAATTGTTAGTTGCCCCCTTGAAATTCTAGGCAGTTTAAATGCTTGTTACCTGTGTCGCCGGGAAGGCCATATTCGGAAGAACTGTCCTCTAATTAAAAAAAAAGAGAATAGAGAGACAGGAAAACCTGCTAAGGGGACTAAGGAAAATTAGAATGATGGCGCCAACATGGTGAAGCCCATGGGGGATGCTGTCGAAATCCACCCGGCTGGTCCCGATTCTGTTGAGGAGTTACCTCATCCCCGACAGGATTGTGATCATGTGGTGGTTATAAACACACCAAATTCAGTGAATCAGGGTGTTCAAACCCTGGGGAAGCCCTTTCCTATTCAGAATTCACTCTCGACCAAAAATTCATTTGATGTCCTTGTCGAGGAGGGAGAAATAGATAAAAATGAGAAAATTGAACTTGTGTTGGACCCAAATCCATCGCAAACCCCGCTTCTTCAATTAATTGGAGCAAGGAGCAAATTGAGAAACTTAATGCGCAACAACTTGTTATGCGAAAAATTCGGGAAAGAATTGAGGAAAATTTACTGAATAAGAGTGGTCTGCCTAAGCAAAAACCTGAGCAGACTAACCTGAAACAAATCAATAGAACTGAGAGGACAAGTGATTTAGAAATACACCATTCAGGTGATCTTCAAGCTTGGTCTATTGCTGTGAGTGACTCATCCAAATCCTCGGGTTTGGGGTTAGCATCAGAGCTGCAATCTGAAATGGGTGACGCTTTGTGCAATAGCCTTAAGGTTGAAGATCATCTGAATGGAGAAATTTCTAATGACTTGTCTGATACTATTGCTAAGGTTGTCCAACTAGATTCCAACCAACTTGATCATAGACTTCATGACAATCTCGACCCCGTACCGGGTGGTACGCTTTCTGTGTCTAACCCCATACCACCCATAGCGGGTGAGGCCACAGGTGACTCCGGGGATGATGTTGAGGAGGATAACAAAATGGAGAGGTCTGTAACAAGCTCTAAACCTAAAAAGGGGCCTGGGAGACCAAGAAAATATGATGCCTCAGCCTCTGGAAACTCAAACAGCCAGCGGATCAAAAATAAAAGAAAAAAGACCAGTCTTGTTATTCAATCTCCTATGGCCAAGAAGACAGAGGTTGAGGAAAAGCTTCCTAAGTGTTTTGAGCAGTTCAAAAACTGCCAAGAGGACACCCCTATAACAGATGAGCATGAATCTTAATATTATATCGTGGAACATTCGGGGTCTTGAGTCCCCCGACAGAAAGTATATTGTGAGAAGGTTCTTAAATCTAGAACCTAAAAAAGATATTGTCCTTTTACAAGAGACAAAAGCTACAGGGTTCACCTTGGAGGTTAACATGAGATTCATATGGAAAGATTCTTATCATTTCTCCACCCAGCATGAGAAAGGGAAAGGAGGTGTGACAATTCTCCTTGCTAATAAATGGAAACAGTTCGTGGTGGGTAATGGCATCTCACCCTGTAACAGGGTGGTTTGGATTGTCTTGGAAAAAGAGGGTGCGAGAATGGGGATTGGAGTGGTGTATGCTCCTAATGACCATAGAGAGAGAATTCAACTGTGGCAATGGTTGGAGTCGCATTTGCCAAAAGGGCCCTGGGTTCTTGGGGGGGACTTCAATATGGTGGAGCAAATGGAAGATAAGTGGGGGGGAATTAATGCTGCCTGGAAGGGTTCGGAAAGACATTTCTGGCAAAGGTTTAAAAACAAGCTTGGGCTTTTGGATCCTCTGGAGAACAAAAAGAGAGAATTCAAAGGCATTTGGTTTACTTGGTGCAATGCTCAGCAAGGGAATAATAGGATCTACTCTCGGCTGGATAGGTTTTATGCAAGTAAAAATGTCATCAATTTCCTTCCTATTAATTTTGGACAGCACGTGTGTGTTCATCCTTACACCCTCTCAGACCATCATCCCATCAAAGTTTTGGTTTCCTTGGCCCAAGATAGTAGACTGGAAACCCCCAAGAAGCCAAAATTCATCTTGAATACTCAGCTTCTTCAAGATGAGGACTGCAGGGATGGCATAAGGTCCATTAGGGAAATAAATAGGTGGATCTTGAATGATGGCAGTGCCATTAATAGGTGGAACCAAAATGTGGATGCCTGGCAGAAGCTTCTTCAAACTATTGGTAAAAAGAAAGCCATGGACAGAAGAAAAGAAGAGCATGAGCTCCAAAAGGATCTTTTCATGGCAGAGGCAAGGATTCAAGAGGATCCCTCAAATCCTTATTTAAGTGAACATCTGGCAAGAACTAAAAATGATCTTAGAAAGATTCAAACCTATAAGTCCAAAGGCCTCAAGGTCCGAGCCAAGCTGAACTGGATCCACCATGGAGATAAGGGGTCCAAATTCTTTTTCAATTACATAAAAGAGAAATCCTTGGAAAGAGCAGATCGGGCAAATCTGGGAGGATGGTAGGATCTTGAGTTCTCAGGAAGATATTCTTGCTATTTTCCATGCTTTTTATCAAAAGATCTTTACCTCAGAAGATTTTCAGGAGTGTAACGTGAGGGCTAGAGAGTGCATAAGGAGCATTATTCCCAAAAAAATCAATATTACCCAAGCAGGCCAAGTTAAATGCTGCCATCACCAAAGAAGAAGTGCAGAAGGCTATTCAATCTATGCAAAATGATAAGTCACCAGGCTGTGATGGGCTGCCCGTTGAATTCTACAAGACCTTCAGTGACTGGATAAGTGAGGATTTGTTACAAGTCTATCAAGAGGCCTTGGATAGAGGTTCTTTGGGAAGATGTATCAATAAGGGTATCATTAAGCTCCTTCCTAAAGGAGGTGACAAGACCCTGGTTAAAAACTGGAGGCCCATAACCCTGTTGAATGTGTCTTATAAAATTCTCGCTAAAATTCTTGCTCTCAGGTTGGTGGATATCCTCCCAAGCTTCATTAATAGTACCCAGACTGGGTTCATCAAAGGGAGATACATTTTAGAGAATTTGATTACAAGCTGGGAGGCCATGAACTGGTCAAGGAACTCTAATCAAAACTCTGCAATGTTGCTGTTAGACTTTGAAAAAGCCTATGACAGAATTGAGTGGGCTTTCCTGAGAACTATGTTGGAAGCTTTCGGGTTCCCTGACTATTTCTGCAAAGTTGTGAATATTTTGTTGAGGGACGCGGTGGCTCAGGTTGATGTGAACGGAGAGTTGTCTAAGGAAATCTCCCTTGGCTGATCCATAAGGCAAGGGTGCCCCCTTGCTCCCTCTCTTTTTGTTATTGCCTCTGACGCTCTTCACTACTTGCTCAGAGATCAAACTATATCTCCCCAAGTAAGAGGGATTTGCCTCCCGGATAAATCTGAGTTAATTAATATCCAATTTGCAGATGATACTGCAATCTTTATTGAAATGGAGGAAAGAAACCTTGAAAGGCTAATGGAAAAGCTTCAATTATTCTGTCAGGCTTCTGGAGCTAGAATTTCTTTTCCTAAGTCCAGTTTTCTTGGGTGGAAGGAAAATCTGCCCAATTGGCTGCAGAAGTATAACTTCCAGTGGGGAGGACCCAATAAGCTGGTAAGGTATCTGGGTATTCCGTTTGCCATCAGTCCTAATTTAAAGGAGATGTGGGAGTGGATAAGGGGTAAAATTGATAAGAAGCTTGGTAGTTGGGACAATCAATATCTGTCCTTAGCTGGTAGGCTCCAAATTTGTCAAAAAATTCTCTCTTCTTATAGCATATATTTCGCTTCGGTCTGGTTCTTTAATAGTTATCAAATCAACGAAATTCAAAAGAGGATCAGGGCTTTTTTATGGTCTGATGGTAAAGGGAAAAGAAGAAGCATTTAGTGAAGTGGGATTGGTGTTGTATGGGGAAGATGGAAGGTGGTCTGGGGCTCAAGGATTTAAGAATTCAGGGCATCACTCTTGCTATTAAATGGATTGCTCATGCTATGGAAGGTACGGAACCCTGGAAGGTTCTGATTAGATGGAATATCAGTAAGGCTGTGCCCAAGAAAGCCAAGTCTTGGAGGAATCTGCCTCTTTGTGACATCCTTCTTAACAAACATCCCATGTCACCTGCGGGTTCTCCTGTCTTTACTAGCCTGTGGAAGGCTTGGGAAATGGTTAAGCACAAGCTTTCCTTCAAAAATGGCAATGTTGACCTCCGTAATGGGATTGTGTTTCATGAGTATTCGTCCTTATGGTGGAACCTTGAGCACCGTAATAAGCCCCTGGCCTTGTTATAGGGATGTTCGGCTAAAAAGTGGTGGCAATCGGGCATTCTGACTTTCCATGACATCCTTGATAAGGGTAGATTAAAGTCTATGAACAAGTTGGTTGAGGAATTTAGCTTAGATAACCCTAGCAATAGAACTTACAACATTCTTGTTGATGCTTGCAAAGATATTTCTGTTTCTAACAGGGTGAAGGATAGTTGTGATTTTAATGATGATATTGTTTGGTTTGATGGTTCGCTTTTATGTGATATTAAGGCTAAGAATTTATATAAAGAGTTTACCAAGCAAGAATCTATTTTTGAGCATGTTAATCTTTGTTGGGATGTGAGACTTTCAGAAAACAGGTGGAGGAAAACTCTCACAGCAATTTGGCAGAATTTAGAGGAGCCAAAAAAAGCCTGTTTCAGATGGCAATTACTGCTGCACAAGCTGCCTTATAAACATATGCATAATGATGTTGATATTTGCACTATTTGCAGGTTTCCTGAAAGTATAATGCATATTTTCTTTAACTGTTTCTATGCAAAAGAGGTCTGGAATATTTTCTGTAATCATTTATTAATTTGGAACAACAATGGTAATGTTAGGTACTATGATATTATGTTTTGTGATAAAAAGCTTAATAAAGAAGCTAATGCTTTCTGGGATTGTCTTACTACTGAGATCCTTTGGTTCATTTGGAGGGCTAGGAATGAGGAAAAATTTCAAGGAAGTGCTAGAGGGCTTACTGAGTCTAATAAACGTCTCATCTTTTTCAATGTGGCTATGCAGGTTACAATGGTGATGGAGGCTAACATGGCTAAATTCAGGAAGCTGTTAACTGATGAGGTGGCTCACAAAACGGAAGTGAAAAGAGTGCATAACTGGAGTTATGATTACATTGAATCTGGCATTTTTCTCCAAGCTTTAGGAAAGTTTCAAAAGGTGTTCAATGATGCCAGTGTAGAGGAGGGGGCTGGGGGAAGCATGATTAGTGGACAACTCAATGATACAACCCTTTTCCTGAGTAGTTCTGTGCGGCTGTAGCAGCAGTGGGAGTGGCAGTTAAAGAAGATGAAGTCTTTTATGCTAAGATCCTGGCAACTTAATCTAACAGATTGTCCAGTTGTAAGCCAAGCTTTGGAAGCGAGTTTATGGTCTTCCAGCTGTTCTATTACTAGAATTCATTCAGGGTTGATAGTATGGTTGCTTGTCTTCGTGTAAAGCTGTGTATTACTCCAGTCAAGGTGCCTAATTTGTAATTAAAGTTGTTTGGCAGTCAGTGATAACTTTTGATTTGAAAATGAGTCAGTTTAAATTGTAAGTGATATACTGCTACCTGCGCAAGGGCAGTGATTAAGCTGTAACAGATCCTTTTGTTGATTTTTAACTATCTTTAATACAAAAAAATATTGGAAAAAAATCTTAGTGTAACTTTAACACTATTTGAATAATTATATATTTAAAATATCAAATAAATAAATCATTAAAATTATAGATAAATAAAATACTGAAATAAATAAAGTAGATAAATTAAAATTTCTTAAATAAAAATTAAATTTTATATCTATAAGTCTATGTAATATTTTGGATATCTCTACAATAATTATGAAAAATAATATCTCCCTCTCTAAAATAGCTATTCTGATATAAATAAATTTAAAATAGCTACTGATCTATATATATATATGTATATCGGGTCTTAACAATATTTATATTAACTCAATATTAAATAAATATAAGCATACAATTTATAATGTTTTGAGATATTTCCTAACCTCGTTTATGCCATACTCGTACATAAAGATAGTGTTCGTTTGGACATCGTCTTAAAACCACCTATGGTTTTTGCGGGATTTTAACCGTGGATATGGGAGGGGGTTGAGAAAAGGTAGCTATCATCGTCGTTGTCTACCTGACTTAACAGCACCTGTAGAGACCTTGGAGTTTGTGGCACAGGAGCGTCCATCGTCCCTTCCAATATCTTCACCACTTCACTCATGCTCGGCCTCTCATTCTCATCGTCTTGAATGCACAGCCCAGACACCACAGTGGCTCTTCTAACTTCTTCGATATCGGCCTCACTCGCTATCCTTGCATCAACAACGCCTAATATGTTTCCCTTCTGAATTTGAGATGAGGCCCAGGTAGGAAAGTACAACCTACTTTCCTCTACCTTTAAATCCAGATTTCTTCGGCCGGATATAATTTCCAACAACGTCATGCCAAAACTGTATACGTCCGCCTTGGGAGTGATAGGAAGGCCGGAGATCCACTCGGGAGCCAAGTACCCTCGAGTTCCTCTTGTGGTCGTCAGTACGCGGCTGAAATCTCTCCCTACCAGCTTCGCTAGCCCAAAATCAGCCAGTTTTGGGCTGAAGTTGCTGTCCAGGAGAATGTTTTCAGGCTTGATATCACAGTGAATGATGCGATCCCGACATTCTTCGTGGAGATAAACTAATCCTCGTGCAGTGCCCAGTGCGATCTCAAACCGAGACTTCCAGTCCAACACCTTATTTGCTTCTTTAGACTCAGAAAACAGGATGGAATTTAGGGAGCCGTTGGGCATGTAGGCATACACCAGTAGCCTTTGAGAGCCTTCTACGCAGAATCCGCGCAGCCTGACCAAATTCACATGCTGTATTCTGCCGATGGTGCTTATTTCCGCACGGAATTGCTTTTCTCCTTGCCTGGAACCCTCCAATCTTTTAACCGCCACAAGCGTGTTGTCTGCCAGAGTTCCTTTGAACACGGAGCCGAATCCTCCGTTCCCCAACTTATACTTGAAGTTTTCGGTTGCAATTCGCAGCTCTTTGTAAGTGAAGATTTTGAGCGTTATCGGCACGTCCGCTTCAACGCTTTCCTTCCGCAGTGTTCGAGTTTTCCACAGAACAAGTCCAGCCAAGAGCAGAACTAAAACAGCAGAGAAAGTAGGAGGAAGTGAAAGAAAAAGTGAAGAGGCTTTGCTGCTGTGCTCTGATTTCAACTGCGGCAACTCAGAAGCAGCCAGCCTAACGAAGACGGATTGGCCCTCGGACGAAACGCGCATTCCAAATAGATTTCCAAACCACAATCTGCAGATGGGTGGATCAGAAATAGCGAAAGCAAAAGCTGTGCAGGAGCAATTGTTGAGACAATCAGTCCGGCAGCCTTGCTGTGTTGACTCGTTCTTGTATAAGACAGCTTCTTTTTCAGACAAGTACTGGTTCTTGGCTTCCCAGAAGCCGTCGGTTGTGCCGTCTGTGAGAGAGCAACGCAGGGGTCTTCGCCGAGCACACCCTTTTGACCACCAACCTTGAGAACCGTGCGTGGGCGTGAAGCCCTCGACACAACTGCAAACATCATTCGCATTGCACAGTCCATACGCCCCGCAGATATCATAGTCACTGCATTGACCTCTGTATGTCGACCACCTCAGACTCCATATATCGTCATCCATCCAGAAGTAAAGTTCTAATTCGCCGTTCTCATTTAACACTAACCGCCCCGTGAGTGTATGATCTATCTGGTTTATGCTAAAATTAAAGTATATTCCTGAAGGAGATACCCTCACACAGGACATTTCAAATCTCTTCTGACCTGACATCTCTGGAATCTTGGCGAAATGATTGTCAGTCCACTCTCCACCAGAACCATAGACGACACTCTTGTTATAGACCAGCATCATGTCCGTCTTTCCTGGAGACTTGTCCACTTCTAAAGAGAAGAGCCCAACTGCAGGATCCGCACAACTCTTCCACGAAGTGAGCTTCATGCCTTTCCACATCTTCATGCCAGGCAACCATGTATTTCCCGGATGCGCGAAACTTTCCCAAACAATCTGAGTTTGGTTTTCGGCGTCCAGCATAATGAAATTACCAGAGTCCATTATTACAGCCCGGGACCCTTTCGGGCTACCATCAGCCGACCAAACTGACCGCCCATTTCCATCAAACAAGTTGAGATAACCGTCGCTCGAAAATTTAAGAACGCCAGGCATACTTCTGACAGGATTCTCTCTGTTAGCCACCCAAACTATGGCCTTCTGAGAGATTGGTGCATACCAGATGCCAATGTACCAATTATTTGTTCCTTCCGGACGGAAAAATCCCAATGAAAACGTGCGATTCTTTGACATTATGGTCTGATTTCCAGTGAGCGAATCCCCCAAAAGAAGTGTATCTCCATCATCCACTGCTAATGAACTGCAATTATGCACTGCAAAAATTATAGTAATTGCTAGTAACAAATACTTCACCGCCATTTCGATAAGCAGAGCGTTTGTATTTTTCTCAGAAGGTGTTTTAAGTAATGCATAGATGTTCGTATGTTTCTGGTATTTCATTTTAACTTAAATAGAAACTAAACTGGCCACACAGTGAAGGAACATGGCCGAAGTAGTGTGCCGTTGATCCCACGTAGATGAATCCAGAGCTTTGACTTCTTTGATTGAATAATGCCAAACGTCCAGACTGTGGATATGATGTTGAATACCGACAAAGTCTTACAGTGGCACGGCGTCGATTTAATCCTTTCAATATTTTCAAAGGGCGTAGGTTTCACTTGTTTTCGCCAGTAAGCGTTTTTCTACACTGGGATAGAACACATTTACCTAATTGTTGAAGACTTAATGAAAGTCAAAGTCCCTCTCTGCCGGACGAAAGGGACCCTTTTCTTTAAACTCGAAGACAAAATCTTTTGTATGCTTTCATAAACATGAAGTTACATTAACAGTTGTTTATTCAAATATTTTATGTAATTATAAAATATTGTAATTGTAAAAAATTATATTTGTGTTCTTTTATTTGTTTAGGTTAATTTGTAGTTTTTTTTTTTTATTGAAATGATTTGTTTATAAGTAGTGTATTTCAATGTTATTTTTTTCATTATATTGTCTTATTTTAATTGTTCTATCATTCAATATATTGATATCAATTCATAAATTCTTCATTCATCGTCTTCATTTAATTATGTAGATTTAAACTCAATTTATGTTATTTATATAGTAGATTTTAATCTTGAATTTTAAAATTTTAAAATTTAACTTTACACTTTGCTAACCTTTTTACTAGTGTTTATGAGTCAACCTAATACATAATTGTGTTGAATAGTGTGATATGACTAATGTAGTCACATAAATTCAATCATTTAAGATAACTTAGGAATCTAGGAGGAGTGTTTATCATAGAGCATTTCTCAGAGCATCATAGTAGGATTATAATATATTTTTGAATGAATAAACCTTACTTGCATTTGATAAACTAAAATGATGATATTACATCATTCACAAAAAATAGGTGAGTAGTATTAGGTACACCCTCAAAGTCTATGTGTGACCAAGTCAAAAAAATATTATAAAATTCTAGATTAGTCAAATTCCAAATGTCAAGAATTAATAAAGCCACTAAGAAGTGAGAGAAACACCATTAAGAGGGAGATCATGGTCATTTCGTTTTCTACATACATTAGTGCAAACAAAACTTTTGTCAATTAGTTCAAAACTAGTGAGAGCACCTTCTTAATGTATATGTTGTTGAACACATAAAAAGGAAATACCCATATTTGGTTGACAAAACCTACTAGAATTTGCTAGTTAGAGGTGCCACAACCATGAGAAGAGATAGAAGGAATCCAAGAGTTTTAAGAAAAAATATGGTTAACATGATCACTAGTTCTTTTAGGCTGAGTCATGAGAATAGAAGACATCATTCCTTTTAGGATGTTGGATATGTCCATGTTTGTGCCCACATGGTGGAGAGTGACCCTAGTGTTAAAGAAAAGGTAACAACATGGAAATATTGCAAGGGACATTACCCAATAATCTAAGGCCAACTAACCATGGGAAAATTTGACTACAACTTGATTTGATTACACCAATCAATATAAGCACATGAAAAAAAAAACATAGCCTTTAACATATAAAAATAGATGAATGCCTCATAAAGAGAGCATAATTGCATCTTTTTGAATGTTGAAGAGAATCTCCACCCTACAAGAAAGTTTACAAAATTAAAACTAATGCTAGGTAGATCTCTTAATAACATCATCTAGCATGAAAAGAGCATAGGCATAAAAGGATTTTAAAAATTATGGATTCAACTCCAAAACTCTTGAGCTATGATGTAGAATAATTAAAGGTTCTTGAAAGTCTCAAGTTGATAAAATTGGTAGCAAGGGTTAAGAAATACTAAATGATATAGATCATAACTAAGTTGGAGATATTGATAAACAATGCACTAAGAAAAAATAGCTAACTTAGGTGGAAGAATAGACAACCAAAAAATATATAAATAATATTTTTCAATGTCTATAAAGACTTAGATTTGTCATTGAGAATTTAACTAAGCCACATAGGGAGATGAGATTTTTGGAATCACTTACTCTTATACCATTTTGGAATCACTCACTTTGATACCATGTTCAAATGAGTAACCAAAATGCAACTAAGATCATTAATTTACAACATCAAATAATCTACACACACATAATAGAGAAGAAAAAAAGTGTTATTCCACCAAAGAAAAATACAATAGTATAAAATATTTTTAATGTCTTACAATATGCAAGAGCAGTCTTGGTTATAAAAACAAGGTGTGACATAAGATTAGACAAGACAATGAAAAATGCCATAATCCTATTGTTAGTGTATTCTACTTTAGTTAGGCTAACTTAAGCCTAGTTAGGTGTTGGAGTTAACCCTTGACTCATTCCCCATGAGGTTTCAAGGTTGTTGAGGTGTCTTGAGAGGTGTCCAATCCCTCTTGAAACCTCTCCCTTACATAGAGGAGAGCAACTCACCACCACTACAGGATGAGGAGTCCTCTCCTCAATCCATGTCATGTGTGCCTATTCTTATGGCATGTGTACCTATTCTTATGCTATGTAGTTGCTCATTCTCATACTATATATTAAGGGTTTGAGCTCTTTATTCTTGTGTCAGCTAATACAATTTTACATTGTTCATGTTGCCGCTTCCTAATCTCCTAGATCTTTCTAGTTTGTAATATGATATCATAGCTTTAGGTGGAGATAGTTTTAGGCCATAAGTGAACGAATTTCATTGTATTTTGTTAGATTTCATTATTTGTTAACATTTGTAGGAAGATGGGTTGGGAGTCGACCTACACATCTACTCATAGCAAGAAATCTACCCCCCTGTAGAGGCGTGATTGACATTCAAGAGTGATTTGAAGATAGCTCGTTAACCTGCGTGAAGAAAGAAACCCCGTGCGAACTCTGCCCAGACTATGGGTTTTTCTTTCAATCTCTACATTTGAAACTCTCTAGCAGCGATCTGAGCTTTGAGGGCGCAATTGCAACCTTGAGGTTGTGATCTGCTCATTGCAGGCCTTCGTACCAGTCAAGTGGGCCAATTTTGGCCGGTTGGTGACATCTAACAAAACCGGCGGTTTTCAAACTCGTCGGCCCTCCACATACCGGCGGTACCAATTCAATCGACGACCTTGAATGGTGTATCTGGCCCCCTCAAACTTCTTCGGCGACCATCAAATCAAGTAGCCGTCCAGCAAGCAAACAAATTAACTTGCAGATCGGGCCCATTCGATTGTGAAGGATTCAATTTTCTGATGCACAGTCAGACAAATAAGTGTGTATGGGAGGGCTATTTTGACTTCTGAGGCCGTGCAATGCACTTGGAGGCAGTTTTTTGGTGGAGAGGCATGGCACGAAGGTAAAACCCATTCAGCCCGCACTACATTCATCAACTACCGCTATTTCTACGCGCATTCTATTCAGAGAAAAGCACCATTCTTTGCGTGAAGATCAGAAGCAGCTTGTGCTGGCAGGCTCTGCCTAGCCATTGGGTGTGATTATGCCACTTAATGGGCCACACGAAATCTTCTCAAACCGCCGCTTACACCTACGGGAGGCATGATCTTTTTTTTGTGAAGGCCAGTTCATTATGTGGAAGGATCGATTTGTGGTTTAGAGGAGCAGCCGATTTCTTTGTTATAGAGAGCCCTCATCCCCCTCACACGATTTGAAGGTGATTTATATCTGTTGATAACCGTTTCATTCGGCCTCTTAAGGAATTTCAATCTGTCTAAGCCTACACACAGGCACTGAGGCCATACGTACCCTTGTCAAGCGCACGCATCTCATAAACCTGTTGGTCTCGTCTACTTTGGAAAATTAGCAGGTTTGGTGTTCTGAATTTGTGTTGACTTTGCAGATCGATGGAATTGATTCTGCTGGTTGCGCTCTTTCTTTGGTTTTACCCAGCGATTGGTTTGCAAAATCAATAAGCTGTGGGCGTCCCTTATTCATCATTGGAATTATATTTCAGGCATGATTTTCCTCTCTTTTTTGCGCGAATCACCTCTAGTGCATCGATTTAAGCTCCTGCAAATCCCATCGAACAACAACAAAAAAATAATTAAATGATAATTTTTTGTGCGGCCTTCGATCTGAAGGAGATTGAGATGCGTGTTAATTTTCCAGTGATTGGGTGCGATTTGTGAAGTAGTCGCTTTCAAATCTGATCCGAACTAAAGTTGCCCTAAATTTTGTTTTATTTAGGATTGTATTTATGCTTTCATATTAAAACAATTTAGGCATATAAAAGTATTTAATATTATGCTTTTATATAGGCATTAAAGTATTTCAAACTAAGGCTTTGAAAGGGGGATTTATTCAAAATTCATGCACTCAACTTATAAAGTGCTACATTTCTATATTTTTCTTTGGGGGATTATGCAAGGTATTTTATAATTAATGGACTGAAATAAAGTTCCAAAAAGGGGTAATTACCTAGTCTAAAAATGGGAATTAAATGTCATCCATCTGTCATCAGTTTGGGAGAAGGAAACTATAAGTCCTAGTGCGATGGAATCCTAAAGCACTACCGATGGATTCATTTATTGCCGCATTTGTTTGGACTTATTCTTGAACCTATTGCATGTTGGTAGAAATCTGTATGGGAAAGTAGAAATGATCATGTCTTAGGATTAATCGGTTTAAGTGTTGGAGACCACACATCATGGGCTTTGTCACACATTGAGTTCCTTCGCACTCTCTAGACCACTCTATGGGAAATATATGGAGATCTCATTGAATCTCCATTCCCAAATAATCCCATTATAGACATGCTTCTCTCTGATGATAATGAGGATGATCCTTTGTATGACGATGATACTGAAGAGGAATTTGATTATTGGAATAGTTTTGATTGTCCTAGTGACAAAGAGACATCTCTTTTTGTTTCTCCTCTTTCTACACCTCCTATATTGGTAACTATTCAGTCTCCTCCACCTACTACTTTAACATATACTTTGGCTTCTCCAAAGGGTACTTCAAATTCTCTTATGCAGGTTCACTCTGGTCCACTTGATCAGCGAGATGTCATCCTTTTAGAAATTCATCATTTGTTTACAAAGTCTCTCCTTCTTCATCATGATGATATCATTGAGGACATTCATCTTCTTTTCAATGTTAGCTTCATTGAAGTTGCATCAGCCTTGTCTTCTTTAGATATTCTTGCTCATGCCTTGCCTACTTCAGATTCTAAAGTGACAGTATTAGATTCTTATGGTTCTAGTTATCATCATACATATATGATCCCTATGATCCTTGTCCTTGAATCTTTGTCACACATCAGCTTTGGCTTGAAGATCATTGAGCATTCTACGAAGACATTATGGGAATCATCTACATCTTTGGATCTTGTACACAACTTAGAGATGTTTATACTTCTTTCTACATGTTCCTATCAGGAATGTGAAGATTATTTGCACACTTTTGTAGTTCACCTTCTTCCTAAAGGGAGAAATGTGGTTCAACATTCATGGATTCTCTTCGGCATACTTCATCGAGCATCTATATGCACTAAAACATATCTTATAGGGGGCTTCCAAGTCTCTCTTTGTGTAGACATGTGAAATTGACATCATGCATATTTAACTAATCATATTCGCTTGTCAATTAAATAAACCAAGGTATTTAAATTGAATAAATTAACTTTATTTAATTTAAGCCTATCATCATCCTTTTAATTAAATAAATCAAACCTTTATTTAATTAAATCTAAAATCACCTTTCATCTCCCCTTGATTTAATTTAAATCCAAATATCTAAGTCAAATGGGTCAAATCATCTAATCATCATCTAAGTTAATCTAATCATGATTAACCTAATCCTAATCACTCATCACATCCTCTAGCTTTTCCCACTTGCACAAATAAATCAATTTATTGATTTATTAAATCATCATTTTCTCTCAACATGGCATCTTTGAGGAATATTCCCTCAAATTTGAATTCAAAAACAAGTTGACATGTACATCCAACAAGGCATTTATGAGCTCTTACATGTCTCTTGCAAAGGTCAAACTCAACATTTAACTCTCAAATTCAAATTTGAATCTCCCCCTCTTTGTCACATTGACCAAAATGTGCTCATTCCTCAACCACTCATGAGGTGACAAGTGGCCTCATCTCATTGGTCAAATCTTTATCCCACATTGCTCTATTTTGAGCACTCTTAGAATTTGACATTCTATAAATAGAGATCATCTCCATTGATTTAATCCTCCAAAACTTGATACATAATTCATGCAAAATTACTCTCTTCACATTGAGAGCTAATTTTTTCCATCATCATTTGCAACATCAAGCTTATCAAGGATTGGGAAAGGGCTTCTTTCCACATCAAAGAAGCACCAATCCACTATGGGATAGATATGTATCTTTCTTTTATGCTCTCAATTAGTTTGTATTGTTATCTTGTTTATGAAGACATGATAAATTATTTCATAGGAGCATTTAGTGAGTTTGCATGAACTAATCCATGCTATGGAGTTTAAGCTTTGTGCAGATTTGTAGGGTGCTCACACTTTGTATCTCCTATTATCGAGAAATTTATCGTACACATGTGAAATAAGTTGTGCTAGGGAGGCCATGATATGAGTCCTCCTTCTTCTTCACTTGTTTTCTTTTTCATGCTTTTTTTTTCTCTTTTTGGAGAGGAGTTTTTTCCCACATGGTTTTTCTCCTTTACTCCATCTTATGAGAAATTTTTTGTACATGGGTACCTCATCTAGCTAGTAGCTAGGACCCATTTCTTCATACCCACCTAAGCTATGCTTAAGGAGGGGTGTTAGTGTATTCTACTCTAGTTATGATAACTTAATCCTATTTAAGTGTTGGAGTTAACCCTTGACTCATTCCCCATGAGGTGTCAAGGTTGATGAGGTGTCTTGAGAGGTGTCCAATCCCTTTTGACACCTCTCCCTTGCATAGAGGAGAGCAACTCGACACCACTGCAAGATGAGGAGTCCTCTGGTCAATCCATGGCATGTGTGCCTATTCTTATGCTATGTAGTTGCTCATCCTCATGCTATATATTAAGGGTTTGTGCTCTTTATTCTTGTCTTAGCTAATATAATTTTACATTGTTCATGTGCTTGTTTCCTAATCTCCTAGATCTTTCTAGTTTCTAATACATATAAAATGAGATAACTAACTCAAAAAAATTATATGAATTAGGAATCAAGAACTAAATGAGATAAGATAAGATCTAAACATGAAAATTAAGACTTCTAGAAATATTCCTATGACCTAAGTAAACTTAACATTGAAATAGGACCTACTAGAGGACTAGTCAAGTAAAATACCATATTCACACCAATATCCCCCTTAAGTTTAACTTAGGGAAGAACAAATCAATGTGAAAACACAAAAGATAGTTCCTAGAAACAAGGCATAATGAGGTAACCATGAAAAAACAATCTCTCAAGAATGAAGAAAATGAAGAAAATGATTAAAAAAACCCTATTGAAGAAAACTCCTCAAAAGAGAGAAATACAAGATGAAGGACCAAGAAGCCTCCAAAATAATATCCCAAAAATAATATGAACATGAACAACATCACTAAAGAACAAAGAAATTAGAAAAAAATTTCAAATGATTACTAGTGTGGTGTTGAAACTGAAGAACCTCATCTAAAAATATGATCATGACCAAGATCAAGAAGATAACAATCTATATGAGTTCCCATAATAACACTACTTGAACAATGATCAGATGGAAAGTAAAGGAAAATTTACCATCTAAATTAATCAAACATATAGATAACAAATAAACCTGCATGAGTGACCTCAATAAAACTACTCAACCAATGCAAGAGTAAGCTACAAGTTGAAAATATAAGTGCCAATAGTCTAAAGACACTGATCAACTAAGGATGAAGGATTTCCTCTACAAAGTAGGAATGCAAGAGTTTCCATATAGTAAACTTCCCTTCAATTTGAAATGCATGGTAACCAACCTCTACATCCACATAATTTATAGAAATAAATACTAGATACATTTCTCACTCCAAATAAAAATAAATGAAGCATCAACACAAACAATACGATATGCTCCCATAATGTTGACTATGAAGAGGCATGAATGATCCACTAAAAATATGTATCACCATGTAGCACATGAAGGAAAAGAACCAAAATTTTAAAGTGTACATGAGTATACTTGCAACTTAAAAAGGGTGTGCAAAAAAAAAGGAACATGTGCATGAGGAAAGAATCACTTTTATTCATTGTTGTCATGGAGGGACACTCACTTGACAAAGGTGTGATGGAAAATAACTAAGGGACAACACAACAACCTATAACACTTTATGATATAGTGCGAGTATAAAATATCACACAACATTATATTCCAAATCCCTAAAATCAAGTACAATAGTGTGATATTTTATCTCAATGCATCTACATATAAAAAATTCTTATGAAAGATTATCAAAATACCTACAAAGGATAAAATTCTACATATATATAAATAAACCCAAATGAAGCCATGCCATGTAATTAACCAGAGTGTTAAAACATAAAAATATAAATTAATTATACTATAGGCCAATTTTGGAAAAATTGCATGTGTAGATTTAAATAATTCTCAAAGACCTCTCCAACATTGTAAGAATCACAAAAAATGGAGGAACTAGAAGAAATTATGAACTGCAAAGTGAAAAATGCTCATCTAACTTAAATAGGATATAAAATGCACCAACATAAAAATATAATAAAAATACCTACAACATCGGATAGTGCTCAAAACTAGTTTTTCTTTAATATCTCATTCACCAAACTCATACTCCTTGGATCAAAAGTTATGGTGTTTATTTTGGTCTTGCTAAAATTGCAAAAAAAAGAAGAATTAGCCCCCCTAGCTTGAGTTTTGGTCATTCATGCAACTAGAAGTGGGTCAACTACTGCTAATGAGCATTAAAAAATTATTTACAAAAATATATTTTAAAATTATTACCAAAAAAATAGGTTTTTAAACATTAAAATTAGAAAAATGGAGGCTCTCAATATTTTTAATTCTTAAAAAGCATTATAATTTTTTTAATAATGTATGTGTGTGTGTGTGTGTGTGTGTGTGTGTGTGTGTGTGTGTATGAAATAGTCATATAGATCAATGCTGACAAGGGGTCATATGGCCCTTCTGGAAAAACCAATTCCTCAAACATACTTGATGTTGTTAGAGTAAATTCCATTTATGCTTAAGTTTACTTAGGCATTAGTTTTGAATTTATTTAGTTGGGTGGTTTTTTCCTGTTTCAGGTAGTTTTACACCGCCACATATTTTCATGCCTTTATAAGGCACTTTGTACATTGTGTAATATATCTCATATCAATTTATTTTCTCTAGTGAAATAGCCTGTTTTGCTTCTCTCGTATTCTATAGAGGTTATTTGCAGATGATTTTCCTATGTTATTTTCTCTAACATGTTATTAAAGCCACCCATTCTACACTCCTTCCTATGAGAGTTTTCATCAATTTTTTTGAGATAATTTGTTGCTGGAGATCATTCGGCATTTGATTCTTTTTTAAAATTGCCTCATTTCAAATTACTTCATTTTTTGAGTTGTTTCTAAATTCCTATTGTTGCTTTTAAAAGTTGTAGTTGATTTTTGGAAGGCCCAAATTACCTTTTGAAGGTTGCAATTTCTGAAGGTTGGGTGTGATTCCTTTCTTGGAGGCATTTACCTCTTTGGGGCCATGAATTCAAGTATTTAGAAGCAATTTTTCTTCACTTTTAAGGCTGCAAGCACTCTTGTGGAAGGTGGATTTTCATTCGATTAATTCAACTATGAGTTTGAAGGTTGTGAATCATTAATTTGAGGGTGTGAATTCTATTTGGATACGTGTGAAGCTTGCACCAGCCACAATTTTTTCTAGAGGGCCAATTTTTCCTATTGAAGGTTGATTTTCAATTGAAGGCATCATTTCCTTGCTATGAGAAAATTGACTTTTCTTTACTGGCAATGAATGAACTAAAAGGGCATATTTTAGAGGCGATTCGATGCTTTGAAGGAAGTGAGTTTAATTTGTGCTTGTGAGAGTCATTTCCTTGCTACAGGCACAATACAATCTACCTTGATCGATGGTTGTTGAACATCAACATTGGTAGCCCAATTTCAATTCTTGGAGGCATTTCTTCATTACTAGCTGCATATTTTTGAAGGAATTTAATTGGCCATCATTCCTTTTAAAACTTTATAATTTATAAAGTTTGCAGCCAAATATTTGTTTAGGGTTTTATGTGTGTGGGACCAAGTTGGTTTTGAAGTTGTGTTAATGGAAAATTTAATCCCACATTGGTAGAGTGGCATATATTTTTGATATTCATTTGGCATTACAATGTGATTACTTGGTGTGAGCAAGACTCATAGAGGCTCGTGGTGTGCTTTGATTGGAAGTTTGAAACTTGATATAGTGCATAGTGTGAAATTCTGTTGCTACAAACAAACTACAAGGTGCACTAATTTTTGTTCAATATTTTTCCAATTCAGAAAAATAGCTTGTTTTGCCTAAGTATTTTTGGAAAGCAGTGAAATTTAATTTCTAGAGGCTGCTTTATTGGAAGTTTTTTTAGTTTGGTATAATTTTTTCCTTTTTAGTGCAAACTTTGGTCATGGCTAGCTCCTGAATCTATTGAATTGTTAACTCCCCATAATTACCATACGTGGAAGATGAAAATGTGTCGATTGCTTTAGTCTCAAGGTCTGTGGTCCACACTGAGTAATATCCAACCTACTCTTACCAAGGAACTTGAAATATTTTATGATATAAATAAGTGTGATCAAGCTATGGGTTTGATGAAATTGAATGTTTCTGATAGTCTCCTCTTTCATATTGATGAGTTGGATACACCTAAGGAGATATGGGATAAGTTAAATAACTTGTTTGGTCAGGTCAATGAGTTATGTGTCCTACAACTGGAGGCTGAATTAACTGCTCTTAGCCCTAAAGGATTTCCTTTTATTGATGACTTTCTAGTGAAATTCAAATCTTTAAGTTCACAATTAACGAGATGTGGGAAGAGAAAAACTGATAAGGAGTCAATCATTTTGATATTGTCTAAGTTGAGAGGCCCATTTATTGTGTTTTCTTCTACCTTCTACTCCATAGTGGATGCTTTGGGTAGTGCATTCCAAATTCCTTCTTTTGAAACTTTTTGTGACCGATTGACAAGGGAGAAAGCCAAAATTTTCCAGTTGGAGGGGGTCCCTATAAATGATGTATTCGTTGCACTTAGCTCTCAAAGTAAAGGGAAGAAGAAGCCTAAACCTAAAATAGATTCAAATGAGACTTCCACCTCTTCAAAAGAGGACAAGCCTAAGAAGGAGAAATTCAGTTATGTATATTGCAAAAAGAAAGGGCATGATGAGCATCATTTTTATATGAAGAAGATTGATGAACTTTCACACCTTCTTCAGAAAAACAATATCCCACTACCCTCATTTGTATCTCCTCCTTCTACAACCTCTGCATCTTCATCTCCATCATCATCCAACCCTACACAGTCAGGGAATGCAAATTTTGCAAATGGTAAAGCAGATAAAGACTACATGGGTAAAGGACATGCATTGGTGACTTCTACAGTTCATTCTGGTCATAATAGATGGTTTTTAGATTCTAAATCATCTCACCACATGGCTTCTAGTCCCTATCCTTTTTTGGGTCTTCATCCTACCGACACTTTCCAAAATTGTGTTGGGAGATAATAAGCTTTTGGATGTTGCCAGGGTAGGAAATGTTGAGATAGGTGATGGTTATTTTAGGGATGTACTATGTATTCTAAAGTTACACAAAAATATTCTATCCATCTATCAGATTACACATGGTGAGGTCCCAAAGACTATATAATTCACTATAGATTATGTTTTCATGAGAGAGGTTGATAGTGGAAAAGTCATTACAGTTGGTAATGCTGATCATGAATCTCATCTGTATACCTTCTCTCACTTTGTTGATGATGATGAATATGTTCCTTACACTCCTCTTGCTAGTGTTGACAACAATTCCTCAAGAGAGATTGGTCGTCTGAACTTTGGAGTTCTTTAGACTCATGTGTTGATACATCTCCTATTGCTTCAAAGGTTGATCTTCTAGCATATTAGGATATTTTTGATCCCTCAAATCTTATTTTATTGGACGAAATCTCATGTTTGTTTGTGGAGTATCATCTTGGAGATTTGGGAGATATATTTGAGGGGATTTCTCTCCTTTCTTATGATAATTTCAGCATGGCAGTTGATACATCTCGATTGTCTTTGTAGGTTGACATTGTTGTGCCTTCACTTTCACTTGATTCATCACATTTCTTGGTTTTTTTTTATCATGATTATGTGGTGGATTATTCTATTTGGAGATTTCCTTCCTCTTTTCAATTGGATGTGGAGTGGCTTCTTCATCACCTGGTGGACTTGTTTCTTCCTAAGGGGAGAGGAGTTGCTTGTAGGCATTGGATCATCTTTTTTTTTAGGTGTATTTCATCGGCATTGGAGCTTCTTCATTATGGGGGGATATGATATCTCCTTTTTTTCCTTCCTATGGGGGAATCGTTTATTGTATATACATAATGTATGTAGTCCTTGGGGGTGTGATTGAGTCCTCATCCATGCATCATTTTTTGTTTTATTTTCTCTCTTTTGGAGAGGGGTTTTTTCCCAAAAGGTTTTTCTCCTTTTCTCCAGTTGTGAGAGATTCCCTATTGTATTGTAAATGGGCACCTAAAATGGTTGTGTAGCTAGGATCCATATTGCATCTTCATTCTTCCTAAGTTTCACTTAAGGGGGGTGTTAGAGTAAATTGTATTTATGCTTAAGTTTACTTAGGAATTAGTTTTGCATTTATTTAGTTGGGTGGTTTCTTCATGTTTCGGCTAGTTTTACACCCATCACATATTTTCATTCCTTTATAAGGAACTTTTTACATTATGTAATATATTTCATCTCAATATATTTTTTCTGGTGAAATAGCCTGGTTTGCTTCTCTCGTATTATGTGGAGGTTATTTGCGGATGAATTTCTTGGGTTATTTGATCTAAAAAATGTTGAACATGGGAAAAATTTATATAAAAATTCACCAAATCAACCTACTAGATGTGATGGTAGGGTTTGTTTTGGCAAAAAAATTTCTAGTAAATTTTTTTCACTAGATCTGAGATTCAAACCTTTCTTTGCTAATGTTGCAAATGGTGGCCAATTTTAGTGAAAAAAAATCTAAATTTTACTTTCACGAGCCTCTTAGATGCAATGAGATAGCCAAAAATACTACCACTATAACCAAAAGAGATGCAATCACTAGATTTGGCTAAAAAATGCACATATAATATAGTATCAAGAAATCTTTGTAAATCCTTTATGATTCACTAGATCGTATTAAAATGCAAGAGAAGAGCATATGGGATTCAAAAAATCATACAAGAAACTAAGATTACAATAGAAAACATGATGGTAGAAACTATCTAAGAAAGGAAGGGGCTTGCTAGATTCAAAGCTCTGATACCAAGTTGTAATCAATCATACTCATTTACCATGTTGGAATCACTCAGACTTTGATACCACATTGAATTTAGTAATCAACATGCAATTGTGATGATTAATCTACAACACCAAATAACGTCCACACACATAAGAGATAAGCAACAACAAAATATGTTATTCCACTAAAGAAGAAAACAATATCATACAATTGTGTTGATTTCTTACAATATGCAAGAGGATCCTTGCTTATAAAGGCAAGGTGTGAGATAAGATTAGACAACACCATGAAAAGTGTATTAATTCTATTACATGAGATAACTAACTCAAAAAATATTAAATTAAATAGCAGTCAAAAATTAAATTGCATAATATAATATAAGATCTAAACATGAAAACTAAGGCTTATAAAAAGATTCCTATGACCTAATAAATATTAATATGTGAACAAGACATACTAATACACTAGTTACATAAAATACCATATTCACACCAAGAGAGGCTAAGCCATTAATTTTAATTTTGAGATATATAATTACAAAATGGTGCATTGGGATACCATTTCTAATTTTTGTACCATGGATTAAATTTGTTAAGTCCAATTTTGTGAATAATGTTTGGAGGAATAACATCAATCATAATTTGGTAGCTCTCATTATCCTAGTTGGAAATAATATTTTTACCTTAGCCTTATGTTAAAAAACGAAATTATTTATATCACTATTGAAAATATTTTGAACCATTTTACTCTCAATTCATAGATCTTGAAAGTGTGGACACAAGGGACCCTGCCTAGAGGATAGTTTTAATATGATACAATTGGGAACCACCAAATAGACTATTGGTTAATAGAAACACCATTATGGAAGTTATTTCTATTACATAGAAGCTATGGCTTGATGGAATCCGAAGCCTTCTTGATGTTCATAATAACAAAAATCTCTAGAAGAAATATGGTGTTGTATGATAATTTTCAATGCATTCTCACCTTCCATGACCCTATTATTGTATTTATCATAAATAGAAATGAATTTATGACAAATCCATAGTGATATGAGACCCTTGATATCATGGGGGAGATAGGAAAATTCCCAAGTTACATATGAAAGCCTTTGTTCCTATTTAAAGGGGCCTAAAAAATCTATGTGGCTTTTAAATTTTTAAATAGGAATCCTTTGAAAGAAAAGAAAAAGAATAATAAACATGAGTAGAATCCATACAATTTTATAGCACACTTGGAAGTTGTTAGCTAGAGATAGGAGTTCAATATGTTGGCAATATGTGTTTGCATTTGTAGAAACTTAAAAATGTCTAACTTGGGAATTTTATCCCATAATAGTGGTTTACAATTTTTGGCCAAACTGGACACTGAAATTATTATTTTTAACTAAATCTTCACATTCGGGCACCTATAGTGGCTAAACTGTGAGGAATTTGAAGATGGTGCAAACTAGAGTCTCATCAAATTTTGTCCATATATTATAAAAATATTTTTTTCAAAATTTTTGGAATCAAATTGCACTTCTTTTTCCATCTCCCACGAAAATAGGATTTTTTCAGAAAACAACATTTTTAAAAAGTGACGCACACCGTATAACGCATAACTTTTTTTCCCTGAAGGATAAAATTATAATTCTTTCAAATTTAGATTTTTAACTCTGATATCTAATGCTTCCACTTGGTTAGATAGTTTTTTATTGAATATTTTTTCCTTAATCAAGTTTCAAAAGTCAAACAAATTACAATTCGGACACAATGCGTGGATATGTAGTAACTTTTTTGTATATGTCAAAATTTAATTTTATTTTTTGTTGGATCAAGGACTTCAATATCTGGTGCACTCATATTTTTTTAGTTTTTTTTGATAATCTTCTATTTTCCACATGTGAAGAACAAAGAAATTCATTTTTCGATGAAAAACCTATGTTTAATAAAACTTAAAAACAAATACATAAAAAACCAAAACATATTAAAATTATATTCATTGGATAGCTTGTTCTAAGGAATACCATAATCATTTGAAATAAATTTTAAATGAATTCATTTGATCCCCCAAAAATCTAAATCAAAAGTGATTTTTTATCAGCATTTTGATGGGTGAAAAGGAGATGCATTTATAGGTATGGTTTAAAACTAGTGAGGTTCTATCCAAGGGGTTTGATCTAAGGTGATTTAATCAAACCATCTTCAATTGGAATCCTTAAAATGGAACTTTTTAAGGCTTAAATCATTATATTTTCTAAAAATATGTAATTTCAGCTAAAATTCGTTCCTCTCAGGAATTGTAAACCACTATTATGACAGCACGATTGAATGATACTACACACTTGAATTTGATATACTAACACCATTTCATCCTAAAATCCATCGTCTTTTCACATTTTTGATTAAATAAGCCTAATTATTTAATTAAACACATCATTTTCATCTATTGACCTAATTAATCTAATTGGGTTAATTCCTACCCTCACACTGATATTTCATCTAGTTTAATTGATGAATGCAAATTATTTAAAGACTCCTTCCTTTATCTTATCTCATTTAATTAAATAATCTAAACCATTCAATTAAATGCCACTACCCCTTTTTCATTAAATAAGTTAATTATTTAATGGATATCCTATTATTCCTCATCATGCATAATTGAAATTTAGTTTTAATTACTAGATGGCTAATTTTTTTCACCTGTCCACTTGCATAAGGAAAATTCTAAAGGAATATTCTCCTATTTGACTCCAAAATGGGAATGATTTATTTTAAACAAACTTTGTAACAAAATTTGAAAGTGGTTACAAAGTGTGTTTGTTTGAATCATTCTCATCCATTGATGAAAATCCTTGATCCATGTTTCACCCTTGCATCAATATTGACCATTGATTGATCAAATCAATCTGAGCCCTTGATTCCTCATTTTATCTCCTCTAAATACATCACTATTTGGAGAGAAAGGGATCCATCTTTTGATAGAAAAGTTATTATTTTTAAATTCATTCTCATTTGCATCTATATTTAGCATTTGTTAGCATTTCATATTAATCTTCATCCATATTAGCTTAAGCATCCATTAATGGCTTCCATTTTATTTTAGCTTGCACCCATTTTTAGCATAGTTTGCATGATCCCTGGCTTGCATCTTTGAACTTCATTTCCATTTATCATAGCTTGCATCCATATCCATCAAAACATTTTAGCATTTAGTACTCATTTTCTTCATGTTAAACTAGTTTTTCATCCATGTTTCACACATTTCATTAGTTTCATCGATTTTCATCAAGAAAATTGATTGAAATAACTCATATTATGCAAGGGATTGGGAAAGGGTTTCCATTCCACATCAATGCGACACCACTCCCCCAATGGGATAAAATTTGAATTCTTAGAATAAGTTTCCTTTACATTTTTATGTTTTTCATGTTAGTTTAAAATGGGTTCTTAGTCTTTGAAATTTTGAATATCTTATTGTGATCATGGTTTAGGGTATTAAATGGGTTTTTAATTCATTTGGATCTAGCATATTTAGGTTTTAAACCTTGCATCTACCACCTTCACCAAGGGTGTCAATGAGGAAAATGTATCTAAATTCCTTTATCAAGAAAACCTACCCATGCTTGTTCTTCCCATGGAAGGTTATAATAAAGGTTTACAGCTAATGATGGGAATGGCGTAAAACAAGAATAATAAGTTAGGAAAAAATGACAAGGGTTTACTAGAACCCATCATTCCTAAGAGACGTACAAAGAATATTGGCTTAGGATGTACTATTAGCAAGGTTACCCTTATTGGAAAAAGTACTAATAAAATAGTTGAGGCTTCCTCTTGGTTATCCACATCACATGAAATTACCCTAGATGACTTCCCCCTTGATGTTGATGAATTATTTGATGATAACTCTTTCTTTATGATATCCACAACAACATTCACCCAAAATGACCAAACCACTTAATTAAGCCTAGTATATTCCCAACTCATTGCCAAGGACCAATGAGGACCACTAATTCTAGATATATTCAAAAATGATGAAGTAATCTCAAAATTCATGGGACTCTACAATGACTTACCATGTGAGGATCACAAAGTAGGATTTGATATAGAGCTAGACACACAAGTGTACTATGGGGAGACGATTGAATCCCTTAGTCGTAAAATTGATGACATGAGAATAACATGTGAATCTTTAAGTGAAAAGCATGTAGTGACACTTTTAGATCACAAAATAGTAAAAGGAAATGACACATCCAAATATGAAAACCTCTCAAAGGTTCCCAAGGATTAGGGATTCAATCTCCCCCTTAGTGCAATGCATCCAAAAAAATTAGCAGTACTAGCAAAGAAGGCTACTCCAATGAATGTAGGAACTAAAGAGGCACTTAAGATAACCTTTTATGTCGAATCATTGTAAGATGAACATAAAAACTTAGCAGCATTCTTGAAAGAGAGAAGAGAAAAATTTGAATGGTCATACACAGATATGCCAGGGCTTGATCTTGAAGTAGTTGTGCATCACTTAGTAGTATATCCTAAATCCAAACCAATCAAATAAAAATTGAGAAAGATGCACCCTCAAATAGCACTCCTAGTTAAACTAGAGCTACAAAATCTTCTTCACATTGTATTTATCTTACCAATTGACTATCCTTAGGGGGTTTCCAACTTGGTACCCATCTCCAAATCCACTAGGGGCATCAGAATATGCAAATATTTATGAGACTTAAAAAAAGCATTTCCAAAGTATGATTTCTCTCTTCCCAACATCGACATCATTGTCGATTTAACCATAGTACATAAAATTTTATCACTCATGGATGGATTTTTAGGCTATAACCAAATCATGATCAGTAAGGAGAATCAACATAAAACCGCATTCACTTGTCCATGGGGAACATACTATTGGAACATGATGTCATTTGGTCTAAAGAATGCAAGAGTGACTTATCAAAGGGCAATAACCCTAATATTTAATGATATGATCCATAAAATAGTTGAAAACTATGTGGATGATATTTTGGCCAAATCAAAAAAAGGAAGGAGAAAATAGAGGTATTGGGACTTATCTTTGATAGGCTCAAAGAATATAAAGTATGACTAAATTTGAAAAAGTGTGTCTTTGGGTTTACATCAGGAAATTTTCTTGGTTACATTGTATCACAAAGATGGGTAGAGATAGATCTAGAAAATTTGAAATCAATCTTGGACATGGAGCCACTACAAACATTGAAACAAATGAGAGGTCTACAAGGGAGGTTACAATCCATTAGGAGATTCATAGCACAACTGTTAGACAAGATCCATCCTTTCTCACATTTTCTCCATAAATGGATAACATATAAGTGGGATGAGAAATGTGATAAATCTTTTCAATAGATCAAGGAATACCTATTATCACCTCCAGTTCTCATGCCACCGATACTAAACAATCCATTGATCTTATACATCTTAGTGACATCAACAACACTAGGTGCTCTTCTTACCCAACATGATGAAATGGGAAAAGAAAGATCCATTTATTACATCAGTAGAACCTTGGTAGGATATGAAATGAATTACTCATCCATTGAGAAGGCATGCCTAGTAGTGGTCTTTTCTTCACAAAAATTTAGGCACTACATGCTTTCACACCAAATGAAGGATATGGCTAAGATCAACCCATTGAAATATCATTTACCTAAAGCAACTGTCACTGGATGAATGGAAAATTGGGTAGTGATCTTGATAGAATTTGACAAAGAGTATGTGGAGCGTAAGGCTATCAAAGGACAAGTAATTATGGACCAACTAGAAAAAGCACCCATTTATGTGGACAATCCTTTAATATCTAGATTTTCTAATGAATCAGTGTTTCTCCTCAATACAATAGATCAATGGAAAATGAAATTTGATGGATCATATACCCAACATGGAACGAGATAATTTATTCTCTTTATCACCCCTCAAGGTGACTGTGTTCCAAACTCATACAGGCTATCATTTCCATGTACCAAAAATATTGGTAAGTACGAAGCTCTAATAATGGGTCCAAGAATAGCAATCCAATGGTAGATATGAGAGTTAAAATTCTATGGATACTCATAGTTGATTGTTAATCAAGTCAACAATGACTACCAAAACAAGGATAATAAACTCACTCCTTATAAAAAGACGGTAGAAAGTCTAAAGGACTTCTTCATTGATATAAACTTTAAGTACATATCGTGTGTAAACAATCGAGTAGTAGATGTCATGGTAAAAATTTGGTCTTTATTAGATATGCCACACAATGTCCTTCAATGTGAATTCTTGGTGTTAAGACCAAAATATACATTGAACAAAGATTGAAAAATATGGTATTAAATCAGTCAATTTTGAACAAATGAGATAAAATCTCTCCCCATGAAATTGTTGAGCAAACGTAAAGGAAATAATAACATTATCAAACGAACATGAAACCATAAGTAAGATAAGCATGAAATCTATTCCTAAACTACTCAAACATCATCCCATGTGGGGATTGGTGCTACTTTGATGTGGAAAGTAGCCCTTTCCCAACCCTTTTTGATAAGGTAAATGTTGAAAATTGCTTTGAAGATGATATGGACTCAATGGACTTATGCATAAGAGTGGATTCAAAAATGCATAACTTGTGGATGATTCTATGAAGGATAGCCTCTCCATTTATAGAAGATTTTGATGAGAGAAGAGGCAAGACGGATGAATGTGGGACAAAAATCCAACCAATAAGAAGGAGCCACTTGCACCATGTGAATGGGCCAAGGATGTGCAAGTTTTGATGAATGTGCCAATAAATGACATTATGTGGCCTTTCCAAATTTCCAATTTGGCTTGTGGGAGGGAGAAGAAGGGATCTGAAATGCCAAGTGGGGGACATGTAAGAGGAAATTAATGCTATTTTGGAAAGACTCATCCCACTTAGATTTAAATTCAAATTTGAGGGAATATTCTCTAAAGATGCCTTATTGAGGGAAAATGAAGATTTAATAAATGAATTAAATGACTTATTTGTGCAAATGTGAAAAGCTAGAGGATGGTACTTGATTTAAGATTAGATGTAATCCTGATTTAGTTAATTTAAGAGAGGATTACGTGATTTGACCTTTTTGCTTTAGATTTACGGAATAAAAAAAATCAAAAAGGAGATGGAAAATGATAAATATTTAGTTAAATAAATATTTGATTTATTTAGCTAAGGGGGATAATGATAGTGTTTATTTGATTTAAATGGAGGACCTTAGAGATAAATAAAATAAGATTGATTTATTTAATGAATGGACTTGATTAAATGCAATATGCTAATTTTGCATGTCTACATTTTCCCCCTCTTTGAAGCAATGTACTTGCTATGTTGGTTCAAAGAATAAACTTGCAGGGATCAAAAATTCAATTTTCTTTTTCTTTTTCGGATGCCCCAATAGAAAGAAGTACACTGGTACATTGCCCCCTCGAGAGATTGAGCAAAAAGATTTGATTTGAGAGTCGATCTCATGATAAAGAGGTTCAAGATGGATGTATGGATGGTTATGATGATGATGTAAATGAGATGGTTTTAAGATGCTGAGAATAACAAATATATATTATCCTAAACATCTCAAATGATGATGCAATTCCTGTGAGATGGATGATGTGATATGCTATGATTATGAGATTTATGTATGCTGATTATTTATGGATGTAGGATTGATGCACATGCGATGATGATTAACTACCATGGTATGATGTTAGCATGGGAAAAAGAAGAAATGAGATGATGGCAAGAGGACTCAACAAGCCAATTTTGTAGAAGATGATGATGAGATGGATGATTTGATGATGATGAGAGATGGATGATTTGCTTATCAAGAATTGGGGCTTTAAAAGGGATATTACCTTATGTTTGATAACACAAAATAGGAACGATGCATCAAGGTATGAAGACCTAGGATGGCATTGTACCTAGTACAATGGACTTTGACTTCGACAAATCGAGAGGAGTATTCTTGTTCACACTTGACATACAAAAACCTTGCTAGGATGAACCTAACAAAGCAAGTATTCGCCAAGCTATATTACAAGAATGTCTAACAAGCACAGAGACAAAAGATAATGATCAATGCCCCATTTTTCTCTCTAATCGACTTTGATTAGACATCATCAAGAGGTCATTGGAATGAGCACAATAATAAATCAAAAGAAAAGATCAAGTACACAAAAAGTCAATGTTCTTCATACCTCTAGCCAAAGGATGTGTTTTGTTTAGGATAAGAACATAAAACAATTGCTAATAGGTAATGCCCATTGTAGGAAGGATACATCCTAGGACATGTGTATGTGGATGGCTGGCACGTCGTTTTGTTTATCAAAGTGTTTTGCCAAAAGATAATGCCCATTGTAGGAAGGATACAACCTAGGACATGTTAGTGGATGGTGGCAAGTTGATAGGTTGCTCAAAAAGGCTATTGATATAAGGTCGATTGACATGTTTGTGAATGATCAAGAGTTTGATTTTGCATTTAAAGGTTTGAAGTTTGCTTTTGATTTTATGTTTGAAGCTTGCTTTTGCTGATTGTTGTGGTTGTTTCTGTTTGTTTTTCCAAAGGATGGAGGTGACAATTGATTTATTATGGATGATTGATTATTATTGGTGAAAGTGAAATGAGACAATGGGTTTTTTCAAATATTTGAATTTTTTTGATGTTTTTGAGAATCTTTTAGAGGCTATTTTTTGGGTTTTAACAAATTTTCTGATATTTTTAATTTTTTTGATTTTGAATGTTTTGTGTTTTATGAGATTTTATAGATGTTTTTGGATTTTTTGTCTCGAGGGCTGATCAAACATTAGCCTTGCCTACATTTAAGCTCAGAGATGACGTAGTTCAAATGACCAAGTTTTTGACATTTTTTGACTTTTTGATTTGTTTTTGGATTTTCTAATTTTTTGATGTTTTTGGATTTTCTGATTTTGCAATGTTTTGGGATTTTTTGATTATTTTGACAATTTGGATAAGGATGTGTATGATGATATCAGTGATCTATTTGGGATTTTACTGAAAACCAAGCTAAGGTTGACTGATGGAATCAATGGATTGATGATGATAACATTGTTGAGGATGCACAACAATGCAAGCATAGTGTTAAGCAAGACAACAATTGGGAAGGATATCCCGAGATGATGACAGATTGATTGGATTTGATTGATCAGGATAATGAAGCTTGATTTCAAACAAAAGTTGTTTTGAATGATTTGATGTGACGTTGAAGCCTGTGTTAGATGCAACTGATATTGATTGTTTGTATTGATGTTCGATTAAATATGAAACTTGATAAGAAACATTTGCTTGTCAAAATGTGCCATGGGCTAGTAATTTGGATTTTGGATCACAAATGCTTTAACCCATTTTATTTCACATTTTTCCAATGTTCTGATCACCACATAAGTTGGAGGATATATGTCAAGATTTTTTCCCGAAGCAAGATGTAAATATCTGCCCCCAGTGTCTAGCAATGTATGGATTTTCATGGATGGATTATTGGATGGATGTGTGGATGGATGGATATGGATTATCTTGTGATAAGATAAGGTGTTTGGATAGAGGATGGCTATTTGGATAATGCTGGGTAGGATATAGGATTAATGAAAATGACTCATGTCAAGATGTTTACCATAAGCAAGTGTAAAGTGTACACAAAAATTTTCAAGATCAAGATATTTGGAAGATGGATGTAGATGAATGAAAATGGATTGGATAAATGGTTCATGGATGAATGGATTTATTATGGATAAGATGGATGGAATGCTAGATTTATTATGGATGGGATGGAATACTAGATTTTATAATGGATGGGATGAGATGCTTTCACCTAAAGTGGTGCACGTAGATACTCGATTCTACACATGACGCCTATTTTCCAGTTTTCATCATGGTACCTACCCAATGCCACTGTAGTGGTTTTCACTGGAGGATGATTTTTTTCTTTACTATTTTCAATCCTTTTTCTAATTTTTTTGGATTTTCACATTTTTTTATTTTTATTTTTTATTTTTTTGAAATTTTTAAGCTCATGCGACTGCCTTGTGAATTGTTCATGTAGATGCTTCTGTCATAATGTGCCATCGATATCTCTTTGAAGAAGTTGTTTTTCCAAGCGTGCACTTGAATGCAACTATTGAGATTCTTGATCTACTTTGTTGATCTTGGGTTGTAATACCCCTCATGCTACTATTTGATTTTTGACATTCACTATGGTTTCTGTTTAGCACATTGTGATTTGTGGTTGATACTGTTGCTATTATGTGTGGTAGCTTAGACTATTACTATGCTCTTATGATGCCATGGATATTGTGATGACATTCTATTATGATCATTTGATGGAGTTATTTGGAATGCAATAGACTATAGAATAGTAATTTATGATGTGGTGTAAAATTTTATGATGATATGTTTTGGTGAGGGGACAGGTAGCATCACTCGTTCGCGAGCGCCCTGCTACGCTGTGAATCCTCCTCACAATGCTTTGATTTTATGTATATTGTATATCACTTTGTGGATGCAGGCTTTGCAGGAATAAGACTCGATTCCACCTATTTCGGTAGGTCTGGGCGAGCATTGAACCAACCCAACAGCAGGAAGTTGAATTATTTGAGGTGACATGAAAAGTAACTCCGTACCAAGTTGACAACAGTTTTGTATCTTTATGGGTTGTGCATAGTAGTCTCATCCGTTTGAGTGGTTATGTTGGTCCTTGTATGATTATATGATTAATCTAAAGTAGTGAATGGTGTTATGTGGTACTTTAAATAATTAAATGATTGGTAAAATAAAAACATAAAATAATAATTAAATATGGCAATGAGTAAATATTTGAAATAATAATAAAAAAAACATTGCATTTATTTGGAATCTCTCAATGGTTGTTTTTGAGTTTAATAAAGAATTGTGGAAATGAGGCATATTTATACATTTGTTTAAATAAAGGATTATGTTATGAATTTAGAACTTATTTAGTTCTAATTAAATGCATTTGTTATTTGGAGATTATGTTATGAATTTAGAACTTATTTAGTTCTAATTAAATGCATTTGTTATTTGGAGATTATGTTATGAATTTAGAATTTAATTAGTTCTAATTAAATGCATTTGTTATTTGGGAAAAACATCAAAATGAAATTAGGGTAAAATATTATTTGATTTTTGAATTATGACCTCTGGTATTCACGGGAAGAGGAATTGAAAGGGCTTTTGGGCATGAAATTTATTGTGAGTTTCTCTTTGTTTGAGGGAATTTGGTTCGAATGCTGGAAAAATTCTTTTGGAAATCATTTTCTTCAGTCTTTAGTATTTTCTATTTTTGGAGAAATTGGGAAGAGGAAGGAAGTTTTCTAGATCTGTTGCTGGGAGATTTGCAGCAAAGGAATAGTGCAGCAAGAGGGGGCAAGGCGTCTACAGTTTGCTGCAAGCGTAGGACGCCAGGTTCTACTCTTGATAATCATTATTCTCTGTTAAATATGAATTGCTTTCTGTGTGTGTGTAATTTATTTTAGGGATGAAAATTAAATGACTGTAGAAAGAAAATCTTCTGGGGGTATGGTTAATTCAAAAATGTTAAATCAAAAAATGAGGAATTGTTATTTATTGAAATTCTTTGAGGTTTCTGAATCGTTGTTTGGGGTTTCTGATTTATTGTTGATTAAAAGGGGTTTTTGTGTAATCTGGGAACAAACAGTAGCTGCTGTCTCAAATTGTTTCAAAATATTTATATATTAAAATATACATTTGGGTACGGAAAATTTTTATTTCCAGTAAATTTCTGGGTATGATATTCTGACAGTATGCGTATTTTTATTAAAAAACAGGTTCTATTTTGTTTCAATTTGGCACAATATTTATCATTAATATCTTTTCCCTATTTTTCTATATAAAAAATAAAGCGTTCATCTGTATATTTATATATATATACATGAAGTGCTAGTAAATTTAATCATAAGCCCGAAATTGTATTTACCATTCAAATTTTGTTTAAATTTGATATTTGTTGTGTGTGGTGGAGCCTTGGTACCTACACCGGTCCGTCAAAGTCCTGCCATTTGTCGGTGTCTCCGGTAGGACTGCCGGACTGTAGAAATGAGATGCCACATTGGTGCGATTTATTTCATGTGAAATGGGAATAAAATTCCCATGCGAATTTTATTTGTTAAAACCTTTTTAACTAGTAATGAGGTTTTAAATTTGTGCGGATATTTATCTTTGTAAATATATATGTATATATATATATATGTATATATGTATGTATATATATATATATTTATTAGTTAATTTATATATTCTGTGTTTTCTGTTAAAGAAAAAAATAAATAAAAATGTATGTATATATATTAAATTCTGTTTTGATGAGTATATTCTGTTTTATATAGCTGATAGTTAAACAAAGGCATAAATGCATATATTCTGTTCTGTTTCGTTTTTTTGATTTAAGTAATATTTTTCTGTTAAAGCAATAGTTATTTAGAAGAAAATATATCTATACTGTTTAATTTGCTTAATAGACATTTTGTTTTGATTTATATTTTATTTTCTGTAACTCAGCTATTATCTAGAAAATAAAGCTGTATAGTTAGATTCTGTTCTTGTTTTGTTTTAGAAAATATAATAAAGCAAAAATTGTTTCCATGAAGATATTAGCGAAATAGAAATAAATCTGTTTTATAGGATTCTCAACTTTGAAAGGAAATTGCTGATTTAACAGCATTATTTATTTATTTTGTTGTAATACGATTGTATTTTAGGAAAGAAAATGATTTTGTAATCTGTTTTGGGATAAAATAGGTTATCACTTTTAATTATTTAATTTCAAAATTTAATCTTGTTGGTTTATTGGGTTTTGGGACATTGTTATTTCCTTGATGTGGGAACCCATTTTTATGTAACTCTTTAGTCTTCCAGAGGAAGTTGAGTTTGTGGAATTTATATCTTTTTATTTTGAAATTCTGTTGAGTTATATTTTATTATTGGGGTGTACCGAATTATGAGATCTTATTATGGTATTTTACTTGCGAGATGGTTTTTGCCTCGCGTATTACTTTTTTGTCATACTTTGATGATTATGTTTTGGCATGGTACAAACCCCCTTGTTTTGATGGGACTCTAGGGAGAGTGGCTCCTCGTGGGGGCCGACGCCCCGTTTAAGGGGAAGAGCTCAGGATAACCCACGAGTGAGTTAGTAAATAAGTGAAAACCTAATAATTAACTTAGGAGGGTTGGGTTGGGTGGTAATATCATTGCAAGATTTTAAAAATGAATGCCTCGTCTTCATTAGTGCTTCTGCAGACTAATGGAAGGCTGAGAAGGCCGTGGTTGGCAAGGTCGTGGCCACGTCCTCACGAGAGGTCTACGGCTCCGCATGAGTCACCCTATGGACCGACGCCTCCAGTTGGGAGGAAGAGCACAGGACATCCATAGATGGGACCGGCGCCTCCAGTTGGGAGGAAGAGCACAGGACAGCCCATGTAGGACTATGCGATGACACTCTCCCCTAGTTGCCCATGTGTTGTTTTATTGTGTTCCTCTGGAAGTGGGGTATGGGAATTGATTTAGATTGTTGTTTGAATTGATTTAAATTGATTTATAAGTATTACATCTTTAGCATGTATTGTATGATCTCATTTATATTGGGTTAGCATCTTGCATCTTTAGAACATTGTGATTTGATGTTATTGGTTGTTTTTTTTTTATTGGTGTATTGTGTGATGGATTTATGTTGGTACTTTTTATTTGGTTGTACCCTTTTGTTGTCATTCTTGGTCGGAGTTACTTCTCTGTCACCTCTCAGCACGGGGGTGGTCGGGTGGAACGTGCTCCGCACACCGTTGGGTTCCCCATCAGCGTTCGTGGCTTCAATCTTATCCAGTTGAAGATTTATTACAGTTGGTCTCATTGTATTTTGATAACTTGTATATTGTATTCATCCCACATGTTTGAGATTCAGGATGTAACTTTATGGATGATGTAACATTGAAAGATGATGTAATGTAATTAATTACTTTGTACATTTAATTGGCTATGAAATGTATTATGGGTTATCGTGTGATTAAATTTATGTATGTATTTATCTTATGATGTCATTATAGTTCCTTTTGATATCTTATGAAATGATGTTTAATAATATCTAGTTTCAACGTAATCTCGTGGGGGCCCCAAAGGACATAGTTGATTTTTTTGTTATATATGATCATTTAATATTGATGTGATGATTATTTATCTTCCTCTTTAAAAAAAAAAATTATGTGCGCTCTTTTGATGTTTGTTCTTTGGGGCTCGCCCGGCGGGCGTTACAGGGGTTAACTTTGTCCTTGTGAGCACATCGCGATAGAGTGCCTTCTAAATCCTTATGATGAAGGGTTGGTGCCAACACATGGTCAATGTGAGAATTGGAGATCATGCATGGAGGTGTGGATGGTGGAGTGTGTTTAGGGATAAGAGATGGATTGGTTGATAGTTTGGAACCTTTGACTCTCCAAACTTGGGAAGATGAGCAATGATGGGTGGATACGGAAGTGTGAATGAAATTAGGACCAACTACTTGATATAGTTTGTATGTCACTTGAGAAGCATGCTTTTTCCTTTGTGGAATCTTTGATGATACTTTTCCCTCTTTTATTTTTCCCCATAGTTTCTTTGACTAATGGAGTTTGATAGGGATAATCTTTCTTTTTTATTTTTTGGTACCCATATGTATTTGATTTGTCTAATATGCTTCTTAGATTCTTTTCCTTTGATGATGCTCTTCTTAATTTTATTTACATCCTTCTTTTGATGTTGATCCCAATTTGTAGATGGGGTGATGGTTGGATGAAGATTCATGATGTGGCTGGTTGTAATATTGGCATCAGTTTCATCATAAGGATTCTTCGTGCTTCCTATGTTGATGTTTTCTTGAGACAAAGTTTCCCCCAATATTGTGGGAGTAGTACAGGTTCATTCTTTGATTCCGCCTATTCTGAGAGCTCTTATTTAGAATGCATTCTCTGATAAATGACCACTGTAGATGATGTTATTGGAATTTGTTATTCCGCCGACTCTAGAATATCATGTTCTTTCTAACCTATTTCCTTGAGTGGATAATGTTGGATATCTTCATACATGATTTCCTCAGTCTGAATTTGGGCTATATCTGATCCTAATGTTGACAACTCAGTTGGACTATAGGAATCAATAACCTGCTCTTTTTGTGTAATAATATTAAGAGTAAGGGAATCCTTTTTGAATGAAGATCATCTACTCGTCCATCCACATAAAGCATCTCATGGGTAGATGGAGGAGTATGTGCTATATGGATGTGACCATCATTTGCAACATCTTGTATAGATAGGAGAGTGTCCATTAAATCATTATAGTATCTTGGAGATACAAATTTTTGATCTTGAATAATTTCAGAATTGTGTTCGACATGCTTTGGATCAAGTCCTTGACATGGGTCAGTTTCAAAGGACCCTTGGATATCTTTATTAGCAATGGTAAGTGGATCAATATCCTCTTGATCTTTGAGTGGACTTGGATCAAATGTCGAGTTGAGGATTCCTTCAGTATCTACAACCATGAGGTTGAAGGAAGTCAATATGTCTTGGGAAGGACCATTGCTAGACTTTGGTGAGAGATGTTGATCATGCTTCAGAATAAATTCTTGAGATATGTCCTCTAATTCATAAGGCAATGTAGAGACATTTTTAATATGATAATTGGTCGATGGATCATAGATTATGTCAATGGGATCAGATAATTCTAACACTCCTTGAAATAGCTGACTAAAAAGTGGCTCTTGATGTATGGTGAGTTGATCATTGGATGGGGTAGAAAAATATTCAATGTTCTCCTTAATGGAGAGATCTTGAACATTGTTTTCAAAAATTGTGGAAAAAAGATTTCCAATGTCTTCAACCATAGGGTCAAATGATGTTGACATTTCTTGAATTGGATCATTGTTGGGTATTGTTAGTGGATTTTGATCATGATTGAAAAGTGACTCTTGATGTATGTTAATTTGATCGTTGGATGAGGTGGAAACATATTAAAGGTGATCATTGATGGATAGATCTTGATCATTGTCCCCAATAGTGATTATCTTTTGATTAATAAAGTCTTGGATGAGATTTTTGAGTCGAATACAATATGATGTTGTGTGTCCCTTTGTTTTGTGGAAGCCACAAAAGTGCTTCTCATTATACCCTGGTGGTTTAACTACGGACTCTAGATATTCCTCATAAACAAGGAGTTTAATGATATTTTCTTGCGTCAACTGTTGCATGATCAATTCAATGGGTTCCCCAAGTGGTGTGTATTTTTGTTTGTTACCTTGTGAGATTTGACCTTGTGGTGATTGATTTTGGAGACGTGGTGATTGGGTTTGTTGTTGATGTTGTTGATCTTGATATCCAACCTCTTGACATTGGAGATATTGTTCTTGATGTGGTTGTGGATACAACTCAATGCTATGATGACATGGTTCAACCAATGGAAGATTGTATTGATTTTGGAGTAAAAATGTCTCTTGTTTCAAGGCTTCAGTTAGTTTTTCAAGTGAAGCAATTTGATCTAGTGAAATTTGATTTTGATTTTGACACCCTTGATGTAGCTGATTTGGCTTTTGTTCAAGCAGATTTGGAATGTATGCGAGTGGTGTTTGTATGGGATTATGGACAAATTTATTTTGGAAAATTTTATGATTTGGGATGATGAAATTTGGTAGAATGGGTTGAATTTGAACATTTTTGGTGTTGGGGATCATATTGCCTTGATTTAGGTAACTTTGATTTTGCATGGCGTTACCTTGACTTGGATCAATACATGGGGTCATTAACATCTTGTTTGGAATTTGAAAAAAATTTGTATGATTCAAAAACATATTTATCCCAAAGTTTTCCAAGTGTGGATTTGAAATGTTCATTTTTGGTAAAGTTGTACTTGGTACATTCACATTTGTCATGTAGGGATTTGGTGAGAGGATGTTGTTTTGAGGAAGGCTCATGCATTAGACATTTGGTTGATAGATTTGTAGTTTTGGACTTGGATTTAAATCTACAATTGGGAAAGGTGTTCCAAAATTTTGACTAGGCATACTCACATTTGTTGTACCATTGAGGTTTGTAGGAGATAATGATCGTATGTATGAATTGTATGAATGTGACTGTTGATAATAAATCGGCATGGTAAGGCTTTGATAGTTTGGTTGGTTTAGACCGCTCATAATTTATGGATCAAGTTTATATTCCATGTTATTCTTGTGTTGAGGTCTTGTGTGGACCATAAAATAAGGATCAATTTTCAAGACTATGGGATGTGAACCTCTAATTCTTTGGATTGATCTAAATTCTAGGTACAAAAAAGAAAGTCAAAGATTTTAAGGATCAAAAGGATGGTGATGAGATATGAAAGATGGATGATTGGTGAATGATTGGAACTGTTAGGAAACCTTGAAGAGGATACTAAACTTTAGGACTTGGATTGATGTTTTGATTTGATTTGGATAGTGAACTTATAAACTCTAAGAGGTTGGATGTTGTCCTAGAGTAAGTTTTTCTAAAAGATGCTAATTTGAGTAAATGTGTAAAGAAGGATTCATCTAGACACACCTAACCAAACAAGATGATTTTTATTTGATTTGATTTTGGATTTTGGATAGTGAACTCATAAACCACAAGATGTTGGATGTTATCAAGGGATAGACTTGTTCACAAGGATCGATAATTTGACTAAATATGTTGAGAAGGATTCATCTACACACATCTAATCAAATAAAATTATTTTGAATTGGTTCAAATGATTTGGCCAAAGTTTAGCATGAGGCATTTTTTCAAGATTTCCAAGAATTGCTTATGAGGTGACTTTGATTTTGATGTTTGGGCAATGGATAAAAGTTTTGATTTTGATCCTAAGAGACTTAGAGAGACTTTGTTTACTAGACCAAGATATTGAAGAACATTATTTTCCATAAGAGTAGTTCAAACCAAAAGACCAATGTTTGCTCGAAAGACGATAAAAATATAAACAAGCCCGTGTGTGGGGTTCAATTTGAGTTAATCATGGTTAATGACTTGCTTTTACCAAAAACACGCTTCTTGCTTAGTTTTCAAACTGAATGTCTATGTCTCAATTCCTTTTCATTTCACAAGGTCCATTATGTGACAATCAAGGTTTCAAGAGCGTAGTTCCCTAATGTTGACTTTAGGAATGGACAAATTGAGATATAGGTCTTAGTGTTTAGAAGCCTTCTAGGGATAATAGCCCCTAGGGACAAGTAGTAACACGTGGAGTTTTCAAAGGTATTTTTTCCTTGCAAAGGGTTTAAAATTCTGATGATCTTGTTGAATGTTTGTTTCAATGTTTTGGATCAAAGCACTGTGTTTTCAAACTGACTCACAAGCAATATGACATCCTAGCTCAATTGGTATGTTTTTCTTGGTGGGCTTGCCTCATGCCCTTCGTAGTAGAAGAGATGATTTTACATGCAACCAAGGAAGGAGTATAAAGGTATGTTAAGAATGAAATCTTAACCTCTAGATACTTTAACCAAGATCAGACATGTCCAGTAACTTCTTGGAATCTAAGTTCCAATGCACCACTTTGATAAACTCATTGGATGGACTGGTTGGCTACCACAAATAAGGTTCTCAATGAAAACAAATCATGAACACTGGAACCAACAATCACCCGCTTAGCCACTTAAGGTTCTTCAACCATTCCTATTCCACTTAAGGCATGGGATTAGGTGTAGTGTATTGTTGGCACAGATTGGTTCTAATTTCTCATGATTTCACACCCTTTGATATAGCCTGATGGTAAACGTGCTTGCAAGAACTTTCTTATGAGTTTCCTATTGCGAGGTGTTTCTCATAGTAAGCCCTCTCTTAAAGGTGACTCAAAGCAATAAAATTCATTTTGAGTGTTTCTCTTGCACCCAAGATTGCATGAAGCGCAAGGCGAGAGGATACACACTTTCAAAATGCACCAAAGACAAGATCACACAATTAAAGCACTTGTTCATTTTATAGCCCAAGTAAAGATGAATTTATTTTAAAGCACCAAACTTGAGTGTGAGGTTGTTTGTTCAATTTTAATCCAAAATCAAAGTCTAGTAAGTTTGTAGTGTTTAGTTTTAGCCCAACTTGAAAGATCAACTCAATGGCTAATTTTTAAACCCAAAAATAAAACTAGTTGGCTTAAAATAGAAAACAAAAGTAGAAAATGGATATTCTAGACCATTACAATGAGCATTAATTTTTTTTTTTTCAATTCCAATGGGACATTCTCCAACTCAAATCTGCTTGATTTTTTTATGGATTTTCTCCACTTTGCTACTCCTTTATATTAGTGATCCTCCATTTGAGAGAGGCCACCATTGATTTTGTAGACCGACTGTTATGCCAAGTACCTATAAAAAATAAAATAAAATAATATAAATCATATTTTCTTCTCTTTTACTCAATCACTACTATCAAGTTAAGATCAAAATACATAATACAAAGATTTTGATTCAGAAAACTAATGTTGGTAGTCCATAGGTGAAGTCCTGAAGATTGTTGCATTAGCATTCAACCTACAGAATGAGAGATCATATATGAAGGCACACAAAATAAAGTATATTAGCATTCAACCTGCAATGTTGAAGGATGCGAGGAAGCTTCATGCTAAAGCATGAGTTTTCAGTCAAATGCACTTTTTCCAACAAAATGATAGTGAGTAAATTGAATGCAATCAAAAATTATGAGGAAATTGAGTAATCAGATTTTGGAAGTCAATCCCTAGATACACAAATATTAGTAATCAAATCTTGAACTCCACAACTAGCCTATCAAATCCTGAAGTGCACAACTGACTTGTCAAATACAATCTACATCAATATTAAAGCGAAGATCTACAAGATGGTAGTAGAAATAATTGACTCAAGTCTCAGCAGACACAGTTGGTGCCATTAGTGGGCAACAACTTTGAAAAATAATTTGATGTGTAAAATCAATATTAATTGGAAATCAATATGCCTTCCCAACTCATGGATATCACTCAATCACAAGATATTAGGGTATATTCTTCCAAACAACAAGGATCCTCTATTTATTCCTGATATTCAAGCCAATCTAGCAGCAACACAAGATTTCTGACATAAATTTTATAGAGTAACAGTTCGATCCTGCGTGAAAGAAGATTTTGATAATTAGGGATTACGTGGGTAGTAGCTTTTTTGATAGTGATGACATATACTCAAATTCCATGCCGAGTGGTATGACTGAATCCTATTTAAAGCTAGGGAACCTTGCATTGGTTGATTGTCACTTTGTGTCTCAAGCTGGGCATTGTGATCTTATAAACACGTGGCTCGGTTGCAACAACCCTCTTGATGCATATGATAATACTATAACATTTTTTAGTCACCATTCATTCCCTCTGGATTTTACATAGAAAGAAACAACCTGAACAATTGAATCCATATGTATAGCATTTACTGTTAATAATAAATGAAATACAACCAAATAACTATCCTATGTCATCCAATAGCTAAAACATGAAGATTTTACTCGTAGACAGATAGAAAGCCATGCAAGTGTGTCTCTAACCTTCGGTTTTTGTCATAGTGGAGGTCAAATAAGAGTACAATAATGGCCTTTATTTATCTAGAGATTATTTTTCTCCAAACACCAATCACCATTTTAATATACACCACTGCGGCAATGATCAAGGCTATGGAAATCATGGCTTTGATACCCAAAAAGTTCAATTCAGAAAACATGTGGAAAGTAAGCTCTTGCATGATTTTGTGGGTTAGTAAATGGCATGGTTACATAAATTATTGCATAAAATCAGATTAGAAAGATATTTGACCACCTTATTGATCCTAACATGCCAGCGTGCTCTTCAAATCATGTCTAACAATGAGTCATTCCTTGTAAATATGATAATCCTTAAAAATGAGATGAGCTTGCAACTATGTGAGCACCCCTAAATCTGAAAATGGCTAAATCTCAAACACTCCATAACATGGGTTAGTTCATACCAATGCAAACTTACTAATGCTCCTATGAAATAATACATTATGCTTCATGAACAAAATGAAATAACAACATAAACCAATAAGAAGCTTAGAGAAACACAATTCACACCTATTCCATAGTGTATTGGTGTCACTTTGATGTGAAAAGTGACCCTTTCCCAACCCTTGACAAGCCAATGATGAAGATGCAATGCTATGATAATGGAAAAAGTTAGCTCTTAATGTGAAGAGAGTAACTTTGCATGAATTTGTGGATACTAGATTTGAGCATAAGATTGTGGATAAGATTGTGGATCTAAAATACAAAGAAAATCCTTTCATTTATAGAAAGACAAGATGGAGGAATGAGAAAAATGGAGCAATGTGGTACTAAACACTAACCAATGACCAAGTGCCACATGTCAACATGTGAGAGGTTGAGAAATGATCACATTTTGGTCAATGTGCCAAAGAGGGAGAGATTTGAAATTTGAAAGATGAAATGACATGTTTAGGGAGGATGAAAGATGAGTTAAATGCCAATTTTGACTTGTGCAAGAGACATGTAAGAGCTCTTAAATGTTTTTTTGGAAGGACAAAACATTTGGAGGGATTTTCAAACTTGGAGGAATATTCTCTTTTTGATGCCATTTTGAAAGTAATTAGGGAATTATTAAATCAAAGAAATGATTTATTGGTGCAAGTGGGAAAATCTAGAGGATGGGACTTGCATTAAGATTAGACTTAATCCTGATTTAGTTAATTATTTAAGAGAGGATTAGGTGATTTTACCTTTTTGCTTTATATTTATGGAATAAACTAAATCAAAAAGGAGATGGAAAATGATAAATATTTAGCTAAATAAATATTTGATTTATTTAGATAAGGGGGATAATGATAGTGTTTATTTAATTTAAATGGAGGACCTTAGAGATAAATCAAATAAGCTTGATTTATTTAATGAATGGACTTGATTAAATGCAATATGCTAATTTTGCATGTCTACACTTGGTAGAACAACTTCTCATACCAACTTTCAAAATTCCTAAATATGAATTTGTGTACATAATCATTGGTTTTGGTTTCCCTTGGTATCATGATATATTCACCTATCTTACCAAAGGTATCCTCCCATCTGATATCACCTCTAACCTAAAGAAAACCTTCATTAAAAAGGCATCCTGATCCATAATCTTAGGTGATACCCTATACTGTAGAAGCATTGAAGAGACATTACTACAATGTCTCAACAAAGAGGAAGCCTTGACCACCTTAACTAAAGTGCATGAAGGCATTTGTGGTTCCATACTAGTGGTATGACCTTATCGAAGAAACTGTTGAGGATAGGGCATTACTGGCCAACCATGGAAAGAGAATCTCATTAGTATGTGCAAAAATGTATCCAGTGTCAACAACATGGAGACCTTATCCATGCTCTAGCTCAGGAGTTGCAACCAATGGTCACACCTTGGCCTTTATCATAGTGGGGGCTTGACCTCATAGGAAAGATTACTCCCACCTCATCTAATGGCCACAAATTGATCATCATGGCCACTGAGTAATTTACTAAGAGGGTCAAAGCCATTCCTATTCCTTATATAATGGGGAAGAAAATCTCCAAATTTATCATGAATTACCTTATTTTCCACTATGGTGTTCTAGAAGCCCTTATCTCAAATAATGAAACACCCTTCAAGAACCAGGATGTAAGAGAGTCCTGCCAATGATTTAATGTCCAACATCAGTTATCTACCCCCTATTACCCCTAGGGAAATGGCCAAGATGAGGATACGAACAAGACCATTCTTAAGATCCTAAAGAAAATGGTCAATGAAGTTGGCCATGACTGGAATCTACAGTTAAATACTTCCCTATGGTATTATTCAACCAGTAACTAAACACCTACATGTACAACCCCTTTCTCCTTGGTCTATGGATCAGAATCCATCTTACCTATTAAAGTCAATCTTCCCTCGCTATGAGTGTCACTTCTAAATCTGATCACTACTGAAGAATATAGAGTATCTCGGCTGAATGAGTTAGAATTCCTAGATGAGAATCATATTGATGCCCTAAATCATTTGCAAGTATACCAAAACTGACTAAAATTAAGATACAACAAGAAGATCAAGATTCGGTCTTTCCAGGTAGTGAATCTTGTCCTCAAGCATAATTAGAAGCATGTTCCTGATTATGCTAGTAAAGGAAAGTTTGAGCCAAATTGGTTGGGCCTTGAACCAACATTTTTTATGAAAGGGGAAGGGAGGAGAGGGTTATATGTCCTTCTATTACACTGTTAGGATCTTTCCCCTAAAAGGAGGGAGATAGAATTCCCCTAAGGCCACAACCCCTTATAAAAATTGAAGTGGTTCACACAAATAGAAGATTTCCTAATGTGATTAAAGCTAAATGCAATTTTTTAAATGCAACTAAGTGATGTAATTTATTAACTATGAATGTAAAACTAATGTAATATGCAATGTTTGAAAACACAGTAAGATATGCAAAAAATTTAAACATAAGTGAATAAAGCTGAACATAGATAAAAAAAAAGGTGCACCTGGGAGAATCTGGAATGTTTTGAAATCTGATTGAGATCAAATCAAATCAACAGTGGGAATCATTCACCATTGATGGCGAATTAGTCCTGCTACTAACAAAAACACCTAAAAATTGCTTTCTGATAGCCAGGAACCAGAATTTGACAAAATGACTTTTTCATCCCTAAGGTGGGACTCATTCACCATAGATGGCAAATCAGATGTCTCCAATTTTTTTGTAGATTTAGGAATTAGGACTGTGGGCCCATATCTACACTTATCTTCCTATCGGGTTGTTGGGGTCAAATCTACAAAAAATGGACTATAGGTTGTCTCCAAGCTTGAATTAGGGTTGAGTTGACTTGAAACACTTTGTTGACTTATTGAACACCTTTCAAAACCTTTTTGCTTGATAAATCTACATACAAAAGTCTGCAAGCACACATGCAAGAGGAGAAAAATGGTTGAGGGTTAGGATATAGGGATTTTCCTTGGTCAAATCCCACTTTGTTAATCAAACCCAAGATAATTAAATTAAATAAGAAGAGAATGATAAAAAAATAACATGTAAATGCTATCACTTACCAAACCCTTGTTGAAGAAATCTGGAGATATAACAATGGCAGCTCCAAAGTACTAGATTATTGCTTGATGAAGAGATGTAAAATGCTTGAATACAATGATGAATTGAATTCTTGAATGAATTAAGATGAATGGGGGTGAATAATGAGATAAAAAAGAATATTTATACAAACTTGTGCCCTAATTACACAATGATACCACATCACAAGCTTACATAAGGTATTTTAGAATAAAACCACGAAAGAAAATTTGAATTATTTTGAATTTGGAGCCAAGGGGGCTCACTCGCCACCCATGGTGAATTGGTCCCACCCTAGGCTTGTAAGTGGGTATTAGAAATTAAAATGCATTTAATATTGTTTGTCAGGTTTACATTCAAAAATACACTTAAGTATGACCTATAAGTGTATAAAGGGGTCATAAAAGACAAAAAAAGTTGTAAATAGTGATAAAAAGCCTAGAAAAGTGTGACATCTTGTTACAAGATTTTACAACACTTTAAAATAAGACTTGAGAAGATATACAAAGGTGATATTTAGATGAATTATGATAGGAAGAGTCTAGAAAAGTGTAGAAATGTTTTACAACACCTTCACATGAAATCATAAATTAAATATTTAGAATTTTTAACATGAATATTTAAGTCATATTACATCATTAAATCAAGCAAAATAGATCAAATACTAAGAAAGCTAGACCTAAATGACCATGAAAATGTCAATGATGCATTTTTCTATGGTACAGGCCCATTTGTTGTCATAGTGAGCTATGGATCAGGAGCTTACTAATTGTCAACACTTGAAGGAGAACCCTTGTAGGAGCCAATCAACAACCCACATCTTAAAAAAATTTATGCCTAGGTTTAAAGGGTTTAAAGTCTAGAAAAATAAAAATAAATAAATAAATGATTAAAGTCCAAAAAAGAAAAGAAAAAGGATTGAAAATAGTAAAGAAAAAATCATCCTCTAGTGAAGACCACTTTGTTGGCACTTTGGGAAAGTACCTTGGTGAAAACTTGGCAAACAAGAACCTTGCATAAATAAGCACCTCCATCTATCTATTGGCTCTTTAACTTATCATGCCTTGCATTACATTCATCCATCACATCGCCCATCCTATTTATTCTATTTCCCATCGGTGTTTGTATCATAGCTTGATATTGTAAAGTATCATATTCCCCTTAGTACTACTTGGAACATTCCTAAGGTCAATTAATCCTACCTATATCAAGGTAGTTTATCATATCACATTTGGGGAAATTTTATATGCATTATAGTGAGTTCTTGAATATCCTAAGGTTATTCGAAACCTCATCAAAAAACCCAAAAACACTTGCAAAATAAAAAGAATCCAAAACATCAAAATCTTGTATAGCCACAAATCCAAAAAAATTTGAAAAGTTGTAAAGTCAAAATACAAAACATCCAAAATACATCAAAATCCCTAAATAGGTTGAAAACATCGAAAATCAAATCCAAAAGTAGAACCATGTCAAATTGCATTGTCTCTGACTTGAACATAGGCAAGGCTCATCTTTGATAAGCCCCTGAGACAATTTAGGTTAGGAGTCTATCATAATAAACTAACGATCCATCAAGTGTTCATATCTCATCAATAAACTGGTCAAAGTTAGTCAAACTACGTGGTCTCTGTGTATATAACCAAGGAAAGGCTCATCTTTGATAAGCCATTGAGGCCTTGGGTTAGTCCCCTTTACATCTTGGTCAAATCTAAGAAAACCCCAAAATATTTGAAAACTTAGAAAAACACAAAAAACATTTGAAGATTGAAAACCTAAAACATTGGAAAATATTCAAAAAATCCTAAACAACCTTAAATATTTTAAAATCAAAACATTCACATAAACTTTCAAAAAGACCAAAAACAACCTCAAAACATTTCAAAATAGAAAAAACATTGAAATATTCCAGTTAAATCCCAAAACATCCATCCCATTTCGCTTTCACCCACAATAAAACCTTTATCCATAATAAATCAACCATCATCTTTAAACTTTTGTAAAACAAGTAGAAAAACAAGTGTGGCAAGTAGTAAAGTGTGAACCTAAATATCAAAATCTAAAGTCTAGATCATAGGTAAATGAGTCAGTGGCATTTGTATCAATAGCCTATCAAACACCTAGTCTTAGTCAACACATCTGATAAACATGTCGTAGGATGCATCCTTCCTATAATGGGCATCAAGATTAGAAATCACCTTAGCTATGTTGCATTGGCAAGAGATATAGATAATAATGATTGTTTTCTTTTGATATTTTCTAATGATTTATCTTATTGAACCATTCTGAGGACCTCGCGATGATGTCTAAATGATTTAGATAGAAAGGAATGGGGCACTGGTTATTATCTTCCATTTTCTATGCTTGTGGGGTATTCTTGTAAAATAATCTTTGCACATACTTGCTAAGTTGTGTGTAGGGAGGTCATTTGGAGTACATTGTTGACTATTGTGTATGCTTTGGTCTAAAATATTCTAAACTTATAAACTACATTCCGCTGAGGTTTCTGTATGTCAAGGTGTCAACAAGAACTATCCTATCTGTTTGCAGAGTCAAAGTCTATCACACTAGATACAACACCATCCTAGTAATCAATACCATGATGCATCGTGTTTATGTGTTATATCAAAAATGAGGAATTAAGGAGAGTCCCAATCCTAGAAATGAGAAACTCATCAATCTCATCATGATATATTCTAATAAAGTCTTGATGAATCATGGACTTGTTGGACTTTTGAATCAATCTCAAAATCAATGGTCAATCCATTCATCTTATTCTTCTATCTTCTTTCCATGTTAACTTGGTATCATGAAATTCAACCAAAAGTATAATGCATCCATCTTACATCCATGAACCATTAGCATACATATATCCTGCATAAGCATATCATATCATCTACATATCATAAACAATGGCATCATTATATGGGAAACAAGAAAAATAAAAGCATATCCATCTCATAGCATGTCATAGAAAGATACTAAAAAAGAGAAGGAAACATCCATTGCATCACATATCGCATCAATATCACATCATAGATCATTTCATATCACATGCCATAAAGTAAAGAAATACACCCATTCAATCCATACATAATCATAACACATGAAATAAATATATCACATCACACATCATAAATAAATTACATCATGAATCAAATTAGACCATCTCATATATATCTTAAAAAAATGAATGTCAAGATACAATATTAGAGTCTAAGTGTAACTATCATCAAAAGTACATATATAGGAGGCTATCAAATTTGAGCTGATGAATGTGTATATATGTATAAACTAGGCTATACATCAAAAAAGTGTCTATATATGGAGGCTATCCTTTGCTTCCTCGGTCCCCATTATGGGACTGGTTTGAATTGTAGCTTGGATCTCTTGTCTGTCTAATAGATGGAGGAAAATATGAAGCTCTCAGTATAACCCCACTCCGCTGTGAGTAATCTAGCTACCACATCTCCCAGGGAACATCTCAATGATATAAGGTTATGTAATTTATAGTCTTTGAAACAACATCTTTGTACATTCGAGCAACTACCACCTATCCCTGTGCCACCATAGTCACATCCTCTAGCTATTGTTGTCTCCTAGTTTCTTGGCTAGCTGTAGATCTAGCGGCTATTGCAAATGTACCTCACAATCCCTCTCTATTGTCATTTCCTACAGTTGTTGTCGTAGTTGGTCCCTCTTTGTGATAAGAGCCAAAATCTGCCCATCCCTAAGATCTGGCCCTAGCGACTGTTGTGGCTAATTTGGCTATTGGTGGGCCTAGTGCCCCTAATCCTGATGACCCTAATCTTTCAGCACCTGGTCATGCTTACCCTATCTAAGGGGTTGGTCCTACTGACCTTGGTCTAGCTATTGTCCCCCTTGTCTGCACCTCTACCCTGACCCATGCCTCTACCACAGGGGTATCCCCCCACTAGGTTTGTCAATCATGTAGGGGGTGTCCACCATTCATCATAAGTCAGGGTGGTCCCCACATCTAGTGGTACCTAATCATATGCCCATGGGTGAGTAACTAGTTGTCTAGAGTCATTTATTTCCACCTACGGCTAAATCTGCTGCCTCCAGTCCACCTCTCTTTGTGATCAACCAAATACCACTGTATAATCTTGTGGGAGTATGTCTTGTATCTCCCAAAACTATCATGCCACATGGTCTATAAGGTATTGCTCGACCATAGTGTGCTTCCCACCTTGTAGGTATCGGGTCTATCTAGCAAAGAAGAGTCGTTATTGGTCGTCGTACCATGCTAAAACCTGCAGCGATGGTCTCCATCTAAATACAGTCATATCACCTATGACCCTCCTCCAATAGGAGATCCCTATAGGCCCAGTATGATATAATGTCATAGCCACTCAATATCAGTAAATAATGGGCTCATCTTGATCTATGTCTACTAAGACCACAATGGATCTTAGCACTGCAATATGCTCGTATGCCCAGATGTGCAAAAGTGTGATACAAACTCTAATGCCTTTCTCTTGGTAGTAGACTGCTTGATGCATATCATGATATAGTGAGGCCAACATGACTGACCCCCATGCATACTGAATCATCCTACGAATCATGCCATTTCATTCTAGTCCCCAACCTAGATTTAAACCTCTACCCCATCATTCTATGGAAATCACACTAGAAATCAGAGTGGCCATGAATAGTATGAAAATGCAAACTTGTCTATGGTACAGATCCAAGTCAATCTGCAAGCTCACTAAAATGATCTCATCTAATCACAAGAGCTCATAGCATGCATCCCTCCTATCATTTGTGTTGTAGATGACCCACTCCCTATGAATGGGAACCTGAAGGATTTTCCACACATCCTCAACTGTAACCATGGCCTCATTGATGGGGAGATGGAATTATGATGTCTCGTTGTGTCATCACTCAATCAATGTCGTCATCATTGCTAAATCAGTGTGAATCTTGGGCATGTAAGTAATGAATCCTAACAAGTGAGGACTCCCAAAAACTCTTGTTTCTCAACATCGAGGTCACGTGTTGCTTCCATAAGGTCAAATCAATGCTCCTAGGACATGATGGGATGAATATCCTCTTGCACACTTCATGCACCCAGTGTCAATTTTTGTAAAAATTGCAAACCGGTTAAAATCTAAGTGTTTAAATCCTATAACATCAATAACGTCGCTATTTTTGGGGTGCATCGCTATATTCTTTTTGGGGGGTGCATCACTATTTTGAAACATGCATCACTATACTCAACAATGTGTCGATATTTTGACATGTCACTATACCAAAATTGGTAAGTGTGTCGATGTTTAGAAAGTGTTCCCATTTCTCATTGGTCTTGATAAACTAAAAAACCCTCGATGTGTTGCTATTTGCAACATGTGTCACCTAAACCTAATTGTGTCACCAAATGAAAACTGCTTGACATGTCACTAGACACTAAGTGCATTTCTATAAAATCAATAGCAACATCAACTAGTTCCTGATGTGTCGCAATACAACAATGCCCTAAATGACCTAATTTTAAACCCTAATAAATGCACCAAAACATGCAAATAAAGGAAATATTCGAGTCACATACCCATGGTCCTACGTTTGGCCAGTGTTGGAAGTCTTGAACTTGGTTGGAAAGGTGTGTAGGAAGAAAATGTCACACCATCTTATGAAGGTGTTAAAGCTCAATAGTAACAACTCAATAGAAGTCAAGAGTGTAAAAGAATTGAAAATTACCCTTTAACACATATTTATGCCTAAAAATTAGGGTTTCTTACCCTAATTTGAGAGGGAAGCTAGGGTTTTTAGCACATTTTTGCAATTCTTGAACCATGAAGCCTATTTTGTGTCATTTTTTTTATGTTTTTGAGCTTATTTTTTTATCCTGAAGTCTTTTTTACATCTAAATCAATGTTTCATCTCTATCGAGAGATCATCCCAAAATTAAAAATTCCTGCCTAATCACTTGAGGGGGCAAGGTACCAGCTTAATTCCTTCCACTGGGGAAATAGTGGGGCAACTAAAGGTCAAGAATTTAGGAATTTTTAAATTTTTGATCTGAATGTTAGCATTAATCTGAAAGGTATCAGTCTTTGAACAAACATAGCAGGTACCTCACTTTAAAGAGGGATAAAATGTACACTTAAAAATGTTCTGAATGATACTGCACACTTGAATCCAATATAATAACATTGTTTCATCGTAAAATCCATCCTCTTTTCACCTATTTGATTAAATCAGCCTAATTATTTAATTAAATGCATCATTTTCATATATTGATCTAATTAATCTAATTAGGTTAATTCCTACACTCTCACACTAATATTTCATCTATTTTAATTGAACAATGCAAATTATTTAATTTAAACCTCTTCCTTTATCTCCTCTCATTTAATTAAATAATCTAAGTCATCTAATTAAATGTCACTAACCTTTTTTCATTAAAAAATTTAATTATTTACTAGATATCATATTATTCCTCATCTTGCACAATTGAAATTTAGTTTTAATTACTCAATGGCTAATTTTCTTCAGCCATCCACTTGCATAGGGAATATTGTAAAGGAATATTAGGGAATATTGTAAAGGAATATTCTCCTATTTGTCTCCAAAAAGAGAATGATTTCTTTTAAACAAACTTTGTAACAAACTTTGAAAGTTGTTACAAAGTGTGTTTCTTTGAGCCATGTGATCTTTGCTTTGCATCCATTGATGAGAATCCTTGATCCATGTTTTACCCTTGAATCAATATTGACCATTGATTGATCTAATTGATCTAAGCCCTTGAATCTTCATTTGCTCTCCTATAAATACATCACTATTTGGAGAGAAAGGGATCCATCTTTTGGTAGAAAAGTTATGTTGTTGAAATTAATACTCACTTGCATCTATATTTAGCATTTTTTAACATTTTTTATTAATCTTCTTCCATATTAGCTTAAGCATCCATTAATGGCTTCCATTTTAGTTCAGCTTGCACCCACTTTTAGCATAGTTTGCATCCATGGCTTGCATCTTTGAACTTCATTTCCATTTAGCATAGCTTGCATCCATCTCCATCAATAATTTTAGCATTTAGTACTCATTTCTTCATGTTAAACTAATTTTGCATCCATGTTTCAGACACATTTCATCAGTTTCATTGATTTTCATCAATAAAATCGATTAAATAGCTCATACTATCCAAGGGATTGGGAAAGGGTTTCCATTCCACATCACTGCTACACAAGTACACCAATGGGATAAAGTTTGAAGTATTATAATAAGTTTCCTTTACATTTTCATGTTTTTCATGTTAGTTTAACGAATTATTAGTCTTTGAAAATTTGAATATCTCACTGGGATCATGCCTTGGGAGATTAAATAGGTTTTAAATTCATTTGGATCTAGTATATTTAGTTTATACTATGACTAAGGTCACAACATTAATGTCAAATTGATGTCTTGCAATATGTGTTGTCCTTATTGATTTCAACTTAATGATAGTGTCACATTTATATAGTAATAGATTGATGGTGTGAGACCCACATTTGGGATAGATGGTTTGATGTGGATGAAGAATGGGGTTTAAGCAATGTTTGGGGCAAGTTATTCTAGAAGACCTAAAAAATGTATTCATAGCAATATGATAGTCGAGAAGTATGATATGTATATGATTAATCTTGTAACACATTGGTTCATAATTTGGTTGATTAGTAAAGTCACATTGAATTATGTCCACATGTTCAAGGAGTTAGATGAATAACAGTTGAGTCTAGGTTCATACTTGTGCAATTGGGAAAATTTATCTAAGGAATAGACTGCATATTTTTGTAAGTCAGTGACTTTTTATTTTGGTTTTCACTCTACTGCATTGGATGTTCTAGTTGTGTAGTTTTGAAGTTAAGTTTGGAATCTAGCAAAGAGATTACTCACAGAATTTCATGTCATAAAAACTTCTATAGAAAGAGTTAGATCTTGATTAATTAAGAATATTGGTGTCCTTGTGTGATGCATTTTTTTTTTTTATTATTATTCTCTTAGTTAATGTGATTTGATGTTTGATCTACAAATGGAGTCTTTTAAGATTTAGTATATGTTGATTCACCACCTTATTAGTATTTTGTTGTATTCAATAATTGGTATTAGAGCCGAATTCCTTTAAGTGTAATAATAGCTAAGGTGGATCCTACTCTTGAACACATGGGCTCTAAAGCAATGATATATTTTTTTCTCTAGAATCGGATCTAGAGTCAATAGAACCTGAAGGTTGGGACATTAATATAGAAGATTGTGACATAGATTTTGAAGAACTTTGGTCTTCTCTTGAAGATTTGGATAAAGAATGAACATTTAATATAAAATATGACTACATTCTTGAAAAACCAAAGGACATGATTTCCAAATTGAATACACAAGCTAGAGAATCAAAAGAAGAAATTGGAAAACTAAAAGCTCAAATAGGAAGTAAAGGATGTGAGACTAAACTCAAGGAGGAAGAAGATTTGATCTATAATTTGAAAGTTAAAATTGAAGAACAAAAGAAGATTGGGGAAATCTTGAATACCAAGCTCAATGATAAAGTAGCTAAATGTTAAAAGCTTGAGGAAGATATTGTCACTATGAGAAAATTGCCAGAAAAAGAAAAAGAGAAAATTGACAAGGGATTAAAACTAAAAGGAGGTTCTATAATTCTTGATGAGTTGATTAAATCTCAAAAGCCATCAAAAGAAAAAAAATCTCTTGGTTTTGAAACAGGGGAAATTCCTATAACTACTACATCTAAAAACTTGTTTGATAACTTCAAAACAAAAGGAAAGTCTAAAACAAAGGAGGAAAAATCCCACACTTAAAGAACCTAAGAGGAAATCGTCTGAAGATACAAAGAAAAATCAAGGTAGTAAGAAATAACCTGTAAATTCATTCTTCACATGCCCCTACCTCATTCAATCAATCTTTTCAAGGTTATTGCTATTCTTGCAATAATTTTGAACATAATGTTGTTCAAATGTAGAAGAAAAATGAGTCAGAATTCATTTAGTCCTCCAGGATTCAATGGTATGAAATCTTAATCATTTCAAGGCCAGTGCTATTCTTGCAATAAGATTGACCATAAGGCTAATGAATACAGAATTAAAGTGATGAGAAATATTTTTTTGAATAAGAATAATGTTATGACTTCTCAATCCTTCTACATGGTTACTATTACACATGCCACAAATTTGGTCATAGGGTTGTTGATTGCAAATATATTGTGAAAAGAAGTAACTATGCTCCACAACCTAATATTACCTACTACTGTTGGCAAGAGACACTGCAAAAAAAAAAATTGTGTTGTCATTGCTAGCAACCCTAGTATGTGATTTGATCTACATGTCATCATTTGTTCATACCAAAATTTAGATAAAGAATAGTCAAGCTAGAACAAAGCATCTAGCAGTTTTGTGTTCATCGATTCACATGAAGATTTTTTGTTATTATTTTGAGTTGTGGATCTCAGGGAAGATTGTTCAATGTATTCTTTGTGTTATCTATGAATCTCATTGCCTCATATCAATTTGTGTGCAAGTTAGAAGATCCAATTGGTTAATTTTCTAATCATCAACGCATGAAGGCTGACTTGGTAAATATAGCGTGTTGTGGATATTAAAGGAGTAATTGCTTAGGTGTTTTTATGCTTGAGCATTTTCATTTGGGTCCTAACTAAGTTGTGGTCAACTTGTGTAGATGCGCATTGGATATTACTCATGATTTGAGCCCTTGGTTGTAAACATTTTTCATGTTCTTTTGAAGCCGACATGTTGCGATTAAATCTTTAGTCATAGATATATATAAGTGATCTAATATATCATTTTGATATAGGAATGAAGTGTTAGGGTTAGAGATGGTAGATCTAACAATTAAATGAAAATTTTATATAATAAACAGAGAAACTAAAACATACACAGAATAAATCATAATACAAAGAATTTAACGTGGTTCACCCAATCTGGGCTACATCCACCAAACCGTAGCCATCCAATACTTTTATTATCCAGTAAAAACCCTATTAGAATATTGCGAATAATAGCATTTTTCCTCATACTGAAATACCCATCCAAACCCCTTTTTACCAAGCTTAGAAGCTTCCAGATTTTAGGGTGTACAGGGGGCTGGGGTGTACAGTATACCATGGGCTATACAGTATAGCATGATCAGTCACCACATACCAACAATCTCCCACTTGGAGACTGATCAGGCTCCACACCACCACAATCTCCCACTTGGAGACTAATCCTGGATGACACTACTGCAATTACAGCTCCCACTGGAAATAAGTACCTTGGACCTTGCTGCTCTATTATACTTGAATTCAAACTTCAAGACCAATCGAAGTTGAAGAGGAACTCAGCTTCTCCCTTGTCACCGCTTTCGTAAACATGTCCGTTGGATTGACATCTGTATGTATCTTGTCCAGCTTGACCTTTCCATCCTCCAACATAGAACGAATGAAATGATATCTCAATTGTATGTGTTTTGTTTTAGAATGCAAAGCATAATTATTTGCAAGATGTATAGTACTCTGACTATCTGTAAATAAGTAATTTTCAGCCTGTTGTTTTTCCAACTCATCCATGAAAAGTTGCAGCCATATCATCTCCTTTTTTGCCTCTGTTGCAGCAACATACTTTGCCTCTGTGGTGGATAAAGCAACCACCTTCTGCAATCGAGAAATCCAACTCACTGCTCTACCACCAACTGTAAATACATAACCTGTGGTACTCCGCCTAGTATCTATATCCCCTTCCAAATCTGAGTCAACATAGCCCCTTTAAATCGCTAAGCTAGGAGTCCCCCCAAACATAAGCATTTACTCTTGATGTACTTCCCAAGCACCGAGAATCCATTCTCCATTGCATTCCACCGCTCAACTCCCGGATGACTCCAACACCGCTAACAACTCCTACAACATGTGCAATATCCCCGGGTCTTGTGCATACCATGGCATACATCAAACTACCTACACCAGCTTACATATGGTGTACCTTGACATTTTTTCTTCCTCCTATTGTGTCTTTGGACACACATCCTTAGTCAATTTGATATGACTAGGAAAAGGTGTGCTGACAGCTTTTGCATTCTCCATATGAAATCTCTACAACACCTTTCAACATAATTAGCCCTCGTAGATAAAAAAACAATTTTCTCGCTTTTTCCTATCTCTACTTAATTTTCATACCAAGGATTTGTTTTGCTGCCCCCAAATCCTTCATAGCAAAAGACTTTGCTAACTGTTGTTTCAACTCTCTTATGTGGTCCATGTTAGACCCAGCTACAAGCATATCATCAACATATAAACACAAAATAATGTAGCCATCATTATCCAACCTCTTAAAATAAACACAATGGTCAGAATTACACCTGCTGTAGCCTTGCTCAGTCATAAAACTGTCAAATTTCAAATACCATTACCGAGGTGCTTGCTTCAAGCCATATAAGCTTTTCTTCAATATGCACACTAGTTTCTCCTTACCTTTGACCTCAACCTTGTGGTTGTTCCATATATATTTCCCTCTTCCAAATCACCATGGAGAAAGGTTGTTTTAACATCAAGCTATTCTAAATGCAAATCTTTCCGCAGAGCTACACATTTAAAACAATACAAATAGAGGGCCATTTAATAACAAGAGTAAAAAAATCGCATCAAAATCTCAATAATTTTTCTGTAAATCCCTTTACAACTAATCCGCTTTTTAAATATTTTCTTTACTCTATCCCTCCTCTTTCAGCCTCAGAATCCATTTGTTTGTAAAGCCTTTTATACTCTATAGGCAACTCTTGCATAAATCCCAAGTCTCAATTTTCTTTTCCAGCAAGGAGTCCATTTTTCTTTTCATTCCATGCTCCCACTGAACCTTGGTATCCACTTGCATAGCTTCATCATAATATTCTGGTTCACCAGCATCAGTTAACAGAATAGTATACAAAGAGGGAGAGAATCTTTCTGGAGGTCTACTTAACCTTGAAGATTGTCTAACATGAGTTTGTGGTATTTGTTGCTGCTATTGTTTCCTAGCATGAGGAACCACTGAAACATCATTGTTGGGAATATCATCCAACACTACATAATCATTTTCTTTCTTCTCATGCTGCAGCAACAGATCTTTGTACAACACTTTTTCATTGAATATGACATCCCTGCTTCTCACAATTTTCTGATTTTCAAAATCCAAAAGCCTATAACCAAATCCATCAATGCCATATCCAACAAATACACATTTCTTTGATTTTTCATCAAGTTTGGTTCTATTTTCATAATCTACATGTGCAAAATGCTTCACAACCAAAGGTTTTTAGAAAAGAATAACCTACCTTCTGCCTTTCCATGCTTCCTCCTCGAATACTACAACCTGTGAGGATTAGAAGGACTCCTCTATTGATTAAATAAACATCAATGTTTCTATAGTCTCACTTACATTTTTAAAGGCAGCTCCAACATGCAACTTTCATAGTCCGTGCACGCTCCATTATTGTTCTATTCATGCGCTCAGCCACTCCATTTTCTTGTGGAGTCCTTTGAACCATTTTCTGCCTATGAATACCATTAGAGGAACAATAATCTTCAAACTCTTTACTGCAATACTCAACACCATTATCAGATCTAAGACATTTTATCTTTTTACCCATCTCATTCTCAACCAAGCTTCTCCATTTTGTAAAGTTTTCAAATACATCAGATTTCTGCCTAAGAAAATAAGTCCACACCTTCCTAGTTACATCATCAATGAATGTAACATAATACAAAGAGCCACCAAGAGAAGATAATTGAAGCCAGTCCCCATACATCTCATGCACAAGCTCCAATTCTCATCTTTCTTTTTACTCCCATCCTTGAGAAAAACTAACTCCTCTTTTGTTTTCCATACACACAACTCTCTCTACATAAATCCATATTAACACATTTTAGACTTGTAAACATTATTTGAATGAAGCACTTCTCATACCTTTTGCACTCATATGCCCAAGTCTATTATGCCACAGTGCTGATTCAGAGTCCACAACAACTGTATGATCTTCTACCTGCTTAACTATAGCAACTGTTCCTGAACATTGACCCTTTTCCATAACAATTAAAGTAGAAGGAATAGTATGACCTATACAAAGATATAAGGTGCCTACTTTCACACCTTTTGCTACTACTAAAGCACCTTTTGTGACCTTCCAATTTTTATCACTAAATGTAACACAACCTTCATCATCTAGTTGCCCTGCTCAAATTAAATTTCTGCTTAACTTTGGAACATGCCTTACCTCACATAGTAGCCAATGATTCCCATTCTACAACTTAATCTTGATTCTTCCCTTTCCAACAATCTAACAGGGTTTGTTATTTTCTAAATAAACCAGCCCAAAATCCCCTTGGACATAATCAAGAAAATAACTTCTATGGGGGGTAGCATGAAATGAAGCCCCTGAATCTAACACCCAAGAATCATCAGCATTATCAAGGGAAAAAATCAAAGCATCCTCATCAAATTTATTACTTACCACATTTGCCTCTTTAATTCCTTCCTTTTTGTCTCCTTTATTTTTCTGAGACTAGCAATCTTTTCTTCTCAAATGACCTCGCTTTACGCTAGTACCTTAATCCTCTTTGTCTCCTCGGATTGGGACGCTTTTGTCCTTTGATTTTCATGACTCAAGGATTTTAATTGGGTTTCCTCTCTCTCCTTTGTTCTACTCCTTGCTTTCTCGTGATTCAAAAATTAAGCCCTGATGTGGATGTTCCACCCGAAGCTTTTCCTATTTAATTTCCTCGTACCAAAATAACACTCACAACAACATCATCAAACTTCAATGTATCTCGAACTAAATAGAATTCTAACAGCCATTACTAAGCATTCTAGCTTGTGCAAAGAACACAGAATCAAAAAGAGCCCTTCTAACTTCTTCTTCTATCAAAGTTTATTTTACAAAAGTTAATTGACTGTGATCAGATTAAACTCATTTAAATCGTCAGTAACTGACCCACCTTCTACCATTTCATATTAAATAAATGCTTCATAAGAAATATCTTATTCGAAGAGGAAGGCTTTTCATATAACTTTTCCAAGGTTTCCATCAACTCTTGAGTTGTCTTTGTCATTGTAATATTAAATGCCACCGATTGTGCCAGGCATAGACGAATACTGCCAAGAGCCTTTCTATCCAAGATCTCCCAGTCCTCATCTGACATTGCTGTAGGTTTCTTGGCTTTCCCTTCTAATGGCCGCCATAAATCCTTCTAATAGAGATAGTCCTCCATCTGCATCTTCCATAACTGATAGTTCTGCCCATTAAACTTCTCAACCTTCTTACCCTCGTCTGCCATTGATCCCACTCAACCATGAGACTCCCACTCAACCGTGAGACTTGTTAGGGTTAGAGATGGTAGATCTAACAATTAAATGCATATTTTATATAATAAACAGAGAAACTAAAACATACACAGAATAATTCATAACACAAAGAATTTAACGTGGTTCACCCAATCTGGGATACATCCACCAAACCGCAGCCATCCAATACTTTTATTATCCAGTAAAAACCCTATTACAATCTTGCGAATAATCGCGTTTTTCCTCATATTATATAGGGGGCCGGGGTGTACAGTATACCATGGGCTATACAGTATACCATGATCAGTCGCCACATACCAACAATCTCCCACTTGGAGACTAATCAGGCTCCACACCACCACATGAAGTGTGTTGATGTGTGTTGCAAATATCAGAAGGGTTATAGAGCGATTATGCATAGTTTCACTTGTGCATTAAGGGTTTTTTGATGTGAATTAGAGCAGATCAGAGCAGAAGCACAAAATTAGTCAGAAGGTCAAAAGATCGATTGATGAGCGTAACCGGAACTATAATCAGGCATTTGTAAATGATACTTTCTCAGTTCAATCCTTTGGATCTAATCCAAACTTTTACAAGGCAGTAATCCTTTCAATTTTGAGCAGTGAGCTCTAGGTAGTGTTCTTGAATGCAAGTGCATTCCCATTTTGTAAACATCTTTTTGAGTATACTCAAATCATATTGTGGATTGGCCATCCATCATGGTTTTTCCCCTAACAGGTTTTCCATGTAAAAATCCTTCTATTATGGTGTTGTGGTTTCTTGCTTTATGTTCATGCATATTTCTTTTGGTTGAATGTTATAAGTGCTTTGAAGATCAGATTAATAAAGTTAATTTTTCCAAAACACTGATTCACCCCCCCTCTCAGTGTTCCTTGTTTCCAAGAATCGGTATCAAATATAAGTTCTTTGGAAGAATTTTAAAACCTTGGGGAAGATCTTGTAAAGTATTTCAATGGTTTCAAGTAGTCTTCAATAAAAAAAATTGGTGGCCCGAGATGATCTTGATCAGTCAAAATCTGAGAAATGGGAATTGTAGGAAAGTTTCAAGAATGCTGAGAAATTAATTCAATCATTGAAAGACTGTAAGATCACTGAGTCAAGGGAGAAGAGAAAGGAGCTTTGTGATCAGCTTAAGCAAAAAGAAAGTAGAAACATGGAAGGTGAACAACTGATCCAAGCCTTGAAGGAAAAGACAGAAGAATGTGAAAAGGTTGCCAGAGAAAATATTGTCCTGAAGCATGAGATGTAATCTATTATGATGAGGATGACCAAGGAGATTGAAGACAAAAAGAAGAATGAAGAGAAGCTTGCACAGTCCTTGAAAGAAAAATCTAAAGAATGCAACTAAATTACTGATTGATTCAATTAGTTGGAGCTTGAAAAGCATATTGATGATCTTAGAGATGAACTTGCTACTGAAAATGAGTACAAGGAGGAATTCAAAGTTAAAGCTCAACCATGCTTGATGAATTGATTAAAATTTAGAGGACTCATGGTGACAAGCGAGGTCTTGGTTATGAAGGAGAAAGTTCCAGATTCGGACAAGGGAGATTTAGGCAAGGAAATCAAATGAACAAAGCAGGAACATTTCCGGTAAGACAACCTAATGCTCAAAGATTCAATGGTTACTATTTTTCTTGTAACAAATTTGGTCATATGGCTTCTTAATGTAGAAGTAGAATGAATCCAAGTAGTCCATCATTCTCAGGTCAGTGCTTTAATTGCAATAAGTTTAGTCATAAGTCAAATGAATGCAGAAATGTGATGAACAACTTTCATAGAGATGTTAGATGTTATACATGCAATAGATTTGGCCATATTGCTAACCAGTGCAAATCAAGATAAAATTAGTGGAACAACTGGTCTGGACAAAGAAATGTTGTTTGCTACAATTGCAACGAATTTTGTCACACTACTAGATTCTGTTGGAGTAGAAAGGGTTTAGTAAATCAAAGAAACATGCAGAAGGATGTTAAGGGAAAATGAAAAGTATCTATAGATGAGATCAGGAAACAAATGAAGAAGACATGGGTGAAAAAGAGTCCCTCTAATGCAGGAAATGGATCTACACTAGAATCTAGATTTCGTAATTCCTCTGGGAATTAGTTTTAGGCCTTTGGCCTAGGAGGAGCTATCAAGAAAATATTTTAACCCCTTGTTGGTAACTAACATCAGGATATGGATGAGTATAGTAATTGCATAGATGTCCTACAAATGTTGTTGAATCAATCAAAGAGAGTATTATGTAGTATTGAAGGTCCGCAAAAGAATTATTTTTCACAGTGCATGGAAATAGGTATCCAGATGAGTGAGGGTAAAATAATTTATTGCAAAAAAAAGTGTGAAGGAGATTTAGCGATCAAATTCTAATCTGAATGAAAGGTATTTATCAAAAAACTTGTGAATTTGTGAAAATGGCTACTCCATTGGTAGTTGATGTCAATGATAGACCCTGTCTGAAATTCAAGTGGCATCCTTTCAAGTCTATTGAGACAAATCCCTTAGGTGCATTTTTGTCTATTTCGTATGGCGTATTGCACATTGAAGAAATTAGGGTATACATTCATGCAAATATTGAGGAGTTATGGAGCTCACAATTGTTGAATTTTTATTCCAATCATATAGTTGGAGAGGATTTTTGTGTTAAACCTGAATTCAAAACCCTAGAAGAGAAGAAATTCATGAAAATTATGAAATTCCCCATGTTTGATGAAAGCAAATGGATCTGGTATATCTTGAGCTAAGTTCATGCTAAATTTATGTGGAGTCAACCCTTTAAGATTACAAAAGAGGCTATAAGCACTGTTACAGGTTTAAGTTCCTCCGGTGGGTTTCCGATCTTGAAGTTTGTGAAGAATCTGATAGTTATAGATGTAATCGATTCAAATTTTGACAAGAGAGAAATGGAAATTGATGATATTATTGAAGTGGATGTGAAATTTTCCTTGATGGCCATTGGTTACAAGATTTATCATTCCAGTGAGGAAAATTTAGTATCTGGTAAAGCTATTTATCCAGCATACTAGATGGTGAAGGAGAATGTAGATTATGACCTGTGTGAGTTACTCAGGAGTTAGTTGATGGAGAATCTTGGTAAGATTAAGAAAGATAAGAAGAATTCCTTTAAGTATGGTAATCTATTTTTGTGTTTGTTCTTTTATTTCATGAATGAAGTTTAGGGTGTTGGGAGAGTGCATTGGCAAGGTGGTAAGCCTGTAGATTTTTAGATTAGACATCTTTTGTATGGAATTGGAAATAGTCAAGCCAAGAAAATTGCAATCTAGGGATATTTCAAGAACTTTCAGAGTGTAATGCAAGCAAGAGAAATAATTCCTACTTCTATTGTGAAGAAGTATAAGGACTCAATCTATTTCATGGTGGACATTGGTCAATGCCTAATGGAAGCTGTTGATCCTAGAATTATCTAGATTATTCCAATGGTCTATGAAGTTGAGGAAAAAATCATGGAATTATATGCACAAAATTTGTTGAGTAAGCCTTTGGATCCGGTAGAAGAGAGGTTTGGAACTTATGTAGAAAAAGGACATGCAAGTGCATGAGCAGTTGAAGAAACCTATGATTTTTTGGAGAGTAAGGAAAAAAGTGGAAGTTTTTACAGAGAGCATGGGCATAGCTTCAAAAGCCGTGAGAGAAGCTAGAAGGAAAAGAGCACAAGCTGAAATAGAAAAGGAGAAAACTAGAACTGAATCTACTAGTCTAGTAGTATCCTTTGCTTGAACTAGATCAACAAGGAGCTCTACATCCTTATCCGCCCTTGTAATGAAGCCAATCACTATGAAAACTCAAGCTAAGGCACCTAGTAAGAGGAAGAAGAATAAGAACACAAGAGTTTACAAAGCTGTCTCAAAAGATGAAGAAACTGAATCTGATGAAGATGTGAAAGAAATAAAGCATATGGGTACCTAGGCAACAAAGGTCACTAAGAATAAGCCCTCTAGTGAAGAAGACAATGCAAAGAAGAAGGTGAAAATTGACAAACCTGGTATGTTAGTAGAAGAAGTAGAAAATATTTGGTCAAGGATAGCAATCTTAAGCAACTTTGTAAGTGGTATGACACCTTTGATAAATCCGGTCAATGAATTATTGAGGAGGCTACAATAACGCATTTGAATATTTTCAATAAGGTTCTCATTAAAATAATGTCTCGACTACCCAAAAACCTATATGAAGTTTTGGAAATGAGGAGAGTGAATGCTAGAACCAAAGAAAAGAAAATGAGAGAGAGAATTCTTGCAGATTTATTTCTAGTGATGTCTATTGAGGAAATGAAAACATTTTTGAATAATGCTAAGAAGGAATTCAAGAGCAAGACAAGGGTGAACAAGCTTATGATCGGACAAACTGAAGAGTTTGCTAAAGAACATAATCAATGGTGTCGCTGAAGAAGTGCATCTTGAAGGTATTGCATTTGGTCTAGAGAATGAAAAGGTAAATGAAGATATAGTTGAGGAAACTTAGATTCCTCCTGATGTGCATGATACAAAAGTACCTATGGATACTGAAGCTCCTAAGGTTGTATTAGTTGAAGAAAAGGAGATGTCAAGTGAAGAAGTTGAGGTCCCTAAAGGAAAACAAAAATCGGTAGTTGAAGAAGAGAAGGTTCAAGTAAAGTAAGTTCCAGTGGAAGTAAGAGACACTATAGAGGCAGTGAAGAAATTTATGGTAGATTAATAGGAAGAGTTTGACCTTGAATTGGGTGAAGGTCCTATTAATTTATCTACTCTTTCTCTTATTTAGAAATTCAAAGCTAAGGCTAGAGAAGAATTGTTGAAGTCCCACATTGAGCATAGTGAACTTTTGAGTCTTGAATCTAGTATTCTAGAGAGAATCATACCTACTCAGGTCAAGGATCCATTTGGTTCTTCCTCTGGTGAATTGAAGAAGCTTATTAATTCTGTAAGTACTCATTTCGATTCCCTTAAGAAGTCAACCATGTTAAAAGTTCAAAAGGAATTTGATGTGAAAAGGTTTAGTACGTTGAAAGGAATGATAGCTAATGATAAATATCTATTAGCTACCTGTGTGAAGAATGTTCAAAGTTCTCTATCTGAAGGTGGAAAGATCTACAAGTCATGTTTCTCTTTATCTAAATTTACTGAGGTCAATGAGAAGAAGGTTAAGGATAATGAAAAATAGCTACCTGCTATTTCTAAAGCTTTTGATCCTTTAGCTGGTGGTGTTGGAAAGTAAGAAGGTCAGGTGATATTTCTACTTGATAGGATAAGGAGCTTGAATCATGATAATGAAAAAATTATCGAAAGAGCATGTGATCTTAGAGGCCTAATTGGTCTGAAGATGGAAACAATTTTGAGTGCATTGAAGGAAGTTAAAAATCCTATGGCGGTCAATGATCTAGTGACCCTTGAATCAACAGAGATGCAATCTTATATATTTTTTGGTCACATGACAATTTTAGAGAGTCTCAAGAAGCATTGGGACACAAGTTTGAACCTTTTGAAGACAAATTTTGTAGATATTTTCAAGTTTGTGTAAGTTCTAGGAGCATGTTTGTACAGTTTAAAGATTTTGTTTGATTTTTGATATGGTGTTTCCCCATTTTTTCCATTGATGTCAAAGGGGGAGAGTAGTACAGTGAAAACTCTATATTGATCTTAGGGGGAGTTGTAGTTTTGAGTTGTGATTAAAGATCTTTTTGAAGTTCTGAAGTTGGCAGTGTAATTCATGTTGGTACTGATCCAACACTTAGTCATTTTTCACTAAGTGTTTCCATCAATGCCAAAGGAGGAGACTGTTGGCAAGAGACACTGCAAATTTTTTCTAGTGTTTTCATTGCTGGCAACCCTAGTCTATGATTCAATCCGCACGTCATCATTTTTTCATACCAAAAGTCATATCGAAAAATAGTCAAGCTAGAATGGAACATCCGACAGTGTTCATCAATTCACATGAAGATTTTCCTTTATTATTTTGAGTTGTGGATCTTAGGGAAGATTTTTGGATGTATGCTTTGTGTTATCTATGAATCTCATTGCCTTGTATCGATTTATGTTCAAGTCAGAAGATCCAGTTGGTTAATTTACTAATCATCAACGCATGAAGGATGACTTGGTAAATATATTGTGTTGTAGATATTCAAGGAGTAATTGCTTAAGTTTTTTTATGTTTGAACAGTTTAATTTTGGGTCCTAACTAAGTTGTGGCCTACTTGTGTGGATGCACATTGGAGATTACTCATGATTTGAGCCGACAGTTGTAAATATTTTTCATGTTCTTTTGAAGTCGACATGTTGCGATTAAATCTTTAGTCATGGATATATATAAGTGATTGAATATATTAATTTGATATAGGAATGAAGTGTGTTGATGTGTGTTGCGAATATAAAAATGGTTATAGAGTGATTATGCACAGTTTCACTTGTTATTTAAGGATTTTTTGATGCGACTTAGAGCACAGTAGAGCAGAGAAGAAGTGGAAAATCAGTTAGAAGGTCAGAAGATTGATTGATGAGCCTAACTAGAACTGTAATCAGTAATTTGTAGATGCTACTTTCTCAGTTCAATCCTTTGGATCTAATCCAAACTTTTGTAAGGCAGTAAGCCTTTCAATTTTGAGCAGTGAGCTCTAGTTAGTGTGCCTTAATGAAAATGCATTCCTATTTTGTAAACATATTTTTGAGTATACTTAGATCATATTGTGGATTGGCCATCCATCGTGGTTTTTCCCGAAATAGGGTTTCCGTGTAAAAATCCTTGTGTTATGGTGTTGTGGTTGCTTGCTTTATGTTCATGCATATTTATTTTGGTTGAATGTTATAAGTGCTTTGAAGATCAGATTCATAAAGTTAATTTTTGTAGAACAATGATTCACCCCCACTCTTAGTGCTCCTTGTTTCCAACAATTGGTATCAAAGCTAAGTTCCTTGTAAAAAGTTTAATAGCTTGGGGAAGATCTTTGAAAGTATTTCAATGGATTCAAGCAGTCTTCAACAACAAATTTTGGTGGCCCTAGATCAACAAGGAGCTCTGCATCCCTATCTTCCCTTGTAACGAAGCCAATCCCTATGGAAACTCAAGCCAAGGCATCTAGTAAGAGGAAGAATAATAAGAGCACAAGAGTTTACAAAGCTATCTCAGAAGATGAAGAGATTGAATCTGATGAAGATGTGAAAGAAATAAATCATATGGGCACCTAGGCAACAAAGGTCAGTAAGAAAAAGCCCTCTAGTGAAGAAGAGAATGCAAAGAAGAAGGTGAAAATTGAAAAACCTAGTATGTCAATAGAAGAAGTAGAAAAATATTTGGTGAAGGATGGAAATCTTAAGCCGCTTTGTAAGTGGTATGACACCTTTGATAAATCCGGTCAACGAATTCTTGAGGAGGCTAGATTAAAGAATTTGAATATTTTCAATAAGGTTCTTGTTGAAATAATGTTTGGATTACCCAAAAGCCTATATGAATATTTTGAAATAAGGAGAGTGAATGATAGAACCGAAGAAGAGAAAATGAGAGATTGAATTCTTGTAGATTTATGTTCGGTGATGTCTATTGAGGAAATGAAAACAATTTTGAATAATGCTAAGAAGGAATTCAAGAGAAAGACAAGGGTGAACAAGATTAGGATCAGACAAACTGAAGAGGTTTCTAAAGAAACTAAGAAAATCCTAGAGGCATTTCTGTTAAAGAACATAATCAATGTTGTCATTGAAGAAGTGCATGTCAAAGGTATTGCATCTGGTCTGGTGAATGAAGAGGTAAATGAAGATATAGTTGAGGACACTTAGATTCCTTGTAATGTGCATGATACAAAAGTACCTATGGAGACTGAAGCTCCTAAGTTTGTGTTAGTTGAAGAAAAGGAGATGCCAAGTGAAGAAGTTGAGGTCCCTAAAGGAAAACAAGAATCGATAGTCGAAGAAGAGAAGGTTAAAGTAAAGGAAGTTCAAGTGGAAGGAAGAGACACTACAGAGACTGAAGAAATTTATAGTACAGAAACATGAAAATTTTGACCTTGAATTGGATGAAGGTCCTATTAATTTTCTACTCTGTCTATAATTCAGAAATTGAAAGTTGCATCATTTGCCCAGGCGAAGGCTAGAGAAAAATTGTTGAAGTCCCACATTGAGGACAGTGAACTTTTGAGTCTTGTATCTGGTGTTCTCGAAAGAATCATTCCTACTTATTTCAAGGATCCATTAGGTTCTTCCTTTGGTGAACTAAAGAAGCTTATTAATTCTATAAGTACTCATTTTCAGTCCCTTGAGAAGTCAACCATGATTAAAGTTCAAAAGGAAGTTGATGCCAAAAGGTTCAGTAGGTTGAAAGGAATGATAGCTAATGATAAATATTTGTTAGCTACCTGTGTGAACAATGTTCAAAGTTCTCTATCTGAAGGTGGAAAGATCTACAAGTCATGTTTGTCTTTTTCTAAATTTATTGAGGTCAATGAGAAGAAGGTTAAGGATCATGAAAAACAGTTAGCTGTTATTTCTAAACCTTTTGATCCTTTAGATGGTGGTGTTGGAAAGAAAGAAGGTCAGGTGATATTTCTACTTTATAGGATAAGGAGCTTGAAGCATGCTAACGATATAATTTTGGAAAGAGCATGTGAGCTTAAAGGCCTAGTTGGTCTGAAGATGGAAATAATTTTGAGTGCGTTGAAGGAATCTACAAATGCTATGGTGGTCAGTGATCCAGTGACCCTTGAATCAACAAAGATGTAATCTTAACTATTATGTGGTCACATGATGATTTTAGAGAGTTTGAAGAAGGGTTGGGAAACAAGTTTGAACTTGTTGAAGACAAATTTTTCAGATATTTTCAAGTTTGTGTAAGTTCTAGGAGCATGTTTATACAGTTTGAAGATTTTGTTTGATTTTTTATATGTAGTTTCCCCATTTTTTCAATTGATTTCAATGGGGGAGATTAGTACAATAAAAACTGCATATTCATCTTAGAGGGAGTTGTAGTTTCAAGCTATGATTGAAGATATTTTTGAAGTTTTGAAGTTGGCAGTGTATTTCATGTTGGTATTGATCCAACACTTAGTCATTTTTCACTAAGTGTTTCCATCAATGCCAAAGGGGGAGATTGTTGGAAAGAGACACTGCAAATGTTTTCTAGTGTTGTCATTACTGGCAACCCTAGTATGTGATTCGATCCACATGTCATCATTTTTTCATACCGAAAGTTTGATCGAAAACAATCAAGCTAGAATGGAGCATCCGATAGTTTTGTGTTCATCAATTATCATGAATATTTTCTTTTATTATTTTGAGTTGTGGATCTTAGGGAAGATTGTTCGATGTATTCTTTCTGTTATCTATGAATCTCAGTGCCTTGTATTGATTTATGTGAAATTCAGAAGATCTGGTTGGTTATTTTTCCAATCATTAGCGCATGAAGGCTGACATGGTAAATATAGTGTGTTGCGGATATTCAAGGACTAATTTATTAATTTTTTTTATGTTCAAACATTTTAATTTGGGTCCTAACTAAGTTGTGGCCAACTTGTGTGGATGTGCATTGGATATTACTCATGATTTGAGGTGACAGTTGTAAATATTTTTCATGTTCTTTTGAAGTCAACATGTTGTGATTAAATCTTTAGTCATGGATATATATAAGTGATCGAATATATTATTTTGATATAGAAATGAAGTGTGTCGATGTGTGTTACGAATATCAGAAGTGTTATAGAGTGATTATGCATAGTTTCACTTGTGCATTAAAGATTTTGTGATGCAAGTTAGAGCAGAGTAGAGCAGAAGTGTAGAATCAGTTAGAAGGTCAAAGGATCAATTGATGAGCCTAACCAAAACCGTAATCAGGAATTTGTAAATGCTACTTTCTCAGTTCAATCCTTTGGATCTCATCCAAACTTTTGTAAGGCAGTAAACCTTTCAATTTTGAGCAGTGAGCTCTAGGTAGTGTGCCTGAATACAAGTGCATTCCCATTTTGTAAACATCTTTTTGAGTATACTCAAATCATATTGTGGATTGGCCATCCACCTTGGTTTTTACCCTAACAGGGTTTCCACATAAAAATCCTTGTGTTATGGTGTTGTGGTTGCCCGCTTTATGTTCATGCATATTTCTTTTGGTTCAATGTTATAAGTGCTTTGAAGATCAGATTAATAAAGTTATTTTTTGCAGAACACTGATTCACCCCCCCTCTCAGTGTTCCTTGTTTCCAACAACTACAACTGCAATAAACCAAGACATATTGCAAAGTTCTACAAGGAAAATAATTTAGGACCTTTTTCTCCTCAAAAGAAGAATGAAACTAATCAACAAAAGAAGGAAATGGACAAGATATGGTATAAGAAGGAAGTGACTGAAGTAAATAATGAATCTGCACCTATGCCTTCTGCAGATGGATCCTATGGTAACTAGAAGAAATAATTGTCTCAAGGGGGTTTCAATTGTAAATCTTTTCAAACCCTTGTAATGTCTAAGATATTGAAGTCTTCAAAATATTAGTTAATTGTGACTTGGATATGTCTACCTAGTTATATTATGGAATTTTCTCAAGGTTCAGGAGAAAATACACTATCTATAAAAGATTGTTGAATGATCATGGATCTCAGTGATATTAGAGAACAATAAAAAAATTTCTTGTGTAAAAAAAAAATGCATTTAATGTAGAGGAACTAGGGTAGTTGTGAAGATTATTTTATCCCTACTTGATCAAATTTGATCTCATTCGAACAATATCAAGTGCGTACAAGAGATAAAGAAGTGAAGAAGGTTTTTAGTGAATTATATTCAATCCATAATAGAAGTATTTATAGGTATTTCTCAGTTTAGCTTGAAAAAACCTAGTTCCAAAAGGTATTATCATGGCTACACAAATAGTTATTGATTTCATTGAGAAGCCAAGGCCAAAATTCTAGAAACATGCATACAAATTTACTGTGACCAATAAGGATGGAGTGTTTTCTCACATTCCAATAATTGTGCTTCATTTTGAAGATGTTCAAACTTATATTCACTCACAGCTAAATGATTAGGGTATGTGCAGGATCATGATGGGCAAAAACTGGCAATATTATGGATATGTGGTTGTCAACTTTTTTTTACCCAAAATTGATTAAACAAAAATGGTTTTTAAAGGAGATTCTCAACTTTCCACCAATATAAATTATGCTTTACTTTGAATTTAATATGTAATTATTATTCATTTTCTATTCAAATTATGACTAAAGTCCTAATTGATAGATTGATTGAAAAACATCTATAGCTTTCAAACGGTATCACATTTATTGAATCTAAAACATGCATCACATTCTATATTTCATGTACTATAGGATTAAAAAAAGAAAAATTGAATTTGATGAATTTTTGTCCAAGTTAAGGTGGTCAGACAGATGAGTTTTTATATTTTTAAAAGTTGTAATAAAAAATCATAATTAATTATTTACTTGGAAAAAAATTACAAAAAAATAGGTACTCACATCTGACATGAGTCCTCTACTTATATATAAAATTTTATAAAAAAATATTATCATTTTATTGTGATTAGGGTGGTTAGACAAACACCTACTTCTTTATTTTTTCCCTTTGAAATTTAAGTACTTCATCGCATTGAAATTTCAAATTTTCACCAAATAGATTTTGTTTTTTAAAAAACCTAGTAGTTTAGAAACATTGAATTTGCTACAGATTCTATTCTTACATATTTTTAAAATAATATAGATAACCTATTCAATTTCTTACGTCAAGTTGCCTAACTCTGAATTTTCTAATTTTTTTGCCACTTAAGGGCCTGTTTTTTCTATGATGATCCTACACATACCCATTACAATCATCTAAATTTGGAAGAGTTTAAAAGTAATCATCTCTTTGATAATGATTTTCAGCCCAAATCAGAGTATGCAAATGTAGAGGCAAAAAAATAGATGTGTGGAAGGGTTTCCCCAACTTTTGCTATAAAGATGAATGGGTTAAAATTGGCTTGATCCAAATCAATGAAGATATATTTTGGCTTAATCAAACCTACCTAATCACAAGGAATCTATCAGGGTTGTGACTGCATTGTAGACCTATGCTAGTACTGAAGGCGATAAAGAATGAAGAGGTTATGAATCTTATAAGACCATAATTCAAAAAAAGAAGCCTAACTTTGCATGCCATTTCTAACCTAGGGGTACAATAAGCCATAATGAGTATTGCATATAAGGTTTGTTACAAAAATAGGGAAATGTATACTACCACAATTTCCATCTACACTACTCATCAGATTGTAAAGGAAGGAAATGACTACGATCATTATGAGCTCTTGTAGTAGTAGTTATTGGAGAATTTACAGAGAACCAAGGATTCACTCTACAATTTCTGGTATGGTACTTTGATTATTTTCCTTATGTTATATTTCATGAAGGAATTTCCTAGTTTGAATAATAAGGTCAGGGGAAGGGATATTCCTTGTGGTGCCTCTTAGTTTTCTTTATGTTTCTCACAATTACTTGGTTGCATTTGGATATCATGATACTTTGATGCACAATTATGATGAAACTTAATGACAAATCTATCACTGATTTTTATTCGCATACCATGCTTAGTAGATCAATTTAATTGATTGTGTGAGTTATTATTGCTATGAGTATTATGTGATTATTGGATGTATGTTCTTATCATGATTTTGGTATCTAATTATTGAGTGTCGATGTATTTTGGTGAAGGAGAATAGTGTCACATCACTCACTTGTGAGTGCCCCACAATGCTATGACTTTCCCTTTATGATGTGTTTGCTTGTTTATCCATGTACATGCTCGACTATGTGGTTTTCTGTAGGTTGCAAGTACTAGCTATCAACTCCACTTGAATTGCTAGGTTTGAGTGTGCCTTATACCCAATGGAAATAGTTTATTTGGAGATAGCATTGGGTTCCCCATGTTGAACCATCATCCTTGATGAGGATGTGTATCTATTGTCACCTCGGCAGTGTTGTTCGGTTGTGTCTTGTGTCCTAGTCCTATTTTTTGTCTTTGCCATGAGGTCTGGTATTGTTGGGTATTTTGGTGTATTTGATTAAATTGGTTGATTAGTACTTTGATTAATTGTCACATTAAAATAAATATTAATGAATCTTAAAATGGAATCATTGATAATTAAAAAAATGCTTTCACAAGATTATGGTTTTTTAATAAAATAGAATATTAATTAATGCTTTTATTTGATTTAAATAAATTAAAATTATGATTTAATAAATAAATTTAAAGAATAAATATATTACATTATAATATTGTGCAAAAAATTTGAAATGAAGGATTAATTTAATAAATTAATGTTTTAATTGTTTGATTTATTGTGTGCAAGCATTAAAGTTTTTTTGTATTGTAAAAATTAAAATTAGTGGCAGTTGTTAGTAGTGGGGAAATAAATAGAATAAAAAAATAAATTTAAAGAAATGCATGCATTAACGAGCATTAAAGAATGGTAAATAAATTGGTTAAGGAGGAGAAAGAAAGGGGCTTTTGGTTATTTTCTAGAAACTAATCTTTCTTCTCTACAGGGAATCAATTTACTTGTTCTTGAAAAACTTTTCTTTTGGATTTGGTGGTTTTAGTATT
>VDFB02000017.1:204187563-204204030 GCA_007258455.2 Sequoia sempervirens
CTACATCATAGCTCAAGAGTTTTGGAGTTGAATCCATAATTTTTAAAATCCTTTTATGCCTATGCTCTTTTCATGCTAGATGATGTTATTAAGAGATCTACCTAGCATTAGTTTTAATTTTGTAAACTTTCTTGTAGGGTGGAGATTCTCTTCAACACTCAAAAAGATGCAATTATGCTCTCTTTATGAGGCATTCATCTATTTTTATATGTTAAAGGCTATGTTTTTTTTTTCATGTGCTTATATTGATTGGTGTAATCAAATCAAGTTGTAGTCAAATTTTCCCATGGTTAGTTGGCCTTAGATTATTGGGTAATGTCCCTTGCAATATTTCCATGTTGTTACCTTTTCTTTAACACTAGGGTCACTCTCCACCATGTGGGCACAAACATGGACATATCCAACATCCTAAAAGGAATGATGTCTTCTATTCTCATGACTCAGCCTAAAAGAACTAGTGATCATGTTAACCATATTTTTTCTTAAAACTCTTGGATTCCTTCTATCTCTTCTCATGGTTGTGGCACCTCTAACTAGCAAATTCTAGTAGGTTTTGTCAACCAAATATGGGTATTTCCTTTTTATGTGTTCAACAACATATACATTAAGAAGGTGCTCTCACTAGTTTTGAACTAATTGACAAAAGTTTTGTTTGCACTAATGTATGTAGAAAACGAAATGACCATGATCTCCCTCTTAATGGTGTTTCTCTCACTTCTTAGTGGCTTTATTAATTCTTGACATTTGGAATTTGACTAATCTAGAATTTTATAATATTTTTTTGACTTGGTCACACATAGACTTTGAGGGTGTACCTAATACTACTCACCTATTTTTTGTGAATGATGTAATATCATCATTTTAGTTTATCAAATGCAAGTAAGGTTTATTCATTCAAAAATATATTATAATCCTACTATGATGCTCTGAGAAATGCTCTATGATAAACACTCCTCCTAGATTCCTAAGTTATCTTAAATGATTGAATTTATGTGACTACATTAGTCATATCACACTATTCAACACAATTATGTATTAGGTTGACTCATAAACACTAGTAAAAAGGTTAGCAAAGTGTAAAGTTAAATTTTAAAATTTTAAAATTCAAGATTAAAATCTACTATATAAATAACATAAATTGAGTTTAAATCTACATAATTAAATGAAGACGATGAATGAAGAATTTATGAATTGATATCAATATATTGAATGATAGAACAATTAAAATAAGACAATATAATGAAAAAAATAACATTGAAATACACTACTTATAAACAAATCATTTCAATAAAAAAAAAAAACTACAAATTAACCTAAACAAATAAAAGAACACAAATATAATTTTTTACAATTACAATATTTTATAATTACATAAAATATTTGAATAAACAACTGTTAATGTAACTTCATGTTTATGAAAGCATACAAAAGATTTTGTCTTCGAGTTTAAAGAAAAGGGTCCCTTTCGTCCGGCAGAGAGGGACTTTGACTTTCATTAAGTCTTCAACAATTAGGTAAATGTGTTCTATCCCAGTGTAGAAAAACGCTTACTGGCGAAAACAAGTGAAACCTACGCCCTTTGAAAATATTGAAAGGATTAAATCGACGCCGTGCCACTGTAAGACTTTGTCGGTATTCAACATCATATCCACAGTCTGGACGTTTGGCATTATTCAATCAAAGAAGTCAAAGCTCTGGATTCATCTACGTGGGATCAACGGCACACTACTTCGGCCATGTTCCTTCACTGTGTGGCCAGTTTAGTTTCTATTTAAGTTAAAATGAAATACCAGAAACATACGAACATCTATGCATTACTTAAAACACCTTCTGAGAAAAATACAAACGCTCTGCTTATCGAAATGGCGGTGAAGTATTTGTTACTAGCAATTACTATAATTTTTGCAGTGCATAATTGCAGTTCATTAGCAGTGGATGATGGAGATACACTTCTTTTGGGGGATTCGCTCACTGGAAATCAGACCATAATGTCAAAGAATCGCACGTTTTCATTGGGATTTTTCCGTCCGGAAGGAACAAATAATTGGTACATTGGCATCTGGTATGCACCAATCTCTCAGAAGGCCATAGTTTGGGTGGCTAACAGAGAGAATCCTGTCAGAAGTATGCCTGGCGTTCTTAAATTTTCGAGCGACGGTTATCTCAACTTGTTTGATGGAAATGGGCGGTCAGTTTGGTCGGCTGATGGTAGCCCGAAAGGGTCCCGGGCTGTAATAATGGACTCTGGTAATTTCATTATGCTGGACGCCGAAAACCAAACTCAGATTGTTTGGGAAAGTTTCGCGCATCCGGGAAATACATGGTTGCCTGGCATGAAGATGTGGAAAGGCATGAAGCTCACTTCGTGGAAGAGTTGTGCGGATCCTGCAGTTGGGCTCTTCTCTTTAGAAGTGGACAAGTCTCCAGGAAAGACGGACATGATGCTGGTCTATAACAAGAGTGTCGTCTATGGTTCTGGTGGAGAGTGGACTGACAATCATTTCGCCAAGATTCCAGAGATGTCAGGTCAGAAGAGATTTGAAATGTCCTGTGTGAGGGTATCTCCTTCAGGAATATACTTTAATTTTAGCATAAACCAGATAGATCATACACTCACGGGGCGGTTAGTGTTAAATGAGAACGGCGAATTAGAACTTTACTTCTGGATGGATGACGATATATGGAGTCTGAGGTGGTCGACATACAGAGGTCAATGCAGTGACTATGATATCTGCGGGGCGTATGGACTGTGCAATGCGAATGATGTTTGCAGTTGTGTCGAGGGCTTCACGCCCACGCACGGTTCTCAAGGTTGGTGGTCAAAAGGGTGTGCTCGGCGAAGACCCCTGCGTTGCTCTCTCACAGACGGCACAACCGACGGCTTCTGGGAAGCCAAGAACCAGTACTTGTCTGAAAAAGAAGCTGTCTTATACAAGAACGAGTCAACACAGCAAGGCTGCCGGACTGATTGTCTCAACAATTGCTCCTGCACAGCTTTTGCTTTCGCTATTTCTGATCCACCCATCTGCAGATTGTGGTTTGGAAATCTATTTGGAATGCGCGTTTCGTCCGAGGGCCAATCCGTCTTCGTTAGGCTGGCTGCTTCTGAGTTGCCGCAGTTGAAATCAGAGCACAGCAGCAAAGCCTCTTCACTTTTTCTTTCACTTCCTCCTACTTTCTCTGCTGTTTTAGTTCTGCTCTTGGCTGGACTTGTTATGTGGAAAACTCGAACACTGCGGAAGGAAAGCGTTGAAGCGGACGTGCCGATAACGCTCAAAATCTTCACTTACAAAGAGCTGCGAATTGCAACCGAAAACTTCAAGTATAAGTTGGGGAACGGAGGATTCGGCTCCGTGTTCAAAGGAACTCTGGCAGACAACACGCTTGTGGCGGTTAAAAGATTGGAGGGTTCCAGGCAAGGAGAAAAGCAATTCCGTGCGGAAATAAGCACCATCGGCAGAATACAGCATGTGAATTTGGTCAGGCTGCGCGGATTCTGCGTAGAAGGCTCTCAAAGGCTACTGGTGTATGCCTACATGCCCAACGGCTCCCTAAATTCCATCCTGTTTTCTGAGTCTAAAGAAGCAAATAAGGTGTTGGACTGGAAGTCTCGGTTTGAGATCGCACTGGGCACTGCACGAGGATTAGTTTATCTCCACGAAGAATGTCGGGATCGCATCATTCACTGTGATATCAAGCCTGAAAACATTCTCCTGGACAGCAACTTCAGCCCAAAACTGGCTGATTTTGGGCTAGCGAAGCTGGTAGGGAGAGATTTCAGCCGCGTACTGACGACCACAAGAGGAACTCGAGGGTACTTGGCTCCCGAGTGGATCTCCGGCCTTCCTATCACTCCCAAGGCGGACGTATACAGTTTTGGCATGACGTTGTTGGAAATTATATCCGGCCGAAGAAATCTGGATTTAAAGGTAGAGGAAAGTAGGTTGTACTTTCCTACCTGGGCCTCATCTCAAATTCAGAAGGGAAACATATTAGGCGTTGTTGATGCAAGGATAGCGAGTGAGGCCGATATCGAAGAAGTTAGAAGAGCCACTGTGGTGTCTGGGCTGTGCATTCAAGACGATGAGAATGAGAGGCCGAGCATGAGTGAAGTGGTGAAGATATTGGAAGGGACGATGGACGCTCCTGTGCCACAAACTCCAAGGTCTCTACAGGTGCTGTTAAGTCAGGTAGACAACGACGATGATAGCTACCTTTTCTCAACCTCCTCCCATATCCACGGTTAAAATCCCGCAAAAAACATAGGTGGTTTTAAGACGATGTCCAAACGAACACTATCTTTATGTACGAGTATGGCATAAACGAGGTTAGGAAATATCTCAAAACATTATAAATTGTATGCTTATATTTATTTAATATTGAGTTAATATAAATATTGTTAAGACCCCATATACATATATATATAGATCAGTAGCTATTTTAAATTTATTTATATCAGAATAGCTATGTAACGCCCCATCGTGCGAACCCCAAAGGACAATTAAACAACAATTACCGCACCTTTTTTTTTTTTAAAGTAAATCTAAACATACATGAGATGCACATTGAGTCATAAGTCATAAAAACTCAATTAAACATATCCATTAACACTTACGTCCCTTGGGGTACACGAGGAGTCATTACGAAACTTAAATCCATACAACATCGATAATGAATGAAATCCAAAGATATAATCCAAAACAAAGTAAACATTTACGAATGTAACACATACATCACAAAGCATTAATAAGAAACCATCTACATACGAATATACAACATATATACATAATTAACTCAACACATTGAATAACAACTACCATGGCCAATATCCATACAAGGTTTAACATTACATTACATTACAATACAATGTTCAAGAGGTACAATGATACAAAAGTGTTTCCAAACAAGAACGGAAACTATACAATAAGATAACATGATACAACTAAACAGATGAATACACAGTATCATAACTGGCTCCAAGACGGATACAACTCTAGAGTTGTTGCAACTAGCACCAATCTGCACCTCTCGATCCTCAACTAGGGACCCAATGGGGTGCTTAGCACGTTCCACCCGACCATGTGGGTCAGAAGACCCACCCCCTGTGCTAAGGAGCTGACAAGAAAGAGACCTCAACCAAGAGCATCCAAACCGGGAACCACAAGACTCAACATCATACGAAAGTATCATAAAACTCAAGGGTTACAATGACATAATCAACAACATTCATGACTCAACATAATAACTTAAAGTCATAAATCTCATCACATTAAACAAAGCATTAACCAGTAAACAAGTAACCAAAGGATGATCATGAAACATTTCCAAATCAAACTGAAATAATAAACAGAATACAATTCCAGATGTAATAAGGAACACAAGGAAAATGGGTATCTAGTGGAGAGTGTCATCACATAGCTCTCATGAGATCTCCTGGCCCTTCCTCCAACTTGAGGCGCCAACACCCATCTATGGATCTCCTGGCTCTTCCTCCTACTTGAGGCGCCAGCACCATAGGGTAGCTCATGCAGAGCCAATAATCTCTCATGAAGACGAGATTATGACTTTGTCGACCATGGCCTTCTCTGTCTATCATTAGTCTATGATAGCCCTAATGCATAGACGAGGTATCCAATGTTTATTATCTTGGTATGTGATTACTACCCATCCCTCCTAAATTCATTTATTATGTTTTCACTTTATTAACAAACTCATTCGTGGGTTCTCCTGTGCACTTCCTCCTAACCAAGGCGCCAGCCCCCATGAAGAGCCACTCTCCCTTGAGACCCAACAAACATCTAAACCAAAATCCAAAGGTTGTACAACATAAAAAGAACATTAGATCACCACAGAGGAACACGTGAGGCATTACCCATCTCACTATAACACATAAACAGAGTCTCAACAATTCTTATACAACCCTTTCGAAATCAAAACACTTGCCACATCAAGGGCACATAAAGAGAGAACATCAATTGTCAATTATCTCGAGCCTCTAGAAGCCAAAAGATGACAACCCACAACTCATAAACAAAATAAGAGTTCCCAATTACATTGCAACAAAAATTAAATGACAAAGTATTCCTTGAATCAAACTTAGTCTCCAAAAGAATTCACATCAACACAGAACCAACCAGAAACAATCCTTCAACAACAAAGGTAAAAAGAACATGCAACCGGGCATCCAAGGGAGACCTCAATTTCCTCCTCACAAGATACGCATACAATTGGTAAACAAATGACCCTTGACAACATCAACAAACATGACAACAATATAATTTAATGTTTCACCAAAATAATAAATGTGGGGAGACTGCATTCAATAAAGGAGCATAAACATATCACCACCAAGCATCAGATAAGTATCCAACAAATTCCACCATAAAATCAATTAATAAGACCCCCACAACTCCAAACAAACCAAGAATTCACCACGCAGGGTTAAACGAATAGCAACACAATTTAAATTAAAGAGGATTCCCAACTCACGCAAACTCGAGAAAAGTCACAATGAAAGGGTCCGTCAAATCACTCATAAATTGACACAAACCCAACAGAATAAAATCATTTTTGAAACCAAGCAAACGTAAAGGAGGACACATCCAATTGGAAACATCAAATTAACCCTTAAACATACATGTACATTCAATGCTCATTCACTAAAGAATGTCAACTTTCAAATACAATTTATCCATTTGTTTAATAAGATGTAGTTCGTACAACAAAAGAAGTTTCAATACATACTTCCTCAATAATCCAATAATTACTTAAGTCATCTTATATGTTTTACTAAGGACTAACAACAATAAATCCCATTTCATGTTCTCTACAACTTCCATATCAACACATCTATCACATGTGTTACCACATAGCTTGCCAGGCAACTGCAAATAAAATCTAATGAGATAGAAGTATCTTGGACACAACTATTCAAAATATTGACTTAATAGTAATAAACTCCATGACACAAGATTATAATACGACGATATTATTATGTGAAAATATACTTTAAACTAATGGCACTAACTTAACTTGGTAAAATATCATCTATAACGTTATTACATAATATAATCACCATACCCCACAAATATTACAAATATCTACATAAAGATCAATTAACACTTCTACCCTTATATGACCACAACCTTTTAGTCTGAGGTCAAATAGATGTGGATGATAACACTGATCTTCCCATTTATATCATTTAAATTATAGCTCATTTATTCCATCTTAATAGAGGTATCATTCCTAACTAAAATATACCATAACATAAAGATAAGCGTACCTAAGATAAAACTTCATATAATAAGAAAGAGAAAGACTCATTGATCTACCTATATCCACATAGCTACATCTGAAGGGACACATAAATTTATTTTCCTATTACCTAATTTTAGCCCCATACTTATATTTATTTATTAAGATCAAAACCTTTTATTAATGAATAATAGATAAGTAAATTTTCCTCAAAATAACATAACCTAATAATTAAGTAGAGTTAAATTTTTCTTTTAACTTAGACCAATTTATTCACTTAATAACTAATTATCCTTTGTAGTAAATGACTTAAATACTAACACTATATAAATACAAAACCATGTGAAAAAATACACTTAAAGATCAAATGCATCCGCTGCGATAGATTGACAATAGAATCAATGGGATTATTTAAGTCTCTAAAGCTTCCTATTTTGCTCAAAAATCTTTCGTAATGACGGGTTAACAAAGGTATCAGGGAGGTTATTCAATCCTCTACAATAGTCTACTTTCAAGTGTTACAGATGTGACAGGTTGATAATGGAATCAGAGAGATTATCTAAACCTTTAAACCTTTAAACTTCCTATTATGTTCAAGTGCGTGGCTGAGACAGGCTAATAACGAAATTAGAGAGATTATTTAAACCTTTAAACTTCCTATTATGTTTCAAAAGTGTGTGGCTGAGACAGGCTGATAATGAAATTAGAGAGATCATTTAAACCTTTACAAGTCTAAAATTTGCAGCTGTGATAAATTACCAAAGGTTCCAGGGAGGCTATTTAATTTTGTACAATACCTCAACTCTAAATGTTGTAACTATGGTAGGTTTCCAAGTATATTAGAAAGTGAATAAAGAAATTTGGAGATATCACCATCTACTTACATTATTATTATTATTTTCAAGTGCTGCAACTGCGATAGATTGTCAGAAGAATCAAGCAGGTTATTTAAACCTTTACAAATTTCCTATTATGTTTAAGCGCCATAGCTGAGACAGGGAGACTGGATATTATTTCTATGTTCAATTGGGTCTGCTAAAGGTTCTTATGCTTTTCAAAGAAAATTTTCCAATCAAAACGTGTATGATGTGAGCAAAGAGAATATCGGTGATAAAAAGGAAAACCTTTTTGAAAACAAGCCTCGGCAGTACCTGTCCAGGCTGCAAACAGTGATGGAAAAGAAAGAGAAGACACAGACAACGAAGGTTACAAATCTTACTTCACACCTCGAATGAGATTATAAGTAGTACGAAGATGAAATCACAGTCATTGACCAGGAATCATCCTATCTCACACATCCCACATAATGAAATGAATTGGGTGATCGTGGTTGTAAGGGTGAACTCGGCACCACCACAGTCATTCATAAATAAAGGAATGAAGGAAGCATCAAAATCATGCATGGATTCAAAATAATAGTGTTGATTTCTAACATGCTGACTAGGCAGTGGCTAATAGAGGTAAGAGGGTTGCACCTCAATTCAAACAAATATAATTTCAATTTCCAACTTCATAACTATCGAAATCCCCAAGCATAACAAAGTCGTCATACCAAAAGGATTGGAGACTAAGGCAGGGAAATAAAACTCTATGGCTCAAGCATAATGATTGATTTTCATTCCTATTAACATCAACAACACACGATTTCAGAACATACAAATGGGTTAAGAGGAGTCTTGTAACATATAAATCAAACTCTAATCTAGAGATTGAAAAATGGCCTAACGGAGGTGCCATCACATGCAATGTAATGATACCAAGGTATACAGAACACAGCTGTATATGGGCCTAATTCACACCCATATTAAATTTTGTTATATGGATTCGTTCTCCATAATACATAACTGATTTGCACGAATAAAAGATTAATAATGAGAATATACTTAAGGGAAAGAGTGGCAACAATTTGTGCATACCGTACATTAAATGAATGCATCAGACAAAGGAATTTTCTTGGCTAGAGAAGGTGGTCGAAGCTCCCTAATGCAGCTCCTATGCGAGCCACCAAATTGCCTTGAGAAAGAAGGGATCCTTTTCCCGATAGTTCCCAGTACAAATGTGGATTTGAAAGCATGCCTAGTGCAGGAAACCAATTCTATCCCCCCCAACGCAAGAGCTTCCCTTTTTCCCTTTTAAGTTCATGCAAATCACATGCACTTAACTATTCACATAATCATCGGCCTCCCAAAAAATCTGTTTCAGGCTCAATAAAATTATCATTTGATTTGCATTTTCCTCCCCTTTTGGCATAATTTGAGCTTCCTTTCTTTTATATTAACAACAGGTGTATTAGCTTTTCAAGAAGATTCCATGCCTTTTCTATTTTTAGCTTTGGAGTAAAGCCAGTGCGATGCATACAAAACATACCAAACAAGTGGCAAATAAAAAAAACAGTTAAAAAGCGTCCAATGCATGCTCTCCTTCCGATACTTGACACTTTTCCTTGCAGGCAGTTACAAAATCATTAGATGCAAATGCCCAAATATAGGTAAGGCATTGCGTTTTAAGTTATTTATCATTCATTATTTATTTCTCACACTTTTTATTTTATTATAATATTCAAGTTTAATTTATTTAAACCAAATAAATTATTAGTAGTATTTTATTTAATCAAAGAAACAACAATTAAACAAATTAAAATCAAACAATACCTTACCTCCCACAATTGAAAAACAACATGACGATATCAAGGATGGAGGGACACTACAAGCTATTTTAAAGAGGGAGATATTATTTTTCATAATTATTGTAGAGATATTTAGAAGAGATATCCAAAATATTACATAGATTTATAGATATAAAATTTAATTTTTATTTAAGAAATTTTAATTTATCTACTTTATTTATTTCAGTATTTTATTTATCTATAGTTTTAATGATTTATTTATTTGATATTTTAAATATATAATTATTAAAATAGTGTTAAAGTTACACTAAGATTTTTTTCCAATAATTTTACATATTAGTTATTAAAATATATATCTTTTTAGTTATTATAATTTTTATAAATTATTTATTTCATTTGAAAATAAAATAAAATAAATTGAAAATAATATATTTTAATTCTATAAAAAAATTAATGATTAAATGAAAATAAAATAAAATTTATAGTTCATTTACTATTTTATTGAGTTTTAGTTTGAGAATTATTTTATTTTTCTACATGAATATTAAAATTTAATATCTATATATTAAACTACTACACATGCACCTAAAAATAGATTGAAAAAGAAAGAGTTATTTGAACAACTTAAAATCTATTTAATTCCATGTTAATTTTTTATTTTAATTTAATTTTGTTTTTATTTTATTCTTAATTTTATAGTTTTAGTTTTTTTTTTAATTTATATGGGTTAGTTGTATTTAATTTCTATGTACACAGTCACAAGATGACACTTTGTATGTTGTTGTTGATGTAGAATGATTCATCGCATAATTCTTTAATGATCTATAACATATTAACAAATCTTGTTGCATATATAAAAGTGTCCAAGAAAAAGATACTTTGTTTAATCCCACAAATAAAAAATATCTTTTACCTTACAAGTTGTTGACACTCCTTACAATAAATATTGCATTTTAAATAACATGAACAAATCCTAATATTGATAATATGAATTCAAGAGAGACAAGCAAGGCTTGTGGTTAACCATAAGATGGTAAAGTAGCCAATGCATAAGGGCTTCTTCACTTTAGATTATACCAAGTCTAGAAGGGTATTCCTTTTGGTTCCTACAAAAATAATGAACAAATATTAAAAAAATTAAAAATTCAAATGAAGCTTACCCTACATACATAAAACTCTTTGAAAATATGTCACTATTATTTATCATACAATACAAAGAACTAAAATTTTAGAACCTCCTTCACATATGATAAGACTAGATCATTAAAAAATAAGTTAAATTGAGTTTTCCCCTAAATATATTTGAATCCTATAAGATTAATTTATGTATGATAGTAAAACATGAACAACACACAACCCACAATTGAAATGATGTCAAATAAAATTTAATGTTTCTACTACTATTATAAAATGGCTTATGATTTTATAGTTACTATTTTTATTGTGATGAGACAACGAGATACTAATATGGATTTATTTATCCAATCTAGGTTATACAATATAGTTTGAAGCAACTAAAAATATGTAGGGATGAATGGGGTTTTTAGTCATAAAATGTTAAGGTCATGGCAACTAGATTGAACAATTATAGATAAGATTCATGATGCATGTGAATATCAAAATAGGAAAATGAAAACAACATATTGTACTTGATTACATATACTTTAATACTATAAGTGTAACAACAATACAAATTAAGGAATTACACAAATTATATCTAAGAGAATAATCCCTAAGGTTTTACAGTCTCTATGATAATATATAGAGAATGCATATAGGGATTTTTGATGAATCATCATAGTGGTTGGCATATTTTATAGTATAGATTCTTTACCTTTCTCAAAAGTTTGATTACATCTTCTTTATTAATGTTCCTTTATCAATTGAATTTAATTCTAAATTATATTTTTAAATCAGATTCTAAGTCTAACTATAGATGGAATATTTTAGATTAGGAGTTTTATCAAGATTTGGGTTGACCATATATATGCCAAGTCTATTTGGCCTCTATGTAATTAAAACTACTTGTATATTAATATATAATATAGGCAATTAGCATTTTTCTAAAAAAAAGGATTTGGGTTGACCATTAATTAATATTATTTCTATAGTATTTTCTAGTTTTGGGGATTTCTATTTTACCATGGTTCTTGATGGTGGGGTTCTATGATAAACCTCATTGGATTTTATTCCTTTCTCCTTTAGTGATAGTTATTTTTATTCAAAAACTATTATGTTATCTTTATTAATTTATTTTATCCATTTTTTATCAAAAAATAAAAAAGGACTTGTGATTATTGTAAATAGAAAAAATGATACAAATAGGGATATTCAAGAAGACAAAACGATACATGATGCATAAATTTCTGCTTAGAAATGATCAGATTTATATCCAAATCTTCTCCATTTTCTTGATAAAAAACCATAAAGATTAGGCTTATTTAGTTAAAATAAATTAATTAAATTCTCACTTAGCTAATAGTTTATGTTCACTATGCAAAATATGCTATGTATAAAAGTTTATTCATTTCTCTTATAGTTACTACCTCTTGTATTTCTCTCCCTATAAGTAGTGACTTTGTAACCATTAGATTGGGACCAATATAGCCTACATTTTCCAATCACACAAAATTAAATAAAGGATAAACTATTCAAACAATCATTCCAAGAGATTATCATATTAATTTAGCTCATGGTTTTATAAAAAAACTAGGTGAAAATTTATATAAATTTTATTTTTCAATTTACCTTGTAGTATACATGGATTTCCCCCACCTTGTACTCATTGTAGTGGCATTGTAGTAAGCTTCATAGAATTTTTAATATATCTATTTTTTTAAGCTTAGTACAACTATTTGGAGTTAAGTTAATAAATATTGTTTACCTATTATAAAATTATGGCAATCCACTTTGATTATCAAACCTATAAGAAAAAAATCTTTAGTCTAAGATAAGCTCAAATAGTAGGAGAGGAATCCCACTCTCATGGACTTGAATTTCAACCCTCCGTGGTTTTTGGATGAGTAGGTTTTACTTTTATGATTACAAAACTAGCCATCTAAGTAAAAAATGTTCTATGAAGTGGAGTTATGGTTTTGGGATCCAATATATTGGCATAATTATCATAGAGTTCAAAAGAATAATTTAATCATAAATTCAAAAGAGATTGAGTGTTTGCAACTATTTATTTTGGTTGTAGTTATATATTGCTATCAAGAAAATTTGATCTTTGTATTTTAGGAAGTAGAAATATTAATTTAGCAACCTACATTCACTTTTATCTATCATATATTACCATGTATAAGGGAAGATAACATGAAGAATAGATTACATAGAAAATTAATTTTCCTCATGTAAGAAATTAATTTATTAAATGGAGACCAAAAATGATAAAAGTTCTTCTAGATAGAATGATGGATAGAAAATAGGGACCTTATGTAGAAGAAAATTCCTCAATTGATTTAAGAGACCAATACCAATACACCTATTAGGACTTATCTAACTAGCACTTTAAGAGAAGAAGAGTGAATTTGGATTAATATGATGTGAGAAGAAACACTATAATGACATACATCACATTATTTTATCATTTATTATCATTTATTACCATTTATAAAATGCAAGCACTAAAAATATTGTTCATAGAATCCATATTAATTTATCATTTATCATCATCATTTACCATTAATTAATAATTAAATATAATATACCACATTACTTTACCATTTATGATTAGTATATATTTTTGTCTCATCAACCAACTCCTTCTTCTTTCATTGGTTAAATTTTTTTGATTTGAGAAAATTATTCATCATTTGTCAATCAGATTTATCTTCAAATAGAAACTTACTCCTCACATTTATTTACCAATTAGATTAAAAAATTCCTTATTATTCTTTCATCACTTCAAAATGGAAAATTTCAATTTTTTAATTGAGTTGAATCCAAAACTTGTTTAGTTAACTCAATTATTTGATCTCATCCCCATCTTCCATTTGATTTTTCCTAAAAAATTCTATAAATAGGATCATTTCTTCATCAATTTTATATATCAAGTCTCGATGAAAATTTATTTTATCAAAATACTTTATCAATTTAGTACTACATTTCTAAGATACATCCACATTCAAACAAATCAATTTAAATTTGAGGTTTGTAGTTAGATTCGTGAAGTAGGAATGAGGATTTTATCTCTATTTTATGATTTTAAGTTATTTGATTATTTTTTTCAATTTCATTTATTACATTCTAGTGAACTTGATGTGAACATGCTAGAATTTACTCTAATACCATTTTCTATGAGTTTCTAGTTTTCCTTATCTGATAGGTTGTAGTTGTTTTGAAGAGGCTTTAGTTGCATCTAAAAGTGCTGAGATATACAAATTAAGATATTACACTTAGTATTTTCTTGTAGGAGAAAAATTGGCTTTTCCCAAAGTTTGAAAGGTTTTAAGAATACACAATTCTATACAACCATATAAAATCCATACAATTGTACCATATAAGTTATACTATATATTGTTCTATGATTTTTGTATATTTCAATCATATATTTAGTGTTTATATTTTCTTAACATTCTCTATTAGTAAGATAATCGTAGGTCACAAGTTTTAAGTTATTGCAATAAATAAAATCCTCTAAACTATGCATACACCATTCACTATGTATATCACTATTTGTTATGTATACTTCTTCCCAGCTCTACATATACTCACAAAACTCGTCCATATACCTTCACAATAGCCCACACCCCTCACACCAACATATATAATCCTTGTATAAGACATCATAGGATACATATTGTATATATGCATCCCTCCATATAACCATAAACCCACATATTTTGCATGCTATATATATGATGGATACACCACAAGATATATACATAATAAAAAACTAGTATATTCTAGGTTTTTCAGAGAGAAGAATTCTAATTATATTAATTTTTATTTCACTCTTCAAATCCATAGTTATTTAATTGTATTACACAATTACAGGAGTTTGGTTTCCTACATTATAGTAACCACTTCATAATTTTATGAGATGTTCTAACAAATCATAAAACAAGCAAACAAATAATTATTTTTTGACGTAGAATAGTTGTGTGAGTTGTTACTACAACTCACTCCACCCTACACAATATTATTCTAACCCAAATGAACACTAATTCCTAACTCCTCCCTTAGTGACATGGCAATAAATTATGTCACACAAACCAAAAACAATGTCTTATGCCTATGTATACTTTTAGTTCTACATACTGCTCTTAGGACCTTGTTGCACATGATCACCTATACAAAAGAACCTATCTATCTTTCATTTCTATTGAACTCATCAGTGACCAATAATACTTACAAGAAGTATAGTAGTCATAGGATCTCTAGAGCTAACTACTCTCTTATACAATTGTTTACAATATTAAAGATGTCTTTGTTCTACTATAAAATATAATACTGAATTATTTACAATTTTCTCAATTTTAGCCACTATTGTTAACTACTATCACACAATCTCTAATAACATAGTAAAATACCACTACCATTAGAAGTTAGCCTTGAATTTAGTCGATTTGGTAGAAGTAGTTTTTTTCACTAATACAATTTTGTGGCCTCATCACTAGTGACTAATAGGAGGACATTGAATTTCCTCCAATTGATTTTCTAATTACTTATTAAATTTGGATTTGATTTTCAATTTTATAATGCCCCTTTATTAAAAAAAGGTTGAAGGTGTCAGACTCCACTAATAATGCACCTTGAATTGATTATAACACTACTAACATTAATATATGAACAAAAGATTCTAAAAAAAATTTACTGAATCCATAAAAAATTACCTATGTAAATAAATGTTAAATGATAAATCACATGGAAATTTTACCAAAATACATAAAACATACAATGAGATATAACAAGATAAATTTTTCATATGTAGCAAAATACTATTCTAACTCCTATACTTGGTGGAAGTAGCATCTATCCAAGAAGTTATCTAAAACACCTAATTGTTTATACATTTAAAGAGAAATATATACCAAAAATATCTCTCCACACAACATGATCTATAATGAATATCTCAATGTATTTATCAAGACACTCCATAACTTCTAACAAATTTCCTTATGCCTTAGCAATGATAACTTTCTTGTTATTTTTTATTCAGTTGGTTCTCTTGCAATAGTATTGAGTATACTTTTATCTTCTTTCACCCATATTTCTTTTGATTTAAACCACATTCCTTCTAATGCTTTAACACTTATGGTGCCAATAAATTTATTTATAGGAGTCTAAATATAATCATGCTTATGCTACACTTAGATCTACTCTTAATAATTTATCATTGCCAATCTGTGCCATAAAATATTCTGTCAATGCCTAATTTTAAGCTTCATAAGAAGGAAAAAAATATTCCCGAACATTTCCTCCACCATTTTCTACCAATATTTACACCAAATGGAATCTGATAGCTTTGAGGTGAAATCTATCTAAAAGTGGGATGTGGATATCAATAGAAAAAGAATGAAATAATTATTTTCCTTCCCTAGTAGATCCTTAGCAACAAAGAAACCATCATCTACAACTTA
>VDFB02000017.1:204204130-204222073 GCA_007258455.2 Sequoia sempervirens
TTGATGATGATGAATATGTTCCTTACACTCCTCTTGCTAGTGTTGACAACAATTCCTCAAGAGAGATTGGTCGTCTGAACTTTGGAGTTCTTTAGACTCATGTGTTGATACATCTCCTATTGCTTCAAAGGTTGATCTTCTAGCATATTAGGATATTTTTGATCCCTCAAATCTTATTTTATTGGACGAAATCTCATGTTTGTTTGTGGAGTATCATCTTGGAGATTTGGGAGATATATTTGAGGGGATTTCTCTCCTTTCTTATGATAATTTCAGCATGGCAGTTGATACATCTCGATTGTCTTTGTAGGTTGACATTGTTGTGCCTTCACTTTCACTTGATTCATCACATTTCTTGGTTTTTTTTTATCATGATTATGTGGTGGATTATTCTATTTGGAGATTTCCTTCCTCTTTTCAATTGGATGTGGAGTGGCTTCTTCATCACCTGGTGGACTTGTTTCTTCCTAAGGGGAGAGGAGTTGCTTGTAGGCATTGGATCATCTTTTTTTTTAGGTGTATTTCATCGGCATTGGAGCTTCTTCATTATGGGGGGATATGATATCTCCTTTTTTTCCTTCCTATGGGGGAATCGTTTATTGTATATACATAATGTATGTAGTCCTTGGGGGTGTGATTGAGTCCTCATCCATGCATCATTTTTTGTTTTATTTTCTCTCTTTTGGAGAGGGGTTTTTTCCCAAAAGGTTTTTCTCCTTTTCTCCAGTTGTGAGAGATTCCCTATTGTATTGTAAATGGGCACCTAAAATGGTTGTGTAGCTAGGATCCATATTGCATCTTCATTCTTCCTAAGTTTCACTTAAGGGGGGTGTTAGAGTAAATTGTATTTATGCTTAAGTTTACTTAGGAATTAGTTTTGCATTTATTTAGTTGGGTGGTTTCTTCATGTTTCGGCTAGTTTTACACCCATCACATATTTTCATTCCTTTATAAGGAACTTTTTACATTATGTAATATATTTCATCTCAATATATTTTTTCTGGTGAAATAGCCTGGTTTGCTTCTCTCGTATTATGTGGAGGTTATTTGCGGATGAATTTCTTGGGTTATTTGATCTAAAAAATGTTGAACATGGGAAAAATTTATATAAAAATTCACCAAATCAACCTACTAGATGTGATGGTAGGGTTTGTTTTGGCAAAAAAATTTCTAGTAAATTTTTTTCACTAGATCTGAGATTCAAACCTTTCTTTGCTAATGTTGCAAATGGTGGCCAATTTTAGTGAAAAAAAATCTAAATTTTACTTTCACGAGCCTCTTAGATGCAATGAGATAGCCAAAAATACTACCACTATAACCAAAAGAGATGCAATCACTAGATTTGGCTAAAAAATGCACATATAATATAGTATCAAGAAATCTTTGTAAATCCTTTATGATTCACTAGATCGTATTAAAATGCAAGAGAAGAGCATATGGGATTCAAAAAATCATACAAGAAACTAAGATTACAATAGAAAACATGATGGTAGAAACTATCTAAGAAAGGAAGGGGCTTGCTAGATTCAAAGCTCTGATACCAAGTTGTAATCAATCATACTCATTTACCATGTTGGAATCACTCAGACTTTGATACCACATTGAATTTAGTAATCAACATGCAATTGTGATGATTAATCTACAACACCAAATAACGTCCACACACATAAGAGATAAGCAACAACAAAATATGTTATTCCACTAAAGAAGAAAACAATATCATACAATTGTGTTGATTTCTTACAATATGCAAGAGGATCCTTGCTTATAAAGGCAAGGTGTGAGATAAGATTAGACAACACCATGAAAAGTGTATTAATTCTATTACATGAGATAACTAACTCAAAAAATATTAAATTAAATAGCAGTCAAAAATTAAATTGCATAATATAATATAAGATCTAAACATGAAAACTAAGGCTTATAAAAAGATTCCTATGACCTAATAAATATTAATATGTGAACAAGACATACTAATACACTAGTTACATAAAATACCATATTCACACCAAGAGAGGCTAAGCCATTAATTTTAATTTTGAGATATATAATTACAAAATGGTGCATTGGGATACCATTTCTAATTTTTGTACCATGGATTAAATTTGTTAAGTCCAATTTTGTGAATAATGTTTGGAGGAATAACATCAATCATAATTTGGTAGCTCTCATTATCCTAGTTGGAAATAATATTTTTACCTTAGCCTTATGTTAAAAAACGAAATTATTTATATCACTATTGAAAATATTTTGAACCATTTTACTCTCAATTCATAGATCTTGAAAGTGTGGACACAAGGGACCCTGCCTAGAGGATAGTTTTAATATGATACAATTGGGAACCACCAAATAGACTATTGGTTAATAGAAACACCATTATGGAAGTTATTTCTATTACATAGAAGCTATGGCTTGATGGAATCCGAAGCCTTCTTGATGTTCATAATAACAAAAATCTCTAGAAGAAATATGGTGTTGTATGATAATTTTCAATGCATTCTCACCTTCCATGACCCTATTATTGTATTTATCATAAATAGAAATGAATTTATGACAAATCCATAGTGATATGAGACCCTTGATATCATGGGGGAGATAGGAAAATTCCCAAGTTACATATGAAAGCCTTTGTTCCTATTTAAAGGGGCCTAAAAAATCTATGTGGCTTTTAAATTTTTAAATAGGAATCCTTTGAAAGAAAAGAAAAAGAATAATAAACATGAGTAGAATCCATACAATTTTATAGCACACTTGGAAGTTGTTAGCTAGAGATAGGAGTTCAATATGTTGGCAATATGTGTTTGCATTTGTAGAAACTTAAAAATGTCTAACTTGGGAATTTTATCCCATAATAGTGGTTTACAATTTTTGGCCAAACTGGACACTGAAATTATTATTTTTAACTAAATCTTCACATTCGGGCACCTATAGTGGCTAAACTGTGAGGAATTTGAAGATGGTGCAAACTAGAGTCTCATCAAATTTTGTCCATATATTATAAAAATATTTTTTTCAAAATTTTTGGAATCAAATTGCACTTCTTTTTCCATCTCCCACGAAAATAGGATTTTTTCAGAAAACAACATTTTTAAAAAGTGACGCACACCGTATAACGCATAACTTTTTTTCCCTGAAGGATAAAATTATAATTCTTTCAAATTTAGATTTTTAACTCTGATATCTAATGCTTCCACTTGGTTAGATAGTTTTTTATTGAATATTTTTCCTTAATCAAGTTTCAAAGTGAAACAAATTATAATTCAGACACAGCGCGACCGTATAACACGTAACTTTTTTTTTATATGTCAAAATTTTATTTTATTTTTTTTGTTGGATCAAGGACTTCAATATCTGGTGCACTCATATTTTTCAATTTTTTTTTTGATAATCTTCTATTTTTCCACATGTGAAGAACAAAGAAATTCATTTTAGATGAAAAACCTATGTTTAATAAAACTTAAAAAACAAATACATAACAAAACCAAAACATATTAAAATTATATTCATTGGATAGCTTGTTCTAAGGAATACCATAATCATTTGAAATAAATTTTAAATGAATTCATTTGATCCCCCAAAATCTAAATCAAAAGTGATTTTTTATCAGCATTTTGATGGGTGAAAAGGAGATGCATTTATAGGTATGGTTTAAAACTAGTGAGGTTCTATCCAAGGGGGTTTGATCTAAGGTGATTTAATCAAACCATCTTCAATTGGAATCCTTAAAATGGAACTTTTTAAGGCTTAAATCATTATATTTTCTAAAAATATGTAATTTCAGCTAAAATTCGTTCCTCTCAGGAATTGTAAACCACTATTATGACAGCACGATTGAATGATACTACACACTTGAATTTGATATACTAACACCATTTCATCCTAAAATCCATCGTCTTTTCACATTTTTGATTAAATAAGCCTAATTATTTAATTAAACACATCATTTTCATCTATTGACCTAATTAATCTAATTGGGTTAATTCCTACCCTCACACTGATATTTCATCTAGTTTAATTGATGAATGCAAATTATTTAAAGACTCCTTCCTTTATCTTATCTCATTTAATTAAATAATCTAAACCATTCAATTAAATGCCACTACCCCTTTTTCATTAAATAAGTTAATTATTTAATGGATATCCTATTATTCCTCATCATGCATAATTGAAATTTAGTTTTAATTACTAGATGGCTAATTTTTTTCACCTGTCCACTTGCATAAGGAAAATTCTAAAGGAATATTCTCCTATTTGACTCCAAAATGGGAATGATTTATTTTAAACAAACTTTGTAACAAAATTTGAAAGTGGTTACAAAGTGTGTTTGTTTGAATCATTCTCATCCATTGATGAAAATCCTTGATCCATGTTTCACCCTTGCATCAATATTGACCATTGATTGATCAAATCAATCTGAGCCCTTGATTCCTCATTTTATCTCCTCTAAATACATCACTATTTGGAGAGAAAGGGATCCATCTTTTGATAGAAAAGTTATTATTTTTAAATTCATTCTCATTTGCATCTATATTTAGCATTTGTTAGCATTTCATATTAATCTTCATCCATATTAGCTTAAGCATCCATTAATGGCTTCCATTTTATTTTAGCTTGCACCCATTTTTAGCATAGTTTGCATGATCCCTGGCTTGCATCTTTGAACTTCATTTCCATTTATCATAGCTTGCATCCATATCCATCAAAACATTTTAGCATTTAGTACTCATTTTCTTCATGTTAAACTAGTTTTTCATCCATGTTTCACACATTTCATTAGTTTCATCGATTTTCATCAAGAAAATTGATTGAAATAACTCATATTATGCAAGGGATTGGGAAAGGGTTTCCATTCCACATCAATGCGACACCACTCCCCCAATGGGATAAAATTTGAATTCTTAGAATAAGTTTCCTTTACATTTTTATGTTTTTCATGTTAGTTTAAAATGGGTTCTTAGTCTTTGAAATTTTGAATATCTTATTGTGATCATGGTTTAGGGTATTAAATGGGTTTTTAATTCATTTGGATCTAGCATATTTAGGTTTTAAACCTTGCATCTACCACCTTCACCAAGGGTGTCAATGAGGAAAATGTATCTAAATTCCTTTATCAAGAAAACCTACCCATGCTTGTTCTTCCCATGGAAGGTTATAATAAAGGTTTACAGCTAATGATGGGAATGGCGTAAAACAAGAATAATAAGTTAGGAAAAAATGACAAGGGTTTACTAGAACCCATCATTCCTAAGAGACGTACAAAGAATATTGGCTTAGGATGTACTATTAGCAAGGTTACCCTTATTGGAAAAAGTACTAATAAAATAGTTGAGGCTTCCTCTTGGTTATCCACATCACATGAAATTACCCTAGATGACTTCCCCCTTGATGTTGATGAATTATTTGATGATAACTCTTTCTTTATGATATCCACAACAACATTCACCCAAAATGACCAAACCACTTAATTAAGCCTAGTATATTCCCAACTCATTGCCAAGGACCAATGAGGACCACTAATTCTAGATATATTCAAAAATGATGAAGTAATCTCAAAATTCATGGGACTCTACAATGACTTACCATGTGAGGATCACAAAGTAGGATTTGATATAGAGCTAGACACACAAGTGTACTATGGGGAGACGATTGAATCCCTTAGTCGTAAAATTGATGACATGAGAATAACATGTGAATCTTTAAGTGAAAAGCATGTAGTGACACTTTTAGATCACAAAATAGTAAAAGGAAATGACACATCCAAATATGAAAACCTCTCAAAGGTTCCCAAGGATTAGGGATTCAATCTCCCCCTTAGTGCAATGCATCCAAAAAAATTAGCAGTACTAGCAAAGAAGGCTACTCCAATGAATGTAGGAACTAAAGAGGCACTTAAGATAACCTTTTATGTCGAATCATTGTAAGATGAACATAAAAACTTAGCAGCATTCTTGAAAGAGAGAAGAGAAAAATTTGAATGGTCATACACAGATATGCCAGGGCTTGATCTTGAAGTAGTTGTGCATCACTTAGTAGTATATCCTAAATCCAAACCAATCAAATAAAAATTGAGAAAGATGCACCCTCAAATAGCACTCCTAGTTAAACTAGAGCTACAAAATCTTCTTCACATTGTATTTATCTTACCAATTGACTATCCTTAGGGGGTTTCCAACTTGGTACCCATCTCCAAATCCACTAGGGGCATCAGAATATGCAAATATTTATGAGACTTAAAAAAAGCATTTCCAAAGTATGATTTCTCTCTTCCCAACATCGACATCATTGTCGATTTAACCATAGTACATAAAATTTTATCACTCATGGATGGATTTTTAGGCTATAACCAAATCATGATCAGTAAGGAGAATCAACATAAAACCGCATTCACTTGTCCATGGGGAACATACTATTGGAACATGATGTCATTTGGTCTAAAGAATGCAAGAGTGACTTATCAAAGGGCAATAACCCTAATATTTAATGATATGATCCATAAAATAGTTGAAAACTATGTGGATGATATTTTGGCCAAATCAAAAAAAGGAAGGAGAAAATAGAGGTATTGGGACTTATCTTTGATAGGCTCAAAGAATATAAAGTATGACTAAATTTGAAAAAGTGTGTCTTTGGGTTTACATCAGGAAATTTTCTTGGTTACATTGTATCACAAAGATGGGTAGAGATAGATCTAGAAAATTTGAAATCAATCTTGGACATGGAGCCACTACAAACATTGAAACAAATGAGAGGTCTACAAGGGAGGTTACAATCCATTAGGAGATTCATAGCACAACTGTTAGACAAGATCCATCCTTTCTCACATTTTCTCCATAAATGGATAACATATAAGTGGGATGAGAAATGTGATAAATCTTTTCAATAGATCAAGGAATACCTATTATCACCTCCAGTTCTCATGCCACCGATACTAAACAATCCATTGATCTTATACATCTTAGTGACATCAACAACACTAGGTGCTCTTCTTACCCAACATGATGAAATGGGAAAAGAAAGATCCATTTATTACATCAGTAGAACCTTGGTAGGATATGAAATGAATTACTCATCCATTGAGAAGGCATGCCTAGTAGTGGTCTTTTCTTCACAAAAATTTAGGCACTACATGCTTTCACACCAAATGAAGGATATGGCTAAGATCAACCCATTGAAATATCATTTACCTAAAGCAACTGTCACTGGATGAATGGAAAATTGGGTAGTGATCTTGATAGAATTTGACAAAGAGTATGTGGAGCGTAAGGCTATCAAAGGACAAGTAATTATGGACCAACTAGAAAAAGCACCCATTTATGTGGACAATCCTTTAATATCTAGATTTTCTAATGAATCAGTGTTTCTCCTCAATACAATAGATCAATGGAAAATGAAATTTGATGGATCATATACCCAACATGGAACGAGATAATTTATTCTCTTTATCACCCCTCAAGGTGACTGTGTTCCAAACTCATACAGGCTATCATTTCCATGTACCAAAAATATTGGTAAGTACGAAGCTCTAATAATGGGTCCAAGAATAGCAATCCAATGGTAGATATGAGAGTTAAAATTCTATGGATACTCATAGTTGATTGTTAATCAAGTCAACAATGACTACCAAAACAAGGATAATAAACTCACTCCTTATAAAAAGACGGTAGAAAGTCTAAAGGACTTCTTCATTGATATAAACTTTAAGTACATATCGTGTGTAAACAATCGAGTAGTAGATGTCATGGTAAAAATTTGGTCTTTATTAGATATGCCACACAATGTCCTTCAATGTGAATTCTTGGTGTTAAGACCAAAATATACATTGAACAAAGATTGAAAAATATGGTATTAAATCAGTCAATTTTGAACAAATGAGATAAAATCTCTCCCCATGAAATTGTTGAGCAAACGTAAAGGAAATAATAACATTATCAAACGAACATGAAACCATAAGTAAGATAAGCATGAAATCTATTCCTAAACTACTCAAACATCATCCCATGTGGGGATTGGTGCTACTTTGATGTGGAAAGTAGCCCTTTCCCAACCCTTTTTGATAAGGTAAATGTTGAAAATTGCTTTGAAGATGATATGGACTCAATGGACTTATGCATAAGAGTGGATTCAAAAATGCATAACTTGTGGATGATTCTATGAAGGATAGCCTCTCCATTTATAGAAGATTTTGATGAGAGAAGAGGCAAGACGGATGAATGTGGGACAAAAATCCAACCAATAAGAAGGAGCCACTTGCACCATGTGAATGGGCCAAGGATGTGCAAGTTTTGATGAATGTGCCAATAAATGACATTATGTGGCCTTTCCAAATTTCCAATTTGGCTTGTGGGAGGGAGAAGAAGGGATCTGAAATGCCAAGTGGGGGACATGTAAGAGGAAATTAATGCTATTTTGGAAAGACTCATCCCACTTAGATTTAAATTCAAATTTGAGGGAATATTCTCTAAAGATGCCTTATTGAGGGAAAATGAAGATTTAATAAATGAATTAAATGACTTATTTGTGCAAATGTGAAAAGCTAGAGGATGGTACTTGATTTAAGATTAGATGTAATCCTGATTTAGTTAATTTAAGAGAGGATTACGTGATTTGACCTTTTTGCTTTAGATTTACGGAATAAAAAAAATCAAAAAGGAGATGGAAAATGATAAATATTTAGTTAAATAAATATTTGATTTATTTAGCTAAGGGGGATAATGATAGTGTTTATTTGATTTAAATGGAGGACCTTAGAGATAAATAAAATAAGATTGATTTATTTAATGAATGGACTTGATTAAATGCAATATGCTAATTTTGCATGTCTACATTTTCCCCCTCTTTGAAGCAATGTACTTGCTATGTTGGTTCAAAGAATAAACTTGCAGGGATCAAAAATTCAATTTTCTTTTTCTTTTTCGGATGCCCCAATAGAAAGAAGTACACTGGTACATTGCCCCCTCGAGAGATTGAGCAAAAAGATTTGATTTGAGAGTCGATCTCATGATAAAGAGGTTCAAGATGGATGTATGGATGGTTATGATGATGATGTAAATGAGATGGTTTTAAGATGCTGAGAATAACAAATATATATTATCCTAAACATCTCAAATGATGATGCAATTCCTGTGAGATGGATGATGTGATATGCTATGATTATGAGATTTATGTATGCTGATTATTTATGGATGTAGGATTGATGCACATGCGATGATGATTAACTACCATGGTATGATGTTAGCATGGGAAAAAGAAGAAATGAGATGATGGCAAGAGGACTCAACAAGGAAATTTTATTAAAGATGATGATGAGAGATGGATGATTTTCTTATCAAGAATTGAGACTTTAAAAGGGCTACTTACCTTATGTTTGATAACAAAAATAGGAATGATGCATCAAGGTATAAAGAACCAAGATGGCATTGTACCTAGTGCGATGAACTTTGACTTGACAAACAGATAGGAGTATTCCTGTTCACACTTGACATACAAAAACCTTGCTAGGATGCACCTAACAAAGCAAGTATTCACCAAGTTATATTACAAGAATGTCCAACAAGCACAATAGACAAAAAGATAATGATCAATGCCCCATTCCTTTCTCTCAAAATCACTTTGATTAGACATCATCAAGAGGTCATTGGAATGAGTGCAATAAGATAAATCAAAAGAAAAGATCAAGTACACCAACAAGTCAATGTTCTTCATACCTCTAGCCAAGGGGATGTGTTTTGTTTAGGATAAGAACATAAATGATTGCTAATAGATAATGCCCATTGTAGGAAGGATACATCCTAGGACATGTTAGTGGATGGTGGCACGTCGTTTTGTTTATCCAAAGTGTTTTTCCAAAAGATAATGCCCATTGTAGGAAGGATACATCCTAGGACATGTTAGTGGATGGTGGCAAGTTGATAGGTTGCTCAAAAAGGCTATTGATATAAGGTCGATTGACATGTTTGTGAATGATCAAGAGTTTGATTTTGCATTTAAAGGTTTGAAGTTTGCTTTTGATTTTATGTTTGAAGCTTGCTTTTGCTGATTGTTGTGGTTGTTTCTGTTTGTTTTTCCAAAGGATGGAGGTGACAATTGATTTATTATGGATGATTGATTATTATTGGTGAAAGTGAAATGAGACAATGGGTTTTTTCAAATATTTGAATTTTTTTGATGTTTTTGAGATTTTTTGAGGCTATTTTTGGGTTTTATGAGATTTTACAAATGTTTTGATTTTTTTGATTTTTTGAATTTTTTTTGTGTTATTATGAGATTTTATGAATATTTTTGGATTTTGTGTCTCGGGGGCTAATCAAAGATTATCCTTGCCTACATTTAAGCTCAAAGACGATGTAGTTCAAATGACCAAGTTTTTGACATTTTTTGACTTTTTGATTTGTTTTTGGATTTTCTAATTTTTGATGTTTTTGGATTTTCTGATTTTGCAATATTTTTGGATTTTTTGATTATTTTGACAATTTGGATAAGGATGTGTTTGATGATATCGGTGATATGTTTGGGATTTTACTGAAAACCAAGCTAAGGTTGACTGATCGAATCAATGGATTGATGATGATAACATCATTGAGGATCCACAACAATGCAAGGATAGTGTTAAGCAACACAAGGATTGGGAAGGATAGCCCGAGATGATGACAGATTGATTGGATTTGATTGATTAGGATAATGAAGCTTGATTTCAAACAAAAGTTGTTTTGAATGATTTGATGTGACATTGAAGCCTGCATTAGATGCAATTGATATTGATTTTTTGGATTAATGTTCAATTAAATATGAAACTTGATAAGGAACATCTACTTTTCAAAATGTGCCATGGGCTAGTGATTTGGATTTTGGATCACAAATGCTTTAACCCATTTTATTTCACTTTTTGCCAATGTTCTGATCACCACATAAGTTGGAGGATATATGTCAAGATTTGTTCCCAAATAAAGATGTAAATATCTGCCCCCAGTGTCTAGCAATGTATGGAATGCCATGGATGGATTATTGGATGGATGTGTGGATGGATGGATATTGATTATCTTGTGATAAGATAAGGTGTTTGGATAGAGGATGGCTATTTGGATAATGTTGGGTATGATATAAGATTAATGAAAATGACTCATGTCAAGATGTTTACCATAAGCAAGTGTAAAGTGTACACCAAAATTTTTCAAGATCAAGATATTTAGAAGATGGATGTAGATGAATGAAAATGGATTGGATAAATGGTTCATGGATGAACGGATTTATTATGGATAAGATGGATGGAATGCTAGATTTATTATGGATGGGATGGAATGCTAGATTTTATTATGGATGGGATGAGATGCTTTCACCTAAAGTGGCGCACATAGATACTCGATTCTACACATGATGCCTATTTTCTAGATTTTCATCATGGTACCTACCCAAAGTGCCACTGTAGTGGTTTTCACTAGAGGACAATTTTTTTCTTTACTGTTTTCAATCCTTTTTCTATTTTTTTTTGGATTTTCACATTTTTTGATTTTTTTTTGAAAAATTTTAAGCTCATTCTGAACTACCTTGTGGTTTTCATGTAGATGCTTATGTCATAATGTGCCATTGACATCCTTCCTAGAGAATTTGTGTTTCCAAGAAATGTGCACTTGAATGCAACTTTTGAGATTTTTGATCTACTTTGTTGATACTGGGGTTAACTTCGTCCTTGTGCGCACATCACGATAGAGTGCCTTCTAAATCCTTATGATGAAGGGTCATTTACAACACATGGTTAATGTGATAATTGGATATCATGCATGGAGGTGTGGATGGTGGAGTGTGTTTAGGGATAAGAGATGGATTGGTTGACAGTTTGGAACCTTTGACTCTCCAAACTTGGGAAGATGAGAATGATGGGTGGATACAGAAGTGTGCATGAAATTAGGACCAACTACTTGATATAGTTTGTATGTCACTTGAGAAGCATGCTTTTTCCTTTGTGGACATCTTTAATGGATACTTTTCCCTCTTTTATTTTTCCCCATAGTTTCTTTGACTAATGGAGTTTGATAGGGATAATATTTCTTTTTATTTTTTGGTATCCATATGTATTTGATTTGTTTGATATGCTTCTTAGCTTCTTTTCCTTTGATGATGTTCTTCTTAATTTGATTTACATCCTTTTTTTGATGTTGGTCCCAATTCGTAGATGGGTGATGGTTGGATGAAGATTCATGATGTGGCTGGTTGTAATATTGGCATCAGTTTCGTCATAAGGATTCCTTGTGCTTCCTATGTTGACGTTTGCTTGAGACGAAGTTTCCCCCAGTATTGTGGGAGTAGTAACTTCATTCTTTGATTCTGCCTATTCTGAGAGCACTTGTTTAGAATGCATTCTCTGATAAATGACCACTGCAGATGATGTTATTGGAATTTGTTGTTCCGCTAACTCCAGAATATCATGTTCTGTCTAATGTATTTCCTTGAGTGGATAATGTTGGATATCTTCATACATGATTTCCTCAGTCTGAATTTGGGATATATCTGATCTTGATGTTGAAAACTTAGTTTGACTGTAGGAATCAATAACCTACTCTTTTTGTGTAATAAGGTCAAGAGTAAAGGAATCCTATTTTGAATGAAGATCATCTACTTGTTCATCCACAGAAAGCATCTCATGGGTAGATGGAGGAGTATGTGCTATATGGATGTGACCATCATTTGTAACATCTTGTATAGATAGGAGAGTGTCCATTAAATCATTATAGTATCTTGGAGATACAAATTTTTGATCTTGAATAATTTCATAATTGCTTTCAACATGCTTTGGATCAAGTCCTTGAAATGGGTCGGTTTCAAAGGATCATTAGATATCTTTATTAGGAATGGTAAGTGGATCAATATCCTCTTGATATTTGAGTGGAATTGGATCAAATGTCGAGTTGAGGATTCCTTCAGTATCTACAACCATAAGGTCGAAGGTTGTCAATATGTCTTGGGAAGGACCATTGCTAGACTTTGGTGAGAGATGTTGATCATGCTTTAGAATAAATTCTTGAGATAGGTCCTCTAACTCATAAGGCAATGTAGAGACATTTTCGATATGATAATTGGTCGATGGATCATTGATTATGTCAATGGGATCAGATAATTCTAACACTCTTTGAAATAGATCACTAAAAAGTGGCTCTTGATGTATGGTGAGTTGATCATTGGATGGGTAGAAACATCTTCAATGGGCTCATTAATGGAGAGATCTTGAACATTGTTTTCAACAATTGTGGAAAAGAGATTGTCAATGTCTTCAACCATAGGGTCAAATGATGTTGACATTTCTTGAATTGGATCATTGTTAGTGGATTTTGATCATGATTGCAAAATGACTCTTGATGTATGTTAATTTGATCATTGGATGAGGTGGAAACATATTAAAGGTGTTCATTGATGGATAGATCTTGATCATTGTCCCCAATAGTGATCATCTTTTGATCAATAAGGTCTTGGATGAGATTTTTGAGTCGAATACAATCTGATGTTGTGTGTTCCTTTATTTTGTGGAAGCCACAAAAGTGCTTCTCGTTATACCCTGGTGGTGTAACCAAGGGCTCTTGATATTCCTCATAAACAAGGAGTTTAATGAGATTTTCTTGCGCCAACTATTGCATGAACAATTTGATGGGCTCCCCAAGTGGTGTGTATTTATGTTTGTTACCTTGTGAGATTTGACCTTGTGGTGATTGATTTTGGAGATGTGGTGATTGGGTTTGTTGTTGATGTTGTTGATCTTAATATCCAACCTCTTGACATTGGAGATATTTTTCCTGATGTAGTTGTGTATACAACTCAATGCTATGATGACATGGTTCAACCAATGGAAGAGTGTATTGATTTTGGAGTAAAAATGTCTCTTTTTTCAAGGCTTTAGTTAGTTTGTCAAGTGAAGAAATTTGATCTAGTGAAATTTGATTTGGATTTTGTTCAAGAAAACTTGGAATGTATGCAGGTGGTGTTTGTATGGGATTATGGACAAATTGATTTTGGAAAATGTTCTGATTTGGGATGATCAAATTTGGCATTATGGTTTGAATTTGAACATTTTTGGTGTTGGGGATCATATTGCCTTGGTTTAGGTAACTTTGATTTTGCATGGTGTTACCTTGACTTGGATCAACACATGGAGTCATTAACATCTTGTTTGTAATTTGAACAACATTTGTATGATTCAAAAACATATTTATCCCAAAGTTTTCCAAGTGTGGATTTGAAATGTTCATGTTTGGTAGAGTTGTACTTGGTACATTCACATTTGTCATGTAGGGATTTGGTGAGAGGATGATGTTTTGAGGAAGGCTCATGCATTAGAAATTTGGTTGATAGATTTGTAGTTTTGGACTTAGATTTAAATCTACCATTGGGAAAGGTGTTCCAAACTTTTGACTAGGCATACTCACATTTGTTGTACTATTAAGGTTTGTAGGAGATAATGATTGTATGTATGAATTGTATGAATGTGAGTGTTGATAATCAATCAGCATGGTAAGGATTTGATAGTTTGGTTGGTTTAGATCACTCATAATGTATGGATCGAGTTTATATTCCATGTTATTCTTGTGTTGAGGTCTTGTGTGGACCATAAAATAAGGATCAATTTTCAAGAATGTGGGATATGAACCTCTAATTCTTTGGATTGATCTAAATTCTAAGTACAAAAAAAAAGGTCTAAGATTTTAAGGATCAAAAGGATGGTGATGAGATATGAAAGATGGATGATTGGTTAATGATTGGAACTCTTAGGAAACCTTGAAGAGGATACTAAACTTTAGGACTTGGATTGATGTTTTGATTTGATTTGGGATTGGTTTGATTTGATTTGGATAGTGATTATAAACTCTAAGGGGTTGGATGTTTTCCTAGAGTAAGTTTGTCCACAAGATACTAATTTGACTAAATGTGTAAAGAAGGATTCATCTAGACACACCTACCCAAACAAGATGATTTTGAATTGATTTGATTTCAGATTCTGTATAGTGAACTCATAAACCACAAGATGTTGGATGTTATCAAGGGATAGACTTGTTCACAAGGATCGATAATTCCACTAAATATGTGGAGAAGGATTCATCTACACACATCTAGTCAAAAAAAATGATTTTGATTTGGTTCAAATGATTTTCCCAAAGTTTAGCATGAGGGATTTTTCAAGATTCCAAGAATTGCTTATGAGGTGACTTTGATTTTGATGTTTGGGAGATAGATAAAAGTTTTGATTTTGATCCTAAGAGACTTAGAGAGACTTTTTTTACTAGACCAAGATATTGAAGAAAATGCTTTTCTATAAGAGTAGTTCAAACCAAAAGACCAATGTTTGCTTGAAAGACGATAAAAAGATAAACAAGCACATGTGTGGGGTTCAATTTGAGTTCATCATGGTTAATGACTTGCGTTTACCAAGAACACGCTTCTTGCTTAGTTTTCAAATTGAATGTCTATGTCTCAATTCCTTTTCATTCCACAAGGTCCATTATGTGACAATCAAGGTTTCAAGAGCATAGTTCCCTAATGTTGACTTTAGGAATAAAAAATTGAGATATAGGTCTTAGTGTTTAGAAGCATTCTAGGGATAATAGCCCCTAGGGACAAGTAGTAACATGTGGAGTTTTCAAAGGTATTTTTTCCTCCCAAAGGGTTTAAAATTATTATGATCTTGTTGAATGTTTGTTTCGATGTTTTGGATCCAAGCACTGTGTTTTCAAACTGACTCACAAGCAAAATGACATCCTAGCTCAATTGGTATGTTTTTTTTGGTGGGCTTGCCTCATGCCCTTCATAGTAGAAGAGATGATTTTACATGCAACCAAGGAAGGAGTATAAAGGTATGCTAAGAATGAAATCTTAACCTCTATACTTTAACCAAGATCAGACATGGCAAGTAACTTCTTGGTATCTAAGTTCCAATGCACCACTTTGATAAACTCGTTGGATGGACTAGTTGGCTACCAAATACAAGGTTCTTAATGACAACAAAAATGGACACCAGAACCAACACTCACCCACTTGGCCACTTAAGGCGTGGGATTAGGTGCAGTCTATTGTTGGCACAGATTGGTGCTAATTTCTCATGATTTCACACCCTTTGATATAGCCCGTTGGTAAACGTGCTTGTAAGAACTTGCCCATGAGTTTCCTATTGTGAGGTGTTTCTCATAGTAATCCCTCTCTTAAAGGTGACTCAAAGAAATAAAATGCATTTTGAGTCTTTCTCTTGCATCCAAGATTGCACGAAGCGCAAGGGGAGAGGATATGCACTTTCAAAATGCACCAAAGAAAAGATCACACAATTTAAGAACTTGTTTGTTTTATAGCCCAAGTAAAGATGAATTTATTTTAAAGCACCAAACTTGAGTGTGAGGTTTTTTGTTTGATTTTAATCCAAAATCAAAGTCTACTAAGTTTGTAGTGTTCAATTTTAGCCCAACTTGAAAGATCAACTCAATGGTTAATTTTTAAACCCAAAAATAAAACTAGTTGGCTTAAAATAGAAAACGAAAGTAGAAAATGGATATTCTAGACCATTACAATTAGCATTAAAAAATTATTTTTTCAATTCCAATGGGAAATTCTCCAACTCAAATCCGCTTGATGTTTTTATGGATTTTCTCCACTTTGCTACTCCTTTATATTAGTGATCCTCCATTTGAGAGAGGCCACCATTGATTTTGTAGACCGACTGTTATGCCAAGTAACTGTAAAATAATAGTAATAATAATAAATTAGATTTTCTTCTCTTTTACTCTTTTACTCAATCAGTACTATCAAATTAAGATCAAAATACATCATATGAATATTTTGATTTAGAAAAGTAATGTTGGTAGTCCACAGGTGAAGTCCTAAAAATTGTTGCATTAGCATTCAACCTACAGAATGAGAGATAATATATGAAAGAACACAACATAAAGTGTATACACCTAAAAATTGTCACATCACAATAGTCTGGTAATTAATTAAATATTTTTAATATTTAATTAAATCTCTGAATTCAATCTGCATATAAATAAATCTAAATAATTTATTTATATTGTTCATTATTTCATTTTGATTAAATAAATAAGTTTATTTAATCACTTTTCTTATCCATTTCCTAATTAATTAAATAAACATTATGATTTATTTATATTAATTATCATATAATCTTGGCTTGAATATTTTATTCAAATAAAGATTAAGTATTCTTCTATTCTAAATCTTCTAAAGCCCATTCACAATTAAATATTTCAAATATTTAATTAAATTCTCTAAATTCCATTCACAATTAAATATTCCAAATATTTAATTAAATCTTCTAAAGTTTATTCACAATTAAATATTCTAAATATTTGATTAAGTCTTCTATAGTCCTAAAATAAAAAATCAAAATCACATGAAATTAAATAAATAAATTTATTTAATTTGGATTATCTTCAACAACCGTGAAACAAACTTCAAAATAGAAAATTAATTTCTCTATTTCTGAGCAAGCTTGTTCCCGTGGGTTGAAGACAAACCTCCATTCTTCTCTCCAACCTCCCAACATTTCCCATCTTCTTCTCAACCTCTCAATGTTTCACCATTCAAAATTACTAGACAATCTCACAACCATTGATCTTTGCCAGCCAGGCTCTTACCTACAAAAAGCTATAAAAAGGACTATCGGGTCTTCAAAAATAGGAGAAGCTTTCATATAGGAAAACTATAGTCAATCAGCCTTCCAACATTCATAGCCTTTAGAATCATAGCATAGCATAGCTTAGCATATTAGCAATCCATATCATGGCTTATCATCCTCATAGCATAGTTTTAATAGCATAAATAATCCACAGCCCCTATGCATAATCTATAGCCCCTGTGCATATTCGTATATCAATATTTCACTCCACGAGCATATAGGATAGAGAAGTATTCTCCCTTTGCATACTCATTCTGCAAGTTGCCATTCTGAGAAGCTTTGCT